>SJYO01029184.1:27289078-27445778 GCA_006410555.1 Capra ibex
GATATATATATATATATATATATATATATATATATATATATATAGTGTCGAAATAAAAATGATCATCTTTATTTACCTTCTTTCGGATTTATAAGGGTTGGACCTCTGGTACTACATGGACTAAACGAGATTATTCTATAAAACATCGATATATTGATCTATAAAAATGTATACTACCGTACTTTGTATAACACAGTCACCGTCTTGGTGAAGGGGTGGTCCCTTTAACGACCAGACTTCCCGTCTAAATTTTAGTACACTTACATACTGTTTTTGGTGGTACTATAACATTTCATTAATCGGAAATTAATTTTAAACTTTTTTTTTATTTATTTTCCTTTTTTCAAAAATTTTTCACAATGATGTTTATTACTATACACCCTTTAAGAATGTTTTATAATTGACTTCTTTTGACCTATCTTTTATATATATTTTCTATTTAAGTAAAGTTTACGTATTTCCATTTTCTACTTTAAAAAGTAAGAAAAATTCGGTGTAACAAACTATAAAAATACTCTTAAGTACTAAAAGAGCAAGTTCATTAAAAAAACGTGAAAAATAAAATTTTATTAAAGTCTGTGTATCTTTTCGAGATACTTGTTCCTCGAGGACACATGAGAAGTGGGTCTAAGGGATTAAAAATCGTATTTTTTGAAGAAATTTTCAGGGAGACAGGGTAAATTTCTCCGAGACAAGTTGTTCAAGGATACACTTGCAACAGTGAAACCTAAGATGTCACTTTCCCTTTGTCGTTCCCCTGTTTGTGAGTAAAGACTATCGGACCCTAGATCTTACTTTTGGTTGGGGTTCTGATTATTAGTCTACGTTCCGAAAATTGGTTAATGTGACGCATATTAAACGATATTAGTCACAGTAGGGTGAGACGGAAAGGGAACTGATGAAGTTCCTTGTAGTCCGTCTGTTACACTATTACTCACAACTCGTTGTCTAAATTTGAGAGGGTACGTCGACTCACTGAACTCTTTCTGTTTATATATAAAAAGTGATCACAGAAGTGAGATCTCTTTTACTTTTCGTAACTAAATTAGGTCGACGGTCACCAAGATGTATTGAACGGACCTGAAGTTTCTCTTCACTTTTTCTCGACTTCTGGAACGTTTTTATTTTTGTGGTACACAGGTATCGGTACTTTTACGTAATACGTTTACTTTCATGGGTATAAAATTGTATCTATGACATATAAAGATGGGACTTAAACCTTCTTAAGAGGTTTAATGTCTGTCAAATCTCCACCTTCTCTGTAAACCCAATAGATCGTGACAGGTTATCTTGAAAGACATTACTAATTTTATAAAACATAGACACGACAGGTTATTCCATCAGTACTCAGTAGACACCAATAATTCACGAACTTTACATGGACTACGTTGACGTCTTGACTTAAAACAAAACAAAGTAAAATTAAGTAGAATTAACTTTCTCGGTGTACACCGATCACCAATGATATGACCTGTCACCTCTATATCTGGGAAATAGTGAGATTCGTCAAGGGGACTAGAAAAACGTGAGAGGGACCATTAGTGTAGGTGAGGATTGTCGAGGTCAATAGTGAATATTACTAACATGAGTTAGAACCGACGTAAAATGTAAGTGGACCCCTTGACAAAAATTTACAGACACGTACACCCCTCTCCCCCTCCATGACACTGGTTCGTACTCACCAAAACTTTTCGAGATGTTCACTGAGATTACACATCGGTTCCCAGTCCTTGGAAGTTAGTTATACGATTACTGAAGATTAAGACATAGCGATCTAGAGTTACGACACGAGGTGTACGACTGACCTAGAAAGGAAGGTCTACAGACCTCTTTAATTTTTTTTTTTTTTGTGTGGAGTTTATGGTTGTATAGTTTTACCCTGTAGTAATAGAGGTAATGGGAATGGGATTATGAAGTTTAATATTAATGAACTGAAGACAGTAAAACGACAAAAGATATACAGAATGTATGTATGTATGTATGTATATATATATATATATATATGTATATATGACAAGGGGTCAAGTAAGTAATGTGGGAAGAAAACACAGACTAAAAAAAACATAACATATTAAAAATAAATAAAAAGTAAAGAGTAAGATATATACGAAAATCAATAAAAGAATCACCAATGGGACTCCTAATGTTACTTGTAGAAGTCAAATATCGTTCGATCAAACTTACTTATTGAATCGAAGTTATCAGATTTTTTAAGAAAAGGATACGTCGAGGTAGGGAGGAAGAGATACAACAATAATAGTGTTGAATGTACAGATATATAACATACGGGTGATTGTATCTTAATATTAAAAACAAGATACGTAAACACAGTCTCTTCCGTTACCGTGGGGTGAGGTCATGAGAACGGACCTTTTTAGGGTACCTGCCTCCTCGGACCATCTGACGTCAGGTACCCCAGCGATTCTCGGCCTGTACTGACTCCCTGAAGTGAAAGTGAAAAGTGAAAGTACGTGACCTCTTCCTTTACCGTTGGGTGAGGTTACAAGAACGGACCTCTTAAGGTCCCTGTCCCCTCGAACCACCCGACGGTAGATATCCCAGCGTGTCTCAGCCTGTGCTGACTTCACTGAATCGTCGTACGTAAACATAAGATTTAGTATATCTGTTTTTGAATATTTGGTTTTCATGTTATTAACACCGAAAATATGAATCGATATATCAATGGAAGTGGGTACAAGAAATAAAGAAGAATACTGAAACTGAATGATAGATCGGATTTCCTCTATCCTTTACCGTTGGGTGAGGTCATAAGAACGGACCTCTTAGGGTGCCTGTCTCCTCGGACCACCCGATGTCAGGTACCCAGCGTTTCTCAGCCTGTGTTGATTCGCTGAAGTGAGTCGGATTTCCTGAGGAAAATCCTAAAGAATATTCGATCCAAATGACCGTTACTTGAACGAATCAAAAATAGACCCTTACAAAATTCAAATGGAATTAAAAATTTCCCATCAAAACGTCTTATAGTGTAAAACCAACTTTACCCAAAATAAAGAAAATCGTGAAGTTTACATAGTTGGGTGACGGAGGACCGGAGGTACCAAAGACTTCTCTTTGACCGACAATTAAAAATAACTCCTAGGGAACAGACACTGTTCAACGAAAAGACGGAAGGACTAAAGGAGAAGCAGAAACAGAAAACTGTCAAACTAACACAGAGTCACACCTTAGAGAAACTCAAATCGGAAGAACCTCAAACAAGTGGAAGAACCTTTACGTCTAAGTACATAAAGGAGTTTATATGAAAGGTCGTGAAGGAGAAAGGAGAGGAAGACCCTGGTTATACGTAGAAAACCATGTGAACAATCACGGAGTGTATGAAGACCACGGAATAAGCAAGGAGAAGTAAGAAAAAATAAAAGATAGGGAATCTGACCTATTAAAGAAAAAAAAATTTAAATCAAAAAATAAAAAAATAACTTCCTATCAACTGAATGTTACAACGTAATCAAAAAACATATGTCGTTTCATTAAGTCAATATACGTATATAAAAAGTATAAGAATTGGTAATACTAAATAATGTCCTATAACTTATACCAAGGGACACGATGTGTCATCCTGGAACAACAAGTAGATAAAATAAATCACCACACATAGACGATTAGGGTTTGAGAAAAAAAAAATTTAGGGTTTGAGAATTAAATAGGGAGAGGGTAGGGGAAAGGGGAAAACATTGGTATTGAAACAAAAGATACTGACACTCTGTCTGATCTATTAAAGTTACATATATAGAAGGCAGAGTGGTCAAGAAAGAAGATGGAAGAGTTTAGACGACAAAGTGTAAACCGATTGTGACGATCCCTCCGATTGAGGTTGGGACTCTTTTAAGGTTCCACCCCAAAATTTTTTCTGTTAGTTAGAAGACACTACTAAGGAGAAGAAGTACTTCTTTAAATCATAGATACATAACTGGTCAGTTTTGTATATTAGTGTCAAGAAACTCTTGTTTTAAGTGTAAAGGGGGGAGGGTCGTGGTCGTTCGGTGTGATTGATTGTTATACTCAGTGTCAGGGGTACTGATAGAGGTTCGATTCTTCATCCCCTAACATTCGTCAAGTCATTTTTAAGACGTTTTGAGAGAATGGTTTTAAATTATCGAATAAAGAAGTAATTCGTGACAAAACTAATCACATTCAAAAATAATCTCAGGTCTCCAGTCTTTTCCAACTAAACTTGACTACCCACAACGATCCAATTTAGTAACGTAATCACGTCTCTACCCAAAAACTTCAAGGGATGAGACGGTTAAAAATATTACAGGAAAAAAAATTTAGTTTTTAAAACACCTTAAAATTATGTAAATAACAAAGTAAATTGAAATTAAAGGGTCCAGATATATTTTGAGTGTTCTGTATGAAAAACATTAAATGTAGAATTAAACATTCTTCAATATAAAAATAATCCAATAAAGATAAGTCGTTGTATCACACGTAGGGACAAGAGAGACAGAATAAAATAAGGGTAGTCATTGAAGAGAATGTACTTAGGACAAGGAAAGATCCATTTAAATAAGGACCTACAGAAGTCTACAATAGTGATAAGACGTGACTTAAAAAGGAAATATTAAAGACTCACTACTACTAATGACTATATTTAAAAATTTCGATAACTATAAACATAAAAAATGAAAGTAAGACAGTGGAATGGTTTCAAAGAACAGTCGAAAAATTGTCTAAAAACTTTTCAAAGAACCTACAAGATAATATGGTAATATACGGATATTTCCATTAAACAATTGATAAACATTATAAAAATGTAGGAAGAGAATAACGTAATCAGTTTTGAAATTTTAACTTATTATCTCGACTATTGTCGTAAGAACTAAAATTACCGTTACCCAGGTCATAAAGTGTTAAATAATACTATAAATAATAATTAAACTCCATTTATTAAAAAACACACATATATCCATTAAATGAAGACAAGGTCAAAATGAAGTAAGAAATTTATTTATCCAAGGCTCAATTATAGTTAAAAAGTAGATAACTATATTAGCACAAAAGAAAGGAAAATTCACCAACTGTCAATGATTAACATAACTTTTAAAAGAGTATCACTTGGGACGAACGAGAATCCTATTCAAGGTGAACCAGTATTACATAATAAGAAGTTTAAGTGAAGACCAAAAGTAAACGATTATAAAATAAATCTCAAAAAATCTTACTAAAAGTACCAACTTTAACCAGATATCAAAAGTAAAACCTCATCGTAATAGTCCAAAACCGTAATTCTAATACGATCGAAACATCTTACTTAAGTCCTCACAAGAAGGAACTAGATATTAGACTTTTACTAAAATTATAGTTCTATTATAGACGTAAAAAATTCAAGACAACTATATGTGTTTACACTTTGGTGAACTCGGTTCACTGAAAATTAACCATCTGTAAAGTTTGATAAAATTAAAGGAGATACTAATAATTCGACGAGTTCAAAAGATAAACAAACACCAAATCAAAACCATTGAAAGGGTTTTTACGATAGTGAATCCTATAGAAGTCGAAGAACATGTTCTCTTCGTACGGATTTTCACCCAATTGTTTTTCACTCAAAAGAAGAGTGTGTTGATCTTCAGATCTCCAACTCGTCGAAGGTCTAATTAAGTAAGTTACCGAGTCTCTGTAGTACTTCCTGGCTTAAATACGGTAGGAGTCGTACCTTCGACTCAGAAAATCCGACCGAGAGAAGTATTAGAGTTTTTACCGATGGTTTCAAACCACAGTATACGTTTACTGTAGTAAGTCTCCGTTTTTCCCCTTTATAAAGAATAAAAATGCAGAGAAAAATTCTTGTTTCTTTGAAAAGGGTCTTCGGGAGATCGTGTAGAGTAACCCGTCTTGACATGGTTTACGAGTTTCTTTACCTTAATGGTTATAAATGACCTTTTCTTTCACTTCAGTAAGTCAGCACAGGTTGAGAAACACTGGGACACCTGACATCGGATGGTCTGATGAGGTAGGTACCCTAAAAGGTCCGTTCTTATGACCTCACCCAATGGTAAAGGAAGAGGTCCTCTAGAAGGACTGGCTCCCTAACTTGGGTCCAGATGGGTGTAACATCCGTCTGCGAAATGGCAGACTCGGTGGAATCTGATTAAATCTGAGAAAGGAACTCCATTTTCCCCCCGAAGAACGAATTCGTGAACCGGCGTACGTCCCTTCAACCATTTTGTGTGTTCTTTTTTTCGTATCGAGATGAGTGTCTCGTAGGGGGGTAGAGATGGGGATGGTGATAAAGTACATCATTAAATTATGTATAGATAACTCTCGGATGATACACGGTCCAACACCTATATCCCATCATTTGGACTGTCTATTTCAAACGATAATACCTCAAATGTTAGAGAAACCCCCTCGATCCACAATTTTATGACATGTTTTTATATTCGTAAAGTTCATCATTATTTAAGAAGTTCTTTTCGTTCAGACCTATTACTCTATCTTCCACTGTGTTTCCTCGAACGAGGTAACCTTTACACAAGAACCCTCCGAATGACTTCTCTACTGTAAACTAGACTTTAGATGTAGTATTCTTCTTTTGACTACTTGATCATCTTATCCTAATCTCCGTCACTAGGTGTACACTATTCCAGGGTTCCACCAGTGTACGAACTCTTCAATCTTTTTATCCTTCACACGATTACAAGAGATTTAATGGTGACACTAAATATATGGGTGTGGACTCGTGGACGACACAGGGAATAGATCTTACTGGAAGGGATATAACGACACATTGTTTGAGAAGTCAAGTCAAGTCAGAGAGTCATTACAGGTTGAGAAACGTTGGGGTTCTTGACGTCGTGCGGTCCTGAGGGACAGGTAGTGGTTGAGGACTTCGGATGGATTTGAGTACAGGTAACTCAGCCTCTACTGTAGGTTGGTAGAGTAGGAAACAGTAGGGAAAGAGGAGGATGGGAGTTAGAAAGGGTCGTAGTCCCAGAGAAGTTTACTCAGTCGAGAAACGTAGTCCACCGGTTTCATAACCTCAAAGTCGTAGTTGTAGTCAGGAAGGTTACTTGTGGGTCCTGACTAGAGGAAATCCTACCTGACCAACCTAGAGGAACTTCAGGTTCCCTGAGAGTTCTCAGAAAAGGTTGTGGTGTCAAGTTTTCGTAGTTAAGAAGACGTGAGTCGAAAGAAATATCAGGTTAAGAGTGTAGGTATGTACTGATGACCTTTTTGGTATCGGAACTGATCTGTCTAGAAACAACTGTTTCATTACAGAGACGAAAACTTATACGACAGATCCAAACAGTATCGAAAAGAAGGTTCCTCATTCGCAGAAAATTAAAGTACCGACATTAGTGGTAGACGTCACTAAATCCTCGGAGTTTTTTATTTCAGTCGGTGACAAAGGGGCAAATAAACGATGTTTCACTATCCTGACCTACGGTACTAGAATCGAAAGACTTACAACTCGAAATTCAGTTGAAAAGGTGAGAAGAGAAAGTGAAAGTAGTTCTCCGAGAAATCAAGAAGAAGTGAAAGACGGTATTCCCACCACAGTAGACGTATAGACTCCAATAACTATAAAGAGGGTCGTTAGAACTAAGATCGAACACGAAGAAGGTCGGGTCACAAAGAGTACTACATGAGACGTATATTTAATTTATTCGTCCCACTGTTATATGTCGGAACTGCATGAGGAAAAGGATAAACCTTAGTCAGACAACAAGGTACAGGTCAAGATTGACGACGAAGGACTGGACGTATGTCCAAAGAGTTCTCCGTCCAGTCCACCGGGCCATAAGGGTAGAGAAAGTCTTAAAAGGTGTCAAATAACACTAGGTGTGTCAGTTTCCGAAACCGTATCAGTTGTTTCGTCTTTATCTACAAAAAGATCTTGAGAGAACGAAAAAGCTACTAGGTCGTCTACAACCGTTAAACTAGAGACCAAGGAGACGGAAAAGATTTTGGTCGAACTTGTAGACCTTTAAGTGCCAAGTGTATGACGACTTCGGACCGAACCTCTTAAAAATCGTAATGAAATGATCGCACACTCTACACACGTTAACACGCCATTAAACTCGTAAGAAACCGTAACGGAAAGAAGGTATAACCTTACTTTTGACCGGAAAAGGTCAGGACACCGGTGACAACTCAAAAGGTTTAAACGACTGTATAATTCATGTCTTGAAAGTGTCGTAGTAGGAAATCCCAAACTTTATCGAGTTGACCTTAAGGTAGTGGAGGTGATCGAAACAAGTACCATTATGAAGGATTCCGGGTGAACTGAAGTGTAAGGTCCTACAGACCGAGATCTACTTCCTAGTGTCGTAGCACTATTCTGTATCAAATTTATAACGAAAGTTAATAGAGGGGTTCATCTCAATTTGTGAAGGAGGAAACACAGGGACAAAATATAATCTGAGATATAGTCTGACATCATGTAAATTGAATGAATTAAAAAAAAAGAGAGAGAGACCTGGATCTTTACAAACTTCCGTTCTCGATACAGTAAATATATACATAGAAAGATAAGGGATGACGGTTTACAGGACCGACACTGTTTATGATCCATGTATTGTTCATGACTTAACGTCGTGATACGGATCGTGATAATATCCGTAACACCTCGAATGTTTTCTTAGACGAAAGTAACTTCATCAAGTTTTACATCTGAGATCTCAGTCTCGAACTGAGAATGGGGTAAGGGTGGTGACACACACTTGAATTTGACACACACTTGACTTCGTTTAATGGATTGGAGAGACACGGAGTCCAAGGAATAGACCCTACTCTCTCTACGATTAGTATTGACAGACTTTTATTTCTTATTTAATTTATTACATACACTTCGTAAATCGTATATGTCATAGAACGTGTATGCACGAATTACAATTAAATAATGATAAATATTTAGTTCCTTTAAAACCTAACCATTCTAAACGCGTTTACTTTTCGTATTACATGGTGATACGTCCTACCAGATTTCATGGAAAACTTTGTTCTGTAATACCACAGAACTGGGATCGTTTCGTAACGACTTACTCTTTACTTCTTTTTGATCGGTACCACATTGAACACGACCGGACTGGTAAGATCTCTTACACAAGTGAAGACTTGTCGTATGAAATTCTTTTTCATATCATATTGATCTTCGTCTGGTGATCCTACGAGTATTAAGATCTCTTCCCCTCTGAGGACCCCGTCTCTCTGTACTCTTTACTTTAGTTTATGCACTTCCTAACGGTACGTCTTGTTTTCTGTCTAAACAAACTATGACGAGATCTCTCGTCGTGACACCGGTGCCCTATCTGCGACCTTCGTCCACTAAAACCTATCTGTATCTCTACGGGAACGACTTACAGTCGTGAGTGGTAGCTCCACTCTTTCCCCACTCCAAAAGTAGTCACCTCCACGAGTAATTGACTTGTTAGTGAATTGTTCCTATAACAGTCCCCCAGAAAAAGTAACTCGTCCCCTAATAAGATCTACTGAAAACTCCAGTGAACATCCTCCGTATTATGGACCTGAAAAGACCTTTTCTAATCACATTGATGTAATTTTAATCCTTCAAGAGATTCACCAAGAGAATTTCCTCAGTTTTACGAGAGTTTTAGTTGTACGTCTGTGTGTGTGTGTGCATGCATGTATGTGTACATGCATGTGTGTTCGAAGGAGACTGATCGGGTGGAGACACCGATACATGTACTTCAAAGGTAAGATCAGTGAGTAACCTAACCCGTAAGTTCCAAGGACAAGTTTACGTTAAAAAGAAATCTACTCCATACCGAAATTCGGTGAGTCGACAATGTCAGTCGAAGATAGTGTCACGGACCATGTATAAGTAACTTACACAAATAATAGATGGTAAATGGGAACTCTAACATATTCAAATAGTTTAATTTGGATAAAAGGAATTTCCTGAGACTTCTCTACCTGTCGATCTGTCTATTCCTCTTCCCATTCTCCAGTGTTCCTAAAGTGGTAAGTTCGAGTTAGGAACACCGTGTCTCATGGTCTTTGTGGGTCTGTGGTACAGGAAGGTTTCCGTGATTTAAAATCACTCTACCTTTCGAAAGGAGGAGTGTTTCCGGGCTCGACCCGTTACTAGACCCGACCCTAAACCACTCTGGTGAAACACAGGACGGGAAGACGGGTCGGGTAACGAAATCGAGAAATTTAACGTAGTAAACTTGGGTGTCTACAGTGTCTAAGGTAATCTGTTTGAGGAGACCGATCGTCTTGGTCTTTCTCCCTTGTACTATTCGGGGGACTCTGTCGGACTAACTGGTAAGAATTAGAAAGTACGAACCCTCTGATGTCACCCTCAAGTGAACATCTTATCCTACTTCACGACCGACCAAAATAAAGTAAGTCAATTCCTATGTGGAGTTCTGGTCACGGATTATTACCCTTGTGTTTGGAATGAAGGACCGAATCCAATCACCGTCTACTCATGTTAGACGGTTCGTATTGATATTTCCTTTTCACAATATCTTTCCTTGGAAAGGATATTAGGTAGGAGTTCGCTACGGTTTTTAAGGTAGTAATCAATTGAATAAGGATCTTATTACCGTCCCATCCTGATTGTCGTTCGTATACTTTTTTCTTAAATAGAGTCTCGAATCTCGCTCCTACTCCACTTTTCGACAGTTACTCCCAGTTTACCGTGGTCGAAACCCCTGACCGTCTCCCGTCCCTTGATCCTTTCAGTAATCTGTATAATATTCGAATGTCCATCTGTGTATTGTACAACAAGTTAACGATTCAGTACAGGCTGAGACACTGGGGTACCTGACGTCGTGTGGTCTAAGGAGACAGGAGACGATAGAGGACCTCAGACGAGTTTGAGTACAGTTAACTCAGTCACTACGGTAGGTTAGTAGAGTTGGAGACGGTGGGGGAAGAAGAGAACGGGAGTTAGAAAGGGTCGTAGTCCAGAAAAGGTTACTCAGCCGAGAAGTGTAGTCCACCGGTTTCATAACCGTGAAGTCGAAGTCGTAGTCAGGAAGGTTACTTATGAGTCCCAACTAAAGGAAATCCTAACTGACCAAATTAGAGGAACGACAAGTTCCCTGAGAGTTCTCAGAAGAGGTCGTGATGTTAAATTTTCGTAGTTAAAAAGTCTGATACACCCCTTGGATAAAATATAGGATACATCATATCTCCACCCGTACCTATGTATTTTCTCTGTGGGTCCGGAGAGGAAAGGGGAGGTAGTGTAGAAGGTACGGGAAGATTTGTATGTAGAGAAATGAAGGTTCCGGTGTCGTTGAAAGAATTAGTTCCTTAAGTGGAATTTCACAATGAACGATAACCGGTACATTAAATAATAGGGAAGGTCCCCATCAAAAATCCTTATCTCCCGGAATTTCACTTCCTTAGTGAGAGATTATCATAAAGAGTCCGTTGGAGACCTCCTCTCCAAAAAAGAGATGTCCCCTTATGGTGCTTCGAAGAGTATTGTGTCGGGTGACCTTTACGTTATCTGGTCTAATTAAAGTTTACGTTCTTTACTTTTCATTGTGGTCTGAGACTTGACTCATATCTAGTAGGTTAATATGAACGAAGTTCAACGTTTAACTGGCACTAACATGACAGGAGAGAGAAATGATAATATTGAGTGTGTAGACCGTATCTCACTCTCAAGTTACTTACATGAAGAACAACGCAAGTAATCATAATGATGATCTTCGTCATCATCATAATTTCGACGGGGTCATGGACCGTGTCACGGGTCCTGTATACTTAATAGGGGTTTCACCTTATTAAATAGTGAGACTGAGGACCTTATCACGGACCGTGAGTTGTCCCGAAGTTAACTCAATCAAGGGACACAAGAGTGGAAAGGGACCCTGTGTAAACAGAAGTCAAAGGGAATATCGACACAGAACGATTGTACCTGTGTCTGGAAGGACATCGTCATTATGAATCGGGTCTTGGTGGTCACTGTGGTAGACTTTTCTGTAGATTGGAAAGGAAGGTATCATCAGAGAATTCCCCGAAAGGACCACCGAGTCTACCATCTTAGGTGGACGTTACGTCCTCTGGACCCAAACCAGGGACCCAACCCTTCTAGGGAACGTCCCCCCGTACCGTTCGGTGAGGTCATAAGAACGGATCTCGTAGGGGTATCTGTCTCCTCGGACCACCCGATGTCAGGTACCCCAGCGTTGCTCAGTCAGTGTTGACTCCCTGATTCGTGTAGTATCGTGTCGGAAAATTCACCGTTTCTCCGTCGTTCACCTAAGAAAAACCAAACACACACACACACAAATTAAAAAAAATCATATTAACGAAATGTTACAACATAATCGAAGACGACATGTGACTTCACTTAATCGATATACATTTGTATAGAGGGGAGTGAGAACCTGGGGGGTAGGGTGGACGGGGGAGTAGGGTGGGAAGATCCAGTAGTGTCTCGTGGTTCAACTCGAGAGACGCGATATGTTATCGAAGGGTAATCGATAGATAAAATGTGTACCATCACATATATACAGTTCACAAATTCTAGTAAAAATTATATCACTTTGTTCAAAACTCGACAACGGAATATTGAAATCAAATGGAGATTAGGTACATAAGATAATATCGGAATTTTCATACGGGGGTTTTGATAGGGTTGATCTGATACTAGTTCGGGCGGTGTAAACAAGAACACTATGGACTTGATGGGAGTGTAAAATTGTGATTTAATTAAGAAGTTCCTGACCTATTGTCGATAGAAGAGGTACTTTGGAGACTCTGAAGGTCGGAGTGTCTCGGGAAAGACTTTTGAGGTTCGTAGTTTAGTCATGGTGTTTTAGATCATGAGTAAACACTGACACGATTGGGGGAGTCGATCTAACATAAACAAGTAATTTGTAGGTAAACAACTCGTGAGCAGTACAAGGTCTGGGACACATTCACGATCCTTCCGTCCTTAGTTCCATAGGGATGTGTTTCTCGTCCTTCTGTTTCTACGTCAACTTACTACATCTTGTTTACACTAGACTCACGGTCACCCCTCGGGTCTCCCTCTAAGACTCCCATAGCCCCCTTCCGAAGTGTCTCTTCCCATCCTGGATATTTGTTCCACGACTTCATCTCTCCTCAAACAATTTACCTCTTTCATCCTACCTCAGTACACGTTTGTACTAGTACTTTCCCATTGAGTCTCTTGTAACGAGTCATACCGATCTTGAACCCCACTCTTCCTCTCTCTACTTTGTTATAGTACCTTCCAAATGAGTAAGTAAGTAGTGTGTATATAGGTCGTAGGTCCCATACGGTCCTTGACCCGAATCTACTTACGATCTTTTTGTTCTATCTACGTTGGAGACGTGAACTCGAAATTTCGTTTAACCTGACTTGTCTGCTGATGAGTCCTTCTGTTTCTGTATACAGACACAATGATCTTTAAAACTAATTGCAGTTCTTTCTTCTCTTTTTCGATACCGATGTTACCTCTCTTCTTCTTATACTTCCTTCATGACATATCTCTCACCAACTACTCCCGTAGAGACTTCTCCACTGTAAATCAACCTTCTTAGTTTTCTTCGAAATGTCCCGCTTTCTTATCACCCACTTCCACGAAAGTTTACTGTAATCTCTCCATTTCTCTGTGTTCGGTTCTGGATCATTCATCTAACGCCTTTCCTCACAACTAAAGTAGTGTTTTCGTCGTCTTATGCTTGGTTCCTCTCACTTTATCCTAGTCGAAACACAAAGCGTCCGATTGAACCCCCACCACACCTTCTGTTAGACCTTCCCCTCTCTTACCTCAGTCCTACTGAGTAACATTCACACACCTTACCACGTTCACCCTCTACTACTTCCGTCCCCGAAAAAAGAAAGAAGACAAGGTTTCCACTGATCGTGTCACGATCCGTGCGACTTCCGAAGGCGACACAAGTACAACTAATTAAATTTTTACATATAAAAACTCTAATCAACAAACAGTCAACGAAGTAAACGATAATAAAAGAGGGTAAGTTTTCCGACAGAAAAGTGGAACGAATATAAAAGGAAACAACACGTCTTCGAAAATTAAAATTAATCTAGGGTATGTTGATTAGAGTTTTTATATGCTCGTTGAATAAGTCGAGTTAAGGTCTTTTTATTTACTGGGTTAGTTCTTTACCCGGTTTCTTGATTTATCTGTAAAGAGGTTTCTTCTGTATGCCTACAGATTGTTTGTGTACTTTTCTACGAGTTGTAGTGAGTAATAATCTCTTTACGTTTAGTTTTGGTGTCACTCCATGGTGAAGTGTGGTCAGTCTTACCGACACTAGGTTTTCAGACGTTCGTTATTTACGACCTCTCCCACACCTCTTTTCCCTTGGGAGAACGTGACAACCACCCTTACGTTTGATCATGTCGGTGATACCTCTTCTCACACCTCTAAGGAATTTTTTAACGCCTATCTTGACGGAATACTGGGTCATTAGGGTGACGACCCGTATGTGTGGATCCTTTGGTCTTATCTTTCTCTGTGTACATGGGGTCACAAGTAGCGTCGTGGCAAATATTATCGGTCCTGTACCTTTGTTGGATCTACAGGTAGTCGTCTACTTACCTATTCTTTCGACACCATGTATATGTGTTACCTCATAATGAGTCGGTAATTTTTCTTATGTAAACTTAGTCAAGATTACTCTACCTACTTTGACCTCGGCTAATATGTCTCACTTCATTCGGTCTTTCTTTTTGTGGTTATGTCATATGATTGTGTATATATACCTTAAATCTTTCTACCATTACTACTGGGACATACACTCTGTCGTTTCCTCTGTGTCTACACATCTCGTCTGAAAACCTGAGACTCCCTCTCCCTCTCCCACCCTACTAAACCCTCTTACCTTAACTTTGTACATATGATAGTACATTCTTTACTTAGCGGTCAGATACAAACTACGTCCTATGTCCTACGAGCCCCGACCACGTGCCCCTACTGAGTCTCCCTACCACACCCCACCCTCCACCCTCCCCCCAGGTACAAACCCTTGAGTACATGTGGGTACCACCTAAGCACAGTTACAAACCGTTTTGGTTATGTCATAACATTTCATTTTATTTCATTTTTATTTTTAAAAAATTTTTACATTTGACTTAACCCGACAACTCAGAGAAAAGTCCTCGAGAGTGCCAGAGAAGAAAGAGGAGAAAAAGAAATATTACCTCTGTCTCTCCGTCCCTCCGTAAGATGTTAATCATAATAATTTCATTAAACGACAAATCACTGTTTACGAAGGAGATTTACGGTGAAGGGAAATCAGTAACGACTCAATGAACTTTCATCGTGTTCTTTTATAGTCACGAAGAGTTCTGTCGGTTCGTCGTCAGACGAGAGGACTCTAAACCTACGTCTCTCTTTAAACAGTAGACCCGGACCAGTCCCGTTCTCCGTTGTGATTGGAAGTTTGTGATTGAAGGGTCTTCTAGTGTTCACGTACTTAACGTTTACGGTGAACCATATTATATACGGCGAGTGAGACGGTTTCGTCTCTACATTAATGGACCTTCTCATTCCGTTTACAAACACCTTCGGTGTACAGAAGTAACAGAGAATGTAGGTCTTCTACTCTGTTCTTCGGGAAATAGTGTAAAGGTAAAGAAAAACGACTGTTTTGGCAAGTCATTACTTTCTGTGAATCTATTCAAGTAGGTTGGAGTCGGAGGTCTCTCAGGACCTCCAGGGTCCCTACCATCCCTTTCCCCTCAGTTAGTGGAGTACCCAGACTCGGAGTAGACGGGTCCCCTCCTATTCGTAAGGGTAGAGTATCCCGATCATGTTCCTCAGTCACTCTTTGCACGTGCTTAAGTTAGACATTTGATGTTCCGTCTCGAGGTATAACACTAAGTAAGATACGTTAATTTCCGTTTCTGATAGAAAATAAGAACCAGAGGGTCTCTTTCAATTTGTATAACATCCTTGCGTAATTATCCAAAACGAAACTTTAGTGAAGATAATGTTAGACCGAAATCTATATGACGTACATTTTGTCTAGTCAGTGAAGAGTCTTAACTTAGTCTATCTAAGAGTTTATACAGTCGACGAACCAAATCCACCACCTCCTTTTTGTAGTCCTCCCCGATCTCCGCTATGTATTGATATCAGACAACCTCAGTCATGGGAGAAGGGGTCACTCGTCGTCAGTCTTCTTCCGAAGTCAAGCGTAAGGCTGTCCTAAAGTCAGGTCCTAGACGTAGGTCCCGTCGACGTTTACATTAGGATGTTTAATCGTCTCCGGGTGCCAGGTTTTTTCTCATCCGTTTTTACTCCAGGTTGAAACGAAGTCGTTAGTCTTCATAATAGTACTCATAAAGGTCTGTCGTCTTCCCTTCCTTTTTTGATTGAACACGGTACAGAGTCCTCCAAATGAGAAATGAGAAATGAGAAATGAGAAATGACACTAGTCAGTAATAGAGTAAATTGAGAGTGTTATCGAAATACTCTATCCTTAATCAGAAATCGTACCCCGGACCACAACAATTACAATAATTATAACTATTCGAATTTTCCCGAAGGGATCACCGAGTCTACCATTTCTCAGACGGACGTTACGTCTTCTGGGTCAAGTTAGGGACCCAGTCCTTCTAGGGGACCTCCTCCCGTACCGTCGGGTGAGGTCATAAGAACGGACCCTTTAGGGTATCTAAAGGGTGGTCCGATATCAGGTACCCCAACGTTTCTCAACCTGTGTTGACTCACTGAATGTGTTTGTTCGAATTATTATTTGACTTCGTGTCACTCGAACTCATTGAAGAAATTCCAGTGTCTGGACCATTTCGATCTCTAACTTGGGTCCAGAAAGACTGGGGTTTCGGACCCTCAGAAAGAAGATATATGAGGAAACGTTCTCCTCTTTCTAACATCGAAATGTTGTCGATTCCTAAAAAGTTCAGGGATCGTTCCGACGGAGGCATTGACTGGTGAACTCTCGACGTCCATAGATTGTAGAAACTAGAGGGAGATAGAGGAGTAAATCCAAAGTTTTAACGATACTTGATACCGAGTTGACATGATGTTTTTCCAGTTGATGAGTGGCATGTCTCTGGCGTAGGGGGACGTCTAACACTCCCGTCTCTGTCTCGAGAGACGACTCCTCTTCCGGAAGGAGTTACGACACCTCTTCCCCCTGATACGGTGACACTTCGTCCGGGAGGTCCTCCGGCTCTAGATGATGTTACAGTTGTAGTTGACGTACCTGGGTGACCCGGCCTCGCGGGACGAGTAACGGTAACTCTTACTCTTGAACCTCTAGTACCTCGAGGACGACTTGGTGTCGCACATGCAGCCGCTACGTGACGAGATGCGGTAGGCGTTCCTTCACCACCCACGACACCTCGAAGACGAGTCGATGTCCGCCGGGTCACCTCTCTTCGTCCATTCTTAAGGGATGTCGGACCCTTTATTGGTCCCCGTTGTGTCGTAGGGTCCCAGTCTTCGGTACTTTGATTCCTTCCAATCGTTCCGACCTCAACTCTTCGGGATATTGCCGTTGGGAAAGGAGAGGTTTTATCACGGTCACCAGAGTGTACCCTAGCATCTCGATGGGACGTACCGGGTATGACTCAAAATGAGTAAACAAAATAGGAATAATCATAAACGACTGTATATAAGTTATGAGTCCGAAGGGTCCACCTTATCACCATTTCTTAGACGGACGGTCACGTCCTCTACATTCTATGTACCCAAGCTAGGGACCCATCCTTTCTAGGGGACCTCCTCCTTTACCGTTGGGTGAGGTCATAAGTACGCACCCTTTAGGGTACCTGTCTCCTCGGACCACCCGATGTCAGGAACCCCAGTGTTTCTCATCCTGTGCTGATTCGTTGACTCGTAGGTGTGTTGGATTTTAACACGAGAGGCAAAGGTCTTATAAGATTGAGAAAGATACGAGGGATGGAGGACTATAGAAGTAAAGGAAGGAGATGATTTTCCAATGTAAACTCTCTTCCTCTCTACTTTGTGTCTGGACTCAGAAGGGGAGTGGACGAGAAGGGACTTCCTGTCCTCCGGAAATTCGAACTCACGACACCGTGTCTACGTCTACCTAGGTCCTTGAATGTGTATAGAGAGTCAAAGTGAGTACACTGATGTAACATGGGGATCTACAAACCTCAAAACGGAGACGCTAAGAGGATAGAAGACTCCTTTGTTTCAAATTATAAAACCTCAATGGAAACTCAGGAAGGAGAGGGAACAGAAGTACAAGTTAGGGGTTCGGGACAACTCAAGAAGGAAGGTTTATAGAAAATACACGAAAAAACGGAGAGATTGGGTAGAGGGTGGTGAGACGGAGTCCAAGAGTAGTAGAGAGAGGATCTACTCATTAAGGGGTTCACCCGAAGGACCTGGTAGTCGTAATCGTAGTGGTCCCCTTGAACAATCTTTTTCGTTTACACTTTCGGAGGTCTAGTCTGACCTAGATCTAGTCTGACCTAGTCTGTAAGACCCCTACCCCGGGTCTTTCGGGAGGTCCACTGCCACTACGACGAGTACAAACTCTTAGGGATATGATCTGATGGGTTAGGTTTCTTTCCCTTGTGGTTTCTTACGAGTTTAATGGGGTGTTAACGTGTGTAGAGTGTACGATCACTTCATTACGAGTTTTAAGAGGTTCGGTCCGAAGTCGTTATACACTTGGCACTTGAAGGTCTACAAGTTCGACCAAAATCTTTTCCGTCTCCTTGGTCTCTAGTTTAACGATTATAGACGACCTAGTAGCTTTTTCGTTCTCTCAAGATCTTTTTGTAGATAAAGACGAAATAACTGATACGGTTTCGGAAACTGACACGCCTAGTGTTCTTTGACCTTTTAAGACTTTCCCTACCCTTATGGTCTGGTGGACTGGACGGAGAACCCTTTGGACATACGTCCAGTCCTTCGTTGTCAATCTTGACCTGCACCTTGTTGTCTGACCAAGGTTTTTCCTCATGAAGTTCAGACATATGACAGTGGGACGAATAAATTGAAGATACGTCTCATGTAGTACTCTTTACGACCCGACCTTCTTCGTCTTCGACCTTAGTTCTAACGGTCCTCTTTATAGTTATTGGAGTCTATACGTCTACTGTGGTGGGAATACCGTCTTTCACTTCTCCTTGATTTTTCGGAGAACTACTTTCATTTTCTCCTCTCACTTTTTAAACCGAATTTCGAGTCGTAAGTCTTTTGCTTCTAGTACCGTAGACCAGGGTAGTGAAGTACCCTTTATCTACCCCTTTGTCACCTTTGTCACAGTCTGAAACAAAACCCCCCGAGATTTTAGTGACGTCTACCACTGACGTCGGGACTTTAATTTTCTGCGAATGAGGAACGTTCCTTTCAATACTGGTTGGATCTGTCGTATAATTTTTCGTCTCTGTAATGAAACGGTTGTTTCCAGATAGATCAGTTCCGATACCAAAAAGGTGACCAGTACATACCTACACTCTCAACCTGACACTTCTTCCGACTCACGACTTCTTAACTACGAAAACTTGAGACCACAACCTCTTCTGAGAACTCTCAGGGAACCTGACGTTCCTCTAGGTTGGTCAGGTAAGATTTCCTCTAGTAAGGACCCACAAGTAACCTACCTTAATACGATTTCGACTTTGAGATCATGAGACCGGTGGAGGACTCTTCGCAATTGAATAACCTTTTCTGAGACTAAGACCCTCCCTAACCCCCGTACTCCTTTTCCCCTGCTGTATCCTACTCTACCGTAGTGGCTGAGCTACCTACACTCAAACTCACTTGAGGTCCTCAACCACTACCTGTCCCTCCGGACCACACGACGTTAAGTACCCCAGCGTTTCTCAGCCTGTACTGACTCGTTGACTTGAATTGACTTGACTTGACTATGATCTGATCGTACTTTCGAAGATAGACGTGAGGATAGACCTGAGAGAAAGAGAGTTTGACAGGAGTCGTTACTGTACCGAATAAGAAGGGGTTTATTGAATTGTTAGGAGAGTAAGGAAAAGTAGGAAAGTCACTGAGGTTTCCGAGAAGTGATCTTCTCTTCGGTTGGGTATTTCGGATCGTGAGTCATGGGAAGTAATTACTAAAAAGATCAGAACAAAGGGAGATCCGGGAAGATTTGCGGTGTTCAGTCCTTACAGAGGTGACAGAGAGAAGAAAGTCTCGTATCATCCCCATACATTACCCGAAGGGTCCACCGTGTCATCATTTCTTGCGTAGACTGTTACGTCTTCTGACCCCAAGTTACGGACCCAGCCCTTCTAGGGGGACCTCCTCCTTTACCGTTGGGTGAGGTCATAAGAACGGACTTATTAGGGTACCTGTCTCCTCGGACCACCCGACGTTAGGTACCCCAACGTTTCTCGACCTGTACTAACTCGTGTATACATGTCTCTCCGTACATCATCCTTGTTTCTTTTATGTGTCAGTAGTTGTCTCTTATGTGTTACGGGATTTTTCATGTTAGTCGTGTTTGGTTTTGGGTCGAACGTTTCACGAATTTTTTATGACTATTACTTTTGTGAGTTGTAGTGTAGAATACCCTGTGTTAGTTCCGACTCAAATTTCCCTTAAGTATCGAAATTATGAGCGGATCAATTTGTTTTTCCTTACTTTTATTCGATTGACTATTGAGTGTCTGGTCCTTAACCTTAACTGTCTCGTCTTTTGTTCTATGATCTAATTTTCAAGGAACCCATTTCCCGGACTTATTTGTGAAGTATGCCACGGTTCTCTCTTCCCCGGAATAGAGAGAAGAGGTGATGATATAGGGTCGTGACCCTCTCATGGACGTTATAGTTTCCGTGAGTTATTTATAAATAAAATACTTACTTAGTGTACGTTGACGTGATACGATTCGTAGAGTGTGGTAAATTAGGAGAGTCGATGAGACCCTTTGTCCGTGATAAGACTAACAGGGGTACTATGACTACTCTGTTTAACTCGGTGTCCTACCATATTTACAGTCTCGGTCGTAAGTTTGGGTCCGACGGACCGGGGATTTGGGTGGGAGAATTCGTGATCCGATGTGACGAGGGGACCGACAGACTCAATTCAGACTCTTGAGGGTCGTGTCCTCAAAACTCTGTCCCATGTAGTCACCTCTCCCCTCTTCCTTTACCGTTAGGTGAGATCATAAGAAAGGAACTCTTAGGATACCTGTCTCCTCAGGTACCCCAGTGTTTCTCAGCCTGTGCTGACTCACTGATTGTGTGTGTGTGTGTGTGTGTGTGTGTGTGTGTGTGTGTGTAGTGACCTCCTACTTACTGGAGAGACCTTTCCTGTCCAGATATCCTAAACCTATATGTCGTTTCGTCTGGTGAGGGTCAGGTGTAGTGGTAGGGGTAGTGTTGACTAAACAAGACCCGGGGAAAAGAGATCTCGGGACGATTCACAGACCCACTAAATTACACGATTAGAGTTGATTCCGAAGGAGTCGATGAGGGGAGGTACTATTAGAACGGGTGGAGACTTTACTACATCGGCAACTGAGATGGGAAGTGAACTGTGGTTCGTGTATCATGTATACATACCAGTCGGAGTGAAGTTCGTGTCCATGATACTGTGGTTCGTGTATCATTTATACATTCCAGTCGGAATGAACACCTTTCTTCGATCGGAATGATCTGAAGCATTAATCTACCAAAGAATTTACCCTCCGTATTAGATTAATACGGGGTGACAAAAGTACATAGACGGTAGACGTGGACTGGGTCACGGATCATATATTACCCACTGTCTATTTATGAATGACTACTCGTTCTTCCCGAATAAACATAGAGAACCTTTTCGTGTATCGATCGACGAACTTGTTCTGTAGGACCTGAAAGTATAAGTTAGGGTAAATCGTAGTATTGACAAAACTTTCTCACGTCTCGTGTCTTCTCAAAGGTTTCTCCTGTGATGGTTATCGTCGGGATAAGGACTCAAACCTTTCATCCGGTTTAGGATTGAACTACCCGAAGGGGAGCAGGACCACCGAGTCTATCATTTCTTAGGTGGACGGTCACGTCCTCTGGACCCAAGCTAGGAACCTAACTCTTCTAGGGGACCTCTTCCCTTACCGTTGGGTGAGGTCATAAGAACGGACTTCAAAAGGTATCTGTCTCCTCGGACCACCCGATGTCAGGTATCCCAGTGTCTCTCAGTCTGTACTGACTCTCTAATTGTGAAGGTGAAAGGGAAAAGGGAAGACAGGGGTAACGAGATCTTTGGGACTCCTTCTTTCCGTGGACCGTTTGAGTAAGATTTCATAACCCAACCGGTTTTTCAAGTAATCAAAATTCAATTTTATTTTCTGTATAAAAGGAAAAGTTCTTTACATAACTTGTTACATAAGCAACTTGTTTGCAAAACCGGTTGGGTCATATTAAATTCCGTACTAGGAGGGGAAGTATTTTCGTCACGAATTGAGTGTCCTTACTTCGTGACGACCACCTTACAGTCCCAATACTTTGGACCCACTTCGATAAACCCTGTCCGACAAAAAGTGGTTCAAAGAAGGTCTGAGTGACTCTTATATTCTGGAAGAAACAGGTGTGAGCTTATAGTATGGTATATATATTTAGGTGTTTCGGTAATCGAGGGAGGGGTCCAGACAACTCGTCGAAAGAGAAGGGAAAGAGAAGAGTATGTTGGGCATACTCGTCAACCACGATTTAACGTAAAAGACGGTAACGAGACTGTTAACGACACTATTCAGTATATAGTCATCGATATTGTTGTCCGACAGTGTCACGACCTCGAGACGGAAAGACCCTCTATCTTTGTTCTAAACAAATGGACCCTCGTCAGTCCCTACACTCGTTTGTGTCCTGAGGATTTCCCGGAGTCCAGGTCGACCCGTCCACTGAGAGTCCTTCCGTGAAGAGGATATGTGTCTTAGGTTTGTGGACTGGGAAAAGTGTCTCCGGGAGGGGATCGAGTGATTTCCTGACCCTTGTCGACTCGAGGGAGTCAGAACCGACGTATTTGATCACGGGAGATATCTAAATGACTGTTTCTTCAAACGGAAGTCCGACCGTTGGTCTGTGGGAAACGAGTTGGGACCGGGGTCTGGTAGTACGAGAAGAAGGAGAAGATCGGATAGTTTTTGACGAGAGTTTACTTCTGGTCTCCGACCCACATTTACCGACTATGACCGAAGTTCATAACCGTGAGTGTCCCTGTGGACGTAGAAATTATCCCTGGTTTAGAATTTCAATTTTACCATTACGAGATAGTCTATTTTAAAGGATTTCGTCTGTTATTCATCTTCTGACACACACACACACACACACACACACACACACACACGCGCGCGTGCGCACACACAATAAGACACCAAAAGAACGATGAGATCTTTTGGTTGGGAGAACCATCGTAGGTGAGGGATTGGTGATGTCGGACAAGGGAATCCCTATCTACAACCGGTGGACCCCCTGAACCCTAAGGAACCCCTACTTGTGACTTTATTAAGAGTAATAAGAGACGTCAGAGAGTTTTGACAAATATGTCTTCCAAATTATGTTGGATAAAGAACAGGTAGTTTGAAACGAGGGAAATGGGTGACTTAGAACCTTGACTGTCCCATCGTAGTAGTCATCCCCTTCGTTTAGGTCAAGGTCAGGGTACTCCTCGGAATTTAGGCAGATACCAATTTTGACCGAGTTTCTAGTTCGAAACACGATACCTTTTGAACAGTTTTACTTCTGCGGATTTGGGACAACGTAGTCTCTTCCGTTACCGTGGGGTGAGGTCATGAGAACGGACCTTTTAGGGTACCCACCTCCTCGGACCATCTGACGTCAGGTATCCCAGTGTTTCTCAGCCTATGCTGACTCGCTGAAGGGGAAGAGAAAAGGGAAAGTACGTAACCTCTTCCTTTACCGTTGGGTGAGGTCACAAGAACGGACCTCTTAGGGTCCCTGCCCTCTCGGACCACCCGACGGCAGATACCCCGACGTGTCTCAGCCTATGCTGACTTCACTAAATCGTCGTCGTCGTTTGGGACAACGTATTGATGTCTTAGTCTTAGAACTCTCAAACCCGGACCTTAGTCGTAAAAATATTAAAAATCAAACATGACCCCATATCAACTAATCGTTTGTTACAACACTATCAAAGTCCACTTGTCGTTTCCCTGAACCGGTATGTATATGTACATAGGAAAGAGGGGGTTTGAGGGGAGGGTAGGTCCGACGGTGTATTGTGACTCGTCTCAAGGGACACGATATGTCATCCAGGAACAACCAACAGGTAAAATTTATATCGTTACACATGCACAGGTAGGGTTTGAGGGATTGGTAGGGAAGAGAGCTAGGAAGGGGATGGGGGTCGTTGGTATTCAAGTAACAGATTCAGACACTCAAAGAAAGACAAAACATTCATTCTTTACTATGTTTACCTTGGTCGTAAAATTATTCGGGTGAGGGTGGGTATAGGTCCTTTCTCCAGATACACGGAGAGACTAAACAAGGGATGTCGACAGTATTGATTAATGATGTTTGACCCAGCGAATTTCATTCTCATAAGAGAGTGTCAAGTTCTCGGGCCTTCAGGCTTTACGTCCACAACCGTCTTTCAAACACAAAGGAACAATGAAAAGACAAATCAACTAGATAGGTATCCACACTCACCCCATAATTTCAGAGGGTGATAATGACACAATAACAATTAAAGGGGAAAGTATTAACAATCGTAAACAGAATGTATAACGCCACGAGGATACAACCCACGTATATATAAATATTAACAATATAGAAGAACCTAACTAGGAAACTAGTAATACATCACAGGAAGAAACAGAGAAAAGTGTCGGAAACAAAATTTCAGATAAAATAGACTATACTCATAACGATGGGGACGAAAAAACCAGAGATAAACGTACCTTATAGAAAAAAGTCGGGAAGTGAAAGTCAGACATACACAGGGGACAAAAATCCACCCAGAGAACATCTGTTGTATATATCCGCAGAACAAAAACAAAGGTAAGTCGGTCAGAAATAGAAAACCAACCCCGTAAGTTGGGTAAATGCAAATTCCATTAATAACTATTCATACTAGGGTAACAGTAAATGAAATAACAAAACACAAGTTCAAATATGTGGGAAAGACACAAAGGACATATCTCTTCTAGGAAATCGTAAACAACCACCAAACCACCACGACTTAAGAGAGTCGAAAACGAACAGACATTTCGAAAACTAAAGAGGAAGTATAAACTTACTTTAGGAACGACCCATGTCATTAGACCCGACATCCAATAAAAGAAAGTAGTGAAATTCATACAGAACGGTAAGGGAGGACCGGACTTCTCAAAGATAACTTTCTAGTCGACAATAGGAATACCCTTAGGGGAACACACAATAAACAACAAAAAGGGAACGACGAAAATTATAAACAAGAAACACAAACTAGAGACAATTGAACTAATTATATACAGAACCCCACAAAACGGAACCCAAATAGGCCAAACCCTGAGGGACCTAAAGAACCTGAACCCACTAATAAAGGAAAGGGTAAAATCCCTTCAAAAGTTGATAATAGAGGAGTTCATAAAAGAATACCAGAAAGAAAAACTGTAGAAGAAGACCCTGAGGATATTAAGCTTACAACCTCGTAAATTTTGACAGGACCTCCAGAGACTCTAACAGGAGTAAGGAAAATTAAGCAAAAAGAAAAAAGGAGAGACTAAGTGAATAAAGATGGTAAGATAGAAGATGAAGTGATTATGATAGAAGATGGAGACAATAAGATAATAAACAACGGAGGTCCCACAAAAATTAGAGTAAATAACGTAATTAGTAATATATAATTGAGAAAAAATAAAGAAGATCCAGGAACAATTTGGAAAGAAAGTAGAAGAGTTAGGAACAGAGGTCCGATAAATAGACACTAAGGTAAAACTAAAGTTCTAAAACCTAGTAAAAGTAATAGTAATAAGTCTTAAAAAATAGTCCAACCAAGGGATAGAGAAGGAGAAAACAAACCAAACCACCCGTAAATAGGACAAGGAAATGGACGACCTATAAGGAGATAGAGAAGTAGAAGAAATATAACGACACAAACCACACCCGAAAGACATAAGACCGTCAAACACCTCAAGAGAAATAACACCTCAAAGGAACGACACCCACCCCAACATGTCCACTGAACAGTTCGAAAGAACTAATGCCTTCGAACACAGCCACAAGACCACCCACCTCGACCTAAAGAAGAGAGACCTCACGTTACTTCACAGGTCATTACTCAATACTCTACAGTCACTGAAACCTCATTGAAACCCGTCGGACATATAACCTCGAGTCCCGACACAAGGACACAACGACCTCTTAAACGTACCATACAGACCGAGACCTTGAACAACCGGGAATCCACCACGAACCAAACTCAAATCCATACCTCCGTAAACTATTCGAGGACAGTTAATTACAAGGGACCTCAGTCCTCAAGAGACCACAAGAGTCCTAAACCTGAATTCGGAGGACGAAGAACAAATGTCAGAATAAAAATATCATCGGAGTTCTGAAGGGGAAGATATGTCTTGGCAACTATTTTGTAGATCCAATTTCTACTTTTCAAAGAGGTGTCACTCCCTGTGGGTATCTCCAAGTGTCTCAATGTACCTCTTCTCTTCTTCCTCCTCCCTCAATCTCCACTAGGCTTACTCTACTCCACCTTAGTTTTCTTCTCTCTCGTTCGATCGGTCATTAGTGAAGGAATACACGTGAGGTGTTGATCTGGTGAGTCTCTACAAGTACCTCAATATGTCTCTTCTCTACTTCCTCCTTCCTCTACTCCACCGGTCCTCCTATTTTCCCCCCTTAGTTTTCCACTCTCTGTCTAGGTCGGTCATTAGTCAAGGGATTCACAAGAGGTGACAGACCTTGTGTGTCTCTAAGTGTCTCAACCCATCTCTTCTCTCCCCCATCTCTTCTCTGTCTCCGGTGGACCACTTCTTTTTCCTCTCAGGTTTCCCCCTCTCTCGTCAGTTCGGTAATTAGAGCGAGGGTTCATTTTTACCCATGACTTCTAACCCAAGAATTTCTATGTTGTAAGTTGTAAGTCTTTTGTTTCTAGTACCGTAGACCAGGGTAGTGAAGTACCCTTTATCTACCCCTTTGACACCTTTGTCACAGTCTGAAATTAAAAAACCCGAGGTTTTAGTGACGTCTACCACTGACGTCGGTACTTTAATTTTCTGCGAATGAGGAACCTTCTTTTCAATACTGATTGGATCTATCGTATAAGTTTTCGTCTCTGTAATGAAACGGTTGATTCCAGGCAGATCAGTTCCGATACCAAAAAGGTCACCAGTACATACCTAGACTCTCAACCTGACACTTCTTCCGACTCGCGACTTTTTAACTAAGGAAACTTGACACCACAACCTCTTCTGAGAACTCTCAGGGAACCTGACGTTCCTCTAGGTTGTTCAGGTAAGACTTCCTCTAGTTGGGACCCTGAAGAAACCTTCCTTACTACGATTTCGACTTCGAGGTCATGAAACCAGTGGAGTACGCTTCTCGACTGAGTAACCTTTTCTGAAACTACGACCCTCCCTAACCCCCGTCCTCCTCTTCCCCTGCTGTCTCCTACTCTACCGACCTACCGTAGTGACTGAGTTACCTGCGTTCAGATTCACTTGAGACCCTCAACCACTACCTGTCCCTCCGGACCCCACGACGCTAAGTACCCCAACGTTTCTCAGCCTGTGCTGACTCACTGACTTGACTTGACTTTCCATGTTTTAACTATTGTTTATGGTTTTTCGTTTATAATTTTTAGATCTCACTAAAACCTTAAATTTTTTATGTTATAATTTCTTTTCTTCTTTTTTTTTCTTTCTTTTTTTTTTGTTTCAGTGTTTTTAGTATTTATATATATATATATATATATACTTCAAACGAAATTTTTTTATCCCAGAAAAAAACGTTTCATTATCATCCAATATTTTCACTTTTAATTTCCTCATTATCTCCTGAATTTTTAAATTTTTTTTTCTTACTAGCATTTTTATCATTTTTATATAGATCCTGAAAGAGACCACAACAACCACCTGTGAAAAAAATACGAGTGAACAAGTCAGCACGACACCCCTCCCTCCCTGCGACGTTTGTTTA
The DNA here is from genome assembly GCA_006410555.1 of Capra ibex. Taxonomy (NCBI): domain Eukaryota; kingdom Metazoa; phylum Chordata; class Mammalia; order Artiodactyla; family Bovidae; genus Capra; species Capra ibex. The sequence goes on from SJYO01029184.1 coordinate 27,317,102, forward strand.
TTATGATCGGACACGAGCGTCACAGAGTCGGTGTGACCCGGACGGGGTGAATCACACACACGGGAGGGACGGGTGTGATGAGTCCGAGATCCAACGAGACGTCCCTTGGAAGGTTCCGGCCGGGACCCGACGTACGTGGAGAGTCCAGATTCGGTGAGTCCAAGTCCGTGAGCCCATCAGGGGTCTCCGCGTCTGAGCCAACCCGGACGCAAAACACGGGAAGGGTCCAGGCTCGTCGAGTCCACTACTCCACAAACCGTTCACGTCAGCGACACTGAATAACGGAAAGGTCAGGGACGGTGAGCCAAAAGACACACATGTTGGCCGTGTGGAAGAGTCCGTCTACAACTGACAGGTCTTGGGGTTCTTCAGAATCAATCGTTTCTTCGGACGAACGTCAAACCATCTATTACAGAGAGACCCCGACACTAACGGGGGAAGTCCGAAACCGACGGACAGTGGTCTCCCCCTACCGGACGTCGTCCGATGAAGACAAGTCAGGAAACAAGACACGCCCCAGGACCGTCACAGAATCCCGAAAAACGTACCATCGATAGGGTGTCAGACCAAACGATCGGGTTCAATCAAGCGAGTCTACCGGGAACCCCGTAAGTCCGGACTAGGAATGAGATTCGTTACGTCGGGCACGGAGGGACGGGTCGGGGGTGAACGATCACCGTCCACGTCCGCAGACACGACGAAGAGGCGACCCCTTCTATGGTGACCCGAGTATTAGACACCCAAAATAAATAAATAAATAAAAAGGAGGGACAATACAACGGGAGACACGAAGGTTCCGAGCGGTGTCTGAGCCGTCACTCTCACAAAGGACCACAAACCTTTGAAGAGAGAAAAATTCTGAGGGAAGGGTCCTGTCTCGAGACAGGGAGGGAGAAAACAGAGAATGAAACAGAAAATATAAAAAAGGATGGAGGAAAGTTTCTGTTACCCGAGGAAAAGACCCACGGACTACAGGAGACGGCCGTAAGTCTTCAACAAAACACCTTAAATGAGTCGCAAATTTACAAGAGAACTACTTGAACAACCCCTCTTTCACCAGAGGGGCAGGATCAGAAGGCGGTAGAAGGAGGAAAGAGGGTTTCTGACATAAACCTTTTTTGAAGGAACGTTAACTACTACAAGTGTACGATCTATGTCCAAGTTAGTGGTTTTCTAGATTCGATAAAAAGGACAGTTAACTTTCAATACATAAAAATTTTTTATACGGGGTAAATAATATTACTGGGTCCTTGAATAAGGACCGGTAATTTATGACTTTTTAATTGACGAGTAATACTTCACACGATAGTTCCACGGACAAAAAGACGATTTCTTCTTTCTGAAGGATCACTCTACAGACACGATCAACTAGAATTCGAAGAACCGTGACAGACCAGAGTTTTCAAAGAAAAAGAGTTTCCGAAGGGTTGAGATCAGTTCGGGAAAACGTCTCGTTCTCCGAGGAACAACGTACCCACAGAGAATCTCTTCGGTGAGTCTTTAAGGTTCATCTCTCAAGTTCTTCTTTCTTGAATTTATGTTTCAGGGGGGTTCCACGGAGATCGTCACAGTTGGTTATTTTGTATAAAGGACGGTACTAACCAGTACCATCTACAGAGTATAAACGGGTTTTGTAGGTACTGGGTATCTCAAACGTAAGACTACTATTGGTTCCCTTGACACAATGAAGGTACTCCACGTACACGGAACTGAGGAAAAATCACCCTAACTTTTATTGTCTTATTATCGTGGTATGGTACCTTTCCCGTAGAGGTACTACTGAACGGGTCAAAGGACGGTTGACATCGGTAAGTCATGTCGGTAGGGGTCTACTTCTGGGAAGTAAGGATACCCCACTGAGAAGATCATGACCGAGACCTTGATTAGGACAAGGATCAGTGTCCCTGAGAATCTTGACCTCCGGTCGTCGAGTCGTGAAGTCATAGGTCAGTCGGTTCGACGACCAGGGGAGACTCAGAACGTAAACCATCAATACGGATTTGGGGACGGAGCAACGGTACATAGGTTCGGAGACAAAATGTAAGATCACATTACCAAGATTTAAAACGTGGGGTCCCCTTAGTAAACCGTTACAGATCTCTACAAAAACCGACAGTGTGAAGACCTCCCCCACGATGGACATAATTCGTCCATCTCTAGTCTTTATTACAATTTGTAGGATGTCACTTGTCCTATCAGGGGGTGTTGTTGTTGTTGTTTTTTTAGTAGACCCGGTTTTATAGTTCTCACGGTTCCAACTCTATGGGATCTGATTAAGGTCATAGACTCGGGGACAGAATATAGGACGGGTCGTAGGGATAAGTCAAACGATCTGGAGATGGTTGGTGGACGAAGGATCTGAAGACATGTAGGTGGAAGAGGTCTATGATACAAGATGGGTGTATAATTCTTTGAATAGAGAATAGGTGATCGTGGTACAGACTCGACTAAGACTACTGTCTTTCGGTATTAAGGTGAACTGGTGAACTCAAGTATGGTGTACGAACAATTATTTAGGTTCTATAACTAGGTTTCACGAACCTATTTTCAGGACCGAGGAGGTAAACCATCACCGTATTGGAATCTGTTCAATGAAATGGAAAGACTCGGAGTCAAAAGAATAGATATTTTATGTTTATCACCTTAAAAGATGAGGTATGTACTCTAAGAACAACAATAAGTCAGTGATCTGAGAAACGTTGGGGTACCTGACGTCGTACGGTCCGGAGGGACAGGGAGTGGTAGAGGGTTTCAAACGGGTTCAAGTACAAGTAACGTAACCACTACGGTAGGTCAGTAGACTAGGAGACAACGGGTGAAGAGGAAGACGGGAGTTGGAAAAGGTCGTAGTCCCTGAAAAGATTAGTCAGTAGACACACGTAGTCTACTAGTTGAACCACAAAAAGGATGGATACAACTTGTTGAACTACTGGTATAACCTTGAAGTCGAAGTCACGGTTAGTAAGGTCACTTATAAGTCCCAGCTAGAGGGAATTCTAACTGACCAAACTAGAGGAACGATAGGTTCCCTGAAACTCCTCAGAAAAGCTCGTGGTGTCAAGTCTCCGTAGTTAAGAAATCGCAAGACGGAAGAAATGTCAGGTCGAGAGTGTTGGCATGAACTGGTGATCCTTCTGGTGTCGTAACTGATATACCCGGAAACAACCATTACAGAGACGAAAAGTTACGTGACAGATCCAAATAGTAGTGAAAGGACAGTTCTTCGTTAGTAGAAGACTAAAGTATCGACGTCAGTGGTAGACGTCACTTAAACCTCGGGTGTTCTCCTTTAGACAGTGATGAAGGTGAAAAAGGAGAAGATAAACGGTACGTTATTACCCCGGTCTACGGTACTAGAATCAAAAAAAAAAAAAAATTATAAATAAGAATTCCGTCAACAAAGTGAGAGGAGGAAGTGGGAGTAGTTCTCCGAGAAATCAAGGAGAAATGAAAGACGGTAATCTCACCATAGTAGGTATGTAGACTACAACAACTACAAAGAGGACGTATAGAGTTAAGTGAAGTCAAGTCACGTTAACGAGTCAGCACAGACTGAGAAACACTGGGGTACCTGACGTCGTATGGTCCTAAGGAACAAGTAGTGGTTGAGGACCTCGGATGAGTTTGAGTACAGGTAGCTCATCCACTACGGTAGGTTGATAGAGTAGGAGACAACAGGGGAAGAGGAGGAGGGAAGTTAGAAAGGTTCATAGTCCCAGAAAAGTTTACTCAACCAAGAAGTGTAGTCCACCGGTTTCATAACCTCAAAGTCGAAGTCGTAGTCAGGAAGGTTACTTATAAGTCCTGACTAGAGGAAATCCTGACTGACCAAACTAGAGGAACGTCAGGTTCCTGAGAAGAGGTTGTGGTGTCAAGTTTTCGTAGTTAAGAAACCACGAGTCGAAAGAAATGTCAGGTTAAGAGTGTAGGTATGTACTGATGTCCTCTTTGGTATCGAAACTGACGTGTATTGAAACAACCGTTTCATTACAGAGACGAAAAATTATACGACAGATCCAAACAGTGTCGAAAAGAAGGTTCCTCGTTCGTAGAAAATTGAAGTACCGACGTCAGTGGTAGACGTCACTAGAACCTCGGGGGGTTTTTATCAGAGAGTGACAAAGGTAACAAAGAGGTAGATAAATGGTACTTCACTGCTCTGACCTACGGTACTAGAATCAAAAAACTTACAACTTAAAATTAGGTTGAAAAAGAGAGAGGAAAAAGTGAAATTAGTTCTACGAGAAGTCAAGGGGAAGTGAAAGATGGTATTCCCACCACAGTAGACGTATAGACTCCAATAACTATAAAGAGGGTCGGTAGAACTAAGCTCGAACATTAAATAGGTCGTGTCGTAAAGCGTACTACATGAGACGTACATTCAATTTATTCGTCCCACTATTACATATCCGTCTACATGAGGAAAGGGTCAAACCTTGTTCAGACAACAAGGTACGGGTCAAGTTTTACAACGAAGAACTGGACGTATTTCTAAAGAGTCCTCCGTCCAGTCGACCAGACCATAAGGGTAGAGAAAGTCTTAAAAGGTCAAACAACACTAGATGTGTCAGTTTCAGAAACCGTATTAGTTATTTCGTCTTCATCTACAAAAAGACCTTAAGAGAACTAAAAAGATACTAGGTTGTCTACAACCGTTAAACTAGAGACCAAGGAACCGGAAAAGATTTAGGTCGAACTTGTAGAACCAATTACATGACAACTTCGGAGTCAACCTCTTAAAACTCGTAATGAAACGATCGTATACTTTACTCAGGTTAACACGTCATCAAATTTGTAAGAAACCGTAACGAGAAGAAACCCCAAGCTTACTTTTGACTGAAAAAGGTCAGGACACCGGTGAAGATTCAAAAGGTCTAAACGACCGTATAACACATGTCATGAAAAATCCTAAACTTTATCGAGTCGACCTTAGGGTAGTAGAGGTAATCGAAACAAGTATCACTATGAAGGATTCCGGGTGAACTGAAACGTAAGGTCCTACAGACCGAGAACCACTCACTAGTGTAGTAGTACTAATAGACCCAGTACTTCTAGAAAAAACATATCAAGACTCATAAGAACGGTGACGAAGAATTAGAGAAGTCGAAGACAATCCAGGTATTGTAAAGACAGGAAATAACTCGGGTAGAAACGTACTTTACAAGGGAACCATAGAGATTAAAAGAACTTCACTAGAGATCAGAAAGAGTAAGACAAGAAAAGGTGATAAAGAAACGTAACTAGTGACCCCTTCCGAAAGAATAGAGAGGAACGATAAGAAACCTTGTGACGTAAGTTTACCCATATAGAAAGGAAAAGAGGAATTGGAAATCGAAGAGAAAAAAAGACTCGATAAACATTCCGGAGGAGTCTGTTGGTAAAACGGAAAAACTTAAAGAAAAAGAACCCAACAACAGAAGTAGTGACGGAGGACATGTTACAGTACTTGGAGGTAGGTATCAAAAAGTCCGTGTCATAGTCTAGATTAGGGAACTTAGACAGTGAAGATGACATATTAACATTCCCTAAACTAAATCCGGTATGGACTTACCAGATCACCAAAAGGGATGAAAGAAAGGGATGAAAGAAGTTAAGTTCAGACTTAAACCGTTATTCCTCAAGTACTTAACTCGGTGTCAGACGAGACCCAGAACAAAAACGACTGACATATCTCGAAGAGGTAGAAACCGACGTTCCTTATATTAGTTAAACTAAAGTCACAACTGGTAGACACTACAGGTACACATCTCAGAAGAGAATACAACAACCTTCTCCCACAAACGATACTGGTCACGTAAGAGAACCGTTTTGAGACAATCGGAAAGCAGGACGAAGTAAAACATGAGGTTCCGGTTTAAATGGACAATGAGGTCCACAAAGAACTGAAGGATGAAAACGTAAGGTCAGGGGATACTATTTTTTCTGTAGAAAAAAACCACAATCAAGATCTTCCCGAACATCCAAAAGTATCTTGGTAAGTTGAAATCGAAGAAGTCGTAATCACCAACCTCGTATCTGAACCTAATGACACTATAACTAACTAAAAGGAACCTTTGCTTGTCTCTAGTAAGACAGTAAAAACTCTAACGTGAGTTTATGACGTAAAACCTGAGGAAACAACTGATACTCCCTATGAGGTAAAGAAGATTCCCTAAGAACGGGTGCCATTATCTATATAACCAGTAGACTCAATTTAAGTGGGTAAGGTCAGGTAAAATCAAGTGACTAAGGATTTTACAACTTAAAGTGAGAACGGTAGAGGACAAACTGGTGAAGATTAAATGGAACTAAGCACCTGGATTGTAAGGTCCAAGGATGCGTTATAACATGAAATGTCGTAACCTGAAATACAGGTAACGGTCAGTGTAGGTGTTTACCCGTAACAAAAGAGAAACGAGGTAGAGAAGTAAGAAAGACCTCAATAAAGAGGTGAGAAGAGGTCATCGTATAATCCGTGGACGACTGGACTCCTCAAGTAGAAAGTCACAGGATAGAAAAGTGGAAAAGTATGACAAGTACCCCAAAAGTTCCGTTCTTATGACTTCATCAAACGGTAAGGGAAGAGGTCACCTGGTGCAAAACAGTCTTCAGAGGTGGTACTCGGTTGGCAACACCCACCGGGATGTACCGTACCGAGTATCAAAGTGACTCAATCTGTTCCGACACCAGGTACACCAGTCAAAATAATCAAAAGACTAACACCAAAAGTAAGGCAGGTGAGACACTACCTATTCCTATTCTCCGAATGCCTTCGAAGGACTATCCTTTCTGACTGAAACCCCCTTGGACCAGAACAAGACTACCCGTCCCGGTACGAGTCATTTAGAAATTAGGTTAAAAAACAACTACTCACCCCGACACAAGGGAAGGACAACAAACTGGACTCTGGTTTGATACCACCTTCATTACTTCTATTACCGCTGGAGGAAGTTTTCCAGGGTACGTACGTGACAACGTGAATCACGGGGGCTGGGACGTCGTCCGGTGTCGGCTGGGTACGGAGGAGGTCTCTGAGGATCTGTGAGTGTCCGTTCAGACCCAGTCAGAGAACACCCTAGTGACGAGGAAAGAGGACCCAGAACCACACGCGTTCTAAAACGAACACGGGAGGTTCTCAGACAAAGGGGTCAGGACACATTCAAGACATTAGTTGAGGGTGACCGGAGGTTTCAGTTTAAGAGACCCCCAAGAGTCAGGGAAAAGGTCTAGGGGTCCAACCCTCTAGACAACACCGAGGATCTTGAAAGAATTGTCACACTCTTAAATAAACCATATTAACAAGACGTCAAACACCCAACAGACGAACCACCGAGATACCACTCTAACTACCACTGGAGAAGGTTCTCGGGAATACGGTGTGGATTCAGACGTCGTGGGTCTCGGGGACGGGGAAGCCATCCGGTGACGACTGAGTATGGAGACGTCCTTTGTGAGTTTGTGAGTTTCCATCCAGACCGAGTCAGAAACACCCCAGAGACCCAGGACCACGTGTGTTCCAAAACAAACTAAGGAGGTTCGTAGAGACCGCTCATACCCCAAACTAAGATTAACGTTAAAGCGGGAAGGATGACAGAACGACCCCGAAGAGGAAACGGGAACCTGCACCCAATAGAAAAAAACGACTCTAGGTTGTAAGAGAACAGTCTCCGTTCAACATTAAAACCTCAAGAGTGTCCTCTTCTCCTCGTGTGTAGGAAGATGAGACGGTAGAACTCTGTATAGAACTAAGACCGAACATTGAGTAGGTCGGGTCGTAAAGAGTACATGAGTCGTATATCCAATTCGTTTGTCCCACTGTCGTCTGTGGGACAACATGAGGAAAGAGGTAGAACTTGGTTACTTAATAAGGTATGTCCCAAGATTGAGAACGGTTTTGGTTTAACTAATGTAAGAAACATCGGTTTCTACCTCTTCGACATATGCCAGTCGTTTTTGTTATAGACGTCGACGAACACCGAGTCTAGTAGTCGAAGAGTATCGTTTTTAGTCCGAATTTCATTTCTTTTGATTCTTTTTGTGATCCGGTCTGTCCATACTGTTTAGTTTAGGACATACTTAAACGTTGTCTCCATTGTTTATCTAAGTTCCCTGATTTAGATCTATTGTCACACGAACTTCTTGATACCTGTCTCCAGACATTATGACATGTCCTCCGTCATTTATTTTGGTGGGGTTTCTTTTTCTTTTCGTTCTTCAGTTTCACCAATAGACTCCTCCGTCTTCTTACTTCTCTTAACTTTTCGTTCCCTCTCTCCCTTTTTATGTAGGTTAATTTACGTCTCAAAGTCTCTTATAGACCTTCTCTGTTCTTCCGGAAGAAGTTACTTGTGACAAATTATTATCTTCTTTTGTTGTTTCCCCCCTTCTGATCTCTAGAGAAACCCTTTTAACCTTTGTAGTTCCCTCTTAAGACGGGTTTCTACCCATGTTATTTCATATTTTTACCATCTTTGGATCGTCTACGAATTCTCTAATTCTTCTCTACCTTTCTTTTGTTCTCTGTTATGTACAGTTTACGAATCGTTTCAAGGATCGTACAAAATTTCATAAACCGTTTACAATTGATAACGGGTGACGATTTCCTAGAGATCTCTGAAGTCACCCCGAGAGAACATGTCGCTAATAGTTGGAGAATCTCGTCGTGATAGGTTGTCCTGAAAGACGGTACTACCTTTACAAAATATAGATATGGTAGGTTATTCCATCGGTAGTATACCGATCCCTCAGTAACTTTACATCTGTCTGTCTCACTGATTCCTTGACTTAAAATTTTATAGTAAATTGAAATTAGTATTTTAATTAAAATTTTTATTTCATTTACAAATTTTGTTTATCGGTTTACCCCTGAAGGGACCACTAGGTCACCGATTCTAAGATACGAAGGTTACGTCCCCGGACCCAAACTAGGGACCAGTTCCTTGATCTAGGGTGTACGGTGTTAATTCTCAAGTGTACGTCGTTACTTTTCTAGAACGTACGACGTTGGTTCTGAGTCGTGTCGGTTTACTTATTTACTTATCAAAATTATTTATTTATGTTTACTTTATTAGTTTACACCAATAATCAAGAGTATTATGTCTTAAGATCTGAACGAGTTTTAATTATGAAGTGGTTTTTAAGTTATAGTTATGCAAGAGGACCCCTTTCCTTCCCGTAAGGATGAGGAAGGGAAGGACTCCAACTCTTAGTAACAGGATCACCCAGTCACATGACTACCCTAACACAGTGTTAGGAGTCCATCTTCTGTTCGGATTCTGTCCGTGTTGATTGAGATCGATGAAGACAGAGAGGAACGAGGTCAGATGGGTGACGGTTTGTTCGGAGTATAGGGGTCCCCTGTAAACCGTTACAGACCTCTATAAAAACCAACACTTTTGACACCTTTCCCTCTCGACTATCCACGACGATTTTTACGATGTCACGTGTCCAATCGTGGGGTGTTATTTCTTAATAGACCGGGGTTTTCAACTCTTTGAGACGGAACCTCCCTAAGAATTTGTTAGAAGCTGTTCCTTCGTAGACAGGACGAGAAACAACAAGTCAGTGAGTCAGTACAGACTGAGAAACACTGAGGTACCTGATGTCGTACGGTCCGAAGGGACAGGAAGTGATAGAGGGTCTCAAACGAGTTTGAGTACAAGTAACTCAACCACTACGGTAGGTTGGTGGAGTAGGAGACGGTGGGGGAATGTTCGGAGGTTTACGTCTCCCAGAGATTGGTAGGACTTCTTAAGTCGTTACAAATGTGATGGGGGTCAAATGAGGTAAATTTAGTGGACCTTCCTTTGTCAAGGAAAAGTTTAACCCTTAGCTTAAAAAATTCTGTTGTTGAAAAGTTAGACCTTTTTTTACGTTTCTTCTATTTAGAGATTCTACTACGTCCGAGGTATCTTCCTCTTGATCGAGATCAAGTGGTTAACGATCCTATAGACTTTCTTCTCAGAAACTTTGACGGGTTCAAAATCCTACTTACTATCCAATACTAAAGGTGTCTCACATTATTTCATCGACTGGTGTAATGGGGTTTTCCATCATGTCACATTTTTGATTTCCGTAAGAGTTTTCCTTAATTTAAATCCACATATATGTCGAAGGTTTTGGTATTCCTGATAAATCTTCTCGGTCTTTATAATCCTGGTACGAAAAAACTTTAACTATCGTATCTTCCTTGAATACAAGAGGGGGTTGGTGTGAAGGACTCGGAGTCTCTGTCTTTATACCCAATACTCCGGGTATCTGGACTCGGTCAGTGACCCGATCTCGAATATAAAATATAAAGTCCCGAGGATTTTAAAGAGACACGACGTTAAATCCATGTAAAAGAGTGCACAACAGAAGCCCTCCTTTCGACTTTTAGGTTAGACCAGTAAGGTCTTTCGGTTTGACCTTTTAAGTCTAGTATTTGGTTAAAAGGAAGAGGATTGAGACTCGAACCCTTTTGAAATTTCTAGGATGTATTATTAGGGGATGAAAAGTGACGGGAAACAGACTGATAAGTGGTTCACGGCGATACATCGTCGTTAGTCGTCCTGGTCTGTACGTTTTGAGTCGGGACGTCTATCTACTGACTTCCGTCCTCCTCTTTCCCAGCTGTCTCCTACTCTACCAACCTACCGTAGTGGTTGAGTTATCTGTACTCAAACTCGTTCAAGGTCCTCAACCACTACCTGTCCCTCCGGACCACACGACGTCAGGTACCCCAGTGTTTCTCAGCCTGTGTTGACTCACTGACTTGACTTGACTTGACTATCTACTAAATGGTGATAGACCTCTAAACCTTTTACCTTCTATCAACTACTGTAATATGACAAAGGAAACGACTTTTCTAGTTCCTATGAGTACATTTCTTTTTAATTGAAGGAGGGAGGAGTCCCTGATACGAGTGTCAAATTTATCGACAACTCATCATCAGATGACGACCTCCGACCACGGTCGGTGAACCGAACGACTCCCGTACCTATTGACTCTCTTCGTCCTTCCACCCCGAGTTATTGACGAAATACTTATACTGTGTTAGAGGAGGGAGTTCGGAGTAGGACGTCAGTATATTGGGAAGTCAGACTATGAACGTATTCTCGACTCTTTGAAATTTTGTTTTGTTGTAAACCGTACACATACCTCGTACTTTACTTTTAGTACTAACCGTTTCCCTTATGAACTGTAACAAATTAAGACGAAGATCTAAAGACCAGACCAAAAGAAATATGGAAAAATTTTCCAGAGAGTGGATGATGATCGACTGAAATCCAGTAAAAGAAATAAGTCCGAATAGAGTGAGTCGAAAACTCTTATTACCACTCTTAATGGGAAAAGATTGAAAGGAAATTATGAGACTCTTGATTGACTCGAATTAAAAATAGTGAGTTCAAGAAGATCTGGATTTGGCTCTGAGTACCATTATGGATAGTTAAAAGTTAAATGCCGTTACTTGTATCAAAAGTTAACTTTTTATACTTGAAAGTTACCTGATACCGATACTTGATGAATTTTGTCTCCAAGAGTGGAGGAGAAAAATTTACTTTATAGGAGAAAAACAAGGAAGACTAAAACACAACGACCTTTTACACGAGGATCGTTCTAACAATGGGTGATCTTTTTCATATGTTATTATTCTGAAGTAAAAATAACTTAAGGTGTTATCTAAACTACAGTCAGACCAGTGGGATCGGGAGTGTACCAGGACACGGGACCAACCTAGCGGTTCCAAAGATGTACACCCAAGAATCGGGAAAGGTATTTAGAAATAACTTGAGGGGGATCAGTACACTACTTGTTACTGTACGTTTTGACGTTTGGTCGAACCGTCGTAGGAGAAAGGTCATTTCGGTAGATATTCTCTTTAAATTAAATTTTTAATGTACTACTGGATAATTTTTTTTTTTTTCTTAGTTCTTGTTATCGAAAGAATTTTACAAAATATAAAGTTCAAGGTGGTCCCCCGATGGACGTTTCGATTGATGTGAGTTTGACCGTGTAACCCCGAGGTAAGGAGACACATCGGGATGTCTGTGTTCCCGGTCTTCAAATTAAGACTGTAAAAAGATGGAGGTATTATTGGGTATAGGAGTGCACTCCTAAGTGAAACGACATCTCGTCTTTGATTGTGTTGTAACATTTCGTTGATTTGGGGTTAATTTTTTTATTATAAGGTATAGGAGACCAAATAAACTAAAAGTTTGGTAATGTAGTAAAAGTGTTAAAGAATGGATAGAATTGACATATTTACGACTTCTACTTCGAGGTTATGAAACCGGTGGACTACGTTTCTCGGTTGAATAACCTTTTCTAGGACTACGACCCTTCCCAACTCCCGTCCTCCTCTTCTCCCACTGTCTCCTGTTCTACCAATCTATTGTAGTGACTGAGTTACCTGTAATCAAACTTGTTTGAGGTCCTCTATCACTTCCTGTCCCTTGAGCCGCACGACATCAAGTACCCCAGTTTTCTCATCCCGTGTTGAATCGCTGACTTGTTGTTGTTTGGAACTCGTCATGAACTACTACAAATGGACCCAAATTCCATCTTGTGACCCGAAGGGTCCACCACGATCACCATTTCTTGGACGGACGGTTACGTCCTTTGTATGCTCTGAGCTCAGGTTAGGGACCCAGTCCTTCTAGGGGACCTCCTCCCGTACCTTTAAGTGTTATAAGAACGGACCTCTTAGGGTACCTGTCTCCCCGGACCACCCGATGTCAGGTGTCCCAGTGTTTCTCAACCTGTGTTGACTTCACTTGATCGTGTATGTGTTCCATCTTGTAATCAACTGTTCAAATTAATTATAGGTTACTTTGGACGTTAAAATACACAGACTTATACGTTACAACCCTGATATCTAAACAAATAATTACATTATTTAACAACCACAAAACGACCAACCTCCAGTTCATCATATTATCAATTGTTATATCCGAAACCTCGGTTTGACGGACACAAGTTCAAGACCAGTGGGAAGAAGGATCTATACACTGGAACCTGTTCCATGAATCGAAGAGGTTCCGACTCAAAGGAGTCCACATTTTACTTCTATTAATAATGAGAATATCGTATCTCGGTACGCACGTACAACAATGAGTCAGGTCAGGCTGAGACACGTTGGGATACCTAACGTTGGTTGGTCCGAGAAGATATGTATCCTAAAAGGTCCGTTCTTATGACCTCTTCCAACGGTACGGGAGGAGTTACCTTAGAAGGACTGGATCCTTACCTTGGACGGACAGAGGACGTAACCGTCCGCCCAAGAAATGGTGATCACGGTGGACCCTTGGGGTGTCGTACCTCGGTACCACTCCTGATTTACTCTATGAGGTCGTACCACGGATCGTATACCTTTCACGACTCTGGTTATCGGTAATCTTAAATAGATTTAAATCGGTAAATCTTATTAGTCCGATTACGACCGGTAACAATATATGTAATAAATTAAAACATATATTTATAACTGAAAAATTTTTTGTAGTCCACGTAAGACACTGTAACATGGGTTTATTCAAAACAGGTAAAATCGAAAGGTTAGATATATATGAAACCGAATCTTTAGTCGACTCTACTAGGTCGTTTAAGGTTAATACTACCAAGACAAAAATGGTGTCAGACCCTTTGTTTAACAAAGGGTAGACTACGGTTACCGACGAGGTTTCATCGGGTACGTAGTGGTGATGAATCGATTGACTGGAACATCCATGTCGTCTCACCCGTCGACCATTACACTGCACTAATCTACGATCACAAGAAGTAAAGACTCATTATGTCCCTTTACTTTAAGTAAAAGTTGTCAGGTAACCTGACTTTTTCTGACTCGTAACTAAAAATTGACCGTACAATCCCACTCCTCTTCCTCTGGATCTTCCACCTTCTCTCCATAACGTCAAAGTGATTTAAGACCTTGTTCTACCCTCTAAGTAAAGGTTGTACTACGATAGTCCGGTCGTCATACTCCTTCACGGTTAAACTCTCCAAGTCGGATACTGGTCTGTCGTAACACCCATACTTACTCCACCGAGGACTATTCCCAGACAGGTAATTAATGTTTACCCCGCAAATTAAAGTCTTCGGATACTATTTGAGGTCGTTCCAGAGGACGAATTTCGAAAATTGTTATCCTTAGTCTTTAAGGTTAATCGTCTAACACAGGTCACTACTCCAATTATCTTTAACCCAGGGAACTCTTGTTATTGGAACGTTTTCAGGATCGGTCAGAACCCTCACCCATTTCATCTCGTAGTCGACAAGGAGACAACACAGGAGACCGTTACCTTAAATCGACCTTTATATTTCTTCGACCGAAAAAGAGTCAGACGTCACATGACGTTCACAAAACACACTACTCGAGACTCGGCTCACTGAGACAGAGTACGAGTAATTAGGTCTTCCCAGGATCTGATATTGTGATCGAAGAGTTGGACTGCTGGATCCCGTTTAGGTCCTCGTTTGAGTAATCCCGGACTTCCATTTCGGGGTCGCTCTACGTCTGTTACATTGACGAAATCACCGGTACGGGATTCGGGTGTAGTAATGTTTAAATTTTCTAAGTTAGGTCAGTCAAGTACATGGTCCAAAGTAATCTTTATGTCAACATCTATTATACTTGGTTTAGATTAAATAACCACACATTTAAAGGAAGAAGAAAGAGGTGGGTGGGGACGGGAAGAAGTGGAACAATTTTTTTTTTTTTGTACTAAAAATTACCCTTCGAGTTCTAGTAAGTCATATTAAAACCTCAAGTTTCACTTCCGTTTTGAACTATTCTTATTTTAAGTTAAAAGGTGGATTGGAGTTAGACTTGTGTTTTACCGACAATTTCCTATTAAATTTTTATTTCAATTTAGTACTAGGAGTATGTTTAAATTTCCATTGTGTTCACTTGTGTACAGATTCTAAAATAAATTGAGTAATTAATTACTCCTTTGGTCCTTCAGTCTTCAGACGTTTGATACGGGACGTTCTATTTAGGTCGGACAGTCGACAAAAACACTCAATTAAAATACCTCATGTCGGTGTGGGTAATTAAACGTATAACGGAAACCAACGAGAGAATGATGTACCGTCTCAACATTCCAGGTGTCTGAGATTGTATAAATGATAGACCAAAAAATGACCTTTTCAAACGATTGGGGCCTGTATTCGGTAACCCCTACGACTTTCTTTAAATATTTGTCTACGTTTCTTTAAACTTTTATCTACATGTCCAGTTAACGTAAAACGGTCCGTTTTTAAAAAAAGTAATTTTAAATGTCTCGACATTTTATTCAGTTTTTGTTGTGTCTATTAGGTCTTTTATATCATCTGGACCCGATAATCCAGTTAATATATTTGTCTTTGAGTTCTGATCCCTAGATCCCTCTTTAGAACAAAATATTTGTCCATCTCTTCTTCGACCTTTAGTCTTTGATAGGTTTTTCCCTTTCATGGGATCACGTCTCCGAATTTCTAACCGTTAACCTTACCTCCACCGGCTCCAACCAATGAACCTTCGAAGGTTGGAATCTGGAGCCAACGAGACCTTTGACCCCGTCCCGACTTTGAACCCCTTCTAGTTACCCAGGTCCACATTTACTCGGTTCCACCCGTCTCCAATTGGGGATATGAGAACCAAAGTTGATGATAATATCCGACTTTTAACAGTATAGATGTAAAAGTCGGGACTGGAAAAAGGAAGTTGTAAGTACGATCTCAATATGTTAAGGGACGTTGAGAGAGTTATCCATAAAGTATGAGTTGTACAGATTTTAATTTGAAAGAAATTTGAAATTTGGACAAAAAGGAGGACATAAGTGATAGAGGTTACCACTGTGGTGGTAAGTTAGTCCGTACGTTACGACTTAGACTATAGGAACTAAAGACGAGGGACGTCATAATGGACTGTGTAGGTTACTTACAGAATTTTAGGGAAGATAGAGACCTTAGTGACAGATCAAATTCTAGAACGGTAGAAAAGTGGACCGGACACCTATAGAAAATTGATAAGAATAGAAAGACTTTGAATAGGTTACTAAACGACCTCGACCGGATATGGTCGACCATTCTTAACCAACACACGTAGAGAAGGGTTGAGACAGAAGGTCCTACAGTATAAACATCGAACTTTAACCGGTGTCACCCTCATAAATGTGGTGTTTTTAACCGTTTGTGATATTTAGTTCTAAAAAATTTCACCTTTCGATGAACAATTTGTAAATAGTCGTGTATGTGGAGACGGTTAAGGGGTGTGAAATCGGTTTGACTAGAAACATTTTGTGAAAAAGTTGGTACGAGGAAAGGACTAATTTTGAGAAGTTACCGAGGGATACCAGTTGTCTAGTGTAATTCAAGGAAGAGTATCGTATACTCCGGAAAATAATAGACCGGGACCGGATTTACAGATCGTAAGAGAGGGTAGGGAGGAATCAGAGTGTTGAAGAGACGATCGAATTTCCAGTGTGTGACCGAGTGAGACCGGATTTAACGGAGTATGCACATAAAACAAACCGGACGTGTGATAGAAATTGAAAAACTCGGTTGTAACTTCTGACATCCTTTTCGATGGAGGTCTAGGTGTAAAGACTGAAGAGAACTTTTTAATGTTGTGGTCGGGAAGTAAGTACGTATACCCTCGTTCCTTGCCTCGTCGTCTACGGGGGAAACTCACCCGTGTACGAGGTGTCGAGTGGGCAAAGATGGTAAGTGAGTGCGTTTAATACGTGGACGTGGGAGTGAATCGAGAATTAAGACAATGGACAATAGAGAAACCGGGAACAACGTCTGGTATAATGTTTCAGGACTAATAATAGTCTTTGAAGACTAGGATTAATATCTGAGAGAAACGTACCAACAGGACCACTATTAGGTACCAGGGAAGTGTCAAATCTCTCCCTACTCATCGTCTTACTCTTCTACGTCTCCCCCGTTCTCCTCATCTTTAGAAATCAGAAACCTAGTCTCCGAGGTAGAATCTCATTATCGTAACACTTTTACTGTTCGTCCCTAACAGGATCCACAAACATTGGAGTCCCATAAGTATATCTTTCAGTATCTGAGTAGGTGTATCTCGGACAGATGATTGGAAGGAATCTCAGAATTTTACAGAAGGAAGAATCGACTTGTATCTTTCT
This sequence comes from Capra ibex, assembly GCA_006410555.1. Taxonomy (NCBI): domain Eukaryota; kingdom Metazoa; phylum Chordata; class Mammalia; order Artiodactyla; family Bovidae; genus Capra; species Capra ibex. Next base: position 27,334,192 of record SJYO01029184.1, read on the forward strand.
TTTCTGGGTTCCTGTGATCAAGTGTAACTAAGGTTAACACCTTCGGTCCGAACATTTGTTTTCAGTCGAAGAATTAACTCTTATCCTGTGACTCAAAGGAAAATCGACTCACGGACGACATACAGATTATGACAAGATCTACGATACCCCCTTTGTGCTCGTCTGATTCTGTCGAGACGGAAACCTCTGGAGTGTTGGAATAACTCCTTCGTTTTTTATGTATATACTTTATCTCTGTTTATATTCGGGCGGAGTCTTCTCACCATAGAACCTACATTGGATCACGGGTGTTGTAGACCCACCAGTTACTCCCTACTCTAGTTCAATTCCCCTTCTAGATACCTTCTTCAGTCCCGAATGTTACCGGGAAGTGACCGTCTCTTCACCCCTAGGTGTGTCCCCTGGGGGAGGGTTCCTATATGTATGTCTCTCGTTCCTTACTCCACCCACACCGTTAGACACTTATTCCGACTGACCTCCTCTTTTCCGTCAGAACCATCCTCCTGTACCAACCGGTGACGTCTGGTCAAAGAAAACTTTTTTAAATGAGAGACCACAAAACATGGGTGTTTCTGTTTACCTATTAGTCTCCGAGGAACAACTCGTGGGTCAGTTTCTGTTACCTAAGTCTACCGAGACCTTTCGTACAGTATGAGGTCCGTATCTTTTGTTGGAAAGTCGAGGTACTGTGTTTACCCCGATTCGTAATAAGTGTTCACGGTAAGACACAGAACCTGTGTAGACAGTCGTAACTGTATCTCCTCTTCTTCCTTTTTCTCTTTCTTTTCTTTCAAGTTCCTTCACCCATCTCCCTCACCTGTCCTTCTTGTAGTACTCTTCCTTATCTGAGTATGGAGGTCAGATTAGGTCCTTTAGGACACGTCGGTCGGTAGAAGGGAGGTGGGGGGTAGAGGTCGGAACTCTAGTACTGTCTCTAATTCTTTACGGGGACACGTGGTTCCTCCCTGTCTCAGACCCAGACTCGAGGAAAGAAGGGTCCGTCAGATACTACGTACCGAGTGAACAGTAGAACGGGTCAAGATCCGAAATACGGCCAACAACACAAATATAAGTAATGATCCGGGTGAGTCTGGATGAAGAAGGAATCGGACGTCCGAATACAATTAAAGACTCTAATAAGAAAGGACACAGGTTAAATGAAATACTCGGTCAACGAGTGAAGGACGATAGAACAACCATCGACGAGGGAGATGTACAAATTGTTACAAATGAACGACAAAGTAGGTTCGTTAACTACCGGTTACACGTCGGTTAAGAGCTGATAAGTTTCCGACTACGTTGGTGGGGTACTTCCTTTGTCTAAGGACCGTTTGAAGAGGTGGTGAAAAGAGGGTGGGGGTCCAAAGACCGGTGACGGGACAAACCCTTTCGGAGTAGGTTCCACCCTTCCTCCGTTTCTACTACTTTGAATGTTGAGTAGGAAAACAGTCAAACGGTCGTTTGTACCCAAAAAAATTCTCAGTTCTTTTTGTACCCAAAAAAATTCTCAGTTTTCTTTGATCGTTAATTTTATCATAAACAGATAAGATACTCTTAGAGGTAATAGGTGTAAGAAAACAAGAAGTGTCAATTTGACTCATAAACCTCGAAACGAAATTTTTTTTTTTACATAAGTCTAGTTATAAAATGTTAGAGGACCTTAAAATAGGTACGAAACGTAGGAGTCTGGGAGGTGGGGAGGTACTTTATAAGAGTCTGATAAGGTCAGGAGGAGTACCAGATCTAGGTCTAAGATGTTGTGACTCTGAGAAGACAACCTACATCGTATAGGGTTTTCCGTGTAATAGTTCAACTTTCTAAAAAAAAAATTAAGTAACTAAACCTAGACATGTGAGTGGGTCTTCATATACTAGTACTTATGGGTTTCTTGGGGTATGGAAAGTAGATATCGACGATAAATGTGGTTCGTAGTGTAGTACCTGTATGGTTAAAATAGTCTACAGAAAAACGATAACCATTGAGTAGGAAGTCTACCATTTCTTAGACGGACGTTACGTCTTTCGGGTCCAAGTTAGGGACCCAACCCTTCTAGGGGACCTCTTCCCTTACCGTTGGGTGAGGTCATAAGAACGGACTTTTTAAGGTACCTGTCTCCTCGGACCTCCCGATGTCAGGTACCCAATCGTTTCTTAGTCTGTGTTGACTCGTCGAAAGTGAAAGTAGGGTAGGGAGTTCGGATCTCCAGGAGTAAATGTCTCATTAAGAAGGACTATTATTCTCTAAGAGAGATAAAACGACCCTAGATGTCCTTCGACCTCCTTATGACAGACCGGAACCAGAAACTAGATGAGTTCAATGTTTCAGTCCCAGTGTTAAACCCTTACAGAAGAGAGGTCGGAGGTCCCGAACTAAATCACCGTATCAGAAATTCTAGTGACCAACAGAAATTGGAAAGTTTGTTTATAAAGACGTCAGAGATGACGATTAAACCTTACTTGTGTATGAGAATGAATCGTTAAATACATTCAGACTAGATGGATTGGTTCAAGGTTCTTTTTACAGGAAGTGAAGAGACACGTACGTACACATACGATTTAGTGTAGTCAGTATCGGCTGAGAAACACTGAGGTACTTGACATCTGGTGGTCCGAGGAGACAAGTACTCTAAGAGGACCATTCTTATAACCTCACCCAACGGTACGGGAGGAGGTCCCCTAGAAGGGTTTGGTCCTTAGCTTGGGTGCAGAGAATGTAGAGGACGCGACCGTCCGCCGAAGAAATGGTGATCACGGTGGACCCTTCGGGATGTAAAGAGGAACACGGAGTCTGTCTTGACCGTATAAAATTCTCGGTTCGAGATCCCAGTATAACAGACTCTAACTTAGGACCGAGACGTACATTTCGACTTATTGGAATCCATACAAGAAATTTGAGACACACAGAGTTTAAGAAGTAAACCCCTCTTAAAAATGGAGTATTACAACAACACCCCTAATTTACTCATTTATATACGTTTCATACGGACCGGACACACACACACAATTAGTGAATCAACACAGGTTGAGAAACACTACGATACCTGACATCGGACGGTTCGAGTAGACAGACATCTTAAGATATCTGTTCTTATGACCTCATCCAACGATAAGGGAAGGGGTCCCCTAGAAGGATCGGGTCCCTAGTTTCGGTCCAGAGGACGTAATGTCCGTCTAAGAAACGGTAGACTCGGTGGTCCATTTCTAAAATGTTGATCGATAATATTCTTCTTGACAGGCTTTTTGACCACTGGGGTCAAGGACTTAGTAATCGTAAACTACCCGAGATACGAGGTTCGGAATTAGAAATTGAAAATACAAACAAACAAACAAAGTAAAAGCACATGGATCCAGGGGTGAGAATACTACCTGTGAGTCAAGAGACTCAAGTGTGGCCTGTAATGAGGGTAGTACGACCGACGGGTGTGGTTGTTGATACTCTAGTAGTTTGACGAACAGGTTTTTGCCCAGTGATAAGGGGCCGGGGTGGTCTAGGCGACGTTGACGCACCTCACACACAGGTCAAGTCTCCATCTGTCGGACGCGGTGAGAGCGAGGGCTGACTTGTAGATATTTCGGGACCGTTCAGGGAGTGAGTAGCGGAATAGTTCACTCCTGGGGTAGGATTGACGGAAGGCGGACCCGACCCTCGAGTTCCTCGAATCGTTCCACCTCTTACTCAAGTTCCGACTCATGCTCCTCGAGAGGGTCGTCACGTTCGAGAAACGGTTTCTGGACGACCTGGTCCGAGCCTCGAGGGCCCTTGACCTCTAGTAGGAGTTGGTAGCTCTACTGGTGTCACTTCTCGAACTGGGAGTTTTCATGGTACTGGATCGGTTCGACTTCCACCGGTAGTTTATGGTGGTCTTTCTCCATTCGACTCGAGAAGAGACGAAAACCTCTTCGAATTCAGGAGGTCTCAAGTCTCACCGTCTCGTTCTTATTCGTAATAGGATATCGAAGTGAGAGGTGGTTTTTATCAATCTGTCTGAAGTTTTTGTTACTCCAGGTATAAATAGGTTCCGTGTATGTTGGAGTCATAAAAGAAATACCGGTCTATTAATCCCCCTTTAGACTAAGATACTACCCTTTCGTAAGTAAATAAGTTGTTTTCGCATAAATCGTGATAAAATCCCCAAGTCCTATGTATTTTGTTCATGTTGGGATGGAAGTACCTTGAATGTTCGATCGTCATCTGTCATGTATTTACTAGTACAACCACTTATATATTAATGTTTGATTGTATTCCCGAGACTCCTTCTGGAAGACTCTTGTGTGTCTTTCGTGGGATGGGATATATGACCCTGGTCCCGTCGTCAGTAGTGTCTCCCGAGTGACAGACGTACGACCATCAACAATTGTCTTGATTCAGGAACCGTCGGGAAACCGTTCTTTTGACTCTAGGTGTAAACTTTCTACCTCAGTGTGAGTCCCACACACCAATATGTTTTCCGACTCATGGTAGACACTACCACACTGAAGGTTTGACAATCCCAACTGGAGAAACTTCGTCCAGTCCAGTTCGTCTAGTGTAGTCCTCTCCCAAACGAAAGGTCGAACCGGTGCAAGTGTCAGTTCGGTCACGTCGAGAAACGGTAGAATAGTTTGTTAAACCCCTTCTGAAGATCGTCCGAAGTAAATCGAGAAATTTCTCCTTCGTATCATCTTTCTCGTCCCTGAAGCATTGGTCTCGTCGACTCCTACCTCATCGGAAGTCGAGATACTGGACTTATTTGAGAAAGTTTAAAGTCCTGTAATCAAAAGAGTATTTTACCTTCACTGTTAACAAGGAGGTAAAGTGTCCCGATAATACTTTTATTTAGATGAATTTACAGGTCAAGAGAGAGAGAAGGTTACCAAGGACCTCAGTCTAAGTTGACCCAACTTGGTTCTTCACGAATAGACTTCCCGTCAGTCATCTCGGTAGGGAAGTACCCAGGTCCGAGACTCCGTTTAATGTACACACGAGTGAACCAGGGAAAGAGAGTCTGTTCTTTTTTTATATGAGAGGGAGACTTTACTCCGTCTGTACTCATGGCCCCACTAGAACTTCCCCTGTTCTATACTGTTTTCTCGTTGTACCCTCTAACTTTCCCGAAGTGACCCACCCTGTCATTTACCTATCTGGGTGGGGACTCAGAGGAATAGGACAAAAACGTTGATGAACGAAATTCAATAAAGTAATTCGGACTTCACTGAGTTGGAGTGAAAAGAGAAGACTTTTTGTCCTATTATCTAATGAATGGAGGGATCTTTTAAGTTTCAAATTCATTTTAATCTGACCATTACATGAGTTCGTATCATGTTTTAAGTCATATATAATACGTAAGTTATTTATAATAATAATTAAAAGTAACAATATGTGACACATGGGTACCATATACTAGACTAAGATACATGATTTTAACATCCATTATCTATATCATTACTAGTAGGAGAGGGAATGGGGAGGGAGAGTAACGGGATGATAACTATACATTATCGTCAACAGACGACATTCCAGCTTAACTGAAAAGAAGTGAAAATATATACATAAAGGTAATTACTACATGTAATGTCAAAGTCACATCAAAAGTGAAATGTATTTAACGATATTATGAAATTCTTCTTTTTGGTGTTCATGAAAATCTCACACTTAACGAAGGTCTACCGTTTTACCTGTCTATCACCCTTATCTTCACAATTTTGGTCTATAATGTCTTATATGGAATGGAGTGATCTACCGTCTATTTGAAGTATTAAAATCCGGGAGTATGCGGACTTTTGACTGTTTCGTAAAAGTCAAAGTAATGTTATAAAATAGTTAAAACATAACCATCTAGTAGAGGGTTGATAAAATAGTGAATTAGGTAAGACGAGTATATTAATAGAAGTAAACGGTTAAAATCAATGACGAGGTAAACCTTTGGTAACACCACTGAAGGAGTGAGAGAACCCCTAGAAGAATCGTATACGGGTACCTTAGTGGGAACCCAAGATGTAAGTGACAGGAGGTCAGGAATAATTGGAAGAGTAGTAAAAAGGGAGTATAAAATCGGGAAAAAGAAAAGACTTTGAAACGGGGGATATAGGGAATAAAGTATTTAAGAGAATAATGATAATTTAGTAATATCTTATGGAGATACAAAGATATTTAAGTATACTATATAAAGAGTTGATAGGAATATGGTTGGACTTATACCGTTTTACAATGTAAAGAAAAACGAGAGAGTCAATTCGTAGTCTCTGGGGTTTTGACCAAAGTCCCAGAGAAACGATACATGTAATTTCATCTTTCATAGTAAACAAAAGAACTCGATTTTATAAGTATTGTACTTTAAATTGGTGAAATTGGTTAAAAATTGAAATGTCAAGTGACTGTAATTCATGTAAGTCCAACAACACGTTAGTACTGGTAATGTTCAGTAAAAAACTTCTACCTGTTCAAATCCACACAGATGCAAAAGAAAGTTATCACTCGGGTATGTCTCAAAGTATAAAACGTCTGGTGTAATCAAAAGTAGGTATTGTGACCGTTTCATCGTAGAAAATCGATAATTTTAATTCCTATACGTCGTCATTATGTTTCCATTAGGTTTTTCGTGACATAAAAACGTTTCTATTTGTTAAAATCCAGATCACTATGAGTGAGTAGTAATACTTAGTTTAGTCACTCTTGAAACCTTAAACTATCTGACTTGATATAGTCAGTCTTGTGTAGTTTGGGGTTAAGGTCCAAACACCGTTTATTTCGTTTCTATCACTCACTAAGAGTTGCAGTTACAGTCACTATACTTTTTATATGGGAGTATCTTAGTATATTTGAGTTTATACCGGGTTTTAAATCAGGGTACCGGTCTCTGAAGTCTTAAATCTTAAATATATAAATCGAGGTGTAAAAGTTTCCATTCAATAGAATTGTTACCAGTATCTATTCAAAATGAAATCAAAGAAAAGTTTGATTCAATTTTTTCGTCACATTCGAACTCTTAAGTCTACATAGAATTCCAAACGTGAGATTTCTGTGACGAAGGTCTTACATTTTGCACTAAATATGAGTAGTTTTAGATCTTTGGAGAAGACTCAATACTAAAGGTGATTTATTGAGATATTAGGAAGGGTTAGACACTTTATTTCAAAGAAAAAAGAAAGAATTAGACGTCAAGGTAACTCGGAGTTCACCCATATCACAGATTAACAAAAGATAAGTTTAGGTTACAGATCAAATTATGACATATGAGAGTGGAACTTGTTTAGTCGTTACTGAAATAAAACCCCCACAAAAATATTGAAGTTCAAATCACACAAACCATTCCTTGTGTCTGGACCACTCGATGATTATTAAGTCCACAGTTACTCGTGAAGTAAGAATTTTCGAGAATTAGATTCCTTCTGTTTCCGTTACCGTTGGGTGAGGTCATGAGAACGGACCTTTTAGGGTACCTGTCTCCTCGGACCATGTGACGTCAGGTACCCCAGTGCTTCTCAGTCTGTGAATGACTCGTTGAAGTGAAAGTGAAAATTGAAAGTACGTAACCTCTTTCTTTACCGTTGGGTGAGGTCACAAGAACGGATCTCTTAGGGTCCCTACCGCCTCGGACCACCCGACGGCAGATACCCCAGCGTGTCTCAGCCTGTGTTGACTTCGTTGAATCGTCGTCGTCGTCGTCGTCGTCAGTAATGTTTTCACTTTGTATGTGACGAATTCCGGTGTTCGTATTTTTTCCAGTACTAGAACTATTAAATAGTGTAATATGTTATGTGAACTAGTGGTTAAAAGTAGTGTGTTTAAGAGGAATACGTCTTACGTTATCTGTATTTATTTGTTTACATTTGAAATGGGAAGATAATATAGATATCCTTTACTTAAGTCGAAAAGATCCAACATATTTTAAGGAGTTTAAGGAACCTCCGTATATCAAATATATACGAATGAGTAGTTCTTCTTTTCATATAAGTATAAAATTCACTCAGTGGGAGGTCCCAGACTACCCGGTGTAAGTTAAACTCTCAACATACAACGTTCGGGGGTTTGTTTACCTGTAAAAAAATTTTCGGTCAAAAAGGTCTACTGGAACTCCGAGACTTCTTCCGATCTGTTCTTAATAGAGGGTCCTGGTCTTGACAAGTTTCCTCTTTGGTGGAGATCTACCCTTACCCTGTTGACTCGATTTTCTCTTTAAAACAGAAGAAAAGGTATGAACTAAGGTACGAACTAAGGTCAACCTGGTACCCCTCAGATACAAATTCTTGTCCATCCAGTGAAGAGTCAGAGATATGAGTTCTCGTCCTTTTTCGTCCAGACGGTGAAGAGGTGAAATATCACAGTACGGACGACTGTGTAACAGGTCAGAAGAAAGTTTCGTACGACACTAAGGTTCTCCCGTCTTTAAGGGTCATAATTACCTTTTAAAGAGTTGTGTACCTCCATAATATTCCCTCATCATAGTCTCTGAGTACGTGGTCCTTTTTCATGGATTTCTATTCGGACGAGTGTAGTTTTCAAAGTTTGTCTTTTATACAAAGATACAGAGAATTTGGACCTCGGTTTTTCGAAATAATTTTTTTTAAAAAAAAAGGGAGATATTTTACTCGACGTTGTGTTGACTAAAAGGTTTTGACCTTCAATCCTCCACGGTTGTCATTTTTAACTCTTCTATTACCAAAGTTCTTTCTGGTCAAAGGGGTTCAAATTGATTCTTATTTTGATAAATTTTTACTAATCATAATGGTCTTAAATAGTAGATCTCTGTACACATAAGTACACAAAATTTGTTGTGTAAAACAATTATCGTAGAAACTAATTTCCTTAGACTTTGTGACTTCAACAAAAAGGACACTGACGGACCAGATGAAATATACTTATGAACACAATTTGATTTGTTATGGAGACCTCTACGAAAGTCGTAAAATGATCCCAGCAATTCTACGTTGACACTGTTCCCCATTTCTCACGTTACCAAAAGGAATGGAACGGTTTTACGTCAAAGTAAGAAGTCCCATATTTACCTCTAGTGGAAGTTTCTGATAATGGGACTTTTCTAAACTGGGAACTCTGACTATCAACATAGACAGTTATATTTATTGAGGGTTCATTACAGTCCTTGATCTCCAATAAAAAAAGAAAAACCTGTTAAAGAAAACCTGTTAAAAAAGAAAAACCAACCAACCAACCGAACACTCGATTCCCAATATGACAATCCTCTTTTTGTTCAAAATTTACACTAGACTTCCCTACACGAAAGGACACGAATCAGTGAGTCAGTACAGGCTGAGAAACACTGGGATACGTGATATCGGGCGGTCCGAGGAGACAGGTAACGCTAAGAGGTCCGTTCTCATGACCTCACCCAACGGTACGGAAGGAGGTCCCGTGGACCTCCCTATCCTCGGAACTCTTTTATTCCTCATATGGGATCTCTTTTACCGATTTATAGAGATCACATAATTCTATACTAACAGGTATGTTCTTATGTTATCAGTCGAAACTACATTTTTTACTTAGATCAACCTATCATCACCCAATTATTACGTGTCTCAATGTATTGAGGGAACCCTTGTTTTAGAATCGGAATTTACCTTATATTAAGTGATAAAGAACTTTCCGACGAAAAAGTAACAACAAAGGGGCGGGGCGGGGGGGGGGTGGAGTAATGATAAGGATCGTCGTGACTCATCTGAGGGTTCTTCTTAAATTAAACCACTTCTTTTTCGAGTTTTATTACTTTGTTTTTGAATAAGGTTAATATTGTCACATAAATGACTGTAGGTCACTTTACTCTACCTCTTCCGCTACCATGGGGTGAGGTCATGAGAACGGACCTTTTAGGGCACCTACCTCCTCGGACCATCCGACATCAGGTACCCCAGCGATTCTCAGTCCGTACTGACTCGCTGAAGTGAAAGTGAAAAGTGAAAGTACGTGACCTCTTCCTTTACCGTTGGGTGAGGTCATAAGAACGGACCTCTTAGGGTCCCTACCACCTCGGACCACCCGACGGCAGATACCCCAGTGTGTCTCAGCCTGTGTTGACTTCGCTGAATCGTCGTCGTCGTCACTTTACTCTTTCGAGATTAGAGAAACTTTTACTTACATTTTGATGATCTATTAGAAATGTACAGTGTATCTGAAAATCCATAAAGTATATCTGTAAAACATTGAGAAGGATTTTTCAGGACTAAAGTATATGAGAAAGGGTAACAGTTTATATAGTTAGTGTCTCAGGTTTTCTGACAAGATATGTAGACACAGAGAAAACGACAGAACGTATATCCTAAATAATTTTTTTTCTTTCTTCCTTTATTTCTTTTATTTCCTTGTGTAATTATTTTTATATATATATAGTTGGTTTTCGAAACTTTTTACATAGTAAAATACACAAGGAATAATAGTAACTTCCATCCGTCCTTTCAATAATATTGATAGTAAAGTGTTTGTTCTTACCTGATATAAAGTCTCTAAACAACTCCTGATAGATAGACTGTTTCGGTGGTATTTGTCGACGTACGTACGATTCGACGAAGTCAACACAGGCTGAGACGTTGTGATACTTGACAGCGGGTGGTCCGAGGAGACAGGTACACTAAGAGGTCCGTTTTGATGACCTCGTCCAACGTTAAAGGAAGAAGTCCCTTAGAAGGACTGGATCCCTAACTTGGACATAGAGAGTACAGAGGACGTAAAGGTACGTCCAAGAAATGGTGATCGTGGTGGACCTTTCGGGTTCCTCGACGTATTGACAACTGTTGAACAATGAAATTAAGAGAGAGGACTTTTATAGAAGGGATCATAAAGAATAAGAATTCATACAAGAATAAAGAATGAGAATAAAGAATAGTGATAATTGAAATTAAGATTAAGACGGGGTATTCTCGTTTGTATGAATTATGTTGTTAGGTAACGAACCTCGTCCCAACTTTTGTTTCACTCAGTGAGTCAACACAGGTTGAGAAACACTGGGGTACCTCGGACGGTCCAAGGAGACAAGTACCTTAAGAGGTCTGACGGTAACGGAGGGAGGTTCCCTAGAAGGGTTGTGTCCCTAAGTTGAGTCCAGAGAGTATAACGTACGACTAAGAAATGGCAGAACTCGGTGGTCCCTTCGGGTGTAGAATTGTGTATATTAGTGTGTTAGTTTCGTTTGTAAAAATAGATTAGAACTCCACGGTAACACCATATTAGAAAGGTCCACTGGGTACATCGGTCCTCCGATCTGTCAAGGTATGTAATGTTCCAACATCGTCGAAGAACAAACTGTGAATTCCTGGTACAAACTGATAAAAACCCGACCAAGTTCGAAATAGAACAAAGTTACAGACCTCATCAGAGTATCTAAAGTGAACTATATAAAACTACTGAACGGACTCATTCATACGAACTAACACAAGAAAGTAATGTTGATTGTTAAAATTGTAAGATTAGACGACACCTTAGTAGTATTTTAAGTATAAGGTTTCAAGATGAACCTTCTTATCGATGGGAAGTCATAGCTAGTATACACTCCTCGTGGTCTAGAAAGGTAAATATCAATTTAACGAGTGGTTTATTTTAAGTATCGTCTGACTACCAGAGAGGAACCTATACAAAGGACTAGAACACGTTCATAAGTACGGAACTCTAAATGACACTGTGTTTTAATATCGGGTTAAAGGATTCCAGGTTTAAAGATCACCTCTCACATATAGAAGGGACTGACAAAGATTCAGAAATTAATTTCGTGTCTAAGATAGAAAATTGAAGATAAGTTAAGGAGAAAATAAGAAGAAGAACCGACGATGTATATATCTAAAAGAATAAATTGAGATTAGTGATCATAAAGGAATATTTTGACGAGAATAACCTTACCACCCCTATTTACCAATGAAGAACGAAAGGGTGACAAGACAAATCCAATTACACCGTCTCAAGGTAACGTAACGTAGATAATAAATGGTACAACCTGTGTCACATATCTCAGTGAATGGGGCCCGTGCATTCCGAGTCAAACAGGTCAATAACGTTGTCTTTTCGGGGAGTTAGACGACAGACTATACCAAACATTAATAGGTGTCATCAACGAACATTATATTGAAAATAAAGAGGAGAAACACAGAAAATAGTGGAGAGATTCAGAGGACCTAGGAGTACATGAGATAGTTAGAAAGGTGTATCGTCAGATGACACTTTGAAAGAGTATAACAATATAAGGTAATCGAGGGATCAAGAAGACTAAAAGTTTTATCAGAGATTTTTTATGTTATTCGAACACCTATAATTTTTTTTTTTTGTATTCATCTGAGTGTTTATATCTAATGGTCACCCCTCTGTCCCCCTCCCTCCCCGTTCTATCCCCGTCTCCTCATTCTACATGTTTGATAATCCACATTCTATTCGATGTTCGTATATAACATGTTGTGCTCCTTATATCGGTTATAAAATATTATTAATATTCTACCACACACACGCACAAGTCAGTGAGTCAGTACAGGTCGAAAAACACTGGGGTACCTGACACCGGGCGGTCCGAGGAAACAGGTACCTTAAAGGGTCCGTTCTTATGACCTCGTCCAACGGTAAAGAATGAGATCCCCTAGAAGGACTGGGTCCCTAGTTTGGGTCCAGAGGACGTGACCGTCCGTCTAAGAAATGGTACCGTGATGGATCCTATGGGATTTACCTCGTATTAAAAATTTTTAACCCTTAGTGATATAACATATGGATATTCATGTTTGACCTTAGTTCTAACGGTCCTCTTTATCGTTATTGGAGTCTATCCGTCTACTGTGGTGGGACTACCGTCTTTCACTTCTCCTTGATTTTTCGGAGAACTACTTTCACTTTCTCCTCTCACTTTTTCAACCGAATTTCGAGTTGTAAGTCTTTGTTTCTAGTACCGTAGACCAGGGTAGTGAAGTACCATTAATCTACCCCTTTGTCACCTTTATCACAGTCTGAAATAAAATCACCCGAGGTTTTAGTGACGTCTACCACTAACGTCGGTACTTTAATTTTCTGTGAATGAGGAACCTTCCTTTCAACCATACTGGTTGGATCTATCGTGTAAGTTTTCGTCTCTGTACTGAAACGGTTGATTCCAGGCAGATCAGTTCCGATACCAAAACGGTCACCAGTACATACCTACACTCTAAACCTGACACTTCTTCCGACTCGCGGTTTCTTAACTACGAAAACTTCACACCACAACCTCTTCTGAACTCTCAGGGAACCTGACGTTCCTCTGGGTTGTTCAGGTAAGATTTCCTCTAGTCAGGACCCTAAAGAAACCTTCCTTACTACGATTTCGACTTTGAGGTCATGAAACCGGTGGAGTACTCTTCTCAACTCAAGAACCTTTTCTGAGACTACCACCCTCTCTAACCCCCGTCCTCCTCTTCCCCTACTGGCTCCTATTCTACCGACCTACCGTAGTGACTGAGCTACCTATACTCAAACTCACTTGAGGCCCTCTACCACTACCTGTCCCTCCGGACCGCACGACGTTAAGTACCCCAGTGTTTCTCAACTTGTACTGACTTGTTGACTTGACTTGACTTCACATGTAAAACAAAGTCAAAGAATAACGAGGGTAAAGAGTCATTTCTAAAGGTACAGTTTCAACATCGTCAAAGGGAATATTATTCGGATAGTCGATAAGTAATATTTACGTCAATATATGTTCTTTCATATGAAATAGGCGAAGATGAATACCTGGTAGTAGAGATTCGGATACGGTAGTCGCAAACTGAAAAGGTATCCACTTGTGATGAGCAATCTGGAAATAGGTCGGGAGGATCATGATCATGAAGAGAGAACAATAAACCACATTGAACTGTAAAGGTAAACTCCTTGTTACGTCTTATCAACACTATACCCAGTCGTAAACTCCCTTGTCAGTCATGACGTAACCTTGAAGAACCGGAGTCGAAAAAGTTTCCACAGAAGGACCACTCTCAATAGACATTTGAAAAGACTTCAAAATAAGAGACAATCTATCGACAAAAGAGTCTGAAAAAAGAGGGTCCGGTCATATCGAAGGAAATCGATTGTGTAAGACGGACTTACCGGATCATTCATCAATATAAAAAAGTTCATCTTCACGGTGTTATGACCCGAATGGACTATCGAGTCAACCATTTCTTAGGCGGACGTTACGTCCTCTGGGACCGAGTTAGGGACCCAGCTCTTCTAGACGACCTCTTCCCTATCCGATGGGTGAGGTCATAAGAACCCGTAGGGAACACCGAGTCGACCATTTCTTAGGCGGACGTTACGTCTACTGGACCCAAGTTAGGGACTCAACCCTTCTAGGGGATTTCTTCCCTTGTCGATGGGTGAGCTCATAAGACTGGACCTCTTAAGGTACCTGACCCCAGCGTTTCTCAGCCTGTGTTGACTCGCTGAAAGTGAGTGAGTAACAATCACACTTATATAAGTGATATTACGGTGGAACCCCTTATAAGGGGAAAATCAGAGGTAAGTAACATCTTTGACCCAGGGTTCTACACTCTCTCAAGTAGTCCAGAAGTGAGATAACAATCTATTCCCCAAAGAAATGAAACGACAACAAACGAGGATAATAGTCCTTGGGTTCGTTCTCTTGTTCATGTCCATTTCTGTCTCGGTGTACGATTTCAATCTCGAAAAATGTGTTTATGTTTTTTCTTTTCTCTGGTGTGAGACGGTCTTCATTTATTTTATAAATTAAACAAGATATTTTTAATCATTACTTTGACGTCTTGATCTTTTTGAAAATAACGATTGTAAGTCTTTTGAGACTTATATAAATTTTGTCTTTACTTCTCAAGAGTGTACAACCACCCCCATGTACTCCAGAATCGGTAAAGAATTGAGTAACAATTGTAATAACTCAATAACAAGGATATTAAGTGGATATAGATTGTATCGAACTAGATGTAGTTTCTCATCCAGAAGTAGAAGAGAACCACAGTCATAACTAAGATTCAGATCCTCTAGTCGTTCCAGACCATCACTTCGAAGGAGTCTTTCTTTTCGTAGATGAAGACCAAGAAGACGAGGTAGTAAAACGAGGTATGTTCTTTGACCAAGAACACACTAGTTGACATTTTCGAGAAGTCGATAAGCATAATTGACCCGATGTGTCAGTTATTCAGGTGGTTATTCATGTCCCCGACTACGTCTGCGGTACGGAGATACGAAAGAAGTCTTTTATTTTATAATGGTCTTCGATATCATTTACTCAAGAACCACTGTTACCTAGGACACTCCGACCGTCACCAACCAAACCAACTCTTTACTCCGACGACTATACTAATGTTACTACTAGTTCATGTCTTACTCCGGTCACCAGGATGTCATGAAAGACTATTTCAACCACTTGGAGGGCGTTTTAAATGCATACCATGAGAACAGACATAGCCATCACTTGACGATAATATTACTGGTAGTCTGTCTAACAGTGTCGGTTCTCTTTTGTCGTTTCGTCTAGATTATTATCTTTTCTCTTTATATTTCAGTCATAGGAACTCAAAAATGGGTAGTATGTCCAAGACCGATATCCTATTCCAACTTTCCCACGACGATCGATAACAAAGAGGAAAAACCTACCGAGATGATGAGTATCAGGGGAAATATGAAGAGTACCAACAATGGCGAAGAATACCCTATACTCTTGTTTCACTCGTATCCGTCAGATAGATAGAAAGAACTTGTAGAGATAACTCCTTCTATGTATATGATTCAGAAAATTAATTAATACAAAAATAATCATGAAAAAGAGAATAACGGTAAATATAGACCACAACGATTTAAGGAAGACACAAAAATTATTAGGTAAGTAATTTCAAAAAATAACGGGGACATCAAACCCCTTAAATACCGTTTAACTTCAGGGTGTAAGAGAAAAAGGTTTAAAACATATTGAAGACAATATTCTAAACAAGAAACCAGTAAAGGATAGTGACGGTGATAAGGTAAAGATCGACAATAAAGAGGGTTTAAATAGATTTCGGTACCAGTATGATAAGAGTAAACATACAGAACATATGAGATGTTTGGGATAAGGATTCAAATATCAAGAAGTTCCATTATAAGAAACAAATCTTTAGATCTCTTGTTGGGTTATATTAGATGGATAGTGTAGACAGGATGAGAAACGCTGGGGTACCTGACATCAGACGGTCCGAGAAGACAGGTACCTTATAAGGTCCGGTCTTATGATCTCACCCATCGGCAAGGGAAGAGGTCCCCTAGAAGGGTTGGGTGTCTAGTTTGGGTCCAGAGGATGTGACGTCCGCCTAAGAGACGGTAGACTCGGTGGTCCCTTCGGGAATGGTTGGAGACGAGGGGAATTTTTACTCAAACAACTCCTACGTTCAAAAATCATTAAACTGTATCGAGTATAACGAATGAGTAAACAAACTAAGTATCCAAAAATGTGAGAAAGAGAAGACGGATGAATCTTACAAGTACAGGTGTACGGGACTCCAAAGTGTACGGGTTAGACGTTGGAATTTAACTTGACTGTTCCCCGGACTAAACTCTGAACCTCAAGGGTTCTGACATCTTAGACATAATCAAAAAAAAAGAAAAAAAAAACCCCCCCCCCACGTCAGTCTAACAGAGGAGAGAATAAGATTCTTCTAATAAGACAGAAAGGTAAGACTACTCGAACATGTACAGGATGTACTTAACTATTTAAGGAAAGTAACTAAATAAAAGTATAGAGGGAAGTGGTCTAACAAAAAGGACGTCATCTTGTCAGACATTAAAAGATAATCTTATACATAAAGGTCAGGTGTCAACTAGTCATATAGATACATGAAAACCGGTCAACAAAAGAACCCGTATATATGTATAATTTAAAAATGGGTAGTCAGGACGTTTAACCCGACCAAAGGAGAGAGGTCGGAGTCAGTTCTAAAAAAAATCACCTCTAATAAGCCTTCGTCGGTAGGTACAGTGAGAAAATCCTATGATGGTTTAGACAGAAACGGGGTAAAGGTTGTCAAGACTGGTGTCACCTCGGGTCTTTCGGAGTCCGAAATGGGGTCGGTGAACTTGAGGATTCCGGAAGGAAATAATTTCATTTCGTTCAGTAGTCGATCTACCAGACACTTAAAGTGTACTTCGAACGACCAAAGGTGTCACGTACCAAACTGGATGAGTTAATATATCATAGGAGTGGATCGCATTCAGGACAGTCTTGGTGTGTAAAAAAATTAGATTTTAGGACTATCATCGATGTCCCAAAAGGGACTACTACTGTCAGGAGTGACACTATGGGTGTTCTGTGCTATAACACCTCCGTTGAAATGTAGACTTCATCCCCTTTTACCCATAATCTGTCTACCGTCAAATTAAGTGTTCTTTAGAGACGAAACACTTTCCTTTATTACCCTTTTTAGTATTTTCCTTAAACCATAATCACACCTCGTACTTAGTCCAGTACTCTTCTTTCTATGTCTTTATTTCACATAATTTATGATGATCTCTCGGGGTAGTGTAAAAAGTTTCCTTCGTTATTGGATGATACCACGGGTATCGGGTTCCCGTGTTCTCCCATTATCCTTACATGAGTGTGTTTTGGATAAATTACAGACCGAAGGGAAAGTGGGTCAAAGAAAAGAGTCGAAGAAATGGAGGTGGATCCTGAGAAAAATTTAATTACGAGAATCGGTTGTGTGGAGTAAATTAGTGGATACACAAAGTAAGATAAAGTAAGAGAGACATAACAGTAGAAAGTGATAAGGAAATGTAGAAAAGAAGGTAGAGAGAACTTTGACCAGTTTTAAATCTTTGTTTAATATCAGTTAAATAGTTTGTCCATAACATAAATATCTCAAAAAATACTGTGATACATTTTTCGTCTCTCCATCTTGTAAAGTATACAACGATAAAATATTTCTGTTTATTTTTCACTTTCACAATCAGTGAGTCATTACAGGCTGAGACACTGGGGTTCCCGACATCGGGTACTCGGAGGAGATAGATACCCTCAGAGGTCCGTCCTTATGACCTCACCCAACGGGACGGGAGGAGGTCGCCTAGAAGAACTGGGTCCCTATCTTGGATATAGAGAATACAGAGGACGTAACCGTCCGTCCAAGAAATGGAGATCGTGGTGGACCATTCGGGGGAGGTCTTCTTATGACCTCACTCAACGGTAAAGGAAGAGGTCCCCTAGAAAGGTTGGGTCTCTAGTTTGGGTCCAGAGGGTGTAAAGTCCGACTAAGAAATGGTTAACTCGGTTGTCCCTTCGGGTTCTTATGACCTCATGCATCGGATAGGGAAGAGGTCACCTAGAAGGACTGGGTCCTTGCTTTGGTCCAAGACGTAACGTCCGTCTAAGGAATGGTCGACTCGATGGTCCCTTCGGGTTTCTGTTTACTTCAATGAATTATAAATACATTAGGAAGTAAATAAAAAAGATAGAGTACCAATGGAAACTACCCTTTTTTAAAGGACTGGATCGGAATTGGGACAACTGGTGATACAATCGATTAGGTGTTAAAGATACAAGTTTCGTAGAACCTTGACTCCTCCACCCCTACACCCCTCCCGTCCCTCCCACAACTCTTAAACGGTTTATGACGTCACGATTCTTATCATTGTCGTGTCGTAGTCGAATAAGGTCAATACTATTAAAGATTTCGTTGGGGACTGGGATTCCACAAACGGATTGTCACATAAAACGCATCAAACGTGGATCAGGGTTGAGTAGTATTCCTGGTAGAATAATCGACAATGAAGACGGATCTTAGGGTAAGGGAATCTTTTTTTTTTACCAAAGAACAGTAAGACCAGAGTCGAATTTATAGTAGAGATTAAAGACTGGGAGGTTGGACTTTTTCGGAGAATTGGTAGGGAAAGAGTAATACGTATGTCATATAAAAATATAAGGTCATGGATATTAGTAAAGTATAAAAGAATAAATAAGTAAAGAAAAAGGCAGAGAGTGGGGAAGGGTATAAATCTGATTTTACCTCAAAGGACTTTAATCCTTCGAACAGAGAAGACAAAAGACGTTTTATCTTTCTCACCGACGGTGTATCCATTGGTCATTCACAACAATTTCTTTCCGTCCCTTCCTCCCTTCCTCCCTGTTGAAAATTGAGAAAATAACTCATCTATAATAGTTCAATGTTTATACATACTTGTCGTCCCCATGTTTCTATTTGGTTAACTAGTTTTGTGTGCCAATTATTTTACTCGTTTGTTATGTGTCTGACTCTCTTTTATAAGTGTTTTGTATATAGACTGTTTCTTGAACATTGGTACTGTATATTTCTGTATGTTTCTCGAACTTGTTGTGTTTTTATTTTTCTTTAGAATTTTTAATCCCGTCTTTATTTACATTTTCTTTGTTTTCTCTGGTATCGTTTTTAGTTGTTTCGGTTTTCGACCAAGAAACTCTTCTATTTATTTTAACTGTTTGGTAATCGGTCTGAGTAGTTGTTTGTTTCCCTCTTTTTAGTTTAGTTATTTTGATGTTTACTTTTACCTCTCTAGTGTTGTCTGTTGTGTCTTTATGTTTCCTAGTATTCTCTGATGATAGTCGTTGATATACCGTTATTTTACGTGTTGCACCTTCTTTACCTGTTTAAGAATCTTTTCATGTTGAAAGGTTTTGACTTGGTCCCTCTTTATCTTTTAGAATTGTCTGGGAAGTGTTCGTGTCTTTAAGTTTGACGTTAGTCTTTTAGAAGGTCGTTTGTTTTCGGATCCTGATCTACCGAAGTGTCGACTTAAGATGGTTTTTAAATCTCTTCTCGATTATGGATAGGATGAGTTTGAGAAGGTCTTTTAACGTCTCCTTCCATTTGAAGATTTGAGTAAGATACTCCGGTAGTAGTGGGATTATGTTTTTGGACTGTTTCTACGGTGTTATTTTCTTTTGATGTACGGTTATAGTGACTACTTGTATCTACGTTTTTAGGAATTGTTTTAATATCGTTTGTCTTAGGTTGTTGTATGATTTTTCTAGTTTGTAGTATTGGTTCACCCGAAATAGGGTCCCTACGTTCCTAAGTTATAGACGTTTAGTTAGTCACATTATATGGTGTAATTGTTTATCTTTTTATTTTTGGTATACTAATAGAGTTATCTACGTCTCTTTCGGAAACTGTTTTAAGTTGTAGGTAAATACTATTTTTTTTGAGAGGTCTTTCGTCCTTATCTTCCTTGTATGGAGTTGTATTATTTTCGATATATACTGTTTGAGTGTTGTTTGTAATAGGAGTTACACTTTTTAACTTTCGTAAAGGGGATTTCGGTCCTTGTTCTGTTCCCACGGGTAAGAGTAGTGATGATAAGTCATATCAAAACCTACGAAACCTTTGTCGTTAGTCTCGTCTTTTTCTTTATTTTCCTTAGGTTTAACCTTTTCTTCTTCATTTGAGAGTGACGTCTACTGTACTAGGAGATGTATCTTTTGGGATTTCTAAGGTGGTCTTTTAATGATCTCGATTAGTTACTTATACCATTTCAGTGTCCTATATTTAGTTGTGTGTCTTTAGGGAACGTAAGGATATGTGATTATTACTCCTTTATCTTTCTCTTTAATTCCTTTGTTAAGGTAAGTGGTAACGTTCCTTTTCTTATTTTATGAATCCTTATGTAGATGGATTTCTTTGTTTTCTGGATATAGATCTTTTGGTATTTTGTAACCACTTTCTTTAGTTTCTCCTGTGTTTATCTACCTCTTTATATGGCACAAGTACCTAGTCTTCTTAGTTATATTACTTTTATTCATATGATGGATTTCATTAGATATATAAGTTACGTTAGGGATAGTTCGATGGTTATCATAAAAAGTGTCTTGATCTAGTTTATTAAAGTGTTATCCATACCTTTATGTTTTTTGGAACTATCTGTTTCGTTAGAATTCTTTCTTCTTACCTTGACCTCCTTAGTTAGACGGACTGAAGTCCGAGATGATGTTTCGGAGTCAGTAGTTCTGTCATACCATGACCGTGTTTCTGTCTTTATATCTAGTTACCTTGTTTTGTCTTTCGGGTCTCTATTTAGGTGTGTGGATACCTGTGGAATAGAAACTGTTTCCTCCGTTCTTATATGTTACCTCTTTTCTGTTAGAGAAATTGTTCACCACGACCCTTTTGACCAATAGGTGAACATTTTCTTACTTTGATCTTGTGAAAGATTGTGGTATGTGCTTTTATCTGAGTTTTACCTAATTTCTAGATTTACATTCCGGTCTTTGATATTTTGAGGATCTCCTTCTGTAACCGTTTTGTGAGACTGTATTTAGTCTCGTCCTAGGAGATACTGGGTGGAGGGTCTTATAACCTTTACTTTCGTTTTTATTTGTTTACCCTGGATTAATTTTCTAAAATGTGTTGTTTCCTTTGATATTCGTTCCACTTTTCTGTCGGAAGTCTTACCCTCTTTTATTATCGTTTACTTCGTTGACTGTTCATTGACTAGAGTTTTTATATGTTCGTTGAGAACGTCGAGTCAAGGTCTTTTTATTTACTAGGTTAGTTTTTTAACCGGTTTCTTGATTTGTCTGTAAAGAGGTTTCTTCTGTATGTCTACCGATTGTTTGTGTACTTTTCTACGAGTTGTAGTGAGTAATAGTCTCTTTACGTTTAGTTTTGGTGTTACTCCATGGTAAAGTGTGGTAAGTCTTACCGACACTAGGTTTTCAGATGTTCGTTATATAAGACGTCTCCCACACCTCTTTTCCCTTGGGAGAATATGACAACCACCCTTACGTTTGATCATGTCGGTGATATCCCTTGTCACACCTCTAAGGAATTTTTTGACCTTTATCTTGACGTTATACTGGGTCGGTAGGGTGACGACCCGTATGTGTGACTACTTTGGTCTTAACTTTCTCTGTACACATGTGGTTACAAGTAGCTTCGTGACAAATATTATCGGTCCTGTACCTTCGTTGGATCTACAGGTAGTCGTCTGTTTACCTATTCTTTCGACACCATGTATATGTGTTACTTCGTAATGAGTCGGTAATTGTCTTATGTAAACTTAGTCAAGATTACTCCACCTACTTTGACCTCGGATAATATGTCTCACTTCATTCGGTCTTTCTTTTTGTGGTTATGTCATATGATTGTGCATATATACCTTAAATCTTTTTACCACTACTATTGGGACATACGCTCTGTCGTTTTCTCTGTCTACATATCTTTGTCAGACAACCTGAAACACCCTACCCCGCTCCCACCCTATCAAACCCTCTTACCGTAACTTTGTACGTACAATAGTATACACTTTACCTAGTGGTCAGGTCCAAGCTACGTACTATGTCCTACGAACCCCGACCACGTGACCCTACTGGGTCTCCCTACCCTACCCCTTCCTCCACCCTCATCCCAAGTCCTACCCCTTGTGTTCATGTGGACACCACCTACGTACAGTTACATACCGTCTTGGTTATGTTATAACATTTGATTAATCGGAGGTTAATTTTATTTATTTAAATATAAAATATTTTTTATTTTTAATTTTTTTACCCGTTTTCTCAAATTGTTTGTAAAGTGTTTCCTTCTTTTTATTTGTTGATTATTAGTGTTCTTTTATATAAGGTATAGAAGTAGTAGTCCCTTTACGTTTAATTGTAGTGTTACTTTATGATGTTGTGTGAGTGATCTGGTCAATTTTAGTTTCTGACTATTGTGGTTTACAACTGTCTCTATATCTCGTTGGTCTTAAGAGTGGGTGACGAACACCCTTACACTTTCCTATGTTGGAGAAACTTTTGTAGAACGTCAAAGAATATTTTGATCCGTTCGTGGATAGGTTAAGGTCGTTAAGGTGAGACTCCATAAATGGGTTCTCTTTACTTTCAAGTGTTTTTCTGAAAAATATTCTTACCAATATCGTTGAAATACGTACCATTGGTTTTTTTCACCTTTCTTGGGTGTACAGTTAGTTTTCCTCTTACCTAGTTGACACCAAATAAGTATGTTGCACTATGATTAGTCGTTATTTTCCTTTCGGTGACGACGATCCCTATTTTTGTACCTCCCTATAGTTTTTGTAGTATGAAATACTTTCCTTGGTCTGGGGGTTTTTTATTTAACATACTAAGATAAGTATGCGTTAAGATCTTTTACGTTTTGTTAGATACCACCTTTTTATTTTTATCGTTAACGTAGACCCTTCACCTTTGACTGACCTTCTTCGATTTCTCTTGAAAGACTCCACTACCCAATATATTCGAATACGTAAAAAGTTTTGAGTGAGTTACCATGAGAATTATATACATGTACGGTGATATACATTTAAAATGAACGGGGGGTTTTCATTAGTTCGTATTAGGGGTTAGAGTTTTGGATATATAGTCTACTTCACCGTACGGGTATTTATAAGATTATTTACAAGTGTAAATAATTTCTAGATAATGTGAAATCCATGAAAAAAAGATAATCATGTAAATTAGGAGAGTTGTTGGGACACTTCAATGTCTACCTTTTTAACTCCTTGTGTCTTTAGTTCATTGAACGGGTGTCAGTGTACCATTCATTTCTATGTCTTAACCTTCAGTCGGGTACAGACTAAGGATTCCAGAATATGGTCTCTCATGTTTAAGTCCACGGATGTCCTCCTTTTATATGGAATAAGAATGTGTATAAGCTACAGTCTAGGTCGTGACTGTAGAGTAAGATTCGTCCTTATCTTGAGGTTCTCTTACAATGGAGTAAAGGGTAGGGACCTTTGGCCGACTTAAGGTTCAACTGACACTCATGGTTCCGTCTTCCTACCTCTCTCGGTGTAGTCAGGCGTCGTTAGGGGTAATAGACACTGTCCTTACGACACAGGTAAAATAATTATGGACGGGAAGGTGACTGGATGACTTAACCGGGTGAGTATTTGATGGGTGGACGCTAAGTCAGTTCTACCCACTTTCCCAGTTCCAATACGGTTGGTTTACAAGTGACCTGAAGGTGAAAGTTCACCCTACACTTGCGAGATCGGTGTTGAATTTTGTTACTGTTGTTGTTTTCTATTTGACTTTTTAATCACAAAAAATTTATGGACGTTAGATATCTTTGTTCCTGTTCTACTTGATTTTAAAGTCTCCATTTCTCAGGAAGGATTCACTCGCTATTAGTGCCTGTAAAAAAGAAGTGATTCTGTAAACGATTAAGGCACGTGTTCAGTTTCTTCTCCGAACCGTGACTCTGTCTCCCTAAGATGACTCCTTTTACTCTTTAGACTTATTTAGACCTCCGATAGTATGACCTAACCTTTAAACTCTTCGGACTTTATGACCCGATTAGAAGGAATGGAGTTCAATCGACTCATACCGCCGGTAACGTGCGTCTTCATGTTAGAAGGTTCAGAGCGCCATGAAACCTCCGTTTAATAGCACTCTTCCCTCCTCGGACGGTGTCTGATGAGGCGACCAGAGACCGAGTTTACAATGTGTCTAAAACTTCAACGCTCCCACACCCCTCCGAGTAAACTCAATTATTCGAGTTTTGGTAGGGGTCTTCCGTGAAATCTGTTTTACTAAGATTTTACATATTCCGATATATTTCCCGAACTCCACTTCAGTGAGTCAGCACAGACTGAGAAACGCTGGAGTAATTAACATCGAATGGTCCGAAGAGGTAGGTACCTTAAAAGGTCCGTTCTCATGGTCTCACCCAACGGTAAAGGGCGAGGTCTCCTAGAAGGACTGCGTCCCTAGCTTGGGTCCAAAGGGTGTAACGTCCGTCTGTGAAATCAGAGACTCGGTGGTCCCTTCGGTATTTCCCAAATCATATCG
Source organism: Capra ibex (assembly GCA_006410555.1). NCBI lineage: Eukaryota > Metazoa > Chordata > Mammalia > Artiodactyla > Bovidae > Capra > Capra ibex. The sequence continues at coordinate 27,358,883 of SJYO01029184.1, forward strand.
GTTTTGTAGAATTTCGTCTTGTTTTAACCTCCTGTATATGATAGTTTATGATTCCAATCGATCGATACGTCGAGGTCCGTTCTTATGACCTCACCCAACGGTAAAGGAAGAGGTCCCCTAAAAGGGCTGGGTCTCTAACTTGGGTCCGGAGGGCGTAACATCCGTCTGCGAAATGGCAAACTTGATGGTCCTTTCGGGTCAATAAACTGTCGTACCATGATTATGTTCTTGTTTGTTTATTTAGTCACGTTGTACTGACAATGGAGTGTGACCTATATGTTGATGATTGTTATTAAACTTTATCAGGACCCACAAGTAACCTTTTCTGGGACTACGACCCTCCCTAACCCCCGTCCTCCTCTTCCCCTGTTGTCTCCTACTCTACCGACCTACCGTAGTGACTGAACTACCTGCACTCAGACTCACTTGAGGTCCTCAACCACTACCTGTCCCTCCGGACCACACGACGTTAAGTACCCCAGTGTTTCTCAGCCTGTGTTGACTCACTGACTTGACTTGACTTATCTGGATTTATACTTTCCATTTTGTCATTTAGAAGATCTAGTTTGGTAACTGTTTATAGAAGTACTAGAAGTCATTTCTAAAGAATGAGATGTGTTTTTCTCAATTGATCCTTTCTTCTAACTATTTACCTAAAGCAATTTTAATTCTGAATGGTCCACCGCGATCACCATTTCTTGTACGGACTGTTACGTCCTTTGTATTCTCTGTACCCAAGCTAGGGACCCAACCCTTCTAGGGGACCTCTTCTTTTACCGTTGGGTGAGGTCATAAGAACGGACCTCTTAGCATACCCGTCTCCTCGGACCGTCCAATGTCAGGTCAGGTACCCCAGTGTTTCTCAGTCTACGTTGACTTCGCTGAATCGTGTGTGTTCTTGAAGGTGAATAGTTTTACTTTCACTTTCAGCGAGTCAGGACAGGCTGAGAAACACTGGGTAAATAGTTTCCTGTGAAATTCTCCCACTTTTCCAGTTGGTGTCTGACCCTCTGTTATAAGTGTTTTATATATAAATTGTTCACTGAAAATAGTTCATATATGCATATAAAATTTGAAGTTTAGTTATCACCTTTTTTTTCTGTTGCGTTAAAAAATTTCACAATTCTTACCTTGTTTCTTAACTCACCGTGAAGTGTCTACTCTTGAAAATTTACTTGAAGTTCGTATAATTATCTAAAAGTAACAATAACCAATAAACCTTTTACGTTTAATTTGACTGTCGGTTCTGTGTGTTTAGGGGTGGTCTTTTCGATTTTAAATTTTTTTATTTTTCGACTGTTATAGTTCGTAACTCTTCTTGTACCTCGTTGATCTTGAGAGTATGTAACAACCACTTTTACAATTGAACATGTTGAAGGAACCTTGACAACCCGTCATAGATGATTTTGATTTGTATGGAGAGAACTTGTTGGAACAGTAAGATGAGGATTTATATATGTTATTTTCTAATGATGACAGGTGTTTTTATGTACTTGTTCTTTCGACTTTCTTCGGTCTACGGAATTTCATGTATGGTATATTAAGATAAATGTACTTTAAATTCTTGTCCGTTTACTTAGACATCTTGTTTTCACTTACATCACCAATGAAGAGTCACCCCCACCCGAAAGGTGACCCTTCTTTACACTCCTTCGGAAGACGTTACGACCTTTACAAGATAACTATATTAATGTATAAAAAAGAAATTTTCGTAAGTCGACATGTTTTATTAACTACGTGAAGTAGAATATATACGATATAAAATGTTTTAACAATAAAATTTAAATCCCAAAGGAAGGATATTTTAGTCATTTCTGTCGTTCTGTCACTACTCTCAGAATGGTCCTAAGTCTCTCGGTCAGTAGTATCAGTTATCTTTACCTTACTTCCCCGAGGGGTTCACCGAGTCACCACTTCTTAGACTGACGGTTACGTCCCCTGTGTCCACACTGACCCTTCTAGGGTGTATGGTGCCTCGTTGATCCGGAACCACGGTGTTGATAACTCGCACCCAAGATCTCGGACTCTTGGTGTTGATGACTCTGGTGCACGACGTTGATATCGGTATATGTGATCTCGAACTCGAGGTGTTATTCTCTTCAGTGGTGTTACTCTTTGGTCACGTGACGTTGATCTCTAATCGGGGACGAGTGGTGTTAATCTCTTTTCGGAGGTATCGTTACTTCTGGGTCTTGTCGGGTTTTATTACTTATTTATTCATTTATTCTTTACCTTAATTCAGACTTCTATGTCTCTTCTTAGGAACCGGATGAAGTACCGTTCCGATTCATTTCGTTCTCTGGTTTCATTTCGTTCTCGACCTTCCTTAACGTTTAACTGTCTTCTTCTTCATTGGGTATAGAATGTTTTTCGAGTCTTTCTGTCGACCCTGTCCGGTACTACAGGTAGACTATTACTCTTAGAAATTGGGGTATCTGAAATAATTAGAGTAAGAACACTATAAAAACAGTCGTATTGATTAGTTTTCGGTGGTAAAAAGGAAATCGACTATCAGGACGGGACGATAAAACACTATGAGTATCGACCGTTTGACCGTTATTCGCAGATTGTCATCCTACCTTTTCCTCGTATCCGTAGGTTCAGGAGACCCAGACACAAATATCAGCAATTTAAAGAGACGTAGTCCGTTCCAGTTAATCAAGTGTAGGTTGTCCTTGTCTCCGTCAATACACCCTCTCTAATTTTGTATGGAAATATCCCTGAAGGGACCGTCAGGTCACGAACTCTGAGGTACGAAGGTTAAGTCCCCTACGTTCAAGTTAGGGACCAGCACCTCGATTCTAGGGTCTACGGTACACCGGGTCGGAGGGTTTTTCACAAGGAAAACCCTCATATCCACGGTAAAAGGATAAATGTTTGTCATTTACAAGATTATTTCGAGGGAAAAGATGACGACGTCACGGTCGTCATCTTAAACCTATGTACGTAAATTGTATCAAAAAAATTATTGTGGGGGTATGTGATGGAGATCTCGAAGGTACTATCGAGTCAACCATTTCTTAGACGGACGTTACGTCCTCTGGGACCAAGTTAAGGACCCAACCCTTCTAGGTGACCTCTTTGCTATCCGATGTGTGAGGTCATAAGAACCCGAAGGGACCACCGAGTCGACCATTTTTAGACGGACGTTACACCCTCTGGACCCAAACCAGGGACCCAACCCTTCTCGGGGACCTCTTCCCTTTCGGAACATAAGATCTTATGATCTTATGAGATTATAAGACTGGACTTCTTAAGGTACCTAACATATCAGGTACCCCAGCGTTTCTCAAGTTGTGCTGACCCGCTGAAAGTGAAAGTGTGATGAACAGTAACGGGAGGGGTGGGGACTCCTTTGTAGTTCTGCAGGAGTAAGAGTTTCCCGTTTAAAATTTTAAAACTGTATCGTCCTCGAGAGACTCCCCGATATTACTTCTTTCGTTATCCTAGACGGGAAGTTTGAAAAAAAATTTCTTTTTTATTTCGATGTTTGGAAATTAAATTTTTTGGACACACGTTATTCCGTAAACGGATAATATCCTAGACTGTAAATTTTAGGGGTACTTGGTAGAAATTAAATAGTTCTTTCTTTCCTTTCTTAACACACCGACTTCTCGATTTGTACCATGGAAGAAGTTTTATATACTTTTTAAGTTTTGTCTTTGACTTTTTTACCTCCCATCCTTTACAGGAATACCAGTTAAATTTGGTTTAAGATGACTTAAAGAAAGAAGGAGGAGGTTTAAACAAGTGACGACGTCTCTCTTAGTGTCTAAGGACGAATGGAAAGTTTTTTGTTGAGACAGTCACCTCTTTTTATTGGTGAAAACCTTTATATATAGAGAACCAATAAAAGGATCTGTCTGTTTATCAAAGGAGTCCTGTGAGAACTTTATACTCCTGTCTTTGGGGTAGAACTGAACTACCTTAGGACGTCTCCGAACAGGGACTTAGGACAATACTCTTCGGGTGTCCATGGGTGTCTCGGACTTTTCTCGACATTATGAAGATCTCTCTAAGAACCGAAAATTTATAATGGTCACGTTTACTACTCCAGATTTTATTTTCTTTATTTTTCTCTTGAACCTCCATTATCCTATTCCCTAAAATAAAGTATATAAGGGAGTCGAAAGACTCACCCTTTTTCCTTTTTATAAAAACAAACACATAAAAGAAACTCTCTCTGTCATTTTACCACACTCACCAACATTATCATCCTAGACAAAGTTTGTTTAGATATAAACTTAATGTTGAAAAAGTGTGTGATTGATCTTCAGACGGGTTGATGAGACAGACAAAGGAGTAGACATTTTACTTCTATTATTGTCAACACTCTTAATGTATTCAATTGTGTATGTCACTCAAATCTTACCACGGATCATATATCTTTTCGAGAATTATTTACGATCGATTATATTAACAAGACCTCTTTTAAGTCCCTAGGTCCTTCGTCACACACCACGTAGGACCCATGACCGATCACTAGGACCTTCCATTATCCCCTCTGTGGACGTCTGTAATGTTTTTAACCTTCCCTCTTGGACTCTATGTGAAGTAGAGTACCAATCTTGGTTGTACTAAAACCTGACCTTATTTCTACAGTCCCTGGTGTTAAGTTTTCCTATGTACAAGGGGTTACAAGTGACGTTGTGACAAATACTATCGGTCCTGAACCTTCTTTGGATCTACAGGTAGTTGTCTACTTACCTATTTCTTCAACACCATGTATATATGATACCTTACAATGAGACGGTATTTTTTCCTTACTTAAACCTAGTCAACATCACTCCACTTACTTGGATCTCGGACAATATGTCTCACTTCAGTCTTTCTTTTTTTGTTTATAGTATATAATTACGTATGTATATACCTTAGATCTTTTTATCATGACTACTTGGATAAATGTCCCTTCTTTACCTCTGTGTCTGAATCTCTTACCTGAACACCTGTGTCACTCCTTTTCTCTTCCATCCTGATTAACTCTTTCATCGTGACTGTATATGTGATAGTACACATTTTATCCATTGATCGTCCTTCGACGACATGTTGTGTCCCTCGGGTCAGATCACGAGACACTACTGGATCTCCCTACCCGACCTTTACCCCTCTCTCCGAGTTCTCCCTCAACAAGTCAGCGATTCAGTGCAGGTTGAGAAACACTGGGGTATCTTACGTTGTGCGGTCCGAAGGGGCAGGAAGTGACAGAGGATCTCAAACGAGTTCGAGTAAAGAAACTCAGCCACTTAGGTAGGTTAGTAAAGTAGGAGACAGCGGGGGAATAGGAGGACGGGAGTTAGCAAGGGTCATAATCCCAGAAAAGGTTACTCAACCGAGAAGTGTAGTCCACCGGTTTCATAACCTCGAAGTCGTAGTCAGGAAGGTTACTTATAAGTCACAACTAAAGGAAATCCTAACTGACTAAACAAGAGGAACGACGAGTTCCCTGAAAGTCATCAGAAGAGGTCATGGTATCAAGTTTTAGTAATTAAGAAAGTCCGAGAAGACCACCGAGTACCATTTCTTAGACGGACGTTACGTCCTTTAGTCCCAAGTTAGGGACCTCTTAGGGTACCTTTTTTCTCGGACCGTCCGATGTCAGGTACCCCAATGTTTCTCAGTCTGTACTGACTCGTTGATTGTGAAAGAAAACTCCCCCGAAGGGTCCACCGTGATCACCATTTCTTAGGTGGACCGTTACATCCTCGACACACAAATTAGGGACCAGTCCTTCTAGGGGGCCTCATCCTTTACAGTTCGGTGAGGTCATAAGAACGGACCTCTAAAAGTACCTGTCTCCTCGGACCGTCCGATGTCAGGTACCCCGACACACACACACACACACACACACACACACACACACACACACATGTACACATACTTGACTACGTATGTATATATATGTATATATATATATATATATATATATATATATATATATATTTTACTGACTAAACTTAACATTACGTCTTCGGTTGTGTTGTAACATTTTGTTAATAGGAGGTTCATTTGTTTTCTACCGTCCTCAACCTGACAGAACACTGAGATCAAGTGTGTATTAGGAAAGTCTTCTGGATTCTGGTCAGTACATCCCTTAGGAACTCATAATCCCGTATAGGGACCGGATTAAGTGAGGACGTAAACTTCCGGAACGAGTGAGACCGTCCACTCTTTACTGACGTGAAACCCGACGGGTAACCAATAAGGTGGTTGTGTAACGTTCGACGTACCTCTTACGGGAGGTAAAACATAATACCGTTACTTAGAAAGTTCTAAATTTCGTAATTGATCTACAAGGAACCTTTATAGAGGGTAACTGGGTACTTATTGGGCCCGCTCCCCGAGGTTTTAATGACGTCTACCACTGACGTCGATACTTTAATTTTCTACGAACGAGGAACCTTGTTTTCGATACTGTTTCGATCGAGTCAAGTCAAGTCAGCGAGTCAGTACAGGTTGAGAAACGCTGGGGTACTTAGTGTCGTGCGGTCCGGAGGGACAGGTAGTGGTTGAGGGCCTCAAGTGAGTCTGAGCGCAGGTAGCTCAGTCACTACGGTAGGTCGGTAGAGTAAGAGCCAGCAGGGGAAGAGGAGGACGGAGGTTAGGGAGGGTCGTAGTCTCAGAAAAGGTTACTCAGTTGAGAAACGTACTCCACCGGTTTCATGACCTCAAAGTCGAAATCGTAGTAAGGAAGGTTTCTTTAGGGTCCCGACTAGAGGAAGTCTTACCTGACCAACCTAGAGGAACGTCAGGTTCCCTGTGAGTTCTCAGAAGAGGTTGTGGTGTCAAATTTTCATAGTAAAGAAGCCACGAGTCGGAAGAAATGTCAGGTTGAGAGTGTAGGTATGTACTGGTGACCCTTTTGGTATCGGAACTGATCTGTCTACAATCAGCCGTTTCATTACAGAGACGACAATTTATACGATAGATCCAACTAGTATTGAAAAGAAGGTTCCTCATTCGGAGAATATTAAAGTACCGAAAGTTAGTGGTAGACGTCACTAAAACCTCGGGGGGTTTTTATTTCAGACTGTGACAAAGGTGACAAAAGGGTAGATAAGGGTACTTCACCACCCTGGTCTACGGTACTAGAAGTAAAAGACTTACAACTCGAAATTCGGTTGAAAAAGTGAGAGGAGAAAGTGAAAGTAGTTCTCCGAAAAATCGAGGAGAAGTGAAAGACGGTATTCCCACCACAGTAGACGTATAGACTCCAATAACTATAAAGAGGTCCGTTAGAACTAAGGTCGAACACAAAACAGGTCAGGTCACAAAGAGTACTACATGAGACGTATATTCAATTTATTCGTCCCACTGTTATATGTCGGAACTGCATGAGGAAAAGCATAAACCTTGGTCAGACAACAAGGTATAGGTCAAGATTGAGAACGAAGGACTGGACGTATGTCTAATGAGTTCTCCGTCCAGTCCACCAGACTATAAGGTAGAGAGAGTCTTAAAAGGTGTCAAATAACACTAGGTGTGTCAATTTCCGAAACCGTATCAGTTATTTCGTCTTTATCTACAAAAAGACCTTGAGAGAACGAAAAAGGTACTAGGTCGACTACAACGGTTAAACTAGAGACTAAGGAGACGGAAAAGATTTTGGTCGAACTTGTAGTCCCTCAAGAGCCAAGTGCATAACGTCTTCGGACCGAACCTCTTAAAACTCGTAATGAAATGATCGTACACTCTACTCACGTTAACACACCATCAAACTCGTAAAAAACCGTAACGGAAAGAAACCGTAACCTTACTTTTGACTGGAAAAGGTCAGGACACCGGTGACTACTCAAAAGGCTTAAACGACCGTATAACTCACGTCGTGAAAGTGTCGTAGTAAAGTCCTAAACTTTATAGAGTCGACCTTAAGGTAGTGGAGGTGATCGAAACAAGTATCACTACGAAAGATTCCGGGTGAACTGAAGTGTAAGGTCCTACAGACCGAGATCTACTCACTAGTGTGGTAGCACTAATAGGTCCAGTACTTCTAGAAAAAACATGTCAAGAAGACACATAAGACGGTAGAGAAGAATTATAGAAAACGAAGACAATCCAGGTATGTTAAAGACAGGAAATAGCTCGGGTAGAAACGTACTTTACAAGGGAACCATAGAGATTAAAAGAACTTCTCTAGAGATCAGAAAGGATAAGACAAGAAAAGGACATAAAGAAACGTAACTAGCGACTTCTTCCGAAAGGAATAGCGAAGAACGATAAGAAACCTTGAGAAATAAGTCTACGAATATAGAAAGGAAAATAGGAAACAGAAAACGAAGAGAAGAAAAGTGTCGATAAACATTCCGGAGGAGTCTGTCGGTAAAACGAAAAAACGTAAAGAAAAGGTACTCCTACCAGAACTAGGGACAGAGGACATGTTACAGTGTTTGGAGTAAAGTATCAAGTAGTCCGTGAGATAGATAGTCTAGATCCGGGAATTTAGATAAAGAGTGAAGGTGACATATTAGTTTTCCCTAAACTAAATGTAGTATGGACTTACCAGATCGCCAAAAGGGATGAAAGAAGTTAAACTCAGACTTAAACCATTATACCTCAAGTACTAGACTCGGTGTCAGTCGAGGACCAGAACAAAAACAACTGACATATCTCGAAGAGGTAGAAAGGACGTTTCTTGTATTAGTCAGACTAAAGTCACAACTGGTAGACCACTACAGGTACACATCTCAGAAGACAACACAACAACCTTCTCCCACAAACTTAGGGGGAGGGTGGAGGGAGGGGTATGTTAGGGAGAAACAGTAGGGTTACGTGGTCGGGGTTCGTAGGACATAGGTAGTAACTTGGACCTGACCACTAAACAAAGTATATACCATAATATGTACAAAGTTACGGTAAGAGGGTTTAGTAGGGTGGGAGAGGAAGAGGGAGTCTCAGGTTGTCTGAGAAAGATATGTAGACACAGAGAAAACGACAGAGCGTATGTACCAATAGCAATGGTAGAAAGATATAAGGTATATATACGTAATCGTATGACATAACCACAGAAAGACCGAATGAAGTAAGACACATTATCCCAGGTCAAAGTAGGTGGAGTAATCTTGACTAAGTTTACATAATAAAAATTACCGACTCATTATGAGGTAATACATATGCATGGTGACGAAAGAATAGGTAAGTAGACGACTGCCTATAGATCCAACTAAACTACAGGACCGATAATATTTGTCACGACACTACTTGTAACCCCATGTGCACAGAGAAAGTTAAGAACAAAGGAGTCACACATACGGGTCATCAGCCTAACGACCCAGTATTCCGTCAAGATAAAGGTCAAAAAAATTCCTTAGAGGTGTGACAAGAGGTATTACCGATATGATCAAACGTAAGGGTGGTTGTCACATTCTCCCAAGGGAAGAGAGGTGTGGGAGAGGTCGTAAATAAAGAACATCTGAAAACCTATCGTCGGTAAGACTGAGCACACTTTACCATGGAGTAACACCAAAACTAAACGTAAAGAGACTATTACTCACTACAACTCGTAGAAAAGTACACAAACAATCGGTAGACATGCAGAAGAAACCTCTTCACAGACAAATCAAGAGACCGAGTAAAAAACTAACCCAGGAAACAAAAAGACCTTGACTCGACGTCCTCAACGCACATATAAAAACTCTAATCAAGAAACAGTCAACGAAGTAAACGATAATAAAAGAGGGTAAGACTTCCCACAGAACAGTGGAACGAATAACAAAGGAAACAACACGTCTTCGAAAATTAAAATTAATCAAGTGTAAACAAATAAAAACGAAAATAAAGGTCATAAGACCCTCCACCCAGTATCTCCTATGACGACACTAAATACAGTCTCCCACAAAACGGATACAAAAGGAGATTCTCAAAATATCAAAGACCAGAATCCAAATCTAGAAATTAGGTAAAACTTAAATAAAAACACATACCACAATCTTTCACAAGATCAAAGTAAGAACATGTTCACCAACTGGTCAAAAGGGTCGTGGTGAACAATTTCTCTAACAGAAAAGAGGTAACATATAAAAACGGAGGAAACAGTTTCTATTCCACAGGTATCCACACACCTAAATAGAGACCCGAAAGATAAAACAAGGTAACTAGATATAAAGACAGAAACATGGTCATGGTATGACAGAACTACTGACACCGAAATCATCTCGGACTTCAGTCCGTCCATCTAAGGAGGTCAAGGTAAGAAGAAAGAGTTCTAACGAAACCGATAAGCTCCCAAAAACATAAAGGTATGTTTAACACTTTAACAAACAAGATCAAGAGACTTTTTATGGCAACCATCGAACTAGTCCTGACGTAACGTAGATATCTAACGAAACCCATCATATGAGTAAAAGTGATATAACTAAGAAGACAAGGTACTTGTACAATATAAACAGGGAGATAATGACAGGGGAAACTAAAGAAAGTGGTCACAAAATATCAAAAGATAAATATCCAGAAATCAAAGAAATCCATCTATATAAGGATTCATAAAATAAGAAAAACAACGTTACCACTTACCTTAACAAAGGAATTAAAGAGAAAGATAAAAGAGTAATAATCACATATCCTTACGTTCCCTAAAGACACACAACTAAAATATAGGACGTTGAAATGATATAAGTAACTAATCAAGATCATTAAAAGACCACCTCAGAAATCCCAAAAGATACATCTCCTAGCACAGTAGATGTTTGTCACTCTCAAAATGAAGAAGAAAAGGTTAAACATAAGGAAAATAAAGAAAAAGATGAGACTAACAAAACCGGTTTTGAAGGTTTTGATACAGCTTATCAGCCCCACTTCCACCCATAGAAACAGAAAAAGGACTGAAATCCCCTTTACGAAAGTTAAAAAGTAGTAACTCCTATTACAAACGACACACAAACAGTATATATCGAAAATAATACAACTCCATACAAGGTTTTAGTGACGTCTACCACTAACGTCGGTACTTTAATTTTCTGCGAATGAGAAACCTTCTTTTCAATAGTGGTTGGATCTATCGTATAAGTTTTCGTCTCTGTAATGAAACGGGTGATTCCAGGCAGATCAGTTCCGATACCGAAAAGGTCATCAGTACATACCTACATTCTCAACCTGACATTTCTTCCGACTCGTGGTCTCTTGACTACGAAAACTTGACACCACAACCTCTTCTGAGAACTCTCAGGGAACCTGACGTTCCTCTAGGTTGGTCAGGTAAGACTTCCTCTAGTTGGGACCCTAAAGAAATCTTCCTTACTACGATTTCGACTTTGAGGTCATGAAACCGGTGGAGTACGTTTCTCAACTGAGTAACTTTTTCTGAGACTACGACCCTCCCTAACCTCCGTCCTCTTCTTCCCCTGTTGGCTCTTACTCTACCGACCTACCGTAGTGACTGAGCTACCTGTGCTCAGACTCACTTGAGACCCTCAATCACTACTTGTCCCTCCGGACCGCACGACGTTAAGTACCCCAACGTCTCAGCCTGTGCTGACTCGTTGACTTGACTTGACTTGACTTGACTACAAGGAAGATAAGGACGAAAGACCTCTCTAAAATAGTAATTACCTACAACTTAAAACACTTTCCGAAAGACACGTAGACAACTCTATTAGTATACCGAAAATAAAAAGTTAAACAATTACACCACATAATGTAAATAAACACCTATAACTTGTTAGGAACGTAGGGACCCTACTTCGGGTGAACCAGTACCATATACTGGAAAAATTACACAACAACCTAAGACTAACGATCTTAAAACAATTCCTAAAAACGTAGATACAAGTAGTCACTATAACCGGACATCAAAAGAAAAAAAACACCGTAGAAACCGTCCAAAACCATAATCCTATTACCGCCGGAGTATCTTACTCAAACCTTCAAATGGAAGGAGACGTTAAAAGACCTTCTCAAACTCATCCTATCCACATTCGAGAAGAGATTTAAAAACCATCTTAAGTCGACACTTCGACAGACTTTGACCCGAAAATAAACGACCTTCTAAAGACTAATGTCAAAGTTAAAGACACGAACACTTCCCAGACAATTCTAAAAGATAAAGAAGGACCAAGTCAAAACCTTTCAATATGAAAAGATTCTTACACAGGTAAAGAAGGTTCAACAGGTAAAATAACCGTATATCAACGACTATCATCAGAGAATACTAGGAAACATAAAGACACAACAGACAACACTAGAGAGGTAAGAGTAAAAATTAAAATAACTAAATTAAAAAGAGGGTAACAAAGAACTACTCAGACCGATTACCAAACAATTAAAATAAATAGGAAAGTTTCTTGACGAAAACTGAAACAACTAAAAACGATACCAGACAAAAGAAAGAAAACGTAAATAAAGACGGGATTAAAAATTCCAAAGAAAGAAAGATTATTGGGACCCCAAGAAGTAAAGAAGGAAAAGATCAACGAAATTCACATCTCAATCCAATAAATAAACTGAAAAAATAACAAAGAACTCCATACGGACATAACAATACTTGGAAGGGGAATCGTGACGAAAAAGTCACAGGGTGTCCAAGACCCAACAACACAAAAGTAAAAGTAAGTAAAGATACATATAAAACTAAAGAAAAAACTAAATAAGACACTAAAAAACCAATAAGTCGTAGTACAACAAGTTGGAGGTATACAACCTTAAAAATTATCAAATAGAGGACATTAACTCTAGATTAGAATGACGTGACACCAGTCTTTTCTAGGAACCTTACTAAAGTTAAAAAAACTTAAATGTTTCCGATCTAAATACCGGGTCCTACACTAGATAGGACCTCTTACCTCTTCTGAGAACTCTCAGGGAACCTGACGTTTCTCTAGTTTGGTCAGTTAGGATTTCCTTTAGTCAGGACTTATAAGTGACCTTCTTGACTACGACTTCGACTTCGAGGTTACGAAACCGGTGGACTACGTTTCTTGACTGAGAAACCTTTTTGGGACTACGACCCTTTATAGCTCACGTTTTTCTGTTTCCCTACTGTCTCCTACTCTACCAACCTACCATAGTGACTGAGTTACCTGTACTCAAACTCCTTCGAGACCCTCAACCACTACCTGAACCTTCGGACCGCACAACGTCAGGTACCCCAGTGTTTCTCAGCCTGTGTTGACTCGTTACCTTGACATGACTTAGGTGAATATTGAATCTCATCCGGGAGGTGTAGGTACTGAGGAGGTACATCCGGTAAAGTTGGTTGGTGTCTGGTACATCAAGACATCATGAATGACAACTTTTTTAAGACACACATTCACCTGACACAAGTTTGGGTGGAACACAACTTCCCAGTTATCGTGGTCCTTTCGTTAACTGTACTATTACTTCCGGTAATGAGACACTGATCTTACCGAAGTGGACTTGGTTGGGTCTAGAAAGATACACTTAGTAAAACCATTCTTTCCTTCGTAGTAAGTTTATAGTAACATGTGAAACACGGGTCTACACCTTCACTTGAAGTTCTTAGGGTGAGTCTTTAAACTGTTTTCGGTATGTTTCGCGGTCATCACCGGAGGATAGACAAAAACACCGTTTACGGTCAAACTGTCCTCTCTGGGTTAAGGAAATAAAATGGTGGACCTTTCTAGACTTCAGTATCTCGAGAAGGAGACGGACGTTTACATGAATGACGAATAGGTGGTTTCCTTTTAACGAAGACAAAAATTACCAGAGTCTTATTCTAAGGTATTGGAGGGAACCATTGAGTAAGGTCGCAAAATATCAAAGGAGGAAGACGATTAATATAGGAGTTCATGGAAGTGTATGTAATTGAATAAATTAGGATTTTGTTAGGACGAGTCGTTCCTCATAGGGATAAAATGTTGACTCCTTCATTTTTGGGTTTGTCCTATTCCCTACACGGCTCTAATGGATGAACCAATCATCGTCTCGTTCCCATTCTTGTACTAAGAAGTCGGTCTCCAAGGGTTGTAGACCTTAGGTTACGGACTACAAGACTCCACCTCGACTATATTATTATTATCTTCATTTCATGTGTCATTTACATTACGTTAACTTATTAGGGTTTTGGTAAACGAGACGGGGGACCAGGTTCCTTTTTAACAGAAGGTGCTTTGGTCAGAGACCACCGTTTTTCCAACTCCTGATGACGAATTTCGGAGACACGTAAGGGAATGTGACACCAGACGGATTACTGCGAAACTTTCAATTTTATAATCAGTGAATCAGCTCAGGTTGAGAGACGTCAGGGTACCTGATTTTCGGGTCTTCCGAGGAGGTAGGTACCTTAAGAGGTTCGTTTTACTCCTCGAGGTTTATTGGTCATCTTATTCTTCGTCACCATTCTACAGTTGTTCTTGTGTTATGTCGACATGACTCATCGAGTGGTTCACCTAGTATCCGGTGTCCGGGGTAATTCCTATTGGTAAAGTAACGGGAGGAGGGATATATGATAACAGGAGCTCCAATCTTCCAAGATCATTTTTCTTTTCTATAGTTTATGGAGTCACTTGTAAGTTTAGTGGAATTCTGGTATGTGACTAGATACCTTTAATTTTTATTCTGTTCTCATGAACCAGAGGACAAAAGTCTAAAGAGGTAAAAACTGGAGACTGTATTTGTATTAGTCTTATTTAACCTCTTTCACTCTGTCTTTTTTTAGACAGGACTGTAGGATTTTTCCTTTTACGAAAGGGAACCGGTACTTAAACGAAGGAAAGGGAGACTTCTGAAGTAAGGAAATGGAGAGTTCAAAGTATTTCTTCGGTTGTCAATTGTAAAATTCGTATCCATTCCTTACTTAGGTTCTGAAGGGACCACCAGGTCACCAATTCTCAGACGGACTTTTTTTTTTTTTTCAGACGGACGGTTACGACTCCTGTGTTCAAACTAGGGACCAGGTCCTTCTAAGGTGTACGACACCTCGTTGATTCGGGTACGTGGTGTTGAGGACTTCGGGCACGAGATCTCGGACACGAGGTTTCGTTCTTTTCGGTGGTGTTACTCTTCGGGTAGGTGACGTTGACCTCTGATCGGGACTGAGGGACGTTGATCTCTTCCGGATATGTGTCGTCACTTCCGTACCGTGTCGGCTTTTATTCGTGCCCCTACTGGGTCTCCCTACAACACCCCTCCCTCCACCCTCCCCCCAAGTACAAACCCTTGCGTACATTCTTAATTTCTAAAATTTTAAATTTTTTATTTTTTTTTATTTTTATTTTTATTTTTTTATTTTTCTTACTTAGGGTAGAGGATGTACGAACTGTGAATCTTTTCGTGTGATTCCGAAGAAAACAAACAAAACAAAGACGGATCTTACCAAGAAATGAGTCTATAGACTTACCGATTTAGGGAGGGGTTAAAGTTTGGGAAGGAATATAGAACTGAAAAGTAACTCTCGATGTGAATACACAATCAGTAAGTCAACACAGACTGAGAAACGTTGTGGTACCTGACATCGGGTTGTCCGAGGAGACAGGTACCTTAAGAGGTCCTCACACAACGGCAAGGGAAGTGATCCCCTAGAAGGGTTGGGTCGTTAGTGTGGACCCAGAGGACGTAACGTCCAACCAAGAAAAAAAAAAAAAAAATTAACCTCCGATTACTAAAATATCATGACACCACCAAAAACGGTATATAGTTGTACTTAGTCGGTACCCACATGTACACAGGATGGTAGGACTTGGGGGGAGGGTGTAGGAAGGGGTAGGGTAGGGAGACCCGACAGGGTCTCGTGGTCGAAACCCACGGGACGAAGTATGTGACTAAAACGTGACCAGTAGATAAAATGTATACCATTATATGTACAAAATTACGATAAGAGAGTATAGTAGGGTGGGAACGGAAGAGGGTGTCTCAGGTTTTCAGACAAGAAATGTAGATACAGAGAAAACGACAGAACGTATATTCCAGCAGTAATGACAGAAAGATTTAAGGTATATATATGTACGTATATGACATAACCACAAGAGAAAGACCGAGTGAAGTGAGACATATTATCCGAGGTCAAAGTAGGTGGAGTAATCTTGACTAAGTTTACACGAGAAAAAATATGGACTCATTATAAGGTAACACATATACATGGTGTTGAAGGAATAGGTAAGTAGACGGTTACCTGTAGATCCAACGAAGGTACAGGATCGATAACATTTGTAACGACGTTACTTGTAACCCCATGTACGTAGAGAAAGTAAAGGTCAAACGTCCAACTAAGAAATGACGGATTCGGTGGTCCCTTCGGGTCTCGATGAGAATGGTGGGAGAATTTTTGACTTGGAGGGGGAGGGTTGGACCGTGAGGATCATGAAAGAATAAGACGAGATGAAAAATTTTAAAAGAATCTTGAATAGTGGAAGAAATACATAATCTACTAAATGAACAAATAATACTACTAATAAATAAAATACCGAGAGGAAAGATCTTTCATTCGAGGTACTTCTGTCACTAGAGACTATCAAGTTCACATTCTTGTCACAGACCCTACATCATTCATTATTTAAAGATAACTTACTTATTGTTGTGATTATTGAAGAATGTAAAAAACGAGTAATGTAAAAATGTCACGAAATATAATTATGAATTTACAAAAGTGTAAAATAGAGTAGACTATAAGTTTTAATGGTGTATTGGACCCATCCCATTGGGTCTCAAGTAATAGAGGTAAGATGAAAATCCTTTTAACTGTAGAGTTTTCCGGTTTTCTAGATGGGTTTCAGTGTGTCGTCCTTACACCATCTTGGTCCTCGGATCAAGATACGTAAGAACGATCTCACAGGTTGTAATATGACGTTTCGGGTGTCAGGGACTCCTTTCTGGAAGGTCTAAAAAAACAATCCTGTCTCTGTACGAAACGAATACGGTAATTGGGTCACGGAACTTCGACTTACACAACGTGGGCAAGTACCCTTATGTTTGTGCACTTCAATAGATTTCTGGACCCAAATACACCCCTTGTCGGTACACTTACAGTCTCTTTTACTAAGGTAAGGGTTTACCACGAGAGGTTCTTTCGTTCGTTGTAAACTGATATGGTCGACGAGTCACCTTATTTAGTAAACAAAGAAGGATTGGTCGAGACGGAAGGAGGGCGTAATGTGTAATTTGGTTCGTCAAGAGGTTTCGTCGAAACGTCGTGTTTCCCCCTTTAGTGTCAGATTTTCCGTAGACGATGTCTTTCACGGAGGATCAACGGAGAAGGCGGTACGGTGGTGGATTCGACGACTGACGGGTAACGTTTTTGAGAGGGGGTGACGACAACGGTGTGTTCTGTTCACGTCCGACAGAGAAATTTACGTGGTGACTTCGTCTTGGACCACAAATAAACCGTCCTCTCCTTGTCCTATCAAGTACGAACCGTATGACGATGACAACCGTAGGTTAGGTCTCCGACGATGTAAGACATCCCCGCCGTTGATAAAACAGGAACCCTATTGTATCACCTTCTATGTCGATATAAATGTATGTCCGAAAAATTGTCTCTACGGACAGTGGGAACCATTCGAGTGTCCTCCGTTGTCTTTACCGTGTCGGTCCTTTTCCGTTCGGTTTAGGAGCCACAGAAGACCGTCGACTTATATGCCATGGTCTCTCCCTCCGGACCAGTAATACTGTCCCTACATACGTACGACAAGGAGGGTTCTTAATGATTCCTCGAGTTAAAACAGAAGGTACGGTAAAAGGAAACTAGTGTCGTTTAATTCTCCGAGTCCGAACTGTGATGCTGGTTCAGTCGATACGATGGTCGGAGTTGTTTATAGGGGATTGTTTTATCGTTGGTACTTGAATCTTTGGAGTCCGACTTTTGTCTTCGTAGGTACGTTTATGTCAGATGGATTACGAATTACCTACAGTCTATTATGTACCTTTGTTCGTAGTGACTTTGCACTTTCGTATGTTGTTCGAGTTGGTGTGTCTAGCCATGACTTCATAAACTGTGACTCTTTCATCTTCCTACGTCCTTTCTCCAATAAAAATTCCCCTTTTTATATTCTAAACCTCTGTCTCTTTAGACCGAAGTTCAGATGTTCAAAGGAATGGAACTCGTCAAGTGAATTCGAGTGACGTTGAGTGAAAAGACTAGACTTTTATCTAATTACTATTAAAGAATTCGTTCATAATGAAAAGACTAAATCTGTTGTAAATTAATACCCCTCTACTAATAAATGTATGTTTTTATTCTCATACCGAAGACCTCAGTTTGTGTCTATATTTGAGATGGAGACTATGAATAATTGGTATCCCGTAACTCCTTCCACGAATAAGAGAGATTTGGATTCAAATAAGTAGACATATAACCCCTACTAGGACTGACTGTGGATAGAGTTTATCTACGATATTATTAGTTTAGTTTATCACAAAATATTTGGTGACTGAGCTACCTGTACCACTTGATTGACTCGATTCCGAATCAGGGACTGATTCAATTTACCCGACACTGATTGATTCGAATGTGAATTGATCTGGAATTGAACTGACCGATTTGGAATTCATCTTACTTATTCGGAAATCATCCTAAGTCAAGTCAAGTCAGTGAGTCAGCACAGGCTGAGAAACGTTGGGGTAATTAACGTCGTGCCGTCCGGAGGGATAGGTAGTGGTAGAGGGCCTCAAGTGAGTTTGAGTGTAGGTAGCTCAGGCACTACGGTAGGTCGGTAGAGTAGGAGACAGCAGGGGAGGAGGAGGACGGGGGTTAAGGAGGGTCGTAGTCTCAGAAAAGGTTATTCAGTTGAGAAACGTACTCCACCGGTTTCATGGTCTCAAAGTCGAAGTCGTAGTAAGGAAGGTTTCTTGTAAGTCCCGGTTAGAGGAAGTCTTACCTGACCATCCGGGACCGATATCGAATTGTACCTCTTCCGTTTCCGTCGGGTGAGGTCATGAGAAAGGACATTTTAGGGTACCTACCTCCTCGGACCATCCGACGTCAGGTACCCCAGTACTTCTCAGTCTGTGTTGACCCACTGAAGTGAAAGTGAAAAGTGAAAGTACGTAACCTCTTCCGTTACCGTTGGGTGAGGTCACAAGAACGGACCTCTTAGGTCCCTGTTCCCTCGGACCACCCGACGGCAGATACCCCAACGTGTCTCAACCTGTGCCGACTTCACTGAATCGTCGTCGTCGTCGTCGTATCGAATTGTTCTGAAACCGATTTGGAATTGAGTCGAGACTGATCCGAGATTATTCGAATCCGGGACATAAGATAGGGTTGATTAAAGACTGATTTGGAATTCATCTAAATCCGGGATTGACCCAAGACTGATGTGTATATGATCCAAACCCGGTACCGATCAAGAATTGTATGAGACTCTACTAGAATTGGTACAGTCAATCGAATTGACCCGCATTCCGGATTGACATGGAATTATTCTGACCGATTCGGGATTGAGTCGAGACTGACCCGAAATTTTACGAATCCGAGGTCTAAGATGGAGTCGTCAAAGACTGATTTTGAAACCATCTAAATCCAGGATTGATCCGAGATTGATTTGTATTCGATTCAAACCCGGTACCTGTCAGGAATTGTGTGAGACTCCTCTCAAAATTTGTACAACCGATTAAAATTTGAACGGAATCCGGGACCGATATGTACCTGGTGTCGGAACAGATCGAGTCACTTTGATACTCGGTACGACACATCCCGGTGGGTTCTGCCTGTCCAGTACCACCTCTCAAAACTGTTTTACACCAGGTGACCTCTTCCCTTACTGTTTGGTGAAGTCATAAGGACGGAACTCTTGGGGTACTCGTCATACTTTTCTATTTTTCTATCCTGTGACTTTCTGCTTGAGGGGTCCATCCATCCACGATGACCTCTAGTCACCTCTTTATTGAGGTCTTTCTTACTTCTCTACCTCGGTTTCGTTTTTGATGTGAGTTGACACCTACATTGACGCTACCTTCGTTTCAGACTACGACATTTCTCGTCACAAAGTATCTTTGGACCTTACAATCCAGGTACTTAGTTCCGTTTAACGGTCATTAGTTTGTCCTCTACCGTTCTCACTTACAGCTGTAAAATCCTGAGTTGTTTGATTTTACCTGACCTTACCCACTTAAATTGAGTCTACTGGTAATATAGATGATGACACCCGTTCTTAGGGAATCTTCTTTACCTCATCGGTAGTATCAGTTGTTTTCTCAGGTTTTACGACATGGACCTACGTCCGAGTTTTTACTGTCTTACTAGAGGTAAACAAAGGTTTCGTTTGGTAAGTCATAGTGTCATTAGGTTCAGATACAGGACTGGTCATTACGACTTCTTCGACTTCAACTTGCCAAGATACTTCTGGATGTTCCGGAAGATCTTGATTGTGGGGTTTTCTCTACAGGAAAAATAACATGCCCTGACCTTATGTTTTCATCCTTCAGTTCTTTGTGGACCTCATTGTTCCTATAAACCGGAACCTCATGTTTTACTTCGTCCCGTTTCGGTTATCTCAAGACGGTTCTCTTACTTGACCAGTATCGTTTGTGGGAGAAGATTGTTGTGATGTCTTCTGAGATGTGTACCTGTAGTGGTCTACCAGTTGTGGTTTTAGTCTAACTAATATAAGAAACGTCAGTTTCAACCTCTTCGACATACGTCAGTCGTTTTTGTTCTGGTCCTCTACTGACGTCGAGTCTAGTACTTGAGGAATAACGGTTTAAGACTGAATTTAACTTCTGTCATCCCTTTTGGTGATCTGGTAAGTCCATACTGGATTTAGTATAGGGATTGCTAATATGTCACCTTCACTCTTTATCTAAATTCCCTGATATAGACTATTTGTCTCACGGACTACTTGATACCTTACTCCAAGCACTGTAATATCTCCTCTGTCCCTAGTTCTGGTTGGGGTTCTTTTTCTTTACGATTTGTCATTTTACGGGTAGACTCCTCCAGAATGTTTATCGACACTTCTCTTCTCTTTGGTTTTCGTTTCCTCTTTTCCTTTCTATATGGGTAAACTTACGTCTCAAGGTTTCTTATCGTTTCTCTCTATTCTTTCGGAAGGAGTCACTAGTTATGTTTCTTTCTCCTTTTGTTGTCTTACCCTTTCTGATCTCTAGAGAAATTCTTTTAATCTCTACGGTTCCCTTATAAAATATGTTTCTACCCGAGTTATTTCCCGTCTTTACCATACCTGGATTGTCTTCGTCTTCTATAATTCTTCTCCACCGTTCTTATGTGCCTTCTTGACATGTTTTTTCTAGAAGTACTGAGTCTATTAGTGCTACCACACTAGTGAGTAAATCTCGGTCTGTAGGACCTTAGACTTCGGTTCACCCGGAATCCTTCGTAGTCATACTTGTTTCGATCACCTCCACTACCTTAAGGTCAACTCGATAAAGTTTAGGATTTTCTACTACGGTACTTTCACGACGTGAGTTATCCGGTCGTTTAAACTTTTTGAGTCGTCACCGAAGTCCTGGTCTTTTCCAGTCAAAAGTAAGGTTAGGGTTTCTTTCCGTTACGGTTTCATACGAGTCTGATGGCGTTTAACGTAAGTAGAGTGTGTGATCGTTTCATTGCGAGTTTTAAGAGTTCCGGTCCGAAGTCGTTATGCACTTAGCACTTGAAGGTCTACCAAGTTCGACCAAAATCTTTTCCGTCTCCTTGGTCTTTAGTTTAACGGTTGTAGGTGACCTAGTAGTTTTTTCGTTCTCTCAAGGTCTTTTTGTAGATGAAGACGAAATAACTAATACGTTTTCGGAAACTGTCACATCTAGTGTTATTTGACACCTTTTAAGACTTTCTCTATCCTTATGGTCTGGTGGAGTGGACGGAGAACTCTTTAGACATACGTCCAGTCCTTCGTTGTCAATCTTGACCTATACCTTGTTGTCTGACCAAGGTTTATCCTTTTCCTCATGTAGTTCCGACATGTAATAGTCGCACGAATAAATTGAAAATACGTTTCATATAGTACTCTTTGTGACCCGACCTACTTCTTGTTTGACCTTAGTTCCAAAGACCCTCTCTATAGTTATTGGAGTCTATACGTCTGTTGTGGTGGGAATACCGTCTTTCACTTCTTGATTTCTCGAAGAACTACTTTCACTTTCTCCTCTCACTTTTTCAACCGAATTTCGAGTTGTATGTCTTTTGATTCTAGTACCGTTGACCAAGGTAGTGAAGTACCGTTTATCTACCTCTTTGTCACCTTTCTCACCGTCTGAAATAAAACCCCCCGAGGTTTTAGTGACTTCTACCACTAACGTCGGTACTTTATTTTTCTGAGTGAGGAACCTTCCTTTCAAAACTGGTTGGATCTGTCGTACAATTTTTCGTCTCTGTAACGAAACGGTTGTTTCCAAACAGATCAGTTTCGATACCAAAGAGGTCATCAGTACATACCTAGACTCTCAACCTGATATTTCTTTTGACTCACGGTTTCTTAACTACGAAAACTTGACACCACGATCTCTTCTGAAAACCTGACGTTCCTCTAGGTTGGTCAGTCAGGATTTCCTTTAGTCAGCACTTACAAGTAACCTTTCTGACTACAACTTCGACTTTGAGGTTATGAAACCGGTGGACTACACTTCTCCACTGAGTAAACTTTTCTGGGACTATGACCCTTTCTGACTTCTTCTTCTAACTCTTCCCCTACTATCTCCTACTCTACCAACGTGACTGAGTTACTTGTACTCAAACTCATTAGAGACCATCAACTACTACCTATTACTCCGGTCCGCACGACGTCAGGTACCCCAGCGGTTCTCAGTCTGTGGTGACTCACTGACTTGACTTGACTTGACTCCGGGACCGATATCGAAATGTTCTGAGACTGAGGCCAACGGAGAGTGATCCAAGATTATTCGTATCCGGGACCAAAGATGGAGTCGATAAAAGACTGATTTTGATTTCATCTAAATCCGAGATGGACCGAAGACAAATCCGGGACCTAAGATAGAGTCGATCAAAGACTGATTGTGCATTCACTTAATCTGGAACGAACCGAAGACTTATGGATCCGAAATTTTACCAATTCGACTTGACTTGACTCTGATATTGACCCTGAATTCATCCGAAACCGGGATAGATCTGGAATTGACTCGAGATTGAAATGGATTTGACAAAACACCGTGATCGATACGAAATTTTCATGGGACTCCCCTCGAATTTATTCGATTGATCCAAAATTGATCCGAATCCAGAAGTCAAGTCAAGTCAAGTCAGCGAGTCAGCACAGGCTGAGACACTGGGGTACTTAGCGTCGTGCGGTCCGGAGGGACAGGTAGTGGTAGAGGGACTCAAGTGAGTCTGAGTGCAGGTAGCTCAGGCACTACGGTAGGTCGGTAGAGTAGGACCCAGCAGGGGAAGAGGAGGACGGGGGTCAGAGAGGGTGGTAGTCTCAGAAAAGGTTACTCAGTCGAGAAGCGTACTCCACAAGTTTCATGACCTCGAAGTCGAAACCGTAGTAAGGAAGGTTTCTTTAGGGTCCCGACTAGAGGAAGTCTTACCTGACCAACCTAGAGGAACGTCGGGTTCCCTGAGAGTTCTCAGAAGAGGTTGTGGTGTCAAGTTTGCGTAGTTAAGAAGCCACGAGTCGGAAGAAGAGTCAGGTTGAGAGTGTAGGTATGTACTGGTGTCCTTTTTGGTATCGGAACTGATCTACCTGGAATCAGCCGTTTCATTACAGAGCGAAAACTTATATGATAGATCCAACCAGTAGTGAAAAGAAGGTTCCTCATTCGGAGAAAATTAAAGTACCGACGTCAGTGGTAGACGTCACTAAAACCTCGGGGGGTTTTTATTTCAGACTGTGACAAAGATGACAAAGGGTTAGATAAAGGGTACTTCACTACCCTGGCCTACGGTACTAGAAAAAGACTTACAACTCGAAATTCGGTTGAAAAAGTGAGAGGAGAAAGTGAAAGTAGTTCTCAGAAAAATCAAGGAGAAGTGAAAGACGGTATTCCCACCACAGCAGACGTATAGACTCCAATAACTATAAAGAGGTCCGTTAGAACTAAGGTCGATACAAAGAAGGTCAGGTCACAAAGAGTACTACATGAGATGTATATTCAATTCATTCGTCCCACTGTTATATGTCGGAACTTCATGAGGAAAAGGATAAACCTTGGTCAGACAACAAGGTACAGGTCAAGATTGACAACGAAGAACTGGACGTACCAGAATCCATGTGGAATTATTACGAGACTGATCCGGATTGGTGCAAGAACGATCATGAATTGATGTGAATCCGGGACGGATATGGAATTGATCTGAGACTGATCTGGAATTGATAGAAATCTGGAATCGATCCGGACTAGTCCCAATAGATCGATCCGGACTAGTCCCAATAGATCGATCCGGACTAGTCCCAATAGATCTAAAATTAACCCGTTGATCCGGTATTCATCTGAGACCGACGTAGAATTGACCCGAATGATCGGGAATTGACCTTACTGATTCGGAATTGATCCGAAACTTGGACAGATGTGTGACGACGACGACGATCATTCAGTGAAGTCAGTACAGGCTGAGACATGCTGGGGTATCTACCGTCGGGTGGTCCGAGGGGTCAGGGCCCCTAAGAGGTCCGTTCTTGTGACCTCACCCAACGGTAACGGAAGAGGTCAGATGTGTGATCAATCCAGGTTGACCCGGTCCCGGTACCGATCTTGAACTGACTCGAATTCGGGGTCGATCCGGAATAGATTGGACTCCATGACCTATCTGGGACCGGAACGGTATTGACAATAAATCCCCAACCGATTTAGAGTCAATAAGAAATGATTCTCATTGGAGAATTCCAGAAAATATCTACTTCTGCTTTATTGACTATACCAAAGCCTTTGACTGTGTGGATCACAACAAACTTTGGAAAATTCTTAAAGATGTGGGAATACCAGAACACCTTATCTGCCTCCTGAGAAATCTGTATACAGGTCAAGAAGCAACAGTTAGAACTGGACATGGAACAACAGACTGGTTCCAAATTGGGAAAGGAGTATGTCAAGGCTATATATTGTCACCCTGCTTATTTAACTTATATGCAGCATATATCATGTGACATGCTGGACTGGATGAAGCACAAGCTGGAATCAAGATTTCAGGGAGAAATATCAATAACATCAGATATGCAGATTACATCACCCTTATGGCAGAAAGTGAAGAACTAAAGAGCCTCTTGATGAAAGTGAAAGAGGAGAGTGAAAAAGTTGGCTTAAAACTCAACATACAAAAAACTAAGATCATGGCATCTGGTCCCTGGCATCTGGTCTTCATGGCAAATAGACGGGTAAACAATGAAAACAGTGACAGACTTTATTTTGGGGGGCTCCAAAATCACTGCAGATGCTGACTGCAGCCATGAATGCTTGCTCCTTGGAAGAAAAGCTATGACCAACCTAGACAGCATATTAAAAAAGCAAAGATGTTACTTTGCCGATAAAGGGCCGTCTAATCAAAGCTATGGTTTTTCCAGTAGTCATGTATGGATGTGAGAGTTGGACCATAAAGAAGGCTGAGCGCCGAAGAATTGATGCTTTTAAACAGTGGTGTTGGAGAAGACTAGTGAGAGTCCCTTGGACTACAGTCAATCCCAGCCAAACCAGTCAATCCCAAAGGAAATCAGTCCTGAATATTCACTGGAAGGACTGATGCTGAAATTGAAACTCCAATACTTTGGCCACCTGATGCAAAGAACTGACTCATTGGAAAAGACCCTGATGCTGGGAAAGATTGAAGGCAGGAGGAGAAGGGGATGACAGAGGATGAGATGGTTGGATGGCATCATTGACTTGATGGACATGAGTTTGAGCAAGCTCTGGGAGTTGGTGATGGACAGGGAGGCCTGTTGTGCTGCAGTCCATGGGGTTGCAAAGGTTTGGACATGACTGAGCTACTGAACTGCCCAATGACTGTCCAATCTTTATTTTCAATGCCTCTGCTCTGATTTTCACTTTGGCTGAAGATGATAATTTTAAAGTTGGACAGGTTTTTATTTTCTATTTTTGTATCTGACAAGAGTAGTATAGGGTGGTGTGGACTCTGGCAGAACAAACTGCAATTAAAATGTTATAAAACAAACTTGTCTTAATCCACCATGTAGTATCTAATCCAAACAGGTCTATGAGTTTTGAAAGCAAAATTCTAATTCCTGCTTGTATATTGAAGTTCCAGTTTGACAGATTATTTAATAAATCTCTAGTTGATTTTGAGAATGCCTCAGAAAGAGAGGTTGCAATAAAAACCACAGTGTGTATGTATTTTATGCTTGAATACACTGAAGGCCAAAATGTACAGAGCCTAGAGCAGTAATTTTTAGTTTTGATGAAGTCCATTTTATATTTTCTTGTTGCTTGTGCTGTTGCAACCATATCTAAGAAAGCATCACTCAGTCCAAGACCACAAAGATTTACTTTCATGGGTCTGTCTCTGAATTTGATCACTTTAGCTTTTACACTTAGTTCTTTGATCCATTTCAAATTAAGTTTTGCATATTGTGGGCGGAAAGGGTTCAACTTCATTTATTTGCATAAGGATAATCACTTTTCTTGAGGCAGCAGATAGATGGGCCCTAGGATGAGCTGCTGGAGTCTGTCCCCTCTGGACAGATACTCCAAGACAAAGAAAATGACCAGGAGCAGAGAGGAGCTGAGTCCTGCCCAGATAAGAGATAAAGAGACCATATATTTCCCAGTCTTGGGGTCAGAGAGAACTTCCCAACTACATATGCATAGAAAGGCTCCTCAGGGGGTCAAAAAGGGAGGGAGCTGCACCCCACAGTAATGTCAAGTGAAATCAACCTACCCATAGGCCTCTTCACTAAAATCCATCTTGGCTAAGAGATGACATGCACACAAAGGAGGACCCTGAGATAAATAAACTGTGGACTCAGACCCAGGCAATGAAAGATGATTGGCCAAAAGAAATCCCCATATAAGCGATTCCAACTACCCCTAGAGTGCAACTCTCTGAGCCTGCCCACGTGTCTATCTGCACACACTCTTTCTCCTAATATACACTTGTTTCACTACTTTCCATCTCTTTGTGGAAATTCATTTCTACACAGCTGACAGGCCAAAGCTTTGTCCCTGTGGTATAGTGTCTAGTGTCTAGCATTTAGCACTCTCACTGCCTCACACACCTCTAGCCAGGCAATCAAAACCCTATTTCAAACTACTACAGGCCAAGGCCACCCGAGATCAACCCCATTTTTTGAAAAGACTACTATTTTCCCATTAAATAATTTTGGTACCCTTAATGAAAATCAACTAACCATAAATATAAGGATTTGTTTTAGATTCTTAATTCTATTCCATTTATTGATGTTTATCCTTATGCCAGTACCCCACTGTCTTGATAACAGTAGCTTGGTAGTAAGTTTTGAAATTGAGACACCCGAGTCTTCTAAATTCATTGTTCTTTTTCAAAATTGTTTTGACTACATTGCCTCTCCATTGCATTTCACATGAATTTTATGATCTTCTTGTCAATTTACACACAAAAAAGGAACCTGGGTTTTTAATAGGGATTGCCTTGAACCTATAGAACAATTTGGGAAGCTTTGCCGTCATAACAATACTAAGTTTTCCAGTTCATGAGCTTTTAATGTCTTTCCATTTGTTCAGGTCTTCTTTAGCTTCTTTCAACAGTATGTCAGTGAAAACAAACATGGCCGGCCATACCAGTAAACAGAAGATGTTACAGCCATTAATCCACTACAGCCACCCCTGATGGTGAGCCCTGAGGAAATTCAGGATGGAGACAAAAGGACTCTGCTGGCTGCCAGTCCCTCAGCCACTACAGTTTCCTCCAACTGTGTACCCTGATGGTGATTCAAGATGGAAAAGAGCTGGATACTGGTCTCAGGTAGCTGAGGTGCATATCAAAAGAATGATTTCAGTGAGCCCAGATTCTTGCATCTTCCCATAATTTAGAAAAGTGCTCAATTCTTTAACTTGACATATCTGGTTTTCTTTAATTAACAGTAATCATTTGAAGTTCTGACTACTTTGTTTTCATCGCAAAAGATCCTATATATCCTGGTTCCTCCCTTATCTCTTCAGAGCAGTTTCTCAGAGCTATCTGAGAGGCTGTGGCCCAGGCTTAAGTCCTCAGAAAATCTGCCAAATAAAACATAATCTCAACTTTTAGGTTGTGTAGTTTTTTTTTCAGTTAACAAGTCTTTTATAGTTTTTGCTGTACAACTCTTACACTTCTTTTGCTAAACTCATTCTTTAGTATTTTATTCTTTTTCATGCTATTATAAATGGAATTTTCCCCCTTAATTTCATTTTTGGGTTGTTCATTGCAGGTGTGTAGAAACAATTGCTTTTGTGTATTGATCTTGTATCCTGCAAACTTGCTGTACATATTTATTAGCCCTAAGAGCTTTTTCGTTGATTCCTTATGATTTTCTACATTCAAGAACATGGCGTCAGAGAATAAAGATGGTTTACTTCTTCCTTCACAAACTAAATGCTTTTTATTTCTTTTTATTACCTAATTGGTATGGCTAGAAACTCCAGTACAGTGATGAATACAAATGGTGAGAGTGGACATCCTTGTCTTGTTCCTGATTTTAGGGGGAAAGTTTTCAGTCAGTTTTCATTAAGTGTGGTATTGTTGTTCAGTCGCTAAGTCATGTCCGACTCTGCGACCCCATGGACTGTAGGATGCCAGGCTCCTCTGTCCTCCACTATCTCCTGGAGTTTGCTCAAATTCATGTCCATTGAGTGGATGATGGTGTAGTGTTAGCTATAAGTTTTTCCATACATGGCCTTCAACAGATTGAGGAAGTTCTACTACAGTGTTCTGAGTTTTTTTTTAATGATAATAGCGTTTTGGATTTTGTTAAGTACTTTTCTGTGTCAATTCAGGTGGTCATGTTTTTTTTTTTCCCCTTCCTTCTAATAGTGTAGTGTATTATATTGATTAATTGTTATGTTGACCCACTCTTGCATTCCAGTTATAATGGTGTATAATCCTTTTTTTTTTAAATTGCTGGAATCAGATTGCTTTTTGTTAAGCCTATTGTTTGCCTCAACTGTTAGCCATTACCTCAGGCAGACATGCTATTAAATAATTGCTGCTTATTTTTTTTTTCAAAAAGTGCCCCTAGGGAAAGGTCTGTTGGTCTTGAGTCAGATGACACAAAGATAAACCCCGTAAATGGAGCTTTTCTAGAGACTTGCCAGATGGGTCATATAATGCCAATTCTCTGGGAATGGATCTTTTTGAAGACCTAGAAACTAGTCCTTTTCCTGTCCATTGGCTGCCAAACTGCTCCTTTTCACAGTTACTAGAATTTCAAGACTTTTGGTTTTCAAGGTTACTGTGGAGCTGGGTAGATAGGAAGAGGGCAAGCTAAACTATCACAAAACTTGCTGTTCTTACTGAGATTCAGCTGTTTTTCTTGAATAAATGCTCCTCTGTTGCAAGCCTTTGGTTAAATTCAAGAGTGGTAAAGAAGTTGAATTTGAAAAGTTTTCCAATGTCTTGTTGCTTTTTTACAGTGGATTTTCAGAAGTCCCTAACACCACCATTCTAGAAGTACCTTTCCTCTCGAATTTTTAAATTTTCATGGAAAGTGATGTAGTATTTGTGTGTGAGTTAGTCCAAATGATAGAGTCTTTTTCTAATTCCCTCCTTAGGGGGCTTTAAAGAAACAAGGTTTAGCAGTATAGTAACTTCTTAAAAGTCAGAAGACTGAGTGTTGCTCAATGCCTGGGAGCATGTCTTAGTCTCCATTATGTTAACAATATTTTGTTAAGTGCCAGGTACAAGGTAAACACTGAATAAATACTTGTTGAATGAGTGATTTAGAATCTTGGTAGAACACTCTCTTTCCAAAGTCTTCTTTCCTTAGTGTATGTAGGGGGTGAAATCTGGTAGGTAAGTCAAATCTCTTAGGAGTTGCAACTAGGAGCTATTCTTAACATAGTCAGATTAGCTACCATATAATGAGTTTTTTTTTCTGGGCTTCCCAGGTTGCTCAGTGGTAAATAATCATCCTGCCAAGCAGGAGATGTGGCTTTGATCCCTGGGCAGGGAAGATCCCCTGAAGTGGGCATGGCAACCCACTCCACTATTCTTGGCTGGAGAATCCCATGGACAGAGGAACCTGGTGGGTTACAGTCCATAGGGACACAAGGAGTTGGACTTGACTGAGTGGCTACACTACCACCACCACCATCACAATGAGCTCTTATAGTATGCCAGACACTGTACCAGATTTTCACATGGATCATTTTGCAGCAACCCTAAAGGCTGATTATCAGTATCATACTCACTTTAAGATGATGAGACTAAGCCCAAGCTCACATTTCTGCTAATAGTAGAGCCAGGACTGGAGCCCTAGCTTGGCTGACCATAGACTAATAACTGTACTCTGTCAATCTCTGGATGGTATTATTTGAGACCTGCAGAAAACTGAATTTTCCAGTATCTTCTCTATTGGCCTTGCCACAGTGATTGAAATCCCAACATCATTTATTACTTTGGGTTGAGGCCTTGAAATTATATTCATGTTTGTAGGAAGTGGTAATATAGAAAACAACTAACTACCCTTAACAGTTTAAAGTGAGTACTTCATATTAGTCAGTTATCTAGCTGTTAATATAAGGGACCTACCTGCCAGCAAAGACTAGAAATGATAGGGTGCTCCCTGAGTCTGGGCTCCTAAGTGGCATCTATGAGAGGCAGAAAGAGTCACACATAAATAAGGACATGGGGGAGACAGTGAAGGTCTTAGTTTCCTGTTTTAACCCCAGGACAAATTGTACTGTACCCACATTTTCAACCTGTCTAAATCTTTTCTTCTTAAATCTTCTAGGGACTTCACTGCAGTTTTTTTTTTTTCTTCTGAGATGCTTCATTTCTCCAATGCTCCCAGGCAAGGGCTCTTTGCCTCTCCAAAGAATAATCCTTGAGAGCAATATTGTCAGATTCTACTGGAAAGATCTCATCTCTCTCCCAGACAACTAGCAAAACTGCTTTGATTTCACCTCAGCAGATGAAAACTGACTTCATTCATTCAGTGAGAATTATCTCCCTAGTTCCTCACCAGTCTATTATCAGTGACTTTTATTCCTACAGCTGTCAAAACCATGTGACTTTAATGCCTGATTCCCAAGCTGAACCCAAGGCAGAGCAGAATCTGACTTGCTCATAGCCAAGGGGATGCAAGGTCCACATGATTCAGTTCAGGCATTTCAACAAGTAGCTCTGTACCCCTGCTATGCCTGGTTCTTCATGGTGCATGTGGGGAGAGGGTCCCAACAAGAGACAGTGACAGTGATTCTGCCTGCAGGATCTCATTGAGAAGGCAGTCAAAGTCACATGAAACAAGTAATGGGACATTAAGGTTTGTGTAGATGCCTGCACAAGCACTACAGACGGTAAAAGTGGCAGGTTCCCAGATGGCTGGCTCTCAACAGACCACTGAAGGTTACTCCCCTCCAGATCCAGAGAACATTTTGCCAAGTAAGGACATGAAAATACAAAAAAAAAAAAAAACCCAAAACTATGCCTTTTTGATCTCCCATTACCATCATTTTATAAAATTAAAGGTCAGCATAAAGTCTAGTCATTCCAATTAGTGTTAGGAAAAGCTCACTACTTTGTAATGAGGCACCACAACCTAGGAAGTCAAGGCATTCAGGGATGGGACAAATCAGCAGGCACTTAGATTCATAAGGGAAGACTGCAGAGAATAATTAAATCATGATTAAAATGACTAAACCTCACCTCCTTTTGGAAGCCTTCCCTGATTGCCTCAGTCAGAGGTGATAACTCCTTCCTGAGCTCAAACCACCTTGCTTCCTCCTTGTGGTATCTCTTGAAACCCACCTCATGTTACACTTATACCACTTACATGTAGAACCCTTGACTCAGCCTATAAAGGGGAGGAACAATTGGGTATGTGTGTGTTGTGTAACATTTCACATCTCAGGGGCTTTACAGGCATTTACTCTTATTTGTTAAGGTGAGAAAATTTCCTGTTTGCCACCCTGCTAAACTTCAGACCTAAATGTTCGACTGCCCAGTGGGCATTTCAAATGCATAACCCAAACAGAACTCTTTCCCCCAGAAGTACTCCCAAACATACCCACACACACACCTGCTCATGTACGTTTCTCTTTTCATTTCATATTCTGTGTGCTTTCAAGGCATTTTTCTAGTAGTAGTCATAACAGTCACAGATTAGATGTATACAGAACTTCCTATGTTTTGGATACTTTGTAAAAGCATTTTCTATGTTTTGAGTAAATCCAGGAGGTTGATACCATATTTACACCCATTTTACAGGTTAGAAAACTGAGACTCAGAGAGGTTAAATAGTAATAACACAAATTAACATCTCAGTGTCTGCTGTGTGTCAAAAACTGTAGTTAGTCTTTATTTAAGAGTAAAGAGCTAGGGACAGACTTCCCTGGTTATTGATTAAATCCCCATTCTGCAGAGGTAATGGAAAATGAGGGAAAGTCCCCTAGTAAGAGCAGAGGCTGTGAGGTGTGTGTTGAAGGGGACAGATGGGCTCTTGAGAAGTAAGCCAGGCTATGAGGCAGAGAAAAAAAAGCTAGTAGCACTGAGCTTTTAGTGGCTCCATTAGGAACAGGCAGTGGTCGGACTATAAAAGTCTTTCTTAACTCCCACCATCTAGACTGTTCCCTGCCATGGAGGCTGTCAGTAAGAAAAAATTAGATCAGGATCAAACAAGTCAGTACCATGTGGAGTTCCCTGATTGGTTATTTGCAGATGATTTTAAATTGTTGGGTGTGTACAAAAATGCAATGGGTGAGACTAGGAGGAAGGTCACCTTGACATATGCTTCACATTCAGAGGTTCAGAAGGCGGTACAGGCCTATTGTTCTCTTAAGTAATTGTCAGTGAGTTATCTCGGTGTTTCCTCAAGGAGATCAGCTGACTTCAAGCTAGGAGACTGACAGCTGCAAACACGTCTTCCTTTAGTTCATTTGGAGAAAAGAAATCTGAAGGGTGAGATGAGCAGCTGCCCCCACGCTCAACCCAGGGGAGAAGGTGAGGCTTGGGAAGAAAATTCCTGGCTGTGGCAGGATCTGAGATGAAAATGCCTTTCTTGGTAGTTTGAAAAAGTCTACTGACCTTTGAGAACCTTCTTCTGCTCCCCCAGCGAATGGTTGCAATTGGAATAGGCCAAACTTTCATAGCCTCAGATGTCAGTTCTTCAGAAAATAGTCTAGTTGTATATAAAAGTGTATTTAAAAAGCCAGCAGAAATGATCTGAGACAGAACAAGTTTTGTTGGTTTGTTTTGTAGTTGCCAATCAAGCTGGGCTCTGTTGAGGAGAAAAATGCTCACAAAGGAAACTGGTGGCAATGGAAGCTTTCCCAAAGAGGGAGAAACGCTCAGAACCCCTTCCTTCCCTCACCATGGCAGGAGCTTGCTGAGTTGTGCTTTCATTAAACACTTCTGCTTTTTACCACTGCAGCAGAAATTTGAGACGAAGAAACAGGTTTTGGCAAGAAGTTTAGGCCCAGATTATGGTGGGAAATAGCACCTACATTTTACATGTAGTCTTTGTCTAACACAATTTGCTGTTTATTTGCTCAGATCACTAACCCTTGGTGAATTTTTTTTTTCTGACAAAAGATGTATGTTTACCCAAGGATTACTGAGCCATTTGGGACTCAGCTGGCTGGTTCCTGTTCCGGAGCTGGGCTACCAACAGTGATGGCAACACAGGAGCAGACACAAAATAAGTCAGCTGGCAGACATACCTCTAATTTCAAACTATCGCTCAGCTTCATGGATTTGAACTAAATGGAGAAAAGTGAACTAGATGCTGAAAACTCTGTTTTAGAACATGTATTTTAAAAATGTATCATTTTCCATTTGCAAGTATACCCAGTAGTCAGAATTTGCTAAATGGGATTCCCTGGCAGATGTTATAATTCTCCTGTGTTGGAGTTAATGGGCTCTGAAAACATCTGCTGCTGCTGCTGCTGCTAAGTCACGTCAGTCGTGTCTGACTCTGTGCGACCCCATAGACGGCAGCCCACCAGGCTCTTCCATCCCTGGGATTCTCCAGGCAAGAACCCTGGAGTGGGTTGCCATTTCCTTCTCCAGTGAATGAAAGTGAAAAGTGAAAGTGAAGTCGCTCAGTCGTGTCCGACTCTTCACGATCCCATGGACTACAGCCCACCCGCCTCCTCCATCCATGGGATTTCCCAGGCAGATGTACTGGAGTGGGTTGCCATTGCCTTCTCTGGAAAACATCTAGTGCTGTGGAATTAAATCCAATGCAATGGCTTGTTCTAGCCATGAGATGGCAGCAGAGGGTGATGGGTGCTCACTTCCTACCTGAAAGTTCTGGAAGGGGAGCCTGCATTGGGTAAAGGCTCACCTGGAAGGGAGCAGGTGACCTAGCATGTCAGGGCAATTGACAAATGGAGCCTGGAAATCCACAAAAACCAAAAAAGTCAGACAGTACTGTATAGCACAGGGAAGTCTACTCAATAATCTCTAAAAAAGAGTGAATATATGTATACATACAGCTGATCCACTTTGCTGTACCACAGAAAGCGACATAACAGTGTAAATCAACTATTTGTTGTTGTTGTTTAGTTGCTAAGCCGTGTCTCTTTGCAACCCCGTGGTCTGTAGCCCCCCAGGCTCCACTGTCCATGGGATTTCCTAGGCAAGAATACTGAAATGGGTTGCCATTTCTTTTTCCAAGGGATCTTCCTGACCCAGGAATCGAACCTGCGCCTCCTGCATTGGCAGGCGGATTTTTTTAAACCACTGAGCCACCAGGAAAGCCTGTAAATCAACTATGTGCCTTGCCATGCTAAGTTGCTTCAGTCGTGTCCAACTCTGTGCAACCCTATGAACTGTAGCCCACCAGGCTCCTCAGTCCATGGGATTTTCCAGGCAAGAATACTGGAGTGGGTTAACATGCCCTTCTCCAGGGGATCTTTCCAACCCAGGGATCGAATCCGTGTCTCTTAAGTCTCTTGCATTGGCAGGTGGGTTCTTTACCACTAGCGCCACCTGGGAAGCGCAGAAAAATCAACTATACTCCAGTAAAAAAAAAAAAAAAAAAGTCAAACAGGATGTGGTTAGGTCAGCTGGAAGTGATCCTACTGGTTTAAATCAAGAGGGTGGGAGGAAAAGCCTCAAGGAATAAAAATATCAGCAGAGCTGCACTAAACCATTATGAGAATTAGATGAGGCAGTGTTCAACATTAGCTATTTTCAACATTATGGCTATTGCTATGATTATGAGACGGAGAACTGTGACTTCTTGGATGGACAGTCTTGAAGTGACTGTGTATGGGACCTGGCACAGTCTTTGGCTAGACAGTTGGCACACATCAGCACTGTTTCCATGATCAACTCCTCTGAATATTCTGAGAGTGTGTTCTGACATACCAGTTACTGACTTGGAATTCTGAAAAGGAGACTGATGGCAGCAGTAGCAGGATGAAGGATGGGGAGGTGGGGAGGAATAGTGCATTGGAGAAATACATCCAGTTGGAGTCAGTACAGTCCTCATTGTATAGTCAGAGCCTATAAATAGCTGTAACAAATTCTAGAATGAAAACTGTATTATTATGCAAGACACATTTTAGAGGATGAGCGACAACTTGGTAGATAAAGGAGAGAATTTTTTTCATTGAGAAAGATTGGCAAGTCAGGATTGCAAGGATGACTTTTGCAGAGCTGGCTGACAAGCTACAGTATCTCAGAGGGTTCTTTACAGCCAAGACAGAAGATTCCATGAGTGTGTCTTTGGCTCAAAGACAAAAAAACTTTATCTGAGTGGCTTTCACTGCGTGATTATTCAGGAGCACAGTCTCTGTCTCCGTGTCTCTCTCTCTTGCTTATGGGCAAAGAAAACATGAACCCACAGTGCTCTGATGGCTTTTAAGAAGTCACTTTCCAGACTTTCCTGGTGGTCCAGTGGCTAACACAGTGCTCCCAATGCAGGGGGCGTGGGTTAGAGCTCTGGTCAGGGAACTAGATCCCACATGTAGCAACTAAGACCCAATACAGTCAAATAAGGAAATAAAATAAATATTAAAAACAACTGGTATGAGACATGTTATTGCTGCCAGAGAAAGAGAAATAACTTAGTTTTCTTATTTAAAAAAGTCACTTTCCTCCTGCTTCCAGGCAGGACCAGTCCAAAACCAATCAGACCAGCAACATTTACTGAGCACTTACTCTGTGCCATCCCCTGTGTCAGGTACTTGGACAGACATGAGTTCAGCAGCCAGAACCTCATTCCTGAAGGAAAGACTCCACAGATAATGACTCATATTCCTGTCCTCTCTTGAAACCAAGAGACTCTCTTACTAATGACTAAAACAGGAATGTAGACTCAAAAAAGAACAAGGTTTGTGTAACTGAAATGAGAACAGAATTAGCTGGCATCCTGAGGGAGTAATTGTTGCTGCAGAGTATCAAGACTATTGGACCTTGGTGGTTTGATTTTAAAGAGAACAATGCCTTTCCTAATCTATTTCCTTCTAGGGGCCAGCCTTGTTGTGGGCTTTAAATAATGACTTACTGTTGAGTTACTTGACTATGTGTTACATTCACCTGTTTATTCCTTTAATCCTTAATCCTCATGATGACTGTATGTTGCTGCTGCTAAATCACGTCAGTCGTGTCTGACTCTGTGCGACCCCATAGACGGCAGCCCACCAGGCTCTGCCATCCCTGGGATTCTCCAGGTAAGAACACTGGAGTGGGTTGCCATTTCCTTCTCCAATGCATGAAAGTGAAAAGTGAAAGTGAATTCTCTCAGTTGTGTCCGACTCTTAGCGACCCCATGGACTGCAGCCTACTAGGCCCCTCCCTTCATGGGATTTTCCAGGCAAGAGTACTGGAGTGGGTCGCCAGTGCCTTCTCCAGATGACTGTATGAGGGATGTACTATTACTATGTTAAGGGTGAAGAATCTAAGACACAGAGAGAGGCTATTTTCAACATTATGACTATTGCTATTATTATGAGATGGAGAACTGACCTCTTGGATGGACAGTCTTGAAGTGACTCTGTATGTGACCTGACACAGTCTTTGGCTAGACAGTTGGCACACATCAGCACTGCTTCCATGATCAACTCCTCTGAATGTTCTGAGACTAACTTGTCTTTAGTCTCTTGAACCCAGGTCTTGAGCCCAGGTCTGTATACACCACTTACAACATGATTAACTCCTCTGAATGTTCTGAGACTAACTTGTCTTTAGTCTCTTGAACCCAGGTCTCTGACCCCAGGGGTCATCAAACTACAACCTGGGAGCCAAATGCAGCCTAGTTCCTGTTTGCATAAATTATATTTTATTGCAATATAGCCACACTCATTTTTTACATTTGCAGAGTTAAATACTTACATCAGAGGCCTATGACCTATGATGCCTAAAAGATTTGCCATCTGGTCCTTTACAAAAAAAGCTTGCTGACCTGCAGCTCTAACCATCATATGACACAGTTTCTGGTATGTAGACTTTGGAGTCAGAGCTCAGGTCAAACTCTGGCTTGGCCATTTATTCACAGTGTGCCCTTGAACAAGTCCTTTTAATTCTCAGTTTCCTTGTCTGTAAATGCAAATGATAATATTGCCTGTCTCCTAGGACTGTTGGAGGATTAAATGAGATACTTCACATGAAAAGTCCTTAGCACAGTGTCTAGATGCCTTGCACATAGTCAACGCTTAAAAAAGTGATAGCTGGGTTATTTGGAGTATTGATGGCCACTGACAGATAAAAGTTAGCTCTGTGCCTGGCACATAGTTAGTGTTCACTTAAATACCAAATAGTCATAGTGCCTTTTTCTTGCTTATTTTCAAAGGCTTTAGAGTGCTGGAGAAAAGACAGAAGTTTAGAGCTGGAGGAACAGGTGCAGGGATCAGCAGGGCTGTGAACACAGTGCTTTTTGCCTAGAGGGGAACTGATAGCAGAGGATTTACTCTGGAACAAGTTGTTTAATGCTTTAAGCCTAAATAAGCCTGAACCATATTATATGACAAATATGAGGGATGTGTGTGTGTGTGTGTGTGTGAGAGAGAGAGAGAGAGAGAGAGAGAGAGAGAGAGAGAGAGAGAGAGAGAGAGAGAGAGAGAGAGAGAGAGAGTGAGACAGAAAGAGAAAGCAAATCTCAATGCTGTGACTTTTTTCCTTCTGTCTTCAAAATCCCTCTCCCTCTGTTATGCCTGAATGAACTATAATTCCGTTCTTTGATGTTTTCTTTTTTTTTACTTTAAAAATCAACTTTATAGAGGCAAAATTTACAATAAGGAGGCAACTATTTTAACTGTACAGATCCATGAGTGTAGTTTGATGAGTTTGTTTTCATGGCCTAAATTGTTTTGTCATGCCCCTTCTTTTTTTTTTTTTTTTTTTTTTGAAGTCTTCTTAAAGATTCCAGTGTCTGCTGACCCTCTCATTCTCCAAGTTCCCATAGCAGTTATAGACGAAAAATGATTATGCTCTCTTCCTTTTTTCAATTGTGCTTGTTGGTCTCCCTGATTAGACTCTAAACTCCCGTAGGGCAGAGACATCAGCTTACATCTCCCTGGTTGAAAAGTTTGGTGTTACTGCTATTAAACAGTGAAGGAACATATATTTGTTCATGGTGTGTGTGTGTGTGTGTGTGTGTGTGTGTGTGTGTGTGTGTGTGTGTGCACACGCGCGTGTGCATGCATGCATGCACGCACCTGATTAGGAAGGTCCCTAATAGAGAAAGCAGAATGAATTTCAGAAGCAAGGTCTTTGGGAGATAAATGAAACAGGTGAATGTTGCAACATCCCGTTAAAGTGACAGAAAAACTAGAAAAATGAATGTGGCCAAAACAAAACAAAACAAACAGAAACAAAAAAAGAAAGCCAGGAACCTAACTGGGGGAGCCTTCTTCTGTGGGTCGGCTACATCTCTGACTTACCTAGATGGATGAGGAGGTTACCTACAATGTGATAGAAATGCCTATATTAGAGACGTAAACCGACGGGTTATGGCACTGCTTTTTTTTTTTTTTTGTATAGTCATCTTTTTCTAATGCCCTTGTGAAGGTCAACTTCTCACTCCCAAGGTGAGTTCCTTCACCTTTGTGAGTCCCTTTACCACTTACAAGTGTCGGAGAGGATTCAGAGGACCGTTAAGTTTTACTGAGGGAGGGAGGGATGAGCTCTCTTTCCCCTCTGGGGAAAACATTAGGCTTTTTCTTCATCTGGCAGTTTGCACTTCTCATAATCTAAATTTGGTTCCCGCCGCCACCACCATTATTCAAATGGGATATATGTTTCCTGACACTGATATACACATCAGTCAAGCAAATTCTTTTTCTCACCAGTCTGGAAAGCCTGTGCCTCTTGCATCGGGGGTCATTTGAAAGTCAGGCCACAGGCAAGTTAAGACTTAGCCTAAGGGAGCAAGGGTATTCCCTCTCAGACTATCTTAGTTTCTGCACAATGTATCTTCAAGTTGGTTCTATTTCAGATTAATATCAAGGCCATGACTAATCTATACTACCTGAAATTCCCTGGCTATACTTACTTACTTTAACTGTGGTTGTCATATACTTCTCTGAAAAAAAAAAAAAAAGAGAAGATGCAAAATGTAATCGACAGATTCAAAATTCCTGGCTTCTCAAGAATATGGTGGCTGGTTTTGTTTTGTTTTGCTTTTCCCTTTCACTTATAGCTCATATTATTACTTGGTGCATTTTAGTCAGTCATGGCAACATGTCTAAGGTCTTTCACTGTGTAGCTGTCATGCCTGAATACCTGGGAGCCTAGGTTTAATACTGTTCTTGGGGTTCAGACTACAAGACTTCCATGTTGATGAGATGATCAGATACGTGTTTCAGAATGATCCATCTTGGCTGAATGGAAAGTGAATTGGCGAAGGGGATGGGAGTGGGATGGAGGCTGGGGACTGGCTAGGAGTCTATTGTAACTTCCCAGATGAGATGTTATAAGGGCCTGAATTCAAGCAGTGGCAGCTGAAAAGAGATTGATAATGATAGAGACATTTTGAAGATAGAACTGGCAATATTTAGTAACCAATATTTAGCATGTCAGGGTGAGAGGTAAAGAGGGATTGAGAATACTCTGCTAGTAAATGGTGTAGGAAAATCAGAAGGTCAGGAGGAGGACTGGGTTTGGGACAGATAGTGATGAATTCATTTCAGACATGTCCTGATTGGTCAGCTAATTGAGGCCATTCTCAGGACATGGGAATTTCAGTTCTAACACTGGGAAAGTTCTGGAAAAACCAGGACAAGTTGGTTACCCTAAACTTAGAACATGCTGGATTTAAGGAGTCTGTGGACAGTGGCCAGCAGGTGGTTGGGGATGGAGAAATGGTGTGTCAAAAGGATGTCAGAGTCAGAGGAGTAGCTTGGACAGTTGCTGACGTTGAGATGATGGGCAAAACCATAGGAGTGGATATGAGAATAAGGGGCTCCCCAGGTGGTGCTAGTGGTAAAGAACCTGCCTGCCACACAGAAGATGTAAGAGATGTGAATTTGACCCCTGGGTCAGGAGGATCCCCTGGAGTAGGGCATGACAACTCACTCCAGTACTGTTGCCTGGAGAATCCCATGGGTAGAGAAGCCTGGCACGCTACCATCCCATAGGGTTGCATAGAGTCATACACAACTGAAGTGACTTAGCACACAGCCATGCATGAGATTATAGCAGAGAGTCATAGCATGAGATTGTAACTACCTCAGATCCTTGTAGAAGTATATCTATACCCTTGTGGATATAAATGAATGAATAAAATAATTAAAGGGGAAAAGTGAGTGAGGAAAAAGAGAGCAGGATGGAGTTTGAGGCCTTCCAACCTGTTGAGGTTAGCTAGAGAAATAAAGAGATCTAAAGGGAACAAGATGATTGCATAAAAGTCAAGGAGGAAGACAATTTAATTTTAAAAAGGTGGGAGCTAAAGAATATTGAGCTCTAGTGATTCACAGATTAACATGCCATTGGTCACTTACAAGAGAACATTTTGTGTGGTGTTCTGCAGTTTGTGAAGTCTTGAAATTAGTTTACAAGATGCTGATTAAGTAGAGAATGGGAAGAAAGGAAGTATGGGTAGTGAGCATAGATTCATCTTTTACCTAACAATGAGTAATTTTCTCCACTGAATACCAACTCAAGATCCAACTCTTACATTTTCTTGAGTGATTGCCATGCCTCCTGTTCTCCTCCAGAAAGTTCCTATAGCACCCAGGGTCTCATCCATACCATGTTGGGGGAAAAAATAGCTATATGATATACTTCTTTAGTTTCTGGTAGCTTCAGTGTACTTGGTTGGTCTCCCTATGTGAGTCTAAGCTTCCTTAGGTCAGAGACCATGGTTTATATCTCCCACAGTGCCAAGAAAGGCTTTCAAGAATATTTGCTAGTTGTTAGGATAGGAAGGATAGAAAGATTTTCTAGGGCAAATTTTCTCAATCTCAATACTATTTATTTACATTTTGGGTCAGGTAAGTCTTTGTTCTTGGAGACTGTCCTGTGCATTGTAGGATGTTTAGGGGTATCCTTGTTTATACCTACTAATTGCCAGTGGCACCTCCCTTCCTGTCTCCGAAAGTTGTGACAACCAAAAGTATTTCCAGATAGCGACAAATGTCCCCTGAGGGGGAAACTGACTCAGTTGAAACCCATTGCTCTAGGTGAGTTGGGCCTAGCACATTTTTTCCCTTGTACTCCCACAGGGACAATCCAAAGCCATCTCCCATTGAGATGTATTGGTGTCTAGTTCACAGCCTCCAGAAAGGGACAGATAATCTTCCTTGGTTACTCGCTTTCAGTTCTGAGATGTTTAAACTCATTCTTTTATCTGTCTGTGTCCTGAAGTGAATGAATGGCTCAGTACTTGCACTAAAACACAAAGTACTGAAATGCTGCCAACATACTTCTGTTATGATCCTGAATATCAAAGCCAAGTTGGAGAGAGATCTAATTACAGCAGTGGTTTGTAATGTTTCTGCAACTGTTAAGGGAAGCATTTATTAATTTGTTCACAAAGTCTAACTAGTAGTTAATAATATTTTCCTTTTCAAAGTATCTTTCAAATATAGTGTAACTTTGCTCATAGGCTCCTAAGAGATTGGCCAGAGGTTGGGGAAATCAGAGAAAGAGGAAATACATAAAATAAAGGTACAGAAGATTTCAGTGCCCCAGCAGAGCAGAGAACGCAGGATTCCTTGGGTTTCATTATTTAGGCTAAACCCAAAGTGTCTCCCTGACACTTTTTATGTATCATCCCAATGGAGCCAGTGGTTCCAGGAAGACACTTCTTTGTTGCAGTTCAAAAGAATGACTAGATGTAGGTTGGGCTCGACTGGGGGTGAAGATGGAAACACACACACACACACACACACACACACACACACTAATATCTTGCCCTGTTCTATCACCCTGTTCCAGGCTTCTGAGGTTCTTTGGTAGTGCCCTATGAATCTCCCTACTGTCCTATGGGCAAGTTCAATAAACCAGTCAGTACATTTTATTCAAGTGCCTGATAGTCTTAAGATACCAAAAGTGATGAGAATAAAAGGAGTGAGGTTGCACAATGGTCATGTTTATTTATTGAACTAAGCATCTTCCAAGTAGTCTTGGAATTTGGCTCCACAACAGCCTGTGAAATAGGTATTATTAGTATCCACTCTATTTTTTGGGATTCTCTGGTGGCTCAGACAGTTAAGAATCTGCCTGCAATGCAGGAGACTTGGGTTTGATCCCTAGGTTGGAAAGATCCCCAGGAGGAGGGCATGACAACCCACTCCAGTATTCTTGCCTGGAGAATCCCATGGACAGAGGAGCCTGGTGGGCTACAGTCCATGGGGTCGCTAAGAGTCAGATATGACTGAGCAACTAAGCACAGCACAACACTCTCTTTGTACAGAGAAAGAAATGTGAGGCTCCGTGCAGTTAAATGACATGCTGAGGGCTTACAGCAACAAAGTGACAGAGCTGTGATTCAAACCCTGATCTGTATAACTCCAAAGCTTTTGCTGTTATCCACTATGCTGATATGACTCACCTAATCTACTTTCTCTCCATTTATTTTCAAGTGGGTAATCTATTCCATTTTATAGAAGGAAGAACTGAAGATCAGAAAATATAAATGACTTGCTTATGGTGGCATATGGTGATGGTGGTGGTGGTGATGATAGGGGTAAGAAGCAGAAGGAGAAGCTGGAAAACACATTTTTTTCCTTATCCTGGAAGGAAGTGTTTTTTCTATCTACCACATTCTTTCTAGTTCAGAAGATAAGACACCTCTCATTCTGCAAAATAATTAAAGAACTAGGAAAGGCAGTCTTTCATGAATTGTGTGATACTGAATTTCTGAATCCTGTGGTACTGATAATG
The DNA here is from genome assembly GCA_006410555.1 of Capra ibex. Classification (NCBI taxonomy): domain Eukaryota; kingdom Metazoa; phylum Chordata; class Mammalia; order Artiodactyla; family Bovidae; genus Capra; species Capra ibex. The sequence goes on from SJYO01029184.1 coordinate 27,402,132, forward strand.
GAGCTATTTTCTTTCCCAATGGACACTGGAGGTCATTAGCTATACTTAGCCTGCCAGCAGGCTTCAAATGGGAAGTATGTTGTATCCCTGTGGGATGTTCCAGGGAGATTTGAGACCAAAGAATACATACACTTTGACCAGGAAACTCAGCTAGAGAATCCAACTGCCACAAAAAGTTTTCTGTAGCATTACTGAGTTGCTTCTGAGACACCTTGAGGAGGAGTGTGAGAAGAGATGCAGAATCAACTGGCATTTTCCAAGATTTAACCGAGTGATGGCGGTGGTCCTGAACAACTTTGGGAGTTCCTTGGGCTTGAAGCAGGTGGGCTTCCTATTCTCAACTAGACTTCCCCTAGTTACCCCTGTACAATGAACTCCCTCCCATCATTGGATCAAGGTGACTAATCAGAGGGATGGGGCTAGTCTCTTGATTTCAAGAGACTAATTTTTACTTTTGCTTGATATAGACAGTGTATTTACATGCAAGAATTCACTGTTTTGTTGGCAGAATGTGGACTATTAAGCATTAGCATTCCTTACAACCCCAGGGATCACTATAAATCCTCACAGTTTTGTTACATTGGATAAGTCATAAACTACTCTTGGTTATTTTCACCCCCTCTCAATAGTTTACTGTAAAATAATGCTGATGAAGTAGACTTTTTCATTTTCCCACAAAATTGGTCATAGCCCAGAGGTTTTGTACAATTGTAACCATCTCTTTCTTTCAGCCATTGCCCATGCCAAACTTCTGGAAGCTGTCACCAGATTTTTAAAACCATATGCCTGGAGGCAGTCCTAAGATGGAGGAGGAATAGGACGGGGAGACCACTTTCTCCCCCACAAATTCATCAAAAGAACATTTAAACCTTGAGTAAATTCCACAAACAACTTCTGAACGCCGGCAGAGGACATCAGGCACTCAGAAAAGGAGCCCATTGTCTTCAAAAGGAGGTAGGAAAAAAAATAAAAGACAAAAAGAGACAAAAGAGGTAGCGACGGAGCTCTGTCCTGGGAAGGGAGTCTTAAAAAGAGAGAAGTTTCCAAACACCAGGAAACACTCTCACTGCCGAGTTTGTGGTGAGCCTTGGAACCACAGAGGGCAACATAATTGGGAGGAAAAATAAACAAATAATTAAAACCCACAGATTAGGAGCCCAACTGTAACTCCCCCAACAGAGAAGCAGCGCAGATGCCTGCACCTGCCACTAGCAAGTGGGGGCTGGGCAGGGATGCACGGGCTGCATTGCTTAGAGTAAGGACTGGGCCTGAATGCCCCGAGGGCAATCTGAGGGAACTAACTTGGGCTAGCAAACCAGACTGTGGGATAGCTACGACACGAAAAGCCCTAACCTAAGACACCGCCAGGCCTGCTCGCAGAACAAAGGACTGAACAGAGCTAGACAGCTGCAGACCATCCACCTCTGGTGACAGGCAGCCAGAGCTGGAAGAGCGCAATTGCAGCATCAGAGAGGCGTTATCTACCAAGCTGCAAGCAGGCTTGTTTGCTAACTAAGATTTCTTGGGGCTCCGGACTGTCAACATCTGCCTGAGAAGATGCACTGGTTGTACACCCAGAAAACCGAGTGGCAGGGATGGGGGAGGCGATAAGTTGCAGCGACTGCGCTCGCCAAACACTTCATCACTTGAGCTGCTCGGACCTGGGAAGGGCAAAAATCGCAGGCCCAACCGAGTCTGGGCCTCTGAGGACTACCCGAGTGCCTGAACCTGAGAGGCTTAGACCTGGGAGGTTCATGCAGCCTAGGGCCAGCCTTGGATATTTCCCTGCGGAGCAACCTAGAGCCTGAGCAGTGTAGACAGGGAGGGCACCCACGCCGTGAGCGGGGCAGGCCTAGTGTGGCTGAGACACTGTGAGCACACGCCAGTGTTATTTGTTTGCAGTGTCCCTCCCTCCTCACAGCGCGACTTTACAATGAGCCTAAAAAAGTGTCCACCACCGCCATTTTATGTCAGGGTGGAAATCAGACACTGAAGAGACCAACAAACAGAAGAAGCTAAAACAGAGGGAACCACCTTGGAAGTGACAGGAGCAATAGATTAAAACCCAGTAGTTAGTACCCACTACATAGGAGGGGGTCTATAGATCTTGAGAAATATAAACTGGACTAAGGAACTACCTGAAAATGAACTGACCCCACTCTGCCCACAACAATACCAGAGAAAGTCCTAGATATATTTTTACTATCATTCTTTTTTTAATTAAAAAAATTTTAAGTCCTCTATTACTCCTTTAGTTTTCATTTTTATAACCTACTATTACTTTGCAAAGAAAAGAGACCCTATTTTTTAAAGCACACTTCATATATATATATATATTTTTTAATAAGTTTTGTGACTTTTTTTCTTTTCTTTTCTTTAATATTGTAGTTTTGAAAATCCAACCTCTACTCTAGATTTTTAATCTTTGCTTTTTGGTATTTGTTATCAGTTTTGTATCTTTAAGAACCCAATCTTCAAAAACCCAATCATCAGTACCCATTTTTACTTGGGAGCGAGATTACTGGCTTGACTGCTCTCTCCCCCTTTGGACTCTCCTTTTTCTCCACCAGGTCATCTCTATCTCCTCCCTTGCCCTTCTCTTCTCTACCCAACTTTGTGAATCTCTTTGTGTGTTCCAGACGGTGGAGTTCGCTTAGGGAACTGATTACTGGCTGGATCTGTCTCTCTCCTTTGAGTCCCACCTTTATCCTCCTGGCCACCTCTGCCTCCTTCCTCCCTCTTCTCTTATCTGTATAACTCCATGAATATCTCTGAGCAGTCCAGATTGTGGAGCTGACATAAGGAAGTGATTACTGGGTAGCTTGCTCTCTCTTCTTTTGATTCCACCCCGTCTCATTCGGGTCACCTCTAACTGCCTCCTCCCTCTTCTCTTCTCCATGTAACTCTGTGAACCTGTCTGGGTGTCCCTCACTGTGGAGAAACTTTTCATCTTTAACCTAGAAGTTTTATCAATGGTGCTGTATACATGGAGAAGTATTGAGGCTACTGTAAAAATAAGACTGAAAACCAGAAGTGGGAGGCTTAAGTCCAAATCCTGAGAACACCAGAGAACTCCTGAATCCAGGGAACATTAATCAAGAGGAGCTCATCAAACATACACTGAAACCAAGCACCATCCAAGGGCCAACAAGTTCCAGACCAAGACATACCACACAAATTCTCCAGCAACACAGAAACACAGCCCTGAGCTTCAATATACAGGCTGCCCAAAGTCACTCCAAACTCAGTGACATCTCATAACTCAGTACTGGACACTTCATTGCACGCCAGAGAGAAGAAATCCAGCTCCACCCACCAGAACACCGACACAAGCTTCCCTAACCAGAAAACCTTGACAAGCCACCCGTACAACCCTATCCACAGCGAGGAAACTCCACAATAAAGAGAACTCCACAAACTGCCAGAATACAGAAAGCCCACACCAAACACAGCAATATAAAGAAGATGAAGAGACAGAGGAATACCAGCAGGTAAAGGAACAGGATAAATGCCCACCAAGCCAAACAAAAGAGGAAGAGATAGGGAATCAACCTGATAAAGAATTCCAAATAATGACAGTGAAAATGATCCAAAATCTTGAAATCAAAATGGAATCACAGATAAATAGCCTGGAGACAAGGATTGAGAAGATGCAAGAAAGGTTTAACAAGGACCTAGAAGAAATAAAAAAGAGTCAATATATAATGAATAATACAATAAATGAGATAAAAATCAGTCTGGAGGGGACAAATAGTAGAATAACAGAGGCAGAAGATCGAATAAGTGAAGTAGAAGATAGAATGGTAGAAATAAGTGTTGATTTTATATCCTGCAACTTTACTATATTCATTGATTAGCTCTAGTAATTTTCTAGTGGAGTCTTTAGGGTTTTCTATGTAGAGGATCATGTCATCTGCAAACAGTGAAAGTTTTACTTCTTCTTTTCCAATTTGGATTCCTTTTATTTCTTTTTCTGCTCTGATTGCCGTGGCCAAAACTAAAGAAATCAGAACAATATCAGAGACCTCTAGGACAATGTTAAACACGCCAACGTTTGAATCATAGGAGTCCCAGAAGAAAAAGACAGAAAGAAAGACCATGAGAAAATACTTGAGGAGATAATAGTTGAAAACTTCCCTAAAATGGGGAAGGAAATAATCACCCAATTCCAAGAAACCCAGAGAGTCCCAAACAGGATAAACTCAAGGTGAAACACCCCAAGACACATATTAATCAAATCAACAAAGATCAAACACAAAGAACAAACATTAAAAGCAGCAAGGGAAAAAAAACCCAATAACACACAAGGGGATTCCCATAAAGATAACAGCTGATCTTTCAAGAGAAACTCTTCAGGCCAGGAGGGAATGGCAGGACATACTTAAAGTGATGAAAGAAAATAACCTACAGCCCAGATTACTGTACCCAGCAAGTATCTCATTCAAAGATGGAGAAATCAAAAGCTTTACAGACAAGCAAAAGCTGAGAATTCAGCACCACCAAATCAGCTCTCTAACAAATGCTAAAGGATCTTCACTAGACAGGAAACACAAAAAGGGTGTATAAACTCAAATTCAAAACAATAAAGTAAATGGCAATAAGATCATACTTACCAATAATTACCTTAAAAGTAAATGGGTTGAATGCTCCAACCAAAAGAAAAGACTGGATGAATGGATAAAAAAAACAAGACCCCTATATATGTTGTCTCCAAGAGGCCCACCTCAAAACAGGGGACACATACGGACTGAAAGTGAAGGGCTGGAAAAAGATGTTCCACGCAAATAGAGACCAAAAGAAAGCAGGAGTAGCAATACTCATATCAGATAAAATAGATTTTAAAACAAAGGCTGTGAATAGAAACAAAGAAGGACACTCCATAATGATCAAAGGATCAATCCAAGAAGACATAACAATTATAAATATATATGCACCCAATATAGGAGCAATGCAATATGTAAGACAAATGCTAACAAGTATGAAAGGGGAAATTAACAATAACACAATAATAGTGGGAGACTTTAATACCCCACTCACATCTATGGATAGATCAACTAAATAGAAAATTAGCAAGGAAACACAAACTTTAAATGATACAACAGAGCAATTAGACCTAATTGAAATCTATAAGACATTTCACCCAAAAACAATGAATTTCACCTTTTTCTTAAGCATAAACGGAACCTTCTCCAGGATAGATCACATCCTGGGCAACTAGAAAAGGAAGAAATGAAAAACCCCAGGGTTAGTAGAAGGAAAGAAATCTTAAAAAATAGGGCAGAAATAAATGCAAGAGAAACAAAAGAGACTGTAGCAAAAATCAACAAAGCCAAAAGCTGGTTCTTTGAAAGGATAAATAAAATTGAAAAACCATTAGCCAGACTCATCAAGAAACAACGGGAGAAAAATTAAATCAATAAAACTAAAAATGAATATGGAGAGATGGCAACAGACAACACAGAAATACAAAGGATCGTAAGAGACTACTATCAGCAATTATATGCCAATAAAATGGACAACTTGGAAGAAATGGACACATTCTTAGAAAAGAACAACTTTCTAAAACTGAACCAGGGAGAAATAGAAAATATTAGCAGACCTATCAAAAGCATGGAAATTGAAACTGTAATCAGAAATCTTCAAGCAAACAAAAGCCCAGGTCCAGACGGCTTCACAGCTGAATTCTACCAAAAATTTAGAGAAGAGCTAACACCTATCCTACTCAAACTCTTCCAGAAAATTGCAGAGGAAGGTAAACTTCCAAACTCATTCTATGAGGCGACCATCACCCTAATACCAAAATCTGGCAAAGATGCTACAAAAAAAAAAAAAAAAACAAAAAACAAAAAAAAAAAACTACAAGCTAATATCACTGATAAGCATAGATGTAAAAATCCTTAACAAAATTCTAGCAATCAGAATCCAACAACACATTAAAAAGATCATACACCATGACCAAATGGGCTTTATCCCAGGGATGCAAGAATTTTTCAATATCCACAAATCAATCCATGTAATATACCACATTAACAAATTGAAAAATAAAAGCCATATGATTATATCAATAGATGAAGAGAAAGCCTTTGACAAAATTCAACATCCATTTATGATAAAAAATCTCCAGAAAGCAGGAATAGAGGAACATCAGTTCAGTCGCTCAGTCGTGTCCGACTCTGCAACCCCATGAATCGCAGCATTCCAGGCCTCCCTGTCCATCACCAACTCCCGGAGTTCACCCAGACTCACGTCCATCAAGTCAGTGATGCCATCCAGCCATCTCATCCTCTGCCATCCCCTTTTACTCCTGCCCCCAATCCCTCCCAGCATCAGAGTCTTTTCCAATGAGTCAACTCTTCGCATGAAGTTGCCAAAGTACTGGAGTTTCAGCTTTAGCATCAATCCTTCCAAAGAAATCCCAGGGCTGATTGCCTACAGATTGGACGGTTGAATCTCCTTGCAGTCCACGGACTCTCAAGAGTCTTCTCCAACACCACAGTTCAAAAGCATCAATTCTTTGGTGCTCAGCCTTCTTCACAGTCCAACTCTCACATCCATACATGACCACAGGAAAATCCATACCCTTGACTAGACGGACCTTAGTTGGTAAAGTCATGTCTCTGCTTTTAAATATGCTGTCTAGGTTGGTCATCACTTTTCTTCCAAGGAGTAAGTGTCTTTTAATTTCATGGCTGCAGTTACCATCTGCAGTGATTTTGGAGCCCCCCAAAATAGTCTGACACTGTTTCCACTGTTTCCCCATCTATTTGCCATGAAGTGATGGGACCAGATGCCATGATCTTCGTTTTCTAAATGTTGAGCTTTAAGCCAACTTTTTCACTCTCCACTTTCACTTTCATCAGGAGGCTTTTTAGTTCTTCTTCATTTTCTGCCATAAGGGTGGTGTCATCTGCATATCTGAGGTTATTGATATTTTTCCTGGCAATCTCGATTCCAGCTTGAGTTTCTTCTAGTCCAGCATTTCTCATGATGTACTCTGCATATAGATTAAATAAGCAGCATGACAATATACAGCCTTGACATACTCCTTTTTGTATTTGGAACCCGTCTGTTGTTCCATGTCCAGTTCAAACTGTTGCTTCCTGGCCTGCATACAGATTTCTCAAGAGGCAGGTCAGGTGGTGTGGTATTCCCATCTCTTTCAGAATTTTCCACAGAAGGAACATACCTCAACATAATAAAAGCTATATATGACAAACCCACAGCAAACATTATCCTCAATGGTGACAAATTGAAAGCATTGCCCCTAAAGTCAGGAACAAGACAAGGGTGCCCACTCTCACCACGAATATTCAAAATAGTTTTGGAAATTTTGGCCAAAACAATCAGAGCAGAGAAAGAAATAAAAGGAATCCAAATTGGAAAAGAAATAAAACTCTCACCGTTTGCAGATGATATGATCCTCTACATAGAAAACCCTAAAGACTCCACCAGAAAATTACTCGAGCTAGTCAATGAATATAGTAAAGTTGCAGGATATAAAATCAACACACAGAAATCCCTTGCATTCCTATACACTAATAATGAGAAAATAGAGAAATTAAGGAAACAATTCCATTCACCATTGCAACGAAGAGAATAAAATACTTAGGAATATATCTACCTAAAGAAACTAAAGACCTATATATAGAAAACTATAAAACACTGGTGAAAGAAATCAAAGAGGACAGTAGTAGATGGACAAATATGCCATGTTCATGGATCAGAAGAATCAATATAGTGAAAATGAGTATACTACCCAAAGCAATCTATAGATTCAATGCAATCCCTATCAAGCTACCAATGGTATTTGTCACAGAGCTAGAATAAATAACTTCACAATTTGTATGGAAATACAAAAAAACTTGAATAGCTAAAGCAATCTTGAGAAAGAAGAATTGTACTGGAGGAATCTACCTGCCTGACTTCAGGCTCTACTACAAAGCCACAGTCATCAAGACAGTATGGTACTGGCACAAAAACAGAAATATAGATCAGTGGAAGAAAATAGAAATTCCAGAGATAAATCCATTCACCTATGGACACTTTATCTTTGACAAAGGAGGCAGAAATATACAATGGAGAAAAGACAATCTCTTTAACAAGTGGTGCTGGGAAAACTGGTCAACCACTTGTAAAAGAATGAAACTAGAACACTTTCTAACACCATACACAAAAATAAACTCAAAATGGATTAGAAATCTAAATGTAAGACCAGAAACTGTAAAACTCCTAGAGGAGAACATAGGCAAAACACTCTCCGACATAAATCACAGCAGGATCCTCTATGACCCACCTCCCAGAATTCTGGAAATAAAAGCAAAAATAAACAAATGGGATCTAATTAAAATTAAAAGCTTCTGCACAACAAAGGAAACTATAAGCAAGGTGAAAAGACAGCCTTCAGAATGGGAGAAAATAATAGCAAATGACAAACAACTAATCTCAAAAATATACAAGCAACTCCTGCAGCTCAATTCCAGAAAAATAAACGACCCAATCAAAAAAATGGGCCAAAGATCTAAACAGACATTTCTCCAAAGAAGACATACAGATGGCTAACAAACGTATGAAAGATGCTCAACATCACTCATTATCAGAGAAATGCGAATCAAAACCACGATGAGGTACCATTTCACACCAGTCAGAATGGCTGCTATCCAAATGTCTACAAGCAATAAATGCTGGAGAGGGTGTGGAGAGAAGGGAACCCTCTTACACTGTTGGTGGGAATGCAAACTAGTACAGCCACTATGGAGAACAGTGTGGAGATTCCTTCAAAAACTGGAAATAGAACTTCCTATGACCCAGCAATCCTACTACTGGGCATACACACCAAGGAAACCAGAATTGAAAGAGACACGTGTACCCCAATGTTCATCGCAACACTGTTTATAATAGCTAGGATATGGAAGCAACCTAGATGTCCATCAGCAGATGAATGGGTAAGAAAGCAGTGGTACACATACACAATGGAGTATTACTCAGCCATTAAAAAGAATACATTTGAATCAGTTCTAATGAGGTGGATAAAACTGCAGCCTATTATACAGAGTGAAGTAAGCCAGAAAGAAAAACACCAATACAGTATACTAACACATATATATGGAATTTAGAAAGATGGTAACAATAACCTTGTATGCGAGACAGCAAAAGAGACACAGATGTATAGAAACAGTCTGTTGTAGTATGTGGGAGAGGGAGAGGCTGAGATGATTTGGGAGAATAGCATTGAAACATGTATAATATCATATATGAAATGAATCGCCAGTCCAGGTTCAATGAAGGATACAGGATGCCTGGGGCTGCTGCACTGGGATGACCCAGAGGGATTGTATGGAGAGGGAGGTGGAAGGGGGGTTCAGCATGGGGAACATGTGTACTCCCATGGTGGATTCATGTTGATGTATGGCAAAACCAATGCAATATTGTAAAGTAATTAACCTCCAATTAAAATAAATAAATTTATATAAAAAATAAAACCATGTGCCCACTCTGGTTTTTTTTTTTTTCTGTTTTGTTTTTAATTATTGGAGCATTGTTGAGAATAGGCAGAACTGAGAAATAAGGACTGAGCTGGTGATAAGTGGTTTTAATAAAGGAATCTGAGAATGCTTAATGCTCTTTGCTTCATTTTCTGAGAATTTTTAGGGCCAGGAATCAGTTCTATAGTGTAGTAGTTCTGGAAATCATAGTGGTTTCTGGAGTCAATTAGTTGTATGTTGAAATCCTATCTCTACCACTTACTAGCCAGGTGATCTTCATCAAGTCTCTATTTCCATAAAGTGAGGATAATAACTCATTTGTTGTTGCTGTTTTTCTGATCTCATGGTCATTTGCTTAGGTCTTTCCCCGTACTTCCTAAGCTGTTCTGTCCTTTTGAGCTTTGTCCATCATATTTGACTTTGCCCTGTGATCTCCATAGGGTATAGTTTGTTGTAACCTATGCTTCAGTTCATGATTGTGCAGAACCTCTCTTGGCTTTTTCTTTTTTTTTTTTGTGGAATGAAAACTCCATGGGGGTGAGGGCTATGATAATTTGTGCTTGCTATCATATTTCTAGTACCTAGGACCACATCTGGCACATAGTATGTGATAAATGAAATTTGTGGGATGAATGAATGAATGCATAAACTCTGTAGTCCTAGTGCCCAGATCAGCCCCATTGCCATGCTGCTGCACACAGCCTGATGTAAGGAATGGTTATATCCTGCAGGAATAGATCCTGTTCAGGCACTATCCATTAAGCAGGGCTAGTTACCTGCTTTACTCTGGATCATACCTACACATTTCAGTCGGTTTATTCAGGGCTGATACTGAGTCACTTTATACTGAAGGGATTAACAGTACTATGTGTGCTCAGTCACTCAGTCATGTTCAACTCTTTGTGACCCCATGGACTGTAGGCTGCTAGGCTCCTCTGTTCATGGAATTTTCCAGGCAAGGATACTGGAGCGGGTTGCCATTTCCTCCTCCAGGGGATCTTCCCAGCCCAGGGATCAAACCCTCTTCTCCTGTATTAGCAGGCACTGGCAGGCGGATTCTTTACCACTGAGCCACCAGGAAAGCCCATTAGGACTGTATAGGCCTATTTAAGTTTAACTTAGAACCTGATAAGGATGACAAAAATGATTAGTTGAGCTGGAATTACCTCCCAATGAAGAAGGAATCAAAAGTATTTTACTAAAAATTGAATTATACAAATATATACTCCCAAACCAAATAATATAGCCCAATTTTGGAACCATTTACTTGTCTATTGTTGCTAGGATATTGATGAAACCATTAGATAGGAATTTATGGTTCATGCTCTGAGCTGCATTCATCATCCTATTCTCATCATCAGCTAAGGACTTCAGTATCCTTTAATAGTCCAAGCCAGTATATATCAAACTGGCTACTTCTTCACATTACCCCTGATAAGCTAACTGCAGAGAGTTCACAGGGCCTACAAATGCTCAGAGTTCAGTCTTGTGAAGCTTAACTTCCTTTACTGCAACTTTAATGTCAGCTCTCTCTTTTCTTAACTGCCAATTGCACATTATAGGCAAGAGCTGTGGATTCAGCTCCTGTATTTGGTAGCACTATCTTCTGAAAACTTGTTACAAGATATAGGAGTCCTAGAAGGGGTTATATAAACCATTTTGACTGAGTGAAAAGGAAATGTACTTCTGGGTGGCATGTGACCTAAAAGAGTATCCCCTGGTTTCTTGGGGGGTGAAAATTCAGTGATTGCTTCCTGTGTTACACTGTAAATACCTCTGGTTGCAATGAAGCTAGAAGAATAGTCTATTTCCTATTGTAGTGGGGGTAAGTGGGGTTATGTCTGTTTCCTTTAGATGACTCAGAGGGAAGCCTGAAACTATAGGAAAAGTGACATAATAGCAGATGCAAACTAAGGGAGGTAAAGGCTGAAAGGAGCATATGATTTACGGGTCAAGATTAACCACAAAGGACTGCATGTATATCCAAAGAGTTCTCCGTCCAGTCCACCAGACCATAAGGGTAGGGAAAGTCTTAAAAGGTCAAATAACACTAGGTGTCTCAGTTTCCGAAACCGTATCAGTTATTTCGTCTTTATCTACAAAAAGACCTTGAGAGAACGAAAAAGGTACTAGGTCACATACAATCGTTTACTAGAGACCAAGGAGACGGAAAAGATTTTGGTCGAACTTGTAGACCTTCAAGTACCAAGTGCATGACGACTTCGGACCGAACCTGTTAAAACTCGTAATGAAATGATCGCACACTCTACTCACGTTAACACACCATCAAACTCGTAAGAAACCATGACGGAAAGAAACCCTAACGTTACTTTTGACTGGAAAAGGTCAGGACACCGGTGACGACTCAAAAGGTTTGCACGACCGTATAACTCACGTCGTGAAAGTGTGGTAGTAGAAAGTCCTAAACTTTATCGAGTTGACCTTAAGGTAGTGGAGGTACTCGAAACAAACATCACTACGAAGGATTCCGGGTGAACTGAAGTGTAAGGTTCTACAGACCGAGATCCACTTACTAGTGTGATAGCACTAGTAGACCCAATACTTCGAGAAAAAACATGTCAAGAAGACACATAAGAACGGTGGAGAAGATTATAGAAGACGGAGATAATCCAGGTATGGTAAAGACAGGAAATAACTCGGGTAGAAACGTACTTCACAAGAGAACCACAGAGATTAAAAGAACTTCTCTAGAGATCAGAAAGGGTAAGACAACAAAAGGAGATAAAGAAACGTACCTAGTGACTCCTTCCGAAAGAATAGAGAGGAACGATAAGAAACCTTGAGACGGAAGTCTACGAGTATAGAAAGGAAAAGAGGAAACGAAAAGTGAAGAGAAGAAAAGTGTCGATAAACATTCCGGAGGAGTCTATCGGTAAAACGAAAAATTTTAAAGAAAAGATACCCCTACCAGAACTAGGGACAGAGGACATGTTACCGTACTTGGAGACAGGTATCACGTAGTCCGTGAGACAGATAGTCTGGATCAGAGAATTTACATAAAGAGTGAAGGTGACATATTAGTATTCCCTAAACTTAATCCAGTATGGACTTACCAGATCACCAAAAGGGGTAAAATAAGTTAAATTCAGACTTAAACCGTTATTCCTTAAGTACTAGACTCGGTGTCAGTCGAAGACCAGAACAAAAACGACTGACATATTTCGAAGAGACAGAAACCGACGTTTCTTATATTAGTTAGACTAAAGCCACAACTGGTAGACCACTACAGGTACACATCTCAGAAAAGAATACGACAAGCTTCTCCTACAAACAATACTGGTCACACAAGAGAACCGTTTTGAGATAATCAGAAACGGGACGAAGTAAGACATGAGGTTCCGGTTTAAACGGACAATGAGGTCCACAAAGAACTGAAGGATGAAAACGTAAGGTCAGGGGATATTACTTTTCCTGTAGAAAAAACCCACAAGCAAGAGTTTCCGGAACATCCAGAAGTATCTTGGAAAGTTGAAGTCGATGGAGTCGCAATGACCAACCCCGTATCTGAACCTATTGACACTATAACTTACCAAACGGAACCTTTACTTGTCTCTAGTAAGACAGCAAAAACTCTAACGTAGGTTCATGACGTAAAGCCTGAGAAAACAACTGGTACTACCGATGAGGTAAAGAAGATTCCCTAAGGACGGGTGTCGTCATCTGTATTACCAGTAGACTCAATTTAAGTGGGTAAGGTCAGGTAAAATCAAGTGACTAAAGATCTTCCAGTTACAAGTGAGGACGGCAGAGGACAAACTGGTGAAGGTACCTGGACTTAGTTCCGATTAACTTTCTACCTACCGTGAAATTGGGTTTCTGACTAGTCACACACAGTACCCAAGGTGTAAGTGTGTTATGGAAATCCTCAATAATTCCATGGTCGTCTAAAACTCCTGTCTGTGTTTTGTGTGTCTTGTCTCCTCACTAAGGGTATCCTTCTTCCCTCTCTTAAAAAAGGTCACCGTTCACAGGTAGGAGTCTTAGTTCCCACCCTCCTCCCCTTCATCAAGAGTATGACTACTGTAAGGAGTAGATATCAACTTTTACTAATTATAGTCTCCGGTGCGGAACACTGAAACAGATTTTCGAAGAAACGAAGAACTGGACGAGGATATGTCTTAAGAAGATATACACAGAAATAATGTAGAGAGTGGTTAAGGGTTGGAGTTAGTGAGGAATATGTGAGGTGACCTTTTCACAATAATAGTAGGTCTCAAACGTAGACAGTTCTGTAATTTACGACTATGATAGTAAATAGCGGACGTGAAAAGAGAGGGAAAACTCAAAGAGAAAAATCGAGGACACGTTCTTCCAATCCCAAAAGGTTAGTCAATAGACCATCTGTCTTGTACGGAAAAAGAGAACAGTAGTTTCGTTCCCGAATTACACACTTCACGTTGGGGATTTAGAAGAAACCGACATCGAGACCGAGTCAGACCACGCGGGAACACAAAGAGAGAGACGGGGGTGGGGAAGGAAGGTAAAATCAGTATTGAGTCAGTCCCGAAAAGAGTAGTGGTGTCATCTAGGGGTGGAGTGGGAAATGAACATCTCACTATAAACAAGACTAACAAAATGTTCATAGTTTCCTAGATCACTTTGAGTTACACCATACTCAAATACAAGATCCACCAATTATGATTAATTCGGGAACGTCCCTTTGTTTCTTGAAATACTCTCTGATTATGTTAACGTCAAAATATTTTGTTTTTTACTAGTTAAATGTGTGATCTTTTACACTGGAGACGAGGGGAATGTTACTTCTTTAACTCTGAATGGTTTTTTTTTTATACAACATAGTCACTAGACGTAACGTCCGTCTGAAAAATGGTAGACTCGGTGACACGACACGACTTTAGTTGATATCAAACTAAATTTTTATATTTATTTTTTACTTTAGTGAATAGGATTGATGAGTTTCTCTGATTAACCTTCCCGTCTAAATTTGACCTGTCATCTTACGCCCTCTTCATTATTCCTCTGGGATCTTTATCTAATACTTCGTGATGTTTTGAAAACAGATTTAAAATGGAACGAGAATATCTATTATGTTTGAGGTCACAGTCGAGACTTTATGTCATTACGGTACTCTAAAGAAGGGGGAGTATCAAGGAACTGGTAAGACGGTGTTAGATATAAAGTTGGTATGTCTAAATGTCGATTGACATTGACAACGAAAAGTGTTGGGGAGTTAGGTCTGGCAATTTTCCTAAGAAGAAAAATGAATTCTCGTCGTACTTAAGGATTAAAGGTAGGAAATAAAATAAAATAATCGTAGTTCCTTTCGATTAAGGTTTCAGAACTAAGTTACAAGGGACTTTATTTTATGTAAATTTTAAATGTATTTGTGTGTATGAAATTTATTACCCAGAGGATTTAAATGTATAACTTTACCTATAAAAGAGATTCTAACCATCAAATTTTGTAAAAACTTTTCTGATTGGTAAAAAAAGTGCACATAATTTTATCATAAGGTAATCACCCTTAACTAAATTATTCAGTTAGTTCTTCTTGTTACTCTGATAAAGTTGTCTTTGTAGATTGTAATTCGTAACATATTTTCTCGATGTTAGTATAATTTGTTTCGTATATGTCACTAAATAAGTAAAGCAAAATCAACATAATATACTTCTTTTGGGGTGTAAAAGTGTTTATTCATAGATATGTACAATTAACAATACTCAAAATTTTATCATAGAGAATGTCAGAATCATGTGAAATAGTCTTTCTACGGTTCTCTTCGATGTAAGACTTCCCATGTGTTTTTACTTACATAGACCAGAATATTTAATGATTAGACCTACAGAAACTTGTGTCACAATAAAAACATTTGAAAATTTTATTCATCTCGAGAGAAAAGTTTGTCTTAACCCTCTTTTTTGGACGTCCTGAGTATTTCGTGGAGACGGTTTGGAACCCACTCCTCGTATATTTCCTCAAACTTTTCGTAACGACTCCTACTAGTTTGTGATACCGTTGGGTGTAAGGATATACGTTTACGGTAAGAAAAAAAGAAAAAAAGGTCTTTTGTGTAAACACCCATAAATATCTAAGGACGAACTATTGTCGCTTTCCATTTGACAGTACTGAAACATTTCTTATCACCTTGAAACTTTTGTTTCTACAGATTTCCGTAAGACTAATTTTATCGTTAGACTATATTCGAAAGAATACAGACTATTCTGTGTTTTCATCTAAAATTACAAAAATTTAGATACAACTCTAAATTGTAAGATCTTCCTTACAAGTCTTCCTTATACGTCTTTACTTTGATTTGCATTGTTGACGTCACTTATTTACCTAGTACAGTATATGAAGTAATGAAGTTAGTGATATGAACAGGTTACAAAAGAAAACTTTACGACCCCGACCCCCCTTTTCTTGACGGGGGCCTACTCTTAATTATTTGACTATACCGATATTAATGGAGTATTTCAAGTTTGATTTGTCTATAAGAAAGTAAAATAAAATAAAAGTCATTCATAATTTTCCGAAATTGTCTCAAAGATGTCTATTCGATACCGTCACTTGGTTTAAATTCTTAGGTAATAAGGTATGATTATAAAAGAATTTTAAAAATTTTGATTCCTCTTTATTCCCTCTCAATATGAAATTTCGGTTTAAGTCTGAATTCAACTTCTTTCACCCCTTTTAGTATTCTGGTAAGTCCATACTGGGTTTAGTTTAGGGAATACTAATATGTCACCTTCACTCTTTATCTAAATTCCCAGATCTAGACTATCTATCTCACGGACTACTTGATACCTGTCTCCAAGTACGGTAACATGTCCTCTGTCCCTAGTTCTGGTAGGGGTACCTTTTCTTTACGTTTTTTCTGTTTACCGACAGACTCCTCCGGAATGTTTATGGACACTTTTCTTCTCCTCGTTTTTCGTTTCCTCTTTTCTTTTCTATATTTGTAGACTTCCGTCTCAAGGTTTCTTATCGTTCCTCTCTATTCTTTCGGAAGGAGTCACTAGTTTCGTTTCTTTATCTCCTTTTGTTGTCTTACCCTTTCTGATCTCTAGAGAAGTTCTATTAATCTCTATGGTTCCCTTGTAAAGTACGTTTCTACCCGAGCTCTTTCCTGTCTTTACCATCCCTGGATTGTCTTCGTCTTCTATAATTCTTCTCCACCGTTCTTATGTGTCTTCTTGACATGTTTTTCTCGAAGTACTGGGTCTACTAGTGCTAGTACACTAGTGAGTGGATCTCGGTCTGTAGGACCTTACACTTCAGTTCACCCGGAATCCTTCGTAGCGATACTTGTTTCGAACACCTCCACTACCTTAAGGTCAACTCGATAAAGTTTAGGACTTTCTACTACCACACTTTCACGACGTGAGTTATACGGTCGTGTAAACCTTTTGAGTTGTCATCGGTGTCCTGACCTTTTCCAGTCAAAAGTAAGGTTAGGGTTTCTTTCCGTTACGGTTTCTTACGAGTTTGATGACGTGTTAACGTGAGTAGAGTGTGCGATCATTTCATTACGAGTTTTAAGAGGTTCGCTCCGAAGTCGTCATGCACTTGGCACTTGAAGGTCTACAAGTGTGACCAAACTCTTTTCCGTCTCCTTGGTCTCTAGTTTAACGGTTGTATGTGACCTAGTACCTTTTTCGTTCTCTTAAGGTCTTTTTGTAGATAAAGACGAAATAACTGATACGGTTTCGGAAACTGTCACAACCTATAGTTATGTGACACCTTTTAAGACTTTCTCTACCCTTATGGTCTGGTGGACTGGACGGAGAACTCTTTGGATATACGTCCAGTCCTTCGTTGTCAATCTTGACCTGTACCTTGTTGTCTGACCAAGGTTTATCCTTTTCTTCATGCAGTTCCGACATATAACAGTAGGACGAATAAATTGAATATACGTCTCAATCAAGTCAAGTCAAATCAAGTCAGCGAGTCAGCACAGGCTAAAACGCTGGGGTACTTAGCGTCGTGCGGTAGAAGGCCTCAAGTGGGTCTTAGTGCAGGTAGCTCAGGCACTACGGTAGGTCGGTAGAGTAGGACCCAGCAGGGGAAGAGGAGGACGGGGGTTAGGGAGGGTCGTAGTCTCAGAAAAGGTTACTCAGTTGAGAAGCGTACTCCACCGGTTTCATGACCTCGAAGTCGAAATCGTAGTAGTAAGGAAGTCTCATGTAGTACTCTTTGGACCCGACCTTCTTCGCGTACGACTTAGTTCTAACGGCCCTCTTTATAGTTATTGGAGTCTATACGTCTACTGTGATGGGAATACCGTCTTTCACTTCTCCTTGATTTTTCGGAGACCTACTTTCACTTTCTCCTCTCACTTTTTCAACCGAATTTCGAGTTGTAAGTCTTTTACTTCTAGTACCGTAGACCAGGGTAGTGAAGTACCCTTTATCTACCCCTTTGTCAACTTTGTTACAGTCTGAAATAAAACCCCCCGAGGTTTTATAGACGTCTACCACTAACCTCGGTACTTTAATTTTCTACGAATTAGGAAACTTCCTTTAAATACTGGTTGGATTTATCGTATAACTTTTCGTCTCTATAATGAAACGGTTGTTTCCAGGCAGATCAGTTCCGATACCAAAAAGGTCACCAGTACATATCTCTAAGAAATGAGAGATTCGATAGTTACTTTTGGGTATTACGGTGTATAGTAAATAATTAACGTTTCTTTTTATACCTTCTATAGAAAAGTTGGTTTACCAGTGGGTATTGTAGTGGTTATTACCCCGGTTAACTATAGGTTCACGGAGTACGTATACTACGTGTATTTGTAGTGGATTCATCGTCAAAACTATTTTTATAAATGAGACTTACATTAATCTCCCTTTGTTAATTTGTTTATGTTTAACTCTTCGTCAGATATGTTATTGACCAGTCGGGAGTAGTTTTACAATTACTTTAAAATTTTTTTTTTTTGGAAAATTCAGGTCCTTGACAGATCTAATTCCTTCTGGTCTTTCTATACTATTTATTTACATTGTGTACGAGAAGTTAACTTAAGATCTCTTTTCTTCAATAATTTCCGTAAGGGTTTCCCTAACAACCCTTTTAAACTTATACCCAAAATTTAATCTATTACCATATAGTCACTATTTGAGACTCATAATTTCAATATGACCCGATTATGTCCTCTTACAGGAACAAGAATTCTCTATATGTGACTTCATAAATCCCCACTACTGTTAGATTACACTGTAAAATATTAACCTGATGTAATTTTTGTTTTGGTACTTAAACAAAATCGTCGATAAAGTCGGACCAGTAGACAAATTATGTTCATTAAAAAGGTTTACTTCCGGAACGAAGTAAACATTTTCATTCAGTTGTCGCGGGGGGTTTTCATTACTTATATCTCCAAATGTGTTAAAGTACTCTGAATGACTACATGAAAGGACTATCAAATATAGGTAAGTTGTGCAGATCTAAAAAGAGGTTGAATAAGTATAAAGTATTTATTCTTTTTATATAATATTTGTCGATGGACTCTTTTAGCTCGAAATCACAACAAAGTATAGAACTATCGTTAAACATATAATACAAGTAGGTTATTACCTTCTCTAGTATCTGTAAAAAGTAATCCAAGAAAATTTGATACGTCCTTTTTGAACGTTTTGACCGGATAATGACAACTATTCCAGTTTTCTTTTTTAGTACGGTGTTGATAAGTTTCGTAGTTTACGAAGATCTATGACACAAATGTCATTGTTCCGACATTAATTTACTTCACTCCCACGGTCCTAACCAATGTTTATGATGAAACCATAGTCTTCCATGTGAGATAGCTTTTAGTGGACATAGTCAAATGGAGTAGTATTTTATATCTACGTAAAGACTTCTTCATATCGATGTTTCTCACTATCTTTAGTACAATTTTTATATTGATGTGTCGTCTCTTTACTGATCAGTAGTCATGGTTTAATGATTGTCACCAAATACAATCGCAATATTCCCATAAAAAAAAAATTAAGGGAGAGGAATTGATGTAATAGGTTAAAAGACTTTGTATAATGAGAATCTTACTCTTATTGTTTGAACTTTTCGTAAACGAAAGTCAGTATAAAAACCAAATTTTGTATAAATTGCCTTTGTGCCGGAAAACATATGTTTGTAGGCCGTGATGAAATTTTTTTTTTTTTTGAGTTTAAGAATTGATAATGGTATCATACATTTATGATGAGGTCTTTGAGGGTGGAGACTCAAATACACTGGAATAAAACCTTCATCATCTTAAGGATTGAATGTCTCATATGTGTCATAAGTCGACTTCTTTTCCTTAAGTTTACTTTACTCTTTCCCTCTGATACCGGCACGTCAAATTTTACATCTAGAAAATTATAAATCTACCTTCTAACCACTATTTAGAGTACCAAAGAACACGGAAAAGTAATTTTCCCACTGAAAATTTACATCAGGTACCAGACCCCCGGACGAATCTTCTGACTCGAAAATGTTACAGCATTGATGTTGACCAGAGTTTTGACTGGGACTCCTTACTTACGTACGCACGTATACAATGACATTCGATCATCGTCGACACGAAGTCGTGAAAGAAGGTTTTTACATAGAATCCTTGTTGACGCTCCTAGTAAAGAAACTAATGATGATATTATTACTAAAGTTAGAAGTCACACACAATGTGAAATGGTTCATGAAGTATTTAGATAGTCCTACCGTCCTCTCGATCGATGTCTATTTCTCTGAACCCAAGTCTTTTCTAACTTCCGAAGTGGGGTCTAGTGACCCGGTAATTCTCTGTTACGGTATTCGGTTTGGGGTCCAGAAGACTCTGGTTTACGATATAAAAAATGATACGATATTAAATACGAGATTCGTAGGTAAAACACACCACCCAATGGTTACCCAAACTAAATGAATCATGTGGTTCGACATTCTTTTTGTTGACTTCTTTCTAAGGTCCTACAAAGAGGAAACAGACTATTCTTCGATAAAAGCCTCAAATGACGTATTACTCCTTTATTACCCCCCCCCCCCAAGGGAACCAGAAAAATCTGTGTAGACATACCCATACCGTTGGGTGAGGTCATAAGAACGGACCTCTTAGGGTACCTGTCTCCTCGGACCGACCGATGTCAGGTACTCCAACGTCTCAGTCTGTGTTGACTTCACTGAATCGTGCGTTCGTGTGTACATATATTTTTAGTGTTAATGATAGTTATCACAGTGGTGATTTTCATTTTTTTTTTTTGATATGTGTGTATTTGTGTGTACGTGTGTGTGACTCCATTTGCTCTTATACTCGTAAATCTGACCCACATGATAGTTCACCATGAGTGTCAAGATTCCAGGATTTGACATGTCGACTTTTCGTTAATTTTTCTTCCGTCGTGTTATACCTTTTAAATTTCGTTCCCCCTCTTCTCCTTCGACTCCCCGGTGAATTTAGATGTTCCTGGATTCTCTCCAACGTACCCCCTACTACTTGTTAACAAGAGTCACCTTCATCCTTTGGATAGTTCTTTTTTCCCTGGACCTTACGTTGTCCTCTTTAAATCAAATAAAAACCTTTTTTTTATTCTAAAATTCTACGATCTGACATAAAGGTTACCTTCTTCTAAAGACAAGAATTTTTCGCAATACTTTCGACGAAAGAGTAAAGTGAAAATATATATCAAGCACAGTCTCCGTAACACTTGTACATCTCCAACTTGTGTTCTTACACATTAATAAAATAACAACAATATCGGATCACGTAAAATTTTACAGATTCCACA
This sequence comes from Capra ibex, assembly GCA_006410555.1. NCBI lineage: Eukaryota > Metazoa > Chordata > Mammalia > Artiodactyla > Bovidae > Capra > Capra ibex. The sequence continues at coordinate 27,423,349 of SJYO01029184.1, forward strand.
TAATTCTGTGTGAGAAACGGGAAACTCTCGATTATTCGTAAAATTAATGTGTCAGAATTAATTTGTTTTGACAAATTAATTTTATTAATATTTTCCGTTCTCATGTATTCTTTCAACGTATTCTTTCTTGACTAATATATTTTGAACTTCTTAGTGTTACAGATTACAGATTAGATTAAAACTGTGTCCCTTTTGTCGAAATTCTTTAATTTCCGTCATAAATTTTTACCCTAGTGAAGATTATAAATACAAACCAAATGTTTCGTCATCAGAGAGAAAGGAGTATGAATTCAACGAGTCATGTAAGACAAATAGACTCGATTACAATGGTAAAAGTTTATCGACGAAACTTTCGTGTTTCTGGGACAGACGAGTCAGCAAAAACCGGGTATCTTGTTGTAAATGTTTCTCCGTAAATTCAGAGACACTATCTCATCGAGAGGGTGTCCGTCCCAACAGAGATACAACAACCATACTGATCTTCGTAAGAGGTCGACCATCTTCTATTAGAGGATAATCGTTAGATACTTCCTGATTTTTTATTAGAGTCTTCATTAATTACGACCTCTCTCACACCTTTTTTCCCTTGGGAACATGTGACAACCACCTTTAATTTGACCACGTCGATGATACCTTTTATCAAGGGGGGTTTTGATTTTGATGTCAACAGTATACTATGTCATTAGGGTGAGGGCCCGTATATGGACCTTTTTACATTTAAGATTAAGATTTTTTATATACGTGGGGTTACAAGTTTCGTTGTGATAAATGTTGTCGGTTCTGTATCTTTGTTGGATTGACAGGTTGTTTTCTACTTACCTATTTCTTCGACACCATGTATCTATGTTACCTTATAATTGGTAATCTTTCTTGTTTTATTACGGTAAACGTTACCTGGTTCTCTAATAGTACGATTCACTTCATTCAGTCTCTTTCTGTTTATAGTACACTTTAGTGAATATACATCTTAGCTTTCGTATTGTGTTTACTTGTACAGACACTTTGTCTTTGTCTGAGTGTCCGTGTCTCTTGTCTGAACACCAACGGGTCGCCACCCTCACCCCCTCCTCCCTACCTGACCCTTAAACCCTAATTGTTTACGTTTGATAATATATATCTTACTTATGTATTATTCCAGGATAATATATCGTTTCCCTTGATATATATTATAGGACACTACTTGGTATTACCTTTTCTTATACTTTTTCTTATACGAATACATATTGACTTAGTGAGACGACACGTCGTCTTTAATTGTGTCGTGACACTTAGTTGATGTGAAGTTATTTCATTTAAAATTTTTATTATTATTACAATCTCTTTCATTCGTCGGTGCCACTACTAGTGACAGGTATTTACGGATCTTAGGTGGTTTAAGAATGAGTCCAAAACAATTTTCCGGTTCGAGACCTGAGTCAGACTGACCCAAGTTCAGGGCCAAGAGGATGAATCAACGACACGTTGGGGTCTATTACATGAACAGAAGGATTCGGAGTGAACAGAGTAGATACTTTACCCCCACTACTAATAGTACAAAATTTGATCAAAAATGTACCTTAAACGAATCGCATTAAGGATCGTGAATCGATTTCAAATCGATAATAATGTACAACTTATGTTGTCTTACTTAGAATATATCTCATAATTAAACGAACCCGACAGTATTGTTCTTTTTTCTCTTTTCGTTTTGATGTCTCATCTACCGAATTAGTTGATGTCAAAGAAAGGAGGGTGAGACGGTCGATCCTAAGGCTCTAGTGCCGCAGTCGTCCTAACCCGAGCGGACTCCGGGGAGAGGAGTCGAATGTCTACCGGTAGAGGGAAGACACAGGAGTACCACAGAGGAGACACACGAGGAGACCACAAAGAAGTAGGTTTAAAGGAGAATATTCCTATGGTGAATCTGACCTAATCCCACGTGGGGTTTTCGGAGTAAAATTAAATTATTAGAGAAATTTCCGGGGTAGAGGTTTATCAGTAAGAGTCCATGACCCTCAATCCCAAAGTATACTGAAAATCCTTGGTGTTAAGTCAGGTATTATATCCGGAATAGACCAACCCTTCTAGGGGACCTCTTCCCTTTCCCATTGGTGAGGTCATAAGGCCGGACCTCTTAAGGTACCTGATGTGTGAAGTACCCCGGCGTTTCTCAGCCTGTACTGACTCACTGAAAGTGAAAGTGAAAATAGAGTAAGATTAGTTTTTGTAAGGTGTGTTAGTGTTTTCGACTTTATTAAGACTCCATTTCAGAGTCAAGAGTATTGAAGAGCTGAAAGGTTTTGTCTGCCTTGGATACGTTAAAGTAAATTGAAACTCTCTTGTCTCTCTCTCTATGTGTGTCTGCGTATGTATGTGATATCGATTGATCATACGTCCACGGTTCGTGTGAGATATTTAGACGAAAGGTCCTTCGTTTAGTGAGACGGTTTCTTCGTAGTGATAGTTGTCTTTATTTACTAGGTGGATTTGATATGTTTCATCAATGATATGAGTTTTGTGTTCTTAATGTAACGTACTCGTTAATAAAAGAGAAATCTAGTGTTCAAGTAACTTCTTTCCTTAGCACTGTCCAATCATTTTTAAATGTTTGTCTAGTCGTATTTTTTACTTAAGTCTTTCGAAAAACATAGAAACTAACTACGAGAATCTTAAGTAAAAACAAAGGTTATAACAAACCTATCCATTAACACCAACGTTGATATTCTCGTGTGCGTTACTTACGTTATCAGGTCGTAGACTTTATACCACTGGTGTCATTTTTCTTTTTTTCTGAAATTTACAATGATCAGTGTACTGGTAATAAATCGTTACGTCCGGACGTTTCAAAATCCGAGTTTTTCGTAAAGTTCGTCTTCGTGTTCTGACCGATGATCAAGTACAATACTTGTAGACAACTGGTGGTTGTTTTATAGTTATGAAACTGGTCATATATGATGAGTCTTTTTTTAGGTACCTTTTACCGATCTCGGGACCTTAGACCCCTACCTCCGTTACAAAAGGCCTTTTTTTTTTTTACTACATGTTGGGATGTCTTTATATATGTCTCACATTGAGTTTACCTTTTTAAACACTTTCCGGAAATTTTTGAGATTTCGTGAAATACTTAGATCACGACGACGACGACGATTCAGTGAAGTCCGCACAGGCTGAGACACGCTGGGGTAGCTACCGTCGGGTGGTCCGAGGGGGCAGGGACCCTAAGAGGTCCGTTCTTGTGACCTCACCCAACGGTAAGGAAGAGGTTACGTACTTTCACTTTTCCCTTTCACTTCAGCGAGTCAGCACAGGCTGAGACACGCTGGGGTATCTGTCGTCGGGTGGTCCGAGGAGGGCGGTACCCTAAAAGGTCCGTTCTCATGACCTCACCCACGGTAACGGAAGAGGTCTTAGATCACGACCATCCAAGTATTTCCACCGTAAAATTTCTACTATAATAAGACGGGAATGGGATAAGTTTCCTCGATTAAGTTGGTTTGTCAGGAAAGGATTGTCTCTTCGTACTTGTTCTGTAAACTAATTGATTTTACTTTTTGACTTAACTTGTACACTCTTTTTCCGGTTTTAAATTATATATCATTCTCGCGGTTTCTTAACTACGAAAACTTGACACCACAACCTTTTCTGAGAACTCTCAGTGAACCTGACGTTCCTCTAGGTTGGTCAGGTAGGATTTCCTCCAGTTGGGACCCTAAAGAAACCTTCCTTACTACGATTTCGACTTTGAGGTCATGAAACCGGTAGAGTACGTTTCTCAACTGAGTAACCTTTTCTGAGACTACGACCCTCCCTAACCCCCGTCCTCCTCTTCCCCTGCTGGCTCCTACTCTACCGACCTACCGTAGTGACTGAATCACCTGCACTCAGACTCACTTGAGGCCCTCAACCACTACCTGTCCCTCTGGACCGCACGACGCTAAGTACCCCAGCGTTTCTCAGCCTGTGCTGGCTCGGTGACTTGACTTGACTTCAATTCCATTGGGAAATTATAGCTAGTGTTAGAATGACACAGATTAATAGGGGGACAACTGTTACGATGGACCTAGTACTTTCGTGACAGAGTACTCCTTATAGAGATACAATACGGTGAACAAAAAAATTACCATTGTCGTTTTAAATTGTTTTTCGAAAATTTTCTATACACCATATCTCTGGTGTGATAAATGGTTGGTTTTGTTTGTAATTTTTTTGTGAAGAGTTTATTAATAGAGTACGCGATACCGACTAGTTTTAAAAACGGTATTGACTTTTCATTTTTTTATGTTATGTTATATCGATTGATCGAAATTTACAGAATAAGGTTCGTAGTCTAAAATTTGCATAAGAAAAATGGATTACTATATGTGTCTCTTTATTAGAGTCAGTTCTCAAAATTGTACTAGTGTTCATCTTAAGTGTCTTTTATTTGGACGTTACATCTTAACGTGTACTTTCCTTATAGAAAGACAAAGATTATAGTCTTATGTGATATTTTGTATTGCTGGAGTATGAGTATTTATAATTATGTTGGTTAAATGTTTTATTTACAGATTTGCTTTCAGTTATAAGTATGACAGAAAAGTTACAAAGGTTTATGGGTTCCATTCTATTGAACGATTATAAAATATTAACTGTAATAGAATCGTACGAAATTTGTTACTTAAATTAGACCGTACTACTTCATTAAGTTAAATACTGTTACGTGACCTTCGCTTCCCTGACTATTCTTTAACAAGATTTTTACTTACCACCAAATTTATTATTTTGGAAAGTTTTTATACCTCTATAAAGGTATGTTTTGTTCATATTATGTGTTTAGTCGAACGTCATAGTTTTGTATTCCTTTATCTTTCCTTCGATGAGGAATTCGTAAATTACTTACACTTTAATCTTTTCTTGTCTTTACCTTGAAATTATCACGAAAACGATAAAAATTTTCTAGTGAATATTTTATATGGTAGTAATTTGTCGGAATCCAGAATAAAAATGGACTAATGGTTTACTTAAAGATGAAATATATATGATCAATTTTTATTAACGTGACCAATAAAAATAAAAATAACTTAAATCTAAAAATTGTTTTAACAGTGGTAGTATTTTGATTTATAAAATATCATCGTTGATAGGATGTTAAAAATTTGGATATTCTCTTTCCTTGTTTTTGTTAGTTTAACCCCATGCTTCTTCAGTGCAAAATAGTCCTTCGTCAATGAAGTTTGAGGTTATTAGTTACAAAACAGAGGGGGAAGACCCGTTATGTAAAAAAAACAAACAAAAATTTGTCGTTTCATTCTAAACTAGAAAAAAGTGTCCTATATAAGTTTATTAACCACACTGTGTTCACATTGTAATGTACTTCGTTAGTATTACCAAGATAAGCTAGTCATTTGGTTATTTTGAAGTTAAAATATTACGTCATCGTCGAATTGTCGGGTGTTTGTGTATGACAGTACGAATCACCATAAAATGTCGATCATATTAATGATAATGTCGATAATATTAATGATCGAATATCATTCTTTGTGTAGTTATCGTAAAAATTAAATAATCAAACTCGAACCGATATTCTAATATGAAAATTGACTTTGAAAGAAAGTCATACTTGAGGAAGTCGTCGGATCCCTTTGTTTGAGTAAACCGAGATAAAACTCTTTTGCCAGGACGTTATAAGCGAGTTAGTCACGGATCCTAACGGTACGAGGTTAATCCCGTTTCTTTGTATGTACACATGGATGGGGAGTAGATACTACCCTGAAAGGAAAACTTAGTCTAATAAAATTTTTGTAACGTTTTTCATATTTATACTGTAAGATTAATATATTTTACTCAATATATCAAGTTGTCGTTACACGTCTCTCATATAAAATTTATTTCATCCTCAAACTTTGTCTTTTGGATTAATATTTTAAGATGAGTCACGATGTTCACGGTTTCTTTACCAAAACGTACCAGTATTGAAAGAAAAACAAAGACACTAAAGTGACTAAGGAGGAACTAATTGTGCAGATTTGACTTGAGTAGGATTGGAACAGAACGAGGACTACAGAGACCCTCACGTGTGTGCGCACGAGTCAGTACAGACTGAGAAACACTGGGATACCTGACTTCGGGCGTTCCGAAGAGACAGGTACCCTAAGAGGTCCGTTCTTATGACCCCACCCAACGGTCCGGGAGGAGGTCCCCTAGAAGGACTGGGTCCCTAGTTTGGGTGTAGAGGACGTAGAGGACATAGTCGTCCGTCTATGAAATGAAGATTCGGTGGACCCTTCGGGGAACTATAGAGGTATTTCCGAGTTTAGTAGTGGTGAAGTCATTTCTTAGACGGACGCTACGTCCTCTGGTCCCAAGCTAGTCAGTAAGTACGAACATTAAAAGTCAACGATAACTAAGTGTGTAGAGGAGACGGGAAAAAGTAGTATACGACTCCGTCTATATAAGATGAAGGTGTTAGAGAGAGTAGATAGTGGAGGTAAATCAAAATTGGTTGGTGAGAGGTCAAGTCCCAGAATAATGAATTTGATGTCGTTGTTGAAGAGGAAGAACTAGAGGGACGGGGTCAGAGATTGGAGAGGTTAAAGGGGACGTGGTAATTAGAAGGGGTTTACGTCGAACTTAAAACAGTAAGGTAACGAGTTTTGAAAGGTCCTAAGGAGTGACTGATAATTTCATGGTTGAGGAACAGTACAGGGAGGATTTTACTGGAATTGGATGGAAAGGTGTAAATGTTAGGGGACTATACGAATTAGGTACAAAAGTCAGTGGAATTGCTTTATGGGGGCATTTGTCACCGGAAAAACAAAAAGAAGTTTACGAGTTCCGTGTGAGGACGACGTTTCGACCCCGTGAACTACGAGAGAGAGGACGGACATTTCGAGAAGGACTCTATAGACGTGACCGAGAGGGGTCAAAGTAAGTACAGAGACAAGTCTACAGTAAACGAGTCTCTTGAGTGGATGGATTTTATTTTATCATATAGGGACTAGTGTGAACCGAACGAGTGTAACGAAAAAGTGGAAGTATCGTGAATTGTGATGGACGGTAATATAAACTATACACAGAATAACAGACAGAGAGGTTCATCTTTATATTCGAGGCACTCCTTAATTAGACATACCAAGTAGTAGACTCGTGAATCTTATCACGGACCAGGTATTATCCACCCGTCATTGAAAGACAGGTTCTTTTGTTTCTTAGACACCGATCTTTGTAATTGTTCCAGAACTTACCTTGTCGCGACTTAGTCCTAAATTTAAGTCCAGAACTACTACGCTTTTGTTTGTCATAGGGTTTTCTGTGCGGTGACGAATGGGTTCCGAAAGATGATAAAGACGGTAATTCAATGAAATATAAATTGTCACAATCCAGACCAGTAATATTAAGATAAAAGGTTAATGGTATGTATTAGTACAGTTAAGAATAGGAAAAAAAAAGGGGGTGTCTTCTTACCAAGAAAAAGGTGGGTACCTATTTAATAAGGACCGAACGTCACTTTCGACAAAATCGACTAAGGATTTAGACAAAGTCCGTTACACAATAATTTAATATTTTTGTTAAATAAAACAAAGTTTTTCAAACGTTGTGAATGTTGATCTTCGGTAACTTTTTCAGTGACTCAAGAAAGGTAGAGATAGGATAAAATAAGATAAGAGAAAACGATAAAATTCTATGATTGTGTTTTCATAGATAGAAAAGTATCTATTATAGACATTCTTTAGTTGATAAAATTATTTAGAAATTTTATTGACAGTTATAATAAAACTCTGGTGTATGCTTAAAATTTAAAAAAGTTTCACGTCGTTATTAGTATGGTACGTTGTGTATCGAAAGTTATTTGTCCGTTTTGTAAGAGAAAGAATGTAGGTCCACTTAGGAAGGGTAGTAAGAACTGGGTCTTATTTAGTAAGATAATTTATCGTACTTTTGAGCCGGTTTTTTTTTTTTTCGTCGAGTTTTAGAATAAAATAAGATGGTACATTAGCAGTACGAAATACAGACAGTATGGTTCGTAAAGTATCTTAAATTATGTCAATTGGTTTTTTAGATTGAATCTGGATAAACGTTCTAAGAAGTATACAATTTATGTAATTTATATTTGTTATTTGAAGTTTTGGTAAGACTTAACTCATAATGATAGGAGTGACATAGTTACCCCTTTGACTCCACGTCTCTGTCATTTATTTAATAAAATGCAGTGTATCAATCATACACCTCTTCCGTTACCGTGGGGTGAGGTCATGAGAACGGACCTTTTAGGGTACCTACCTCCTCGGACCACCCGACGGCAGATGCCCCAGGGTGTCTCAGTCTGTGCTGACTTCGCTGAATCGTTGTCGTCGTCGTCAGTCATACATCGTCTCAACCTTAGACTCGAGTCCAGATAAACGGACACTTAGGTACTGGAAATGATTTTAAACTTAGGGAAGTATCCCAGATGTGGTACCCGTATTTTTCTGTCTGGGTGAAACATTATCTCTCGTAATTAAGTTCCTGTATGTAATAACAATAGATTTCATTATATCATCATCATATTTTCTCCAGGAATTTCTTGTATGTTACAATATCTTTGCTATTTTATCTCATCTTCCACTAAGGTCTTCTCTCAATTTTTACTTCACGATCGATTCAAGTCTACTTAATGATCCTCCTTTACACCCTCACCCCTTTAACTCTACCTCTCTCCAGTTGTCCTGTCTGAAGTACTTTGTCGACTCCTACCTCTCTTACAACTGTTTCCTTTCTTTTGAAAGTTTCGTTTCGTTTTTTTTTTTTTTTTTTGTTTTTGTTTTTTTTTCCTAGGTTACTCGGTTCAGTCTTCGTTCTAACGAACTCCAACTCACCCACCAATACAAGTCCATTGTCGCACTGCCATTTCATTTAAAGATTTTTCTTGTCACTTTGATACAGACTCTAGTCCTTCTGGAGTTCACGGAGGTTGACACGGAGGTTAGTTGTGTTCTTTCTATTTTCCTTCTGTCCCACTACTTCTGGACCAAGTAATGTATAAGGTCGAAATGTTAAAGTCAGACCGAAGATGTAGTGAGTCCAAAACTCGTTGCATATACCATAAAATCCGTTGTTTTTGTGAATTTCATCGATAAGATCCTAAAAAAGAGAGAGTTTGTGAAGATCGTACACACGGACGGATGAGTCAGCACAGACTAAAAAACACTGGGGTACCTGACATCGGGCGGTCCGAGGAGACAGGTAACCTAAGAGGTCCGTTCTTGTGACCTCACCCAACAGTACGGGAGGAGGTCCCCTAGAAGGACTGGGTCCCTAACTTGGTCGTAGAGGACGTGACCGTCCGTCCAAGAAATGGTCGACTCGGTGAGTCCTTCGGGACAAAATCCAATTACTCTGACACTTTTTATTTGGGAAAACTTGGACTAAATGTGGACCACTAAAAATTAAAAAAAAAAGAGAGGAGAGATCAAAGTTGTTTGTTGTTGTGTAGAAGGAGGTCTTCCATGGAAGGGTGGATGTGAGATTTTAATTATGGGAGTAGTTAAGAATATCTTTGCTTACGAATCTCAAACAAGGGACATTACGTACTAAACGGATGAGGTTATATTCGTCGGGTGTCTATTTTGTTACCCATATTTTAGTAAAGACGACGTCTAGGTAGTATTGTGGAGAGAGTAATACCACAGAAAATTTTGTGGGAACCTGTTTTGACAAGTGACTGTATTCGTCTGTAAAACGTGGGAAAGGATATAAAGTATAAAATCCGGGATAGAAATTAGACAAAAGGACAAATAGAAGGGGTAATCTGTATCGTAAAACCCTCGTGTTCGATACATTTTAAATGTAGAAATTATTTTTTACGATTTATAATATTATAAATATGATATATAATATAATCTCGATATATGTACCCCGATACCTTTCCTTCCTCGATAGATTCTGTGGAAGAGGAAATTTCTGACTGTCTTATGTACACTTAGTCAAGATTACTCTACCTCGGCTAATATGTCTCACTTCATTCGGTCTTTCTTTTTGTGATCATGTCATATGATTGTGTATATATACCTTAAATCTTTCTACCGTTACTGCTGGGACATACGCTCTGTCGTTTTCTCTGTGTCTACACATCTCACCTGAAAACCTGAGACACCCTCTCCCTTTCCCACCCTACTACACCCTCTTACCGTAACTTTGTACATATAATAGTACATTCTTTGCTTAGCGGTCAGATACAAGTTATGTCCTATGTCCTACGAACCCCGACCACGTGAAAGTCAACTGATCTTAGCTTCAAGACTACCATTATTTTTAATCCTTCGGGGATGGGGCAAGCATTGATCAGCGTTTTGCCTGTGTCTCTTATGAGATCTATAAGGATTTTCAGTTTGGCTACTTATGTTGGAAAAGACAGATGTGATTAGCAACTGGATGTGATGTAAGCACCTGAATGGTTCAGGTGCCTCATTCCTCTCACATGAAGTCACCTGTGAAATGGAAATTTTAAATGGATCATTTAAGGAATATTGGGCAAACTTAAGTAGGGAATATGTTCACATTGCATCACCATGCAGAAGACCACCCCCAAAGCACCTACCATTCTTAAAAATAGGAGAACTGCATTTCCAGTCTCAGGAGTGGAAAGCTTTCTGAAGCTTAGAACACAGAAGGTTTGCTATAGATTATATCCAGCCACAGGTCATTTCCATCGACTTTAGAGCTGGCAAAACTCTTCCAATGGGGGATTTGAAAATATTTAAATAATTCAAGAAACACCATATTTCAGTCTGGGATTAACATTGGATGGGAAGTGAGTTCAACAATCTTTTCAGCAGGTCCAACCTAAATATTGAGTATAGAGAGCTGGATGGAATACAAGATGATCATTCGGGAGAACTGAATTGTCTTTGGGCCATGATGTGAANGAATTGTCTTTGGGCCATGATGTGAATGCCACCACTCTTACTTTAAATATTATGAAGTTGGCCAGATAATTTAAAATCATGGTTTCAAATTAAGTGTATGTAGCCAAAGCAGAAATGGTCATAGAGAATAATTTATGCTATCAGCCAGGATTTGCAGCACTGGTTTGCCTCTCTACCTCCTTCCTGTTCCTTAAACGACGACTAAATTTTCCTGGGACATGTTCATGGCCTTCAAAAGACCTGGGTTCGAGAGTGATAGTCTGGGATCTGTCAATCATTTTTCAATCACATTTTTTCTTTGGTTTGTCAGTTAAGCTCTAATTGTCTATTTCTATGAACAATACTACTCAGTTCTTCATTAATATGGAAGGCTTCCCAGAGAAGATGGTCTCCTAAGAGTTGCAAGCTTCCCCATGCTGCCACAAGGCCATAAGGGAAGTTTCTCCCTAAGAAACAAAGGAGTTTCAAGTCCAGCTGCTTGTGAGCTTAGCTGAGAATGGACTGGACTTTTCTCTCACATCCACTGAAACCAAGGCAAATTTCTGGAAGCCAAGGGTTCTGAGGTGGATTAAATATTCAAGCAGAAGAAGGTTGGTTGAGGACTNCTACAAGAGAAGAGGCTGATTTAAGCTCTCTTGCTCCTACTGTGTCCTGCTCAAACTTCCGTTTTAGTGTCTCGATCATATGAGAGATCACCATGGTTTCTATACACGGTTCAATAGAGGTGATTTTCCTTTGAGATGTTCAGATACGGAATCCACACAACGGAACCGTGTGTTTGTGTGAGTGTGTGTGTGTATGTGTGTGACGTACGTGTCTCTAAATATAACGTCGAGATGTTCTGTAATCTTCGTCATCCTTTACCAACGTATTTACTAGGAACATTACATGAGAGTACGATGGTTTGTGAGGAATAACTTTTACTATCGGGACCTTTTACGAATATAATCGAATAAAACTTTAAAGGATTTAATACTTTACTTATGATGAGTGATATGTTTTACTACACTTTCATAGACTTGAAGTATTTCTTGGACAAAGAGAGTTGAGGGTAAGGGTGTGGAGTCCCGACAATGATAATTATTATTAAAAGATAATAAGACAATTATTATCAAAAGACAAAGAAGGTACGACAAAAGAGAGACACAATGGTTTTGTATGTATAGATATCCCTAAAAAAGAAAATACTTTTAACCTATAATATATATATAAAAAAAGGAATATTGAACGAAATAAGTCGTCACACAGGTCCTGTAGGAAGGTACAGTCTTGTAAAACCACATTGTCATGGTATAAGTAAGATTACGGATGTATCATGGGTCGATATACTCACACGGTACCAAACAAATCTATCAGGGATAAACTTCTATCAATCTAACAAAGGTCAAAAACAATAATGATATTCATTCGGTAATTACTTAGGGACTTTCGTGAATTCGTTCATAAACACTCATTAACAGTCCAGTTTCACATACAAGTCAAAATTAGAACCGTTTTTGACAGTTTAACAGGAAGGTTTTTTTCATAGTCAAACATAAAGGTGGTATATACATACGTACAGGTAAAGATTAAGGAAGTGATTTTCATAATAATTAGTGACATAAGTACCCGGTCAAACGATCTCCTTTAGTACAAAGTCAACACGACACTCTAAAAGGACAATGACCTCATATGAAAGTTAATGAAGATTAAGTTAACATAAAGAGGTCACTTAACCGAGAAAAAGTCAACCCAACGAACAGAATAACTAAACGTTTTCGAATAAATAATTGTAAAACAATAAAGTTTACAACAATAATTGGAAAACATAAAGTGTATAACAAAAGGGTCAGACGGTAAAGTAACTTTGAAACATATTCGGTATAAAAGGGTATATCTTCAAATTTTCAAAACACATCAGTCTAGACAGTAAATAAAGGAAATACCGAACACCTAAAGAAGAATAAGGATCCTTCTAGAAAGGATGAGGTATACGAATATGAAAATAGATGACGAAGGTATTAAACCCCAAAATGGGTGTCAAGAGAGAAGATAGACTTTAAATATAAGTACGAACCACACATCACCCCGAAGGGTCCACCGAGTTACCATTTCTTGGGTGGACGGTTACTTCCTCTTTTTCCAAGCTAGGGACCCAGCCCTTATAGGGGACCTCTTCCCGTACCGTTGGGGTAAGGTCATAAGAACGGACCTTTTAGGGTACCTGTCTCCTCGGTCGGACCGTCCGACGTCAGCTACCCCAGCGTTTCTCAGTCTGTGTTGGCTCGTACTTCCGTGTGTGTACCACACGTTCTCCCTTGACTAAAAAATAGAGACTCATCATCAAAGTACTGACAATAAAAACAAGTAAAAATATGAAGATAAATAAGGTTTCTAAAGTGTTAACCGTTTATAATGAAACTGTTGTCCTTTTTCAGGAAACTTCATTTTCCTTTAGTCCTAAGGGTATAACACGACAACTCAAGATCTCTTCTCATCCATACCCTGACCTTCTTCGTTTTACTCCCCTTTTTTATTGTTTTTTTTGAAGTTCTTTACACATTCCTAGTATCTCAAAGTACAGGCGACGAACGACGGACCATGACAAAATGGGTTCCTTCGGTTCCAAAAAAGAGTAAGTACCCGACCAAACTCATATTCGTACAACGAGTTCCGTCTACTAGACATCGGACAAACGAGAGGGTAAAATCCGTAGTCGTACCTTACTTCCCGTTACGATAATACCAGTTTCTGTGAGTGAGTTGACCACATCTTAGACTCCTCCAGACCTCCTTTACGAAAGTATCGTCTTTCGATAAACGTGTTCCTTTTCATCTTCACCCACGACGGTGAACGATCATCGATTAATCGGTCTCAATGGAACGAGAGTGTCCTCCCTTTTGGTCGAGTCCTTGGGTCCTTGATACCTGTCCCGGTGGTGTCACCTACTTACTCGGTAAATACCGAATACATTTTCAATGACAGGTTTTCGTCTCTCCGACCTCTAGAAGTCGACCCTTTTATAGAAAGACATTGAGGTAATACGAGTCAACAATTTCAACATCAGTTTTCTCCGGTCCTTCAAGAAAACTTCAAGTTTCTTCGCATTGTAAGTCACGTATTATAAGTACGTTTATATCCTGTTTTACTCGACTTCTCAAACGGAGACAACCGTGTAGACTGAATCCAATATTTGATAACTAGTTTCACTCTACCTTCTTAACTCAACAATTCTTATAAATTAATATATAAAGTTTACTTGGTCGGACACGGTTCCGACCGTTTTCAGGAACCCTCTCTTTACCCACCACGTAAAGTACCGAAGACACGGACGAAATATTCCACCCAATCGACCTAGAAGGTTCCCTGATCTAAGAGTGAGTAAAAAGACGAAACCTCTTTTCGAAGATTGTAAACATAGACCGACTTTTACCCGGAGACTTGAAGGGTCCTTCCTGCTCAGGGGTTTTCTAACTTCTGTTCCTTCTTCTGTCACTTTAAAACTCTGTGTCCTTCGTACCAGAATACCTCGGATGGGTCTCGGAGAAATAACACTTTCAGTTGGTCTTCCCGAACTCAGGAGCTGGAGGTCCAATAGTGAACCTGTAAGCTCCACTAATAAACTGTTCCGTTTCCTTACTCGCCTTCTTATCTGGATAAGTGTAGAATCTTCAAGTCTATCCATCTTCATCTCATTTACTCTTACGAAATTTTAATCGAATTACGGAAAGTTCCATATAAGAACTAATAAAAAATACAACCCTCCCTGGTCACCACAACCGATACCTTTGAGACCTCAGGCGAAACTAGGTTTGGGGTCTAGGTGCCGAAAGAATGAATGACACCCTTATAACGAATTGGAGAGGTCGAAATCACGAGAATAGTCATGTCATCCCCTTCATTATCACATAACTAGCAATTGTACCAGTAGATTTCTGAGCTACTATAGCACGTGTGTCTCCCGAAACACTGTCACCGACCGTGTACCAAAAATTACTCACCATCGAAGGGACCACCGAGTCTGTCATTTCTTAGACGGAGATCACGTCCTCTGAGTCCAAACTATGAGTCCAGTCCTTCTAAGGGGCCTCTTCCCTTACAGTTGGGTGAGGTCATAAGAACGAACCTCTTAAGGTACCTGTCCCCTTGGACCGTCCGATGTCAGGTACCCCAACGTCTCAGTCTGTGCTGACTCACTGATTGTATGCGTGAGTGTCGTCAATCTCATTGAGAGAATGTCCGGTTTACTATAATAGTGGAATTAAAAGTCTACTCTTTAAACTTTGACTCACCCCAGTTCACTGAAATATGTTTCGACCTGTCGTTTAGGTCCCGTCGTGGTCTTACTTTTGGGTCCAGAGGTCTAGGCGACAAGACAAGTGTTGTGGTCAAACACAGATCGTCAAGAAACTCCTTCGGTCACGGAAGAGAACTTATCTTCGGGTCACGAAACGTGTACATCTCTTCCTTTATCGTTGGATGAGGACATAAGAAGGGACCGCTTAGGGTACCTGTCTCCTAGGACTGCCCGATGTCAGGTACCCCAGGGTTTCTCAACCTGTGTTGACTTCACTGAATCGTACCGTACGTGTCGAAACGTGTACCGTCGGTGAGTTGTACACTCTACTAGACTCATTTACTTATTTCTTGAAACATGAGTCTTAAGGTTTCTGTCCGTCATATGAGAATCCCTCAATTTTCTATCTCAGATCCTGATTTCAATAAGACCTTGGATTTATTCGATTCGGTCTCCTTTAAACACTCCTTCCAATTTGTATACACGGAAATACAGATACTAAGAATCTAAAGGGACTGAATAGTCATCCTAACTTTACGGGAGTATCAGATTACCTCTCACTTGACACGAGATTCAGTCCTCTGGACCGAAGACCAGTCAAGATAACGGGTGACACACTACAACCAACTCAATAAGTGCGAGAGAGACTTGATTTCTAAGAGATGAGAGACTTTCCTTAAGAAGGGAAGACCTGTCGTTTGATTTCCTACCCTCTTTTTCCGCAACACGTCCCCCCTCCCGTTCCCTTTGGTCTTTTTACTTTCACTTTCACAATCAGCGAGTCAGTACAGGTTGAGAAACGCTGGGGTCTTCTCAGACGGTCCGAGAAGACAGGTACCCTAAGAGGTCCGTTCTTATGACCTCACCCAACGGTAAAGGAGGAGGTCCCCTAGAAGGACTGGGTCCCTAACTTGGACAGAGGACTTAACGTCCGTGTAAGTAATCACAGACTCGGTAGTCCCTTTGGTTCCGAGACAGAAATCCATTAACCTCGTGTGGCCCTGAAAATACTAACAGTGTTTCCAGAAACGTTTTCCATAAAATGAGTAAATTCTAAATATCGGACGATGAAGATTTTTCTAATCCATATCCAAGATATACTTTCTTACCCTAAGGGACCATCTAGTCGACCATTCCTTACGTGGACGTTACGTCCTCTGGGACCAAGCTAAGGACCCAGCCCTTCTAGGGGACCCCTTCACTATCCGATGGGTGAGGTCATAAGAACCGGAAGGGACAACTGATTCTACCATTTCTTAGGTGGACGTCACACTCTCTGGACCCAAGTTAGTGACGTAACCCTTCTAGGGGACCCCTTCACTATGCGAAGGGTGAGGTCATAAGAACCGGAAGGGACAACTGATTCTACCATTTCTTAGGTGGACGTCACACTCTCTGGACCCAATTTAGGGACCCAACCCTTCTAGGGGACCTCCTTCCGTACCCTTGGATGAGGTCATAAGAACGGACCTCTTAGGGGTACCTGTTTCCGTGGACCGTCCGTTGTCAGGTATCCCAGTGTTTCTCAACCTGTGGTGACTCACTGATTCGAGTCGTATAGTGTCGTATATCCTTTCTTATCAAGGTTCTATTGAAAAATTTTCGAATTTGTTTTGTATCTCCGGTGGACTGGTTTCATCTTTCCCGTCTATAAAAATTGCGGACTAAACCATAGTACCCCTAAGGGTCCACCGAGTCACCATTTCTTAGGTGGACAGTTACGTCCTCTACGTTCTCTACATCCAAGGTAGGGACCCAGTCCTTCTAGGGGATCTCTTCCCTTACCGTTGTGTGAGGTCACAAGAACGGACCTTTTAAGGTACCTGTCTCCCTGGACCACCCGATATCAACTACCCCAGAGTCTCTCAGTCTATGTTAACTCACTGACTCGTACGTGTTTCCAACCATGTAATGTCATAAGTACAAAGATTCAACCACATACGAAGGACTTTTCTATTTTTCTCAAAAGGTAACCGACAGTTATCTTTTCATGTCAAAGTAGACGGAGGGTGAATCAGTTTACCATAATTACTTCCCTACAAACGTATTTCATGTAAAACCCACCATGTTTCTGTGGTTGACATTAGAACCAAAGTATCTTCTTTCTTCTTAGTATAAACCGTAAAGAGATAAGTCAAGTCAAGTCAAGTCAAGTCAGCGAGTCAGTACAGGCTTAGAAACGCTGGGGTACTCAATATCGTGCGGTCCGGAGGGACAGGTAGTGGTGGAGGACCTCAAGTGAGTCTGAGTGCAGGTAGTTCAGGCACTACGGTAGGTCGGTAGAGTAGGAGCCAGCAGGGGAAGAGGTGGACGGGGGTTAGGGAGGGTCGTAGTCTCAGAAAAGGTTACTCTGTTGAGAAGCGTACTCCGCCGGTTTCATGCCCTCGAAGTCGAAATCGTAGTAAGGAAAGTTTCTTTGGGGTCCCAACTAGAGGAAGTCTNTTATAAGAACGGACCTCTTAGGGGTACCTGTTTCCGTGGACCGTCCGTTGTCAGGTATCCCAGTGTTTCTCAGCCTGTGGTGACTCACTGATTCGAGTCGTGTAGTGTCGTATGTCCTTTCTTATCAAGGTTCTATTGAAAAATTTTCGAATTTGTTTTGTATCTCCGGTGGACTGGTTTCATCTTTCCCATCTATAAAAATTGCGGACTAAACCATAGTACCCCTAAGGGTCCACCGAGTCACCATTTCTTAGGTGGACAGTTACGTCCTCTACATTCTCTACATCCAAGGTAGGGTCCCAGTCCTTCTAGGGGATCTCTTCCCTTACCGTTGTGTGAGGTCACAAGAACGGACCTTTTAAGGTACCTGTCTCCCTGGACCACCCGATATCAACTACCCCAGAGTCTCTCAGTCTATGTTAACTCACTGACTCGTACGTGTTTCCAACCATGTAATGTCATAAGTGCAAAGATTCAACCACATACGAAGGACTTTTCTATTTTTCTCGAAAGGTAACCGACCGTTCTCTTTTCATGTCAAAGTAGACGGAGGGTGAATCAGTTTACCATAATTACTTCCCTACAACCGTATTTCATGTAAAACCCACCATGTTTCTGTGGTTGACATTAGAACCAAAGTATCTTCTTTCTTCTTAGTATAAACCTTAAAGAGATAAGTCAAGTCAAGTCAAGTCAAGTCAGTGAGTCAGTACAGACTTAGAAACGCTGGGGTACTCAACATCGTGCGGTCCGGAGGGACAGGTAGTGGTGGAGGACCTCAAGTGAGTCTGAGTGCAGGTAGCTCAGGCACTACGGTAGGTCGGTAGATTAGGAGCCAACAGGGGAAGAGGTGGACGGGGGTTAGGGAGGGTCGTAGTCTCAGAAAAGGTTACTCTGTTGAGAAGCGTACTCCGCCGGTTTCATGACCTCGAAGTCGAAATCGTAGTAAGGAAAGTTTCTTTGGGGTCCCAACTAGAGGAAGTCTTACCTGACCAACCTAGAGGAACGTCAGGTTCCCTGAGAGTTCTCAGAAGAGGTTGTGGTATGAAGTTTTTGTAGTTAAGAAGCCACGAGTCGGACGAAGTGTCAGGTTGAGAGTGTAGGTATGTACTGGTGTCCTTTTTGGTATCGGAACTGATCTACCTGGAATCAACCGTTTCATTACAGAGACGAAAACTTATATGATAGATCCAACCAGTATTGAAAAGAAGGTTCCTCATTCGTAGAAAATTAAAGTACCGACGTCAGTGGTAGACGTCACTAAAACCTCGGGGGGGGGTTTTATTTCAGACTGTCAAAGATGACAAAGAGGTAGATAAAGGGTACTTCACTACCCTGGCCTACGGTACTAGAAACAAAAGACTTACAACTCGAAATTCGGTTGAAAAAGTGAGAGGAGAAAGTGAAAGTAGTTCTCCGAAAAAGCGAGGAGAAGTGAAAGACGGTATTCCCATCACAGTAGACGTATAGACTCCAATAACTATAAAGAGGGCCGTTAGAACTAAGGTCGAACACGAAGAAGGTCAGGTCGCAAAGAGTACTACATGAGACGTATCTTCAATTTATTCGTCCCACTGTTATATGTCGGAACTGCATGAGGAAAAGGATAAACCTTGGTCAGACAACAAGGTACAGGTCAAGATTGATAACGAAGGACTGGACGTATGTCCAAAGAGTTCTCCGTCTAATCCACCACACCATAAGGGTAGAGAAAGTCTTAAAAGGTCAAATAACACTAGGTGTGTCAGTTTCCGAAACCGTATCAGTTACTTCGTCTTTATCTACAAAAAGACCTTGAGAGAACGAAAAAGGTACTAGGTCGCCTACAACCGTTAAACTAGAGACCAAGGAGACGGAAAAGCTTTTGGTCGTACTTGTAGTCCCTCAAGTGCCAAGTGTATAACGACTTCGGACCGAACCTCTTAAAACTCGTAATGAAATGGTCGTACACTCTACTTACGTTAACACGTCATCAAACTGGTAACAAAACGTAACGGAAAGGAACTTTAACCTTACTTTTGACTCGAAAAGGTCAGGACACCGGTGACGACTCAAAAGGTTTAAACGACCGTATAACTCAAGTCGTGAAAGTGTCGTAGTAGAAAGTCCTAAACTTTGTCGAGTTGACCTTAAGGTAGTAGAGGTGATCGAAACAAACATCACTATGAAAGATTCCGGGTGAACTGAAGTGTAAGGTTCTACACACCGAGATCTAATCACTAGTGTGGTAGTACTAATAGACCCAGCACTTCTAGAAAAAACATGTCAAGAAGGTACATAAGAACGGTGGAGAAGAATTATAGAAGACGAAGACAATCCAAGTATGGTAAAGACATGAAATAGCTCGGGTAGAAACGTACTTTACAAGGTAACGATAGAGATTAAAAGAACTACTCTAGAGATCAGAAAGTGTAAGACAACAAAAGGAAATAAAGAAACGTAACTAGTGACTTCTTCCGAAAGAATCGAGAAGAACGGTAAGAAACCTTGAGACGTAAGTCTACGAATATAGAAAGGAAAAGAGGAAACGAAAAGTGGAGAGAAGAAAAGTGTCGATAAACATTCCGGAGGGGTCTGTCGGTAAAACAAAAAAACGTAAAGAAACTTCTTGGTACAAACCGTAAAGAGATAATTGGGAGACATTTCCTTATCCCGTTTGTAATTTAATATAGAGTTATATTCAAAAAAATATTCACGATTCAATTACATCAGGTCTATCAAATTGAAACTTACTATATTCGATTAGCTTCCGATCTTGTACCTTTACAATATGTATACCAACAAATTATACAGATCATCTGACGTAACAGTTAATAGTCTACGGGATTCGTTGCAAATGTAGTCACACTAAAAAAAGATAAATTTTTATCTACAGTAAAAATTTGTAAGTCTTCTTTTATTTTCATAATCTCTTTCTTTTCAGTAATCATTAGAGTTGTAAATACAAGTCAAGTCAGTGAGTCAGCATAGACTGAGAAACATTGGGGTACTTAGTGTCGTGCGGTCCGGAGGGACAGATAGTGGTTGAGGACCTGAAGTGAGTTTGAGTGCAGGTAGTTCAGCCACTACGGTATGTCGGTAGAGTAGGAGACAGCAGGGGAAGAGGAGGACGGGGGTTAGGGAGGGTCGTAGTCTCAGAAAAGGTTACTCAGTTGAAAAGGTACTCCAACGGTTTCATGACCTCAAAGTCGAAATCGTAGTAAGGAAGGTTTCTTGTGGGTCCTGACTAGAGAAAATCTTATCTGACCAACCTAGAGGAACGTCAGGTTCCCTGAGAGTTCTCAGAAGAGGTTGTGGTGTCAAGTTTTCGTAGTTAAGAAGCCGCGAGTCGGAAGAAGTGTCAGGTTGAGAACGTAGCTTTGTACTGATGACCTTTTGGTATCGCTTGCCGCCGTCATTCCTCTATGGTGAGCAGGTTCCATTCCTCGTCACCGACACGAAACGATCTCGTCGGCACTTCTCTATTGGGTGCGGGTTTCATTCTCTTTGGGTTCATGCTACCATCCACAACGTTCTCCCGTAGTCTTCCGTCTGTGTGACTTTGGTATGAGTGTCTTTTGATCAGTTAGATTAGTGTGATCCTGGTGTCGGAACAGATTGAGTTACTTTGGTTCGGTACGGACGTCCCGTTGGGTTCTGACCGCCCAGTGACACCTCTCCAGACTGTCTTACACCAGGTGACCTCTTCCCTTACCGTTCGGCGAAGTTATAAGAACGGAACTCTTGGGGCACTTGTCATACTTTTCCGTTTTACTATCCTATGGTTTTCTCCTTGAGGGGTCTAGTAATCCACGGGTTATACGATGATCTCTAGTCACCTCTTTATTGAGGTCTTTCTTTCTTCCCTAACTCGGTTTCGTTTTTGTTATGGGTCAACACCTACACTGACCACTATCTTCGTTCTAGGCTACGACATTTCTCGTTATAACGTATCCTTTGACCTTACAGTCCAGGTACTTAGTTCCGTTTAACCTTCACCAGTTTGTTCTCTACCGTTCCCACTTGCAGCTGTAAGATCCTTAGTCACTTGATTTTACCTGACCTTACCCAATTAAATTGAGTCTACTGGTAATATAGATGATGACACCCGTCCTTAGGGAGTCTTCTTTACCTCATCGGTAGTACCAGTTGTTTTCGTAGACTTTACGTCATGAACCCACGTCAGAGTTTTTGTTGTCTTACTAGAGACAAGCAGAGGTTCCGTTTGGTAAGTGATAGTGTCAATAGGTTCAGATACGGGGTTGGTCATTACGACTTCTTCGACTTCAACTTACCAAAATACTTCTGGATATTCTGGAAAATCTTGATTGTGGGGTTTTTCTACAGGAAAAGTAATATCCCCTGACCTTACGTTTTCATCCTTCAGTTCTTTGTGGACCTCATTGTCCGTTTAAACCGGAACCTTACGTCTTACTTCGTCCCGTTTCTGATTATCTCAAAACGGTTCTATTACCTGACCAGTATCGTTTGTGGGAGAAGGTTGTTGTGTTCTTTTATGAGATGTGCACCTGTAGTGGTCTACCAGTTGTGACTTTAGTCTAACTAATATAAGAAACGTCGGTTTCTACCTCTTCGAGATATCTCAGTTGTTTTTGTTCTGGTCCTTGACTGACACCGAGTCTAGTACTTGAGGGATAACGGTTTAAGTCTGAATTTAACTTCTTTCATCCCTTTTGGTGATCTGGTAAGTTCATACTGGATTTAGTTTAGGGAATACTAATATGTCACCTTCACTCTTTATCTAAATTCCCGGATCTAGACTATCTATCTCACGGACTACTTGATACCTTACTTCAAGCACTGTAACATGTCCTCTGTCCCTAGTTCTGGTAGGGGTACCTTTTCTTTAC
>SJYO01029184.1:27446208-27477144 GCA_006410555.1 Capra ibex
GACGGAGAACTCTTTAGACATACGTCCAGTCCTTCGTTATCAATCTTGACCTGTACCTTGTTGTCTGACCAAGGTTTATCCTTTTCCTCACGTAGTTCCGACATATAACAGTGGGACGAATAAATTGACAATACGTCTTATGTAGTACTCTTTGCGACCTGACGTTCTTTGTGTTCGACCTTAGTTCTAACGGCCATCTTTATAGTTATTGGAGTCTATACGTCCACTGTGGTGGGAATACCGTCTTTCACTTCTCCTCGATTTTTCGGAGAACTACTTTCACTTTCTCCTCTCACTTTTTCAACCGAATTTCGAGTTGTAAGTCTTTTGTTTCTAGTACCGTAGGCCAGGGTAGTGAAGTACCCTTTATCTACCCCTTTGTCACCCTTGTCACAGTCTGAAATAAAACCCCCCGAGGTTTTAGTGACGTCTACCACTGACGTCGGTACTTCATTTTTCTGCGAATGAGGAACCTTCTTTCTAATACTGGTTGGATCTATCATATAAGGTTTCGTCTCTGTAATGAAACGGTTGATTCCAGGCAGATCAGTTCCGATACCAAAAAGGACACCAGTACATACCTACACTCTCAACCTGACACTTCGTCCGACTCGTGGCTTTTTAACTACGAAAACTTCACACCACAACCTCTTCCGAGAACTCTCAGAGAACCTGACGTTCCTCTAGGTTGGTCAGGTAAGACTTCCTCTAGTTGGGACCCTAAAGAAACCTTCCTTACTACGATTTCGACTTCGAGGTCAGGAAACCGGCGGAGTACGTTTCTCAACTGAGTAACCTTTTCTGAGATTACGACCCTCCCTAACCCCCGTCCTCCTCTTCCCCTGCTGGCTCCTACTCTACCGACCTACCGTAGTGTCTGAGTTACAAGTACTCAGACTCACTTGAGGTCCTCCACCACCACCTGTCCCTCCGGACCGAACGACACTAAGTACCCCAGCGTTTCTCAGCCTGTGCTGACTCGCTGACTTGACTTGACTGATCTACCTGGAAACAACTGTTTCATTACAGAAACGAAAACTTATACGATAGATCCAACGAGTATTGAAAGGAAGATTCCTCATTTTAAGAAAATTAAAGTACCGACGTTAGTAGTAAATGTCACTAAAACCTCGGGGGTTTTTATTTCAGACTGTGACAAAGATGACAAAGGGGTAGATAAAGGGTACTCCACTACGCAAGTCTACGGTACTAGAAACAAAAGACTTACAACTCGAAATTTGGTAGAAAAAGTGAGAGGACAAAGTGAAAGTAGTTCTCCGAAAAATCAAGGAGAAGTGAAAGACGGTATTCCCACCACTGTAGACGTACAATTATAACCAATTAACCATATATCTGAATCTCAGAAAAAAAGACACGTCGATGTGTGTGTGTCTGTGTGTGCGTGTATACACACTCGAAGGTACCACCGAGTCTACCATTTCTTAGACGGACGTTACGGTCTCTGGGTCCAAGCTAGGGACCAACCCCTTCTAGGGGACCTTTTTCTTTACCGTTGGGTGAGGTCATAAGAACGGACCCTTTAGGGTACCTATCTCCTCGGAAGTCCGATGTCAGATACCCCCAGTGTTTTCTCAACCTGTACTGAATCGTCGATTTACTGTTGTTGTTGTGTATATATAATAAAATATTTTTACTTCGTGAGTCCGTCCCATACACGGGTTATCACCCTAATGACCCAGTATACGATCAAATAAGGATTATAAAACTCTTCTTAGAGATATGACACCAGGTGTCACCGACACGGTCAAATGTAATGGTGATTGTCATGTCCTCCCGAGGGAAAGGAGGTGTAGGAGACGTCATAAATAACAAATATCTAAAAAAAAATACTACCGGTAAGACTAACCTCACTCTACTATGTAGTGACATCAAAACTAAACGTAAAGAGATTATTACTCGTCACAATTCGTAAAAAGGTACACAAATAACCGATAGACCCACAAAAGAAACCTCTTCATACACAAATCCAGAAGACGGGTGAAAAACTAACCCAACAAACAAAAAGACTATAACTCGACGTATTCGGTATTAAGTTTTTCTGTGTACATGGGGTTACAAGTAACGTCGTGATAAATGTTAACGTTAACGGTCCTGTACCTTAGTTGGATCTACATGTAACTGTCTACTTACCTATTTCTTCAACACCATGTATACATGTTACCTTATAATGAGTCTGTATTTTTCCTTGTTCGAACTCAGTCAAGATCACTCCAACTACTTGAATCTCGGACAATGTTTCTCACTTCATTTAGTCTTTCTCTTTTTCTTTATGGTATATAATTACGTATACATATCTTAGATGATATATCATGACTAATTGGATAAACGTCCCGTCCTTATCTCTGCGTCTGAATGTCTTGTATGAACACCTGTGTCGTCCCCTTCCTCTCCCACCTTACGTAACTATTTTATGACAACTTATATATGTAATGGTATATATTTTATTCGATCGATCAACCTTCAACGACATATTGTACCCCTCGAGTTGGTCACGAGACACTGTTGAATCTCCCCACCCTCCCTCCGAGTTCTCCTCCCCTACATACATATAAATACCGACTAAGTGTAACCACTTACCGTCTTTAGTTATGTCGTAACATTTCGTTAATAGGAGGATAATTTTTAAAAAAATTTACTTCGTGACTAAGTAGTACCTAAGAGATTTCACGTGGACATCACCCCTAAATCGGATACAACAGACTTCACTTTTGACCTATACACTCCATGGTCAACATCCCGTGTGTTTCAACTAAGACAACACTTTTCAAATTCTCGTGTTGAATTTAAGAACTGGTTTATCATTCATTTGGAGGAAATCGTCTCTAAACACGTCGACTCCACGACTATCTTTCTTGTTAAAAAAAAAAGTCTGTTCTCGAAACTAAAAAACGGGTTTCAGGATACGGTCTACTGTTCATTCTCTACTAAAATCGGTCTTTAAATAAGTCTAGTCCAAAGTGGTCAACTCGTTGGAAAGACACTTTCATGGAGGGTACCGGAACTCTTATGGTAGTTCAGAGTCAATAGGTACAATTACCCACTATCTTCCCGTGTTACTTAACTTTAAAGTACCTTTTAGAAGTAAAGAGTTGAATAGGTTACTACAACGGAACGAGTTGAGAGTTTGGAGAAGCTTTATACCTGGAAAAGAAGAGTAACTCAAACGGGTGGACGATCATCTTTTCCGTCCATCGCCGTTCGGGTCCGACACGTATCCGGTGAGTTATATATAATTCAACGTAATTAAAACCTGTTTACTAGGTTGTTCATCCTTATTCTATTAATTGATGGTCTATTTCTCTTTATTCGATATATGAGTTTTCACTTCCTGAACCCAAAAAGAACCGAAAGGTGAAAGTGACCGAAGTTATCGGATTTTTACTTCAGAATTTCGGGACTCCTTAAGACTCACTCTGAAGTCAAGATCTTTGGGTTAAAGGTCTCTTTATGCTGTAAAAAAAAGACATCACTGACGATGTAGTACGGGAAGCAGGACGAAGTTCAATCTATCTACAGTCTTCTCTTCATGAATACGAAAATTAAAAAAGGAACTGATAATATCATTGGAAATTTTTTATAAGTTTTTCCTTAAACAAATGAACTAAACAGGAGAGTATATTACTTATCGTTTCTAAGTAGAGAGGGAAAGGTGACTGACATACACAATATTATTTTATTTATAATAACATCATGAATTGTACTACTACACAGATGTCATTGTCGAGAATAGTTTTTGACAAGTACCCTTACAAAAGAACGGAAATCTGACCACTACTTCAATAACTTGAAAACTGAACCACGGCCCACGATCTGTCATTACCAACCCCTTTTGTAACTACCGTATCTTCGTGTAGAAACAACAAATGAAAAACAGTAACAGAGACAATTGTCCCCGGGAATTTCATCGTCCCTAATGGTGAAAATTAATCCCGGTGTACTTGGGTAAACTTTTTATCGATACTACTATGTCCAACTCCAGGTAGAGTTTACAAGTAACTTTAAGGGAACCCTGGTTCAAGATAAGTTATCTTTAGTGCTCAGTTACCCTTCAGTACTTCAGAGACCTGAAGGGTCCACCGAGTCACCATTTCTTAGACGGTCACGTCCTCGGTGTCCCCTGTTCCTAAGTTAGGGACCCAACCCTTCTAGGGAACCTCTACCTTATACCGTTGGGTGAGGGCATAAGAACGGACCCNTACCGTTGGGTGAGGACATAAGAACGGACCCTTTAGGGTACCTGTTTCCTTGAGCCGTCCGATGTCAGGTACCTCAGTGTTTCTCAACCTGTACTGACTCTCTGACTCGTGAACTTCAGAGGTCCACCATAGTGAGTCCATGACCGTTCACTATTCAAATGAAACGAACGGACGTAGAGGAAGTTCAACCACTCCAAAGTGACAACGTTATTTTAGTTGAGTGAACACGAAGAACGGGTTCTACTATATGACCTTGAACTCCACACCAGTTACAACGACACAGTGAGTACTTTCAAAAAATTTCAAGTCTGAATGTTCTTACACGACTTTACTTGAAACAGTATCAAAGACTTTTAACTCGTAACAAGGTAGATGAGTTCCTTTTTAGTCGACATTAAGTCGATTCGGGGGTTAGAACCTGTTGGTACCATTTTGCACAGAATTTCTAATAGCAAAATTTTTTTTTCCAATATCACAAAAGAAAACGATACATCAACTTTAGTCACAGTCATTAACGTCTTCACAACAAAATATCGTGCTCACTATAATGACAAATCGAGGAAAAGANGAGTCAATAGGTACAATTACCCACTATCTTCCCGTGTTACTTAACTTTAAAGTACCTTTTAGAAGTAAAGAGTTGAATAGGTTACTACAACGGAACGAGTTGAGAGTTTGGAGAAGCTTTATACCTGGAAAAGAAGAGTAACTCAAAAGGGTGGACGATCATCTTTTCCGTCCATCGCCGTTCGGGTCCGACACGTATCCGGTGAGTTATATATAATTCAACGTAATTAAAACCTGTTTACTAGGTTGTTCATCCTTATTCTATTAATCGATGGTCTATTTCTCTTTATTCGATATATGAGTTTTCACTTCCTGAACCCAAAAAGAACCGAAAGGTGAAAGTGACCGAAGTTATCGGATTTTTACTTCAGAATTTCGGGACTCCTTAAGACTCACTCTGAAGTTAAGATCTTTGGGTTAAAGGTCTCTTTATCCTGTAAAAAAAAAGACATCACTGACGATGTAGTACGGGAAGCAGGACGAAGTTCAATCTATCTACAGTCTTCTCTTCATGAATACGAAAATTAAAAAAGGAACTGATAATATCATTGGAAATTTTTTTATAAGTTTTTCCTTAAACAAATGAACTAAACAGGAGAGTATATTACTTATCGTTTCTAAGTAGAGAGGGAAAGGTGACTGACATACACAATATTATTTTATTTATAATAAAATCATGAATTGTACTACTACACAGATGTCATTATCGAGAATAGCTTTTGACAAGTACCCTTACAAAAGAACGGAAATCTGACCACTACTTCAATAACTTGAAAACTGGACCACGGCCCACGATCTGTCATTACCAACCCCTTTTGTAACTACAGTATCTTCGTGTAGAAACAACAAATGAAAAACAGTAACAGAGACAATTGTCCCCGGGAATTTCATCGTCCCTAATGGTGAAAATTAATCCCGGTGTACTTGGGTAAACTTTTTATCGATACTACTATGTCCAACTCCAGGGAGAGTTTACAAGTAACTTTAAGGGAACCCTGGTTCAAGATAAGTTATCTTTAGTGCTCAGTTACCCTTCAGTACTTCAGAGACCTAAAGGGTCCACCGAGTCACCATTTCTTAGACGGTCACGTCCTCGGTGTCCTCTGTTCCTAAGTTAGGGACCCAACCCTTCTAGGGGACCTCTACCTTATACCGTTGGGTGAGGACATAAGAACGGACCCTTTAGGGTACCTGTTTCCTTGAGCCGTCCGATGTCAGGTACCTCAGTGTTTCTCAACCTGTACTGACTCTCTGACTCGTGAACTTCAGAGGTCCACCATAGTGAGTCCATGACCGTTCACTATTCAAATGAAACGAACGGACGTAGAGGAAGTTCAACCACTCCAAAGTGACAACGTTATTTTAGTTGAGTGAACACGAAGAACGGGTTCTACTATATGACCTTGAACTCCACACCAGTTATAACGACACAGTGAGTACTTTCAAAAAATTTCAAGTCTGAATGTTCTTACACGACTTTACTTGAAACAGTATCAAAGACTTTTAACTCGTAACGAGGTAGATGAGTTCCTTTTTAGTCGACATTAAGTCGATTCGGGGGTTAGAACCTGTTGGTACCATTTTGCACAGAATTTCTAATATCAAATTTTTTTTTTTCTAATATCACAAAAGAAAACGATACATCAACTTTAGTCACAGTCATTAACGTCTTCACAACAAAATATCGTGATCACTATAATGACAAATCGAGGAAAAGAGACGGAAGTCAAGGACTTAAACGAGGAAGGTCCTTAAACACCTAAAGAGAAACCTCGTATTACTCGGTTTAGGGTACAACGACTCCATTATCCTGGTCTCATGAACTACTTCTGGTGATACAAATGTAAATACCAGTCCAAAACTACGTATCAATCAAAAACTCATTCTACAAAAGTAGGAGTTCTACGTATCAAACGTTCTGTGATCATACCGCGATCACCATTTCTTGGGTGGACGGTTACGTCCTCTGTATTCTCTCCATCCAAGTTAGGGACCCAGTCCCTCTAGGGGGCCTCCTCTCGTACCGTTGGGTGAGGTCATAAGGACGGACCTCTTAGGGTACCTGTCACCTCGGACCGCCCTATATCAGGTGCCCCAACGTGTCTCAGCCTGTACTGACTTCGTTGAATCTTGAACTGGATCATAACATTACACTCCATCTACGGTACATAACACTCTTTTTACGACTACCCATATTTCTCTTACTTTTTCTTGAAAATAGACCCAATGAGAAGAGAAGGGTTGAGAATAAAGTATCGAGAACCTTCGTATCCGTGATAAAGTATGAGAGATTAAACAGGAACTCTATTTATGGTTTTTTACGTTTTACTTCAGAAGGTCAACAAAGTAAAGGATATCAGTAAACTCATACTGAACCGAAGTGATGTCTGTTGTGGACTAAGAAATTTTCCACTCGTTTCGACACAAAGGTCCATCCCACCCTTCCCACCAAACTCTTTTTCAATCCGTTCTTACACACCTTCGGGAAATAAAAAATTCAAGATTTTCACCCACTGTACGTGAAGTGTGAGTAAATCGTCCTGTCCGTTTTACGATGTCACCAAAGTCAGGAACCAAGACTCCGGTCGGAAGAATCTAAACTTAGGGTCGAGGTATGGAACTGATAAGTACAGTTGAATCCGTTCAATGGTTTGGAGGGACACGGAGTCTAAGGAGGAGAGATTTTACCCCGATTATTACCCTAGATCGAACATCCCAACACCATTCTTAAATAACTTAAGTACCCACATTTTGGAAATGGAATATTCTGTACAAGTTGTTTAAAACAACAATAAAAAGAATTACGACAATAGTAGTACGAGTAGACCTAGTCACAAGAAGTCCTGGACCAAAGAACCGGAGAAAAATGGAAATAGAAGATGGAGGAATCGGAACTCGGTGTAAACCTCGTCGGTTTAAGTCTAGTTAGTCAAAGTGTGTAACAGATTGTTATGAGACAGATCTCCGACTTAAACCCCGTTTGTCTTAGACAACCGACTTTGTTCAATAAACCTAGTAGACACCAACAGTACTTATCACCACTCAAGTCTATATAACTTTCCTAGGTAAATTCTCAAAGACACTTCTTTAGATAGAACTTCTATAAAATCTCTCCACTATCGTTGAACGAATTGTCGACATCTATTTCTTATGGGAGGAACACCGTGACCACATGTGGCAAGGAAACCTTTAACTGAACGGACATTCAATCTTAGAATCGTTAAACCTTTACTCAATTTTTATACATTTACGTGTACTTAGGGTGTAAAACTATCGAACGGAATAAAACCACGAACGAATCAGAAAGTCCCCACCCAGGAATAGAAATAATAGGATAGAGAAATAGTAGGTCTTTCTTATTTAGTGGGTTGGTACGTCTAGTGTAACGATTATTACTTTCAAGTAGGTCAAAGTATAAAATTCATCCATCTAGAGTACAGTCGGAGACTCACTCGACTAATAAAGACCGTTTTATTGGGTCTTAGTTTATACATTATGCGTCCAAGGTAGAATGAAACATTACACTTAAATTTAGTTGTTTCATTCAAGGTCGAAGGGAGTAAGGTTCATAATTGTTGACTTCTTGGTATGTTCATTCCGTTAAATACGGTCGGATTATTATGGTGGAAGTACCTAAACGAAGATTCACATATGAGTCTAAAAAGACTTTACAGATCCAATTAACAAATATACTTTACGTTTATTGAATCCACAAAATTTCTAATACTTAAATAGTTTAAATCAAATCTCTTTATCAGTAAGAGAAGAGTGGTCATTCACCTTGAAACGTTTTCCACGGAGTAAATACAAATACAACCCTTTAAGTACTAAACAGAGAGGAGCTAATTTGTACGTCCCTAACAATTTTTCTAAAGGATGAAGTAAGATATTGTGACACCTCGTCTCCAGCTTAAACACATAAATGGTTATTTTAACATAAGGACTCTGAACCCACTTTTCATATGTTGAAAACGGATGTTTCATTAAAACTAAAAAGACTCAAGAAAATTAGTTATTTACCAGTACTCGTGAATGTAAATCAAGTCTTACATCGAATTATATTATTATAATTGTTATTATTACCATTATAGTATTTCCCTCTTTAATTTTCAATGACTATTTCTTTTTTTCATAACAAAGGTAAAAGGGAGTGGTTTAAATACTTCAAAATTCGTTAATTTTATAGGTCGCAACCTGTAAAAGTGTGTGACGTTAACCCTTCATTTAATCACGTCGAAAAGACCTTCCGTCGAACTGTTATATCTAACCCTTAAATTTTCGTAAGTAATGGAAACTGAGTTATTTAGATGGAGATTCTTAAATATAAATCTGTTATTGGTCATAATGTATGTAATCACATATACGTTCCTATAAATAAAAAACAAATAAAAAACCGGTATGGATCTCCGTTTACCTTAGAATCAAAGAGTTGGTACCTAGAAGATGACGGAGGACGTCATCTTCGTGTCAGAATTGATGACCTGTCGGTCCCTTCGGGGATATATGTCCCTATAAATAGTACCTTAAAAAAAATTTGTTTCTTTTCCTATGTTAAACTTGGGATTTTATCCCCTAACCAATTCTTTAATACAAAGTTGACACAATTACTTTTTAGTACAGTGATCAGTACACCATATCCCCCTTATAAATTACCGTGTTTTTACATGCGCTACACAATTGAAAGCTTCGTCAAATATTTTACATATAACATATACAAAAATTAATATATTTATCTTTTGAAATATGTGGAAATACGTGTCTTCTCTCTGATCTTTCTCGAAGATCAAAGAACTGTATATTTCTCAAATCTTCAACAGTGAGGAGAACAGTGTTCTTGTTTTCGAATTCCTTTACTTTTAGCCGTTCAGGAGAATTTTAGTGTCTTTTAACTCCAGTGTCCCGTTTGACGGAACACCAAAAATGAAACTTTTGACCTTTCTGTCCGCTTATGTTAGTTGTGACGACCTAGGACCAACCTCGTGAATTGCTCATTAGCCCATCAGCTGATTAACGACCTCTTCTTCGTACAAGATCGAACTCTCTTTTTTGAGGAAAAACACTCAAAAATGGAGATCCTAGGGGTGGTCCAAGAGTCCAAACCACTTTTTAAATATTAACAATATCCACCTCCTCCCCCTTTTCATTGGTAAAATTTATTCGGATCTCAAGAAATAAGAGTAATTGATTCCGGACCGTAGTCAAGTCAAGTCAAGTCAGCGAGTCAGCACAGACTGAGAAACGCTGGGGTACTTAGTGTCGTGCGGTCCGGAGGGACAGGTAGTGGTTGAGGGTCTTAAATGAGTTCGAGTACAGGTAACTCAGTCACTACGGTAGGTTGGTAGAGTAGGAACCAGCAGGGGAAGAGGAGGACGGGAGTGAGAAAGGGTCGTAGTCCCCGAAAAGGTCACTCAGTCGAGAAGCATATTCCACCGGTTTCCTAACCTCAAAGTCGAAGTTGTAGTCAGGAAGGTTATTTGTGGGTCCTGACTAGAGGAAATCCTACCTAACTAACCTAGAGGAACGTCAGGTTCCCTGAGAGTTCTCAGAAGAGGTTGTGGTGTCAAGTTTTCGTAGTTAAGAAGCCGTGAGTCGAAAGAAATATCAGGTTGAGAGTGTAGGTATGTACTGATGACCTTTTTGGTTCCCTTTACTAAAATAGAATCTGATTGATTAAACTCAAAATAGTCCTAGATTGGTGGGACCCTGCAGAAGTGACCACCGAGTCAGTCATTTCTCAGACGGACGTTACGGTCTCTGTACTCAAGCTAGGGACCCAGTCCTTCTAGGGACCTCTTCCTTTACCGTTGGGTGAGGTCATAAGAAAGGACCTCTTAAGATACCTGTCTCCACCCGATGTCACCTTACCTTGGTGGGACCTTCTTCCTTGTATACGGGTTGAGGTGATCGAAAGGATAGAGTGGATGTGACCACCCGTCCTCGTTTCAATTAATCACGAAAACTTCCAGTGTTGAGTCCCTGTACCTAATGATTTTTGACTCTCGATTAACATACTAATATCTTGTGAAGAGGAAGGGGATGTTAAACGATGTGTAGTTAACCCTAGGACATATTATTGTCCTCTAACTTTCTGGACGTTCGGAATCTGTGACAAATTCTTCTTCTTAGATCCCTTTGGGTTATTGTTACCTCTCCTATTTGTTTCTGTGATCCGTCTAAAATCGGAGACTGTGGTACCGATGTTTTTTGTCATTTTGATCGGATTGAGGATCTATCTAATTGTATTCTGGAGTGTGATTGCGAGGTAAATGGAGTCAATGAAAATGAGTCATGTAGTACAGACTCAAAGTTGTTTTTTAATGACCCGTACGATTTTCCGTTTTTTTTTTTTTTTTTTTAGTTAGACTTCTCTGTTTAGTCCGTAGTCTTGGTCCGAGTCTATACCGTCTATAAAACTTTAATAGTCTGAACCTTAAATTTTATTTATTCTAATTACACAACTCTTGAGATTACTTTTTTCCTCCGTTCTACATTCGTATATACCCGTTACATCTCTCTCTACTTTTTATTCTTAGTTTTCCTTTACACTCTTTAGTTTTTGTGACATTGTTTTTACTTCTTACGAAAACTACTTAAGTAGTCGTGTGACCTGTACTGACTTCTTTCTTATTCAGTAGATTTCTATACCGTTCTCCGAAGGGACCACCGAGTCACCATTTCTTAGACGGACGGTTAGGACCTCTGTGTCCAAACTAGGAACTAGACTCTTTTAGGGTGTCTATAAAAAGGGTCGTAGACCCTTTTACGACGTCTCGTTCGTCGATTCGGGTACACAGTGTTGATAACCCGGAGACAAGTCTCGGACCTTTGACGTCGATGACTCGGGTATACGGTGTCGATGACTTCGGGTGTACGGGATCCCGGGTACGAGACGTCGCTCTCTTCGGTGTCGTTACTCTTCTGGTGCATAACGTTGTTTCTCATCGAGGGACGAACAGTGTTGATCTTTTTTCGGGTCCGTCGTTGCTTCTGGATCGTGTCGGTATTTATTTATTTATTTATTTATTTATTTATTTATTTATATTATACGGTTCTCTTTACAGGGTTTGACTTTTACACTAATTTCAGTTATCTTATAAGTTCTTGACACCCTTTTAATGTTTTTCACAGTGTACATATATTATCCTTACTGTCTTCCTCTACTTTCTTTCCTTTTTCTTTATTACTCACTTTATTATTACCGACTCTTAAAAGGTTTTCGTTACCGTTTGTGGTTTCGTGTTTAGGTTCTTCGGGTCTCTTGTGTTTCGTCCTATGTACACTCTTTTGAATATGGATCTGTATAGTATAAATTTGACGTCTTTTGGTTTCCGTTTCTCTTCTAGAACTTTCTCCTTTTTGTGCAATGTATATCTCCTTACTCCGG
Source organism: Capra ibex (assembly GCA_006410555.1). NCBI lineage: Eukaryota > Metazoa > Chordata > Mammalia > Artiodactyla > Bovidae > Capra > Capra ibex. The sequence continues at coordinate 27,458,377 of SJYO01029184.1, forward strand.
TCATGAGAACGGACCTTTTAAGGTACCTGTCTCCTCGGACCATCCTATATCAGGTACCCCAACGCTTCTCAGCCTGTGTTGACTCGCTGAAGTGAAAGTGAAAAAGAAGTCTTTGGTACGTTCGTCATTCTCTCATCTTACTTCGTGAATTTAAAAACTTTCTTTTTTAGGCAGTTGGATGTAAAGACATAGGTCGTTTTGATACGAAGTTTTCACTTACTCTTGATAAAAGAGTCTGTTTGTCTTTAACTTCCTTAAAAAGTGGTTAACTGGACGGAGTGTTCTTTACAATTTAAGAAATTCTTTTTACTTTTATTACAGTCTTTGAGTCTAGATATATTTCTTCCCTTCTCACAATTTCTTCCTCATTCACTTCCATTTCACTTTAGAAAATCAAAAGAATAAGAATTGGATTGTCTTATTTCAAACAAGTTTTATTATTATCGTTGTCATATGACTTATTAATATCAAATACCTTTTTACTTTACTTACTGTCACTAAAATATTTCCTACATGAGATGATGTTTCATGAACGTCACGGACACTTCGTCATATCACAGTAAACTTTCAACTAAATCTAAACACATTTACACATAACATTTGAGATACTGATGATGATTAATTTTTCTACTCATACTAACTATATGATTCTTTCTCTCTTTTATTATCCTTTACGAGTTTATTTCGGTATCTTTCGTCTCCTTCTCACCTTATGTGTGTGTATTCCTTTTTTAGTTCCTTTTAATTATCTTTTATTAATACCTATAACAGTCATAATTGGGTCGACATAGTTATTAGTGAAATTTACACTTACCAGATATATGTGATTAATTTTCTGTCTCATAGGTTCACCTAATATTCTTTTTAATCTGGGTTGATATACAATAGATGTGTGAAATTTACATTTCTATATATATCTAATTTTCATTTTCCTACGGTTTTTTATAGGAGGTTAATTTTTATTTGTTTAAAACTTTTCATTTTCCTACCTTTTTCTATATTGTACGATTGAGTGATTAGTCTACTTTCACCTTCATTGACATAATCAAAATCTGTTTCGTCTGAAGTCTCGTTCCTTTTAATACACATATGGATTGTCTCGTAGTTTTATGTACCACGTTTTTACCTATCATGACGTTCTTCTATGTCTGTTCAGGTGATAAAATTAATCTCTCAAATTTTGGGGAGATAATCATTAGTTGTCTAGGTTGTCCGTCTTTCAATTATTACCATATCAACTTGACTTGGTGTGGTAGTCAGTTACCTTAGATTAACAGTAGACGTCTCATAAAGTAGGTTGTTGTCTTCTTGTGTGTAAGAAGAGGTCGAGTTACCTTGTAAGTGGTTCTACCTGGTGTGAGTACCCAGTATTTTGTCTAGGATTGTTTTGAATATTCTTATATTTAATATAGTCACACGAGAGTCTTGTATCATCTTAATCTGATTTTTTAGTTATCGTCTTTCTATGGACATTTTTATAGTTTTATAAGTCTCTAATTTGTTATATGAAGGTTTATCGTGTATCCGGTTTCTTCAGAGTTCACTTCAAATTTGTATAAAACCTAATATACTTTTATTTTTATATTAAATATGTTTAAGATTCGTCACGAATCTCCTTTTAAATGTCGTATCTTAATTATATAATCTTTTTTTCTGGACTATAGTTATCAGAGTCGAAGGCGGAATCCTTTGATCTTTTTCTTCTCGTTTAGTTTGGGTTTCATTCGTCTTCTTTTTTTTTTAGAATTTTGTAATTTCGTCTTTAGTTACTTTCAATATGGTCCTTTTGTTTTCTCATTTTGGTTACTTTGGTTTCAGACCAAGAAACTTTTCTAGTTATTTTATCTATTTGGAGATCAGTCTAATTGATTTTTTCTTCCGTGTTTAATGATTAAAGTCTTTACTTTTTTTCCGGTAGTGATGGTGGTCTTGTCAGTATTTTATACGTGTTAAGGTACGGTTATTATACTATTGGACCCGTTATGGAATGGTTATAGACCCTTCTATCTTGGTTAGTTTTGAGTGTATTTTGTTTTATCTGTTAGACTTATCCGAATACAGACAATTTCTTCAATTATGAGAAAGTTTTGTCTTTCGTGGTACGGGTCCATTAATTGACCATTTAAGAGGGTCTGTAAATTCCTGTATTATGGTCATGAGATGTTAGTCAAAGTCTTCTACATTCGTCTCTCTCTCTCATGAGGGATTAAGTAAGATACTCTGGTTATAATGGGATTATGGTTTTGGTCTGTTTCTGTAACATTCTTTCCTTGATGTCTAATTATAGAGGGTACGTTTTTAGGAGTTGTTTTATAATCGTTTAACTTAGATCGTTACATCCTTTTTAGATCAGTTCACCCTAAAAAAAGGTCCGGCAAAGTAGTAGGTTTTTAGTTAATTATATTAGGTAGTGTAGTTGTCCGACTTTTTCTTTTTGATGAGCTAATATAGTTATGTACGTCTTTTTAGTGAACTGTTTTCACTTGTGGTATATCACTTACTCTTATCTCCCTTCTGAAGAAGTTGAAGTATTTCTTGTAGATAATTTTTTTTTTTAGATGGTGATTATGTTATGAATTGCCTCTCTTCGATTTACAAAACCGGATTCTAGTTCTTATTCCGTTTCCACCACAAAGAGTGGTAAGGATGAGTCACAACATAACCTTCAGGATTGATTACGTCATTCTACCCTTTACCTTTATTTCACGTATGTATAAACCTTCCTTCTTTATTTTGATGGAAACGATCGTGTACTGTACTAATAAAATTTTAAGTTTTTTTAGTTGGTTTTTTTTTTTTCGGGAGGATTTTAATTACTCGGTAATCTCATTCCAAATTCTTATACTTGAATTATATACTTTCAGTTAACGAAAGGATATATGGTAATTACTTGTTAACCTTATATATTAATTTTTGTGTTATGGTAAATACAATCGTGGTCTTTCACTTTATGAAACTATATTTAAATCGTTTTACATATATTTTAGATATACTTCTTTTGATATTTTGAGAGTCCTTTCTATAGTTTATTGACCTTTCTTTGAGGTACAAGTACCTGTCTTCCTGAGTTATAACAATTCTATAATCATCAAGTACTGAACTAGATATCTAAGTTATTGTAAGTTTTAGGGTCGTCAAATGGAACACCTGTAGGTCCTTACACTTTAGTTCACCCGGAATCCTTCGTAGTAATGTTTGTTCCGATCACCTCCACTACCTTAAGGTCAACTCGATAAAGTTTAGGATTTTCTATTCACGACGTGAGTTATACGGTCGTTTAAAACTTTTGAGTCGTCACCGGTGTCCTGACCTTTTCCAGTCAAAAGTAAGGTTTGAGTTTCTTTCCGTTACGGTTTCTTACGAGTTTGATGGCGTGTTAACGTGAGTAGAGTGGGCGATCGTTTCATTACAAGTTTTAAGAGGTTCGGTCCGAAGTCGTCATACACTTGACACTTGAAGGTCTACAAGTTCGACCTAAATCTTTTCCGTCTCCTTGGTCTCTAGTTTAACAGTTGTAGACAACCTAGTAACTTTTTGGTTCTCTCAAGGTCTTTTCGTAGATAAAGACGGAATAACTGATACGGTTTCGGAAACTGACATACATAGTGTTGTTTGACCTTTTAAGACTTTCTCTACCCTTATGGTCTGGTGGAATGGACGGAGGACTCTTTAGACATACACCCAGTTCTTCGTTGTCACTCTTGACCCAGTTCTTCGTTGTCACTCTTGACCTGTACCTTGTTGTCTGACCAAGGTTTAGTCCTTTCCTCATGTAGTTCCGACATATAACAGTGGGACGAATAAATTGAATATACGTCTCATCATGTAGTACTTTTTACGACCTACTTCGTGTTCGACCTACTTCGTGTTCGACCTTAGTTCTAACGGTCCTCTTATAGTTATTGGAGTCTATACGTCTACTGTGGTGGGAATACCGTCTTCCACTTGATTTCTCGGAGAACTACTTTCACTTTCTCCTCTCACTTTTTCAACCGAATTTTGAGTTGTAAGTCTTTCGCTTCTAGTACCATAGACCAGGGTAACGAAGTACCTTTTAACCATCCCTTTGTCACCTTTGTTACTGTCTGAAATAAAACCCCCCGAGGTTTTAGTGACGTCTACCACTGACGTCGGTACTTTAATTTTCTGTGAACGAGGAACCCTCTTTTCAATACTACTTGGATCTGTCGTATAATTTTTCGTCTTTGTAATAAAACTGTTGTTTCCAAGTAGATCAGTTTCGATACCAAAAAGATCATCAGTACATCCCTACACTCTCAACCTGATATTTCTTTCGACTTGTGGTTTCTTAATTACGAGAATTTGATACCACAACCTCTTCTGAGAACTCTCAGGGAAACTAACGTTCCTTTAGGTTGGTTAGGTAGGATTTCCTTAGTCAGGACTTGTAAATAACCTTCCTGACTACGACTTCGACTTTGAGGTTATGAAACCGGTGGACTACGTTTCTTGACTGAGTAATCTTTTCGGGGACTACGACCCTTTCTCACTCCCGTCCTCCTCTTCCCCTACCCTCTCCTACTCTACCAACCTACCGTAGTGGTTGAGTTAGCTGTACCCAAACTCATTTGAGACCCTCAACCACTACCTGTCCCTCCGGATCGTACGACGGAAGGTACCCCAGAGTTTCTCACGCTGTCCTGACTCACTGACTCAACTTGACTTGACTTGAATGGAACACCTTTAATTGTTTCAATTGAGATTTCAAATATACCTTTCCAGACTTAGTCTTAACGGTTGTGTTATAACTTCTTGGAGTTGTTTCAATCTCTTGACTACGATGGGTTGAAGTTCTGAACGATATTTCGATATCATGAATTGTATTACACTACAACAACTTTCTTATCTGTTTACCTAGTCACGTCGTATTATCTTACGGGTCTTTATCTGGGTGTGTTTATATCAGTTGACTAGAAACTGTTTTCCTCGTTCCTGTTAAGTAACCTTTTTCCTATTAGAAAACCTCTTTAACACGACTTTGTTGATCTGTAGAGGTACATTTTTATACTGGTAATTTTTGTGAATTTTTTACCTAATGTCTAGATTTACATTCGTTTTGATATTTTGAAGGTCTTTTATTGTTTCCTCTTTTTAGATCCACTAGAACCCAAAACATTACTCAAAAGTCTATGTGGTTTTCACGCGAGGTACGTTCTTTTTTTCAACTACTTAACCTAAAGTAATGTTCATTATTTAAAACGATACGTTTTCTATGACAATTCTCTCACTTTTCTGTTCGGTGTTTGACTTCCTTTTATAAACGTTTTACGTACAGACTATCTCCTGAACATAACTTTATATGTTTATTGACAATTTCGAGTTGTCATTCTTTTATTTGTTGGGTTAATTATTTACCCGTTTTCTTGATTTGTCTATCACGTGGTTTCTTCTATGTACCCACCGTTTATTCATATACTTTTCTACGAGTTATAATTTATAGTAATCCCCTAACCTTAATTTTGTTGTCTACTCTATGGTGATGTGTGGACAATCTTACCGATTATGGGTTTTATGTCGGTTGTTCTCTTATGACTATTCTTACACCTCGTCATCCTTGAAAGTTAAAACCGTCAAAGAATTTCTCGATCTATATCAGAATGAGACTTTGGGTCGTTAGTATGAAGGTCCATAGTACGTTTAATTAATAGTTAAGTAAAGTAAAAGTTTTCAAACTTCGTTGGTTCAACAGGAAGAGACCACCGAGTTTACTATTTCTTAGACGGACGTTACGTCCTCTGGACCCAAGTCAGGGACCCAACTCTTCCAGGGGACCTCTTCCCGTACCGTTGGGTGAGATCATAAGAACGGACCGGTACCTGTCTCCTCGGACCGTCCGATATTAGGTGCCCCAGTGTTTCGTAGTCTGTACTAACTCACTGATTCGTGTCTTCGTTATACAGGAAATTATCCACTCAACTATTTGTTCGACATGTAGATATGTCACCCTATAATAAGTTACTATTTACTTGACAGTTCGGAACTTTTTCGAATCTCCTTAGAATTTACATATAACAATCCACTTTCTTCTGCCAGATTTTTCAGACGTATGGGATACTAAGGTTGATATACTGTAGAACCTTTTCTGTTTTGATATCTCTGTCATCTTTCATTCACCAAAAATCTTCAACACCCTTACCTCCGTCCCTTTCTACTTATCCGTCTCATACCCGTACAAATCGCGTCACTTTGACAAGACATACTATGACATTACCGTCTATATACAGTAAATATGTAAACAGTATTGTGTATCTTGATATCTCTTATACGAGAGTACATTTGATACATCAATTATATAGTTCATTGACAAGTAATTAAAATTGTTTACATACTGTGATTACGTTCTACAATTACGGTCCTTTTTCTCCCCCACTACACTTCTCCCCTTTATACTCGTGAAATACATGAAACTACGACTCTCCCTAACCCCCGTCCTCCTCTTCCCCTGCTGTCTCCTACTCTACCGACCTACCGTAGTGACTGAGCTATCTGCACTTAGACTCACTTGAGGCCCTCAACCACTACCTGTCCCTCCGGACCGCACGACGCTAAGTACCCCAGCGTTTCTCAGCCTGTGCTGACTCGCTGACTTGACTTGACTTGACTTGACTGCATTAAAGATGAATAAAAAAACTATTTGGATTTTGACGAGATTCTTTATTTCAGATAATTAAATTTTTGTCCTTTTATTTCTAATCTCCTGATAATGGTCTTGTAGTTTTCACCAACAAAATACCCGAAAGGACCACCAGGTCACCAATTCTTAGACGGAACGTCACGTCCTCTGTACCCAAGCTGGGAACCAGGTCCTTCTAGGGTGTAGTCAAGTCAGTCAGTCAAGTCAGCGAGTCAGCACAGGCTGAGAAACGCTGGGGTACTTAGTGTCGCGCGGTCCGGAGGGACAGGTAGTGGTAGAGGGCCTCAAGTGAGTCTGAGTGCAGGTAGCTCAGTCACTACGGTAGGTCGGTAGAGTAGGAGCCAGCAGGGGAAGAGGAGGACGGGGGTCAGGGAGGGTCGTAGTCAGAAAAGATTACTCAGTTGAGAAGTGTACTCCACCGGTTTCATGACCTCGAAGTCGAAATCGTAGTAAGGAAGGTTTCTTTAGGGTCCCAACTAGAGGAAGTCTTACCTGACCAACCTAGAGGAACGTCAGGTTCCCTGAGAGTTCTCAGAAGAGGTTGTGGTGTGAAGTTTTCGTAGTTAAGAAGCCGAGAGTCGGAAGAAGTGTCAGGTTGAGAGTGTCGGTATGTACTGGTGTCCTTTTTGGTATCGGAACTGATCTGCCTGGAATCAGCCGTTTCATTACAGAGACGAAACCTTATATGACAGATCCAACCAGTATTGAAAAGAAGGTTCCTCATTCGTAGAAAATTAAAGTACCGACGTCAGTGGTAGACGTCACTAAAACCTCGGGGATTTTTTATTTCAGACTGTGACAAAGATGACAAAGGGGTAGATAAAGGGTACTTCACTACCCTGGCCTACGGTACTAGAAACAAAAGACTTACAACTCGAAATTCGGTTGAACAAGTGAGAGGAGAAAGTGAAAGTAGTTCTCCGAAAAATCGAGGAGAAGTGAAAGACGGTATTCCCACCACAGTAGACGTATAGACTCCAATAACTATAAAGAGGGTGTCAGAACTAAGGTCGAACACAAAGAAGGTCAGGTCGTAAAGAGTACTACATGAGACGTATTTTCAATTTATTCGTCCCACTGTTATATGTCGGAACTGTATGAGGAAAAGGATAAACCTTGGTCAGACAACAAGGTACAGGTGAAGATTGACAACGAAGGACTGGACGTATGTCTAAAGAGTTCTCCGTCCAATCCACCACACCATAAGGGTAGAGAAAGTTTTAAAAGGTGTCAAATAACACTAGGTGTGTCAGTTTCCGAAACCGTATCAGTTACTTCGTCTTTATCTACAAAAAGACCTTGATAGAACGAAAAAGGTACTAGGTCGTCTACAACCGTTAAACTAGAGACCAAGGAGACGGAAAAGATTTTGGTCGAACTTGTAGTCCCTCAAGTGCCAAGTGTATAACGACTTCGGACCGAACCTCTTAAAACTCGTAATGAAATGATCGTACACTCTACTCATGTTAACACGTCATCAAACTCGTAAGAAAAGATAAAGGAAAGAAACCTTAACCTTACTTTTGACTGCAAAAGGTCAGGACACCGGTGACGACTCAAAAGGTTTAAACGACCGTATACCTCACGTCGTGAAAGTGTCGTAGTAGAAAGTCCTAAACTTTGTCGAGTTGACTTTAAGGTAGTGGAGGTGATCGAAACAAGCATCACTACGAAAGATTCCGGGTGAACTGAAGTGTAAGGTTCCACAGACTGAGATCTAATCACTAGTGTAGTAGTACTAATAGACCCAGCACTTCTAGGGTGTACGGTACCCCGTTAATCCAGGTGTACAGAATTGATGATTCGGTCGTGTGGGATCTCGCGTACGAGATTTCTTCTCTCATCGACCACGAGTGACGTTGACCTCTTTCGGGCACGTGTCGTTGCTTCTGGGTCGTGTCGGTTTTTTATTTTACTTATTTATTCAGTTATGTTAAAAAATTTTTCACCAACAGAGGACCACCATCTTAAAACATACTAAAAAGAAACGAGATATACAAAGAAAAATTAACAGAATAATATCATATTAAGTGTATGTCGTTTTAGTGGGAAAATTTATGTGGATTTTGATCATGTTCCAATATACATTTAAAATAGAGTTAACATTTTCAATTTTGTATTTATTTTAAATTATTAAGTGGGAAAAAAGTAGGAGGAGGTCCCTTAGAAGGGTTGGGTCTCTCATGTCAAAACACTTAAAACTGATTACCATGGTGGTATTAGTTCTATATTCGAGGTAGTGAGAGTTTTAAATGAGACATAGGGAAATATCATTTTAGGAAGCGGGTGGGATCAGGAACCGTTGAGGACTAGAAAAAAAGACATGGAACAGGTCTAATTTTTATTAATTAATGTTAGTACGTCATACATCCCGAAGGGACCACCGAATCTACCGTTTCTTAGACGTACGTTAAGTCCTCTGGACCCAAGTCAGGGACCCAACCCTTCTAGGGGACCTCCTTCCGTACTGTCAGGTGAGGTCATAAGAACGGACCTCTTAGAAGTACCTGTCTCTTCGGACCACCCGATGTCAAGTGTCCCAACGTTTCTCAGCCTGTGTTGACTCACTGGTTGTGTGTATGTCATACATCTGAAACTTAGACCGAAAAAAGCAGATCGTATTACGGAAACTCCCAGTAGGTACAAAAAGACATAGTCAGAAAGTAAAGAAATATAACGACTTATTATAAGAAAGTAAACGTACAAAATTTTAAGTAGTCAACTTCCTGCAAATACAACAAGAGTCCAAAAAGTCTGACTTATTTAGGTAAAATTTGTATATCATGTCTAAAACCAAACTTATATACAAAACAAAATCAACCTTTTTATGGATCCACACCCTAACGACTCACCATATCAATTCCCACATAAATTGAAATCTTCTTTGACGGTTCAACAAAATGTTGGTATAACATATTCCTCTCGATGTCAACGAAGTGAAGGAGTGGTCGTGAATCATATAAGTCTAAAAAACGTAAATAGGTAAGATTATTCAGTCAGGAGTACCAAAGTCAAAAGTACTATACAGGAGTACCAAAGTTTAAAAGTAAAGGGACTATTGATTACTACACACACACTGTAAACACTTGGAAGGAACCACTTCACAGATAAGTCTAAAATTAGGGTAAAAAATTAACCCAACAACCAAAGGAATAAGAATTCAAAACTCTAAAGAAATATAAAAGACTTACACAAACACGAGTCAGTGGGTGAGTACAGACTGAGAAACGCCGAGGTCCCTGACATCGGGTGATCCGAGGAGACAGGTACCCTAAAGGGTCCGTTCTTATGACCTCACCCAACGGTAAAGGAGGAGATCCTCTAGAAGGGTTGGGTCTCCAGTTTGGGTACAGAGAATGTAGAGGACGTAACCGTCCACCTAAGAAATGGTGACGAGGTGGTCCCTTTGACACATAGGACCTATTTTCAGGACACAGCCATTACACTAAACGTTTATTAAAGAAGATCAATCACCGAAAGGAAAAATAAGAGAATTGCAAAAAGTTTTCGTCTTCAAGAATTAAAACTACTTAAGAATAAAATGTTTTAAATAAAATACTTAACATGAAAACCACAGTATAGATTCTTGAGAAGTGGATTGGATTCTAGTGTTGATATCAGAGGACATAAAAGAAAATCCTCAAAGTTTCATAACCCCAAATGCAATTTCACACAGATACTATCTAGAACTCAATTAAAAACATCTACCGTACTCTATATTCCCGAAGGGACCACCGAGTCTCCCATTTCGTAGAGAACGTTACGTCCTCTGGACCCGAGTTAGGGACTCAGTCCTTCTAGGGGACCTCTTCCTTTACCGTTGGGTGAGGTCATGAGAACGGTCCTTTTAGGGTACCTGTCTCTTCGGACCATCTGATGTCAGGTACCCTAGTGTTTCTCAACCTGTGCTGACTCGCTAAAGTGAAAGTTGGTGTTTTAATTATTCTATATTTCAAGAATAATAAAATACAAAACGGATACTACCAGGTTTATCAGGTCGTCGTAAACAACTTTCCGATAAAAAAGAGGTAACTTACCGGAAACGTAGAAACAACTTTTAGTTATCTGGGTATTTACACCCAGGGAAGAGGTAAACAACTGAGAAGTAAGATAAGGTAACCGTATAAACAGATTGGAAAAAGGTTGTGGTGTGACTGAAATTTTGATATAAAAATATAACGGAATTTTAGTGTATCACACATAGAAGGTTGTAGAAAGAGAAAGTTTTAGCAAAACCAGTACGACGAAAAAAACGGAAAGAAATCTTCTACATCTTGAGAAGTCTAATAAGTAGAAAGGAACTCATTCGAAACCATTAACACAGAAAGTTTATTAAGTAGGTAGAGTAGATTCTATAATTCGATTGACCACATTTCAATAAGTTTTACAGAGGGAAAATAAGAAAATTATAGACATCTTAGATATTACTTCTGAAGAGAAAACAGGGATATAATCATTAAACGTAGAAGAGAGAAACAATTAGAACGATCTTCAAATAGTTAAAATGACTAACAGTGTCTTTCGGTCCAAAACCAAAGTAACTAAAAAAAGATAACTAAAAACAGAAGTTAAAGTGACTGAAGACGAAAAAGAATAAGTAAGGAAGATAAAAGAAAACCAAATAAAATAGGGTGAAAACGATCAAAACATTCCATAACTACACTGTGACAAGGGGAAAATATGATACTTCTTGATTTCACACTTCACTTCAGCGAGTCAACACAGACTGAGAAACGTTGGGGTACCTGACATCGGATGATACGAAGAGGTAGGTACCCTAAAAGGTCCGTTCTCATGACTTGACCCAACGGTAAAGAAAGAGGTCTCCTAGAAGGACTGGGTCCCTAACTTGGGTCCAGAGGGTGTGACATCCGTCTGCGAAATGGTAGACTCGGTGGTTAAAGTTGACAAGCATGAATATTTAAAGAGAAATTCATGAAGTAATCAACTTAGGGTGATTAAAACTATATGATACAAAGTAAAAGAAAATCATGTTTTATGAAACCTTAAAGGGAAGTCACTGTCCGACAAATAATTAAAACAACAACAAATCAGTGAGTCAGTACAGACTGACAAAACGTTGGGTACCTGACATCGGACAGTCCGAGGAGACAGGCAACCTAAATGGTCCGTCTTATGACCGTATCCAACGTTAAAGGAAGAGGTCCCGTAGAAGGGCTGGGTCTCTATCTTAGGTACAGAGTATATAACCGTCAGCCTAAGAAATTACGACTTGGTGGTCCCTTCGGACAGGTACCCTAATGGTCGTATAATTTTCACCAAAGAAGAACCCGAACTTAACACACATACCTTACAAAGAAAAAAAGGGTATATAAAAATACCAAAAAAAAGATACAAAAACACACAAAAAGTCAAAAGATGTGACTAATTTTTTATTAGTTAATAATATTTTATAATGAGATGTAAAACATCGCGAAATATTAACTGAAAAATTAAAGGAAGAGACCTCTTCCTTTACCGTTGGATGAGGTCATAAGAACGGACCTCTTAAGGTACCTGTCTCTTCGGACCGTCGGATGTCAGGTACCCCAGTGTTTCTCAACCTGTGTTCACTCGTGGATTCGTGTATATTGACTGTTTCTCGAAATAGGTTAAAAGGGTGTAAACGAATCTTTATATATTAGGTATAAAGTATCTGTAACTTTTATCTCCAACTGACTCAGTTTACTAAACGAGTTACGATGTGTTGATTTCGATTAATCCTAAGTCTGGGTCCAAAAGACTAAGGGTCAAGTAGCAGGACTTCTTCAACCTTTATTTCTAAACTTTTCATTTAACCTTAAATAGAACACTCTTCGACCTTTCTTAGTGTCTCCCAGAAACTCCGTCATTCGTTGAACTCCGTAAATAGAGTCAGATCAAAATCAAACTTAGAGACTAATGATTACTTCAACTTGTCAAAAAGACTAAATAACGGAGTAGAGTAAAGAAGAGATTTAACGATGAGTACCGGAATCTACTAAAAAGACAACCTAACTAACCATGAAATAAATGACTAAACTTACTAATTTTTATTTTTTTTATTTTATTTTTCTTAATTGGAATATAAAATTTTCAATTCTATTTAATTTTTCATATTGACGTTTTTTTTTTTTTGGTATGAGGTCCCTCCGCCAAGATTCTACCGTCTCCTTATCCTACCCCTCTGGTGAAAGAGGGGGTGTTTAGGTAGTTTTCTTGTAAACTTGCGACTCATTTAAGGTGTTTTGTTGAAGACTTACGGTCGTCTCCTGTAGTCCGTGGGTCTTTTCGTCGGGTAACAGAAGTTTTCCTCTACTTCAGAACTCCTATGACATTCTTATTCTGACTTTTGGTCTCCGTCCTCCGAATTCAGGTTTAGGACTCTTGTGGTCTCTTGAGGACTGAGGTCCCTTGTAATGAACTATCCTCGAGTAGTTTACGGAGGTATGGATGTGACTTTGGTTCGTGGTGGGTTCCCGGTTGTTAAAGGTCTCGTTCTGTTTGGTGTGTTTAAGAGGTCTTCGTGACCTTGTATCGGGGTTCGAAGTTATATGTCCGACGGGTCTCAGTGAGGTTTGGGTAACTGTAGAATATTAAGCGATGACCTATGAAGTAACGTGAGGTCTCTCTTCTTTAAGTCGAGGTGGGTGGTCCTGTGGTTGTGTTCGAAGGGATTGGTCCTTTGGAACTGTTCGGTGGGTAGTTTGGCGTGGGTGTCACTCCTTTGAGGTGTTATTTCTCCTTGGTGTTTGACGGTCTTATGCCTTTCCGGTGGGGTTTGTGTCGTTATATTTGTTCTACTTTTCCGTCTCTTTATGAGTCGTCCATTTCCTTGTCCTATTTACGGGTGGTTTGGTTTGTTTTCTCCTTCTCTATCCCTTAGATGGATTATTTCTTAAGGTTTATCACTATTCACTTTTACTAGGTTTTAGAACTTTTGTTTTACCTTAGTGTCTATTTGTCGGACCTCTGTTCCTAAATCTTCTACGTTCTTTCCAAATTGTTCCCGGATCTTCTTTATTTTTTCAGTTATATATTACTTATTACATTATTTACTCTAGTTTTTGTGAGACCTCCCTTGGTTGTCATCTTATTGTCTCCGTCTTCTATCCTATTCACTCCATCTTCTATCTTACCATCTTTATTTACTTTGTCTCCTTTTTCCCTTTTACTTAATTTTCTTTACTCCTGTTAGAGTCTCTGGAGACCTTGTTACAATTTACGGGGTTGTAAGCTTAGTATCCTCAGGGTCTTCTTCTTCTGTTTTTCTGGTACTCTTTTATGAACTCCTCTATTATCAACTTTTGAAGGGATTTTACCCCTTCCTTTATTAGTGGGTTCAGGTTCTTTGGGTTTCTCAGGGTTTGTCCTATTTGGGTTCCGTTATTTGGGGTTCTGTGTATAATTAGTTTAATTGTTTCTAGTTTGTGTTTCTTGTTTATAATTTTCGTTGTTCCCTCTTTGTTGTTTATTGTGTGTTCCCCCAAGGGTATTCCTATTGTCGACTAGAAAGTTATCTTTGAGAAGTCCGGTCCTCCCTTACCGTCTTGTATGAATTTCACTAATTTCGTTTATTGGATGTCGGGTCTAATGACATGGGTCGATCCTAGAGTAAGTTTATACTTCCTCTTTAGTTTTCGAAATGTCTGTTCGTTTTCGACTCTCTTAAGTCGTGGTGGTTTGGTCGAGAGGTTGTTTACGATTTCCTAGAAGAGATCTGTCCTTTGTGTCTTTCACACATATTTGAGCTTGGGTTTTGTTATTTCATTTACCGTTACCCTAGTATGAATAGTTATTAATGGAATATACATTTACCCAACTTACGGGGTTGGTTTTCTGTTTCTGACCGACTTAAGCATGTTTTTGTTCTGGGGATATATACAACAGATGTTCTCTGGGTGGAGTTTTGTTCTTTGTGTATGTCTGACTTTCACTTCCCGACCTTTTTCTATAGGGTACGTTTATCTCTGGTTTTCTTTCGTTCTCATCGTTATGAGTATATTCTACTTTACCTGAAATTTTGTTTCCGATACTTTTCTCTGTTTCTTCCTGTGAGGTACTACTAGTTTCCTAGTTAAGTTCTTCTTCTATATTGTAAACATTTATATATACGTGGGTTGTATCCTCGTGACGTTATACATTCTGTTCACGATTGTTCATACTTTCCCCTTTGATTGTTATTGTGTTATTATCACCCTCTGAAATTATGGGTTGAGTGTGGACACCCATCTAGTTGGTTTGTCTTTTAATTGTTCCTTTGTGTTTGAAATTTACTATGCTATCTGGGTAATCTGGATTAACTATAGATATCGTTAAAGTGGGGTTTTGTTACTTAAAGTGGAAAAAGAGTTCGTGTGTGCCTTGGAAGAGGTCCTCTCTAGTGTAGGACCTGGTATTTAGATCGACACCATTTAAGTTTTCTTGACTTTAGTAAGGTTCGTAGAAAAGACTGGTATTACGTCATTCTAATCTAGAGTTAATGTCCTCTTTTTGATAATTTTTAAGGTTGTATACCTCCGACTTGTTGTGCGACGACTTATTGGTTGTTTAGTGTCTTCTTTAGTTTTTTCTTTAGTTTTATACGTATCTTTACTTACTTTTACTTTTGTGTTGTTGGGTTTTGGACACCCTGTGACATTTTCGTCACGATTCCCCTTCCAAGTATCGTTATGTCCTTATGGAGTTGTTTGTTCTTTTTTTCACTTTATTTATTGGATTGAGATTTGGATTTCGTTGATCTTTTCTTTCTTTACTTCTTGGGGTCCCAATCATCTTCCTTTCTTTAGAATTTTTAACCCCGTCTTTATTTACGTTTTCTTTGTTTTCCCTGGTATCTTTTTTAGTTGTTTCGGTTTTCGACCAAGAAACTTTCCTATTTATTTTAACTGTTTGGTAATCGGTCTGAGTAAATCTTTGTTTCCCTCTTTTTAGTTTAGTTATTTTAATCTTTACTTTTACCTCTCTAGTGTTGTCTGTTGTCTCTTTATGTTTCCTAGTATTCTCTGATGATAGTCGTTAATATACGGTTATTTTACCTGTTGCACCCTCTTTACCTGTTTAAGAATCTTTTCGTGTTGAAAGGTTTTGACTTGGTCCTTCTTTATCTTTTAGAATTGTCTGGGTAGTGTTCGTTCCTTTAACTTTGACACTAGTCTTTAGAAGGTCGTTTGTTTTCGGTTCCAGGTCTGCCGAAGTAGCGACTTAAGATGGTTTTTAACTCTCTTCTCGATTTTGGATAGGATGAGTTTGAGAAGGTCTTTTAACGTCTCCTTCCATTTGAAGGTCTAAGTAAGATACTTCGGTGGTAGTAGGATAATGGTTTTGGACTGTTTCTACGGTGTTTTTTCTTTTGATGTCTGGTTATAGTGACTACTTGTATCTACGTTTTTAGGAATTGTTTTAAGATCGTTAGTCTTAGGTTGTCGTGTAATTTTTCTAGTATGTGGTACTGGTTCACCTGAAATAGGGTCCCTACGTTCCTAGGAAGTTATGGACGTTTAGTTAGTTACATTATGTGGTGTAATTGTTTAACTTTTTATTTTCGGTATACTAATAGAGTTATCTGCGTCTCTTTCGGAAACTGTTTTAAGTTGTAGTAAAATACTATTTTTGGGAGGTCTTTCGTCCTTATCTTCCTTGTATGGAGTTGTATTATTTTCGATGTATACTGTTTGGGTGTTGTTTGTAATAGGAGTTACCACTTTTTAACTTTCGTAAAGGGGATTTCAGTCCTTGATCAGTTCCCACGGGTGAGAGTGGTGATGACAAGTTGTATCAAAACCTTCAAAACCGGTGTCGTTAGTCTCGTGTTTTTGTTCATTTTCCTTAGGTTTAACCTTTTCTTCTTCATTTTGAGAGTGACGTCTACTGTACTAGGAGATGTGTCTTTTGGGATTTCTGAGGTGGTCTTTTAATGATCTCGATTAGTTACTTATATCATTTCAACGTCCTATATTTTAGTTGTGTGTCTTTAGGGAACGTAAGGATATGTGATTATTACTCTTTTATCTTTCTCTTTAGTTCCTTTGTTAAGGTAAGTTGTAACGTTGCTTTTCTTATTTCATGAATCCTTATATAGATGGATTTCTTTGTTTTCTGGATGTATATCTTTTGATATTTTGTGACCACTTTCTTTAGTTTCTCCTGTGATTATCTACGCTTTTATATGGCGCAAGTACCTAACCTTCTTAGTTATATCACTTTGACTCATATGATGGGTTTCGTTAGATATCTAAGTTACGTTAGGGAAAGTTTGATGGTTACCATAAAAAGTGCCTCGATCTTGTTTATTAAAGTGTTAAACATACCTTTATGTTTTTTGGACCTTATCGGTTTCGTTAGAACTCTTTCTTCTTACCTTGACCTCCTTAGTTGTACGGACTGAAGTCCGAAATGATGTTTCATTGTCAGTAGTTCTGTCATACCATGACCGTGTTTCTGTCTTTATATCTAGTTACCTTTCTTTATCTTTCGAGTCTCTATTTAAGTACGTGGGTACCTGTGGAATAGAAACTGTTTCCTCCGTTCTTATATGTTACCTCTTTTCTGTTAGAGAAATTGTTCACCACGACCCTTTTGACCAGTTGGTGAACATTTTCTTACTTTCATCTTGTCCATCTTGCGAAAGACCTCTTCCGTTACCGTGGGGTGAGGTCATGAGAACGGACCTTTTAGGGTACCTGTCTCCTCGGACCATCCGACGTCAGGTACCCCAGCGATTCTCAGTCTGTACTGACTCGCTGAAGGGAAAGTGAAAAGTGAAAGTACGTAACCTCTTCCTTTACCGTTGGGTGAGGTAATAAGAACGGACCTCTTAGGGTCCCTGCTCTCTCGGACCACCCGACGGCAGAGACCCCAGCGTGTCTCAACCTGTGCTGACTTCGCTGAATCGTCGTCGTCGTCGTCTTGTGAAAGATTGTGGTATGTGTTTTTATTTGAGTTTTACCTAATTTCTAGATTTACATTCTGGTCTTTGATATGTTGAGGATCTCCTCTTGTATCCGTTTTGGGAGAGACTGTATTTAGTATCGTCCTAGGAGATACTGGGTGGAGAGTCTTATAACCTTTATTTTCGTTTTTATTTGTTTACCCTGGATTAATTTTAATTTTCGAAGATGTGGTGATTCCTTTGGTATTCGTTCCACTTTTCTGTCGGAAGTCTTACCCTCTTTTTTTATCGTTTACTTCGTTGACTGTTTCTTGATTAGAGTTTTTATATGTTCGTTGAGGACGTTGAGTTAAGGTCTTTTTATTTGCTGACTTAGTTTTTTACCCGACTTCTTGATTTGTCTGTAAAGAGGTTTCTTCTGTATGTCTACCGATTGTTTGTGTACTTTTCTACGAGTTGTAGTGAGTAATAGTCTCTTTACGTTTAGTTTTGGTGTTACTCCATGGTAAAGTACGGTCAGTCTTACCGACGATAGGTTTTCAGATGTTCGTTATTTACGACCTCTCCCACACCTCATTTCCCTTGGTAGAATGAAACAACCACCCTTACGTTTGATCAAGTCGGTGATACCTCTTGTCACACCTCTAAGGAATTTTGTGACCTTTATCTTTACGGAAGTTAAGTCAAGTCAAATCAGTGAGTCAGCACAGGCTGAGAAACGCTGGGGTACTTAGTGTCGTGCGGTCCGGAGGGACAGGTAGTGGTAGAGGGTCTCAAGTGAGTCTGAGTGTAGGTAGCTCAGTCACTACGGTAGGTCGGTAGAGTAGGAGACAGCAGGGGAAGAGGTGGACGGGGGTCAGGAAGGGTCGTAGTCAGAAAACGTTACTCAGTTGAGAAGGTTACTCCACCGACTTCATGACCTCGAAGTCGAAATCGTAGTAAGGAAGGTTTCTTTAGGGTCCCGACTAGAGGAAGTCTTACCTGACCAACCTAAAGGAACGTCAGGTTCCCTGAGAGTTCTCAGAAGAGGTTGTGGTGTGAAGTTTTCGTAGTTAAGAAGCCGAGAGTCGGAAGAAGTGTCAGGTTGAGAGTGTAGGTATGTACTGGTGTCCTTTTTGGTATCGGAACTGATCTGCCTGGAATCAACCGTTTCATTACAGAGACGAAAACTTATATGATAGATCCAACCAGTATTGAAAAGAAGGTTCCTCATTCACAGAAAATTAAAGTACCGACGTCAGTG
>SJYO01029184.1:27477177-27496537 GCA_006410555.1 Capra ibex
ACAAAGGGGTAGATAAAGGGTACTTCACTACCCTGGCCTACGGTACTAGAATCAAAAGACTTACAACTCGAAATTCGGTTGAAAAAGTGAGAGGAGAAAGTGAAAGTAGTTCTCCGAAAAATCGAGGAGAAGTGAACTGGGTCGTTAGAGTGATGACCCGTATGTGTGACTCCTTTGGTCTTAACTTTCTCTGTGCACATGGGGTTACAAGTATCGTCGTGACAAATGTTATCAGTCCCGTACCTTCGCTGGATCTACAGGTAGTCGTCTACTTACCTATTCTTTCGTCACCATGTATATGTGTTACCTTATAATGAGACGGTAATTTTTCTTGTGTAAACTTAGTCAAGACTACTCCACCTACTTTGACCTCGGATAATATGTCTCACTTCATTCGGTCTTTCTTTTTGTGGTTATGTCATATGATTGTGTATATATACCTTAAATCTTTCTACCATTGCTATTGGGACATACACTCTGTCGTTTTCTCTGTGTCTGAATATCTTGTCAGAAAACCTGAGACACCCTCTCCCTCTCGCACCCTAATAAACCCTCTTACCGTAACTTTGGACATATAATAGTATATACTTTGTTTAGCGGTCAGGTCCAAACTACGTACTATGTCCTACGAACCCCGACCACGTGACCCTACTGGGTCTCCTACCATACCCCTCCCTCCACCCTCCCCCAAAGTCCTATCCCTTGTGCACATGTGTACACCGTCTAAGTACAGTTACATACCGTTTTGGTTATGTCATAACATTTCATTAATCGGAGGTTAATTTTATTTATATAAATTCTTTCTTTTATAAGGTCTATAATTATGACATAAATATAATTATGAAATACACAACCTTTATAGAAAAGGGACAAAGAACGAATAGACAGAAAAGTAAAGTTAAACTAGTAGTTACGGTTGGAATGACCCAGTAACATTTTAGTTTATTCCTTTCGTATATTTTGTGACTCGGGCAACATCCCCAAGACATTTATAGCAAATACGGAGAAAGGAACTACATGTGATTTTACCTACCTTGGACACTAACGAGTACTAAAACACTAACTCAATACAAAAGATTGGTCGTATAAGAGGTAGGGGAAGGAGTGTCTAAGTCTCTGTATAACACACAAAGTTCTGTTCTTCATGTCTCACCCACTCTCTACCGTAGGAATGGACCTTGGAATACCCAACCAAATGACGCAGTTGACATAGACGAGACTCCATGTCAGGGGTTACCGTACACTAAAGACGAAACGAGAAGTCGTCCGTCTGTACGAGAGTTCACGGATCTACAGGACCCTCGTAATCACTAATTTTTGGATTTTCTTCATTCCTCCGTCTAAGGTTCCTTTTTATGTGTAGAGAACAGAAAAAGAAGATAACGAAAAACCGAACTATAAGTACCCTAGAGTGACTCATAAACGACATCTATGAATTCGTCAGAGAATCGGCTTACTACATTCTGTACCTTTTTCATCTCACGTCCTTTTTCGAGTTATATTACGGACCTAGTATTCTGTTGTAACAAAAAATTATAGTAAAAGTTCTGACCGGTAATAGATCCTCTAATCCTATCTAATATTTGACCAGGTGACCTTCTCATATAAAATACACCAAAGTCACTTACTGATATTAATGATTATCCTAACTCCACGACTTTAGAACCGGACATGGACCACTCCTAATCTCAGGAGAACGGAAACGGAACCGAGGACAGGTCAGTGAGTTTCTCCGTAAACCTATCGAAACGTCATCTGTTTCGTCCATCAGGGTACTGGTAGTGGGTCCTGGTGTCGATGTCAGGTAGAAAGACTTGTTCGGAGAAGACAGTATACGGTTCGGTCCCAAAGAGTCGGAGATATGAGAACTATAAATCCCTGTCTATTAAAGAATAACACCCCTCGACAGGACACATAACACTCTATAAATTGTCGTGGGGACCGGAGATAGGTGATCTTCGGTCATCCTAGGTGGGGTCAACACCGTTGGTTTTTATAGAGTCCTGTACGGGTTCCAATGAACCTCTCGTTTCACCAAGGACCACCTCTTGGTTACATGATCCGGTTGACCCTTTTCTCTGAAATATGAGCCGGAACTCTTAACTCTTAAGACTTGTATAATCTTTCTTAAAAGTTCTGGACGGAGAGTGAACTCTGGAGTACCTTGTTGACTTTGGGGAGTGATCACGGGTCCTCAGGAGTGAACGTTCGGACTAAGAAAACGGTAAACTTGTCTTTTAACCCGAAAGTCTTAAAACTCGTATACCTTTGGATTGGAAATCCGTTGTAGTCCATCAGAATTCTTTGACGTCCCGAAATATTAGTTCTGTCTGGTTCAAAGGTTGGGACCGAGACGGTGAAGACTCGACACAATACAATTCGTTCAATAAATTGGAGAGACTCTAAGGAAATCGAAGAAGAAATTTTACCAGATCACCATAATGGATAAAGTATCCTAATACTGTTCCCAATTTAAATGGTTAGACAGAGTCAGTCACGTAATTTTGTTACGAACCAGTATCAGTTATAAACTCTGTACGATTGACGACATTGTAATGGTAGTAATACCAATAATAAAAATAATTACATAATCGAGATCTTGTCTTTGGTTACATTTCGTAATTCTTCCTTAGTCAAACTGGAGTCGGTCCACCTCATCAAAGACTACACGAGACCACTAGAATGAAGTTCTACTATGGTGGACCGAGACTCCTCACACTGTATATTCCTCCGAGGCACCACAAAGGTTTACATCACGAGGTTCTTACATAAGATCCTTCATACGTTCTTTTCTTTTTCTCAACACCATTCCAATAAGTTTAAACCTATTTTCTTCGGACGTAGAAATTTACCGATTTCGTCAATAATTTGTCTCATAGATCTCTGACTCATTTACGGACCATACCATACTAATGCAGTCTAAGAACTGGGTTACGTAACTTTTACCTGTCGATTGGGAACCCCTGACTCCGAAACGAGAGACGTCCCGTCACTTTTACAATTATATTAGGGTTACGGTTACCGAGTTCACGATCCGTAGAAGAGGGAGGTAGTAGAAGTAGTGGGAGAAGGGAGTGGTCTCGGACTACCTATATTGGGAACGAAGTTTACTCAATACTTACCTTTTCCAATTACGTTTTAACCAAAGGTTCCAGAAGGAAACAAGATCGTTACCGACTTTCGACAGTCTCGATCCCTAGAACAGTCACATTTAGTCTGTTCCTGGGTCAGCGGGGGAGGGGATCAGTATGATCGATTAGTCGAGTTAAGGTTTGAGATCGAAGGAGAGTCTTTTTAAAATTGAACGTTTTCTTCACTCCTCTTCTTCGTGAGTCGAATGACCTAGTTCCGTCTCAATATACATGAGGTCTTAGGTACACGATCCGAGAGAGGAACGGATCCCCACCCATTGTCGAGTTCCCTGGGTAGTGAGTAATAGGGAAGGAAGGTACCGTAACCCGTCCACTAATACTTTAGACTGATCCGAGACCCTTCTCTGCACGTCTCGATCCCTTACCATCTTTGTAGTGTCTCGGTTCAGTCTTCTTCGAAGGGTCATTAACGTCCTCCGAAACATTTGAACCCATCATCACTGGGAATCTTTTTATGAGGTTATTTGAATAGTCTTTTTTTCTTTATTTTACAACTAAAGTAAGTCAAAGAGTCGTTACGTAATAAGTGACAGACTCACTCAGGGATTTCCTGACAAAGGGTTTGAACGTACTAGGGTGACTGGAGACTTTCTGTAAATAAAACAACAGTAACAAAGGAGAGAGAAAGTCTTACCCTTACACGAAACGTCGTCTCAGTCTACAGGTTCGGAAGTAACGGACAGAGGACACGTGCAAGGAGTAGAAACGACGGGAGCGACGGGTCCATTTGGTCAAACGGAGAAAGAAAGGGTCGACACCAAAAGGAAGGAGAAAGAAGGTGGGTTGGGTGGGGAAGAGGGATTAAGGGGTCTTCGTCTTTGAAGGTCTGTCCTTATTGTTATCCTGTATAAGTCCGTCGGACGTGGTCGGGAATTTATGACAAATATCGGGTTAACCCCGTGTAAGATCCGAGATTATTCAATAAGCTGGTTCCTACTCTACCGACCTACCGTAGTACCTGATCTACCTGCACTCAGACTCACTTGAGGCCCTCTACCATTACCTGTCCCTCCGGACCGCACGACACTAAGTACCCCAGCGTTTCTCAGCCTATGCTGACTCGCTGACTTGACTTGACTTGACTTGTCCAAAAGTAACCCGAAAATTAGTAAACTTCCACGGATAGTTAACTCCCTTCCCTTAAAACCGGGTCTCTAAAAAGACACTATTTGTCGGAGAAGGACGGTACCCGTCGTCTGTGGTCCTCTCAACATCGTACCTCCGTGCACAGGATGCGTTAACGTAAACTCGTATCGAAGATTAACTCCTCCCCGACAAGTATTTAGTTTCCTCGACTTGGTTACTCCAAATACAGTCATATTTCGACGAAACACCGACTTACCAGTGGAGGAGGTCTAACATGTCAATAATACACATATAATAAGTCTCGTCGCGATTCCTCTGTCGTCCGTCTATGAAAAAGTGTTCCGATAATCCTGTAGATGGAAGGACCAACCGTCGATCCCACAAACAGACTCCGTCCCCGAGAGAGTCACTATGAAACAAGTATAGACTGACTGTGGTCCGAGGGTGTGGTCTCCTCACGTTCGTACCTTACTAAGTCTTTTACGGACACCCGGGCGGTCGTTAGGATTCCTTTCGATTCACTAACAAAATCGTGGACCCGTCATCTTCGAAACATCAGGATATTCAACTGACAAAGGGAGTTCCTGTCTCAACCCCAGGTACCCACCTGAAACTCCCCAATCATTTGGAAAAATTTAACAACCGTCAAAAACCACATTGTCACATATACACATTTAAGGAAATCTCTTCTATGTATCGAAATAACCATAGGGATTTCCTCACATGTATTGGTATTTTTGTACTTCTTGGTAATCAGAAGCAGTATGTACCACAAAAAAAAGTTCATCACTCCTTGAAGGTCTTGAATCTTCTCTTTGCTTTTCACAGTCCCGTCTTTACCATACTGACTCCGGTCCTTACTCCAAGTCACTGTTGAGTCAATTGACTTTACAATGTCCTTGTCTTTAAAACAACTTACCTCTGGGAAAAGTAGGTTACCTCTGGGTTTGGGAAAAACAGTGGTGAAAATATTGAATACGAAAGAATGGGACTATTTACCCGAAGGTGTCACCGAGTCGTCATTTCTTAGGTGGACGTCACGTCCTTAGTGTTCTCTATACCCAAGTTGGGGACCCAGCCCTTCTAGGGGACCTCCTCCCGTACCTTTGGGTGAGGTCATAAGAACGGATCTCTTAGGGTACCTGTCTCCTTGGATCGCCCGATGTCAGGTACCCCAGAGTTTCTTGACCTGTACTGACTTCGTTGAATCGTACGTACGTGGAACTATTTATGTGAGACTACTTGTAGACCCTAAGAAAGATCTACAGTCTTCTAGTACGGCACAGTGTCCAAATAATAAGAATCATAACCAACGTCATCATATACGAAATTATATACTCTCTGACTGAACCGTACACTAGTTAGAATTTCAATAAGAACTTTATTTAGGGATTCTCTCCAAATGATAAAAACGCACACAAATAAACGAAGAACCCGAAGGGACAATCGAGACACCATTTCTTAGACGGACGTTACGATCTCTGGACTCAAGTTAAGG
Source organism: Capra ibex (assembly GCA_006410555.1). NCBI lineage: Eukaryota > Metazoa > Chordata > Mammalia > Artiodactyla > Bovidae > Capra > Capra ibex. The sequence continues at coordinate 27,482,914 of SJYO01029184.1, forward strand.
ACTCAGTCCTTCTAGGGGGCTTCTTCCTTTACCGTTGGGTGTGGTCATAAGAACGGACTCTTTAGGGTACCTGTTTCCTTGGACCACCCGATGTCAGGTACCCCAACATTTCTCAACCCGTATTGAATGTTGACTTGTTGTTGTTGTTGTTGTAAACGAAGAAGACAAATTTGACCTAATGTTCCCATATCGTACCCTCCTAAGAAAAAAAAAAAGTAGACGGACAGTTTATCGGAATATTTTAGAATGGAGTCTTCACAGATTTTCACCAGATTACAGTATCCTTAACTAGATTTACCGACACCTCTTTAATAAGAAGGGATCCTTCCTTTAACCCCCGTCCCGGGTCTGTGTCTCGTATCTCACCTTCAAGTGTCTTACCTTCTACCGACAGGAGATGGGGTCGACGTATTTACCTTCGTTCAGGATTCTTTTTCCCTTTCATATTCGATCGTCAACAAAGTTCTCTTTTTCTTTCATAATTTTCTTAATTCTAGTATTCAGGGTCTTTACTCTTTTACCTCTCTTTATTTGTAGTAGTAGAAATTCTGAATTTTCTATCTTTGTCGACAAGTAAAAGAAACCGAAGAACAAGAATGTCCAGTGTAGGAACACTCAAGTAAAAAGAAAGATTGACATTGGAAATTGTCAAGAAAGACATCCATCACCAGGATTTTAAGGGATTAGGAATATACGTTTTTACAGAAATAAAACGGGAGTAAGAACTCACTATTAAACCGACCCACATTTTAATGTCTAAGTACAAATAAAAGGGAGTCGGGAAACTTCTATAATTATTTATCAAAGTACTGAAGAAACAAACACCTATTTTTCAGACGAAACTAATATTAAGAAGATATGTATTAGACAGAAGAAGATCGAAAATTCTAAAAGAGAAAAAGGAAACTACGTTTGTTCCTCCATAAAACTACATACTAAATAAAAATAAATCGGACGAATCGTGTACTAAAAAAGATCGGTTACCTGAGTGTAAAAAGAAGTTAAAGTTCAGTAATAAAAACACTTTTGTTATAAAAGAAGATAAAAAAGAGTAAGAATCGGAACAGAAACCACATACAGTAACGTAAAGTAAATTAAATTCGAGACACAGAGAATTACAGAGGAAATAAAAAGGGGGATTACTATATAACAATATGAAGGACATTACTATATATTGAAGTTGAACCGGAAGGTTAAGTACTTAACAAAGAGGTCGAAAAAGTACGGATGATAAATCCGACAACCCAGAACAACAAAATAAAAATTTTTGACATAAAGGTGGGTAAAAAATTAATATACATTTTTTATAGATGTATAACGGCAAGACATTTGGGGACAATAACAAAGAACTCCAGAACAAGAGAATAAATAACGAAATTCCATAAATTTATAAATTTCAGATAAAGACTAACAAATTCGTATAAAAGTCCACACTTAAGAGTGAAAACAATCTAAAGAACTATCGAAAGGAATCAAGGTTTCAAGGGGAACAAAAGATTTTAAAAACAGATTTTCGAGTAGTAGGTACCCAAAAGAGAACGTATTCAGGAAGGAAAAGTCCGGAACATCGAAGTCAAGTCAAGTCAAGTCAGCGAGTCAGAACAGACTGAGAAACGTTGGGGTACTTAGTGTCGTACGGTCCGGAGGGACAGGTAGTGGTTGAGGACCTCAAGTGGGTCTGAGTGTAGGTAGGTCAGTCACTACGGTAGGTCGGTAGAGTAGGAGACAGCAGGGGAAGAGACGGACGGGGGTTAGGGAGGGTCGTAGTCTCAGAAAAGGTTACTCTGTTGAGAAGCGTACTCCACCGGTTTCATAACCTCAAAGTCGAAATCGTAGTAAGGAAGGTTTCTTTAGGGTCCCGACTAGAGGAAGTCTTACCTGACCAACCTAGAGGAACGTCAGGTTCCCTGAGAGTTCTCAGAAGAGGTTGTGGTGTGAAGTTTTCGTAGTTAAGAAGCCGTGAGTCGGAAGAAGTGTCAGGTTGAGAGTGTAGGTATGTACTGGTGACCTTTTTGCTATCGGAACTGATCTGCCTGGAATCAGCCGTTTCATTACAGAGACGAAAACTTATACGATAGATCCAACCAGTATTGAAAAGAAGGTTCCTGATTCACAGAAAATAAATAAATAAATAAATAANNCACTACCCTGGTCTACGGTACTAGAAGCAAAAGACTTACAACTCGAAATTCGGTTGAAAAAGTGAGAGGAGAAAGTGAAAGTAGTTCTCCGAAAACTCAAGGAGAAGTGAAAGACGGTATTCCCACCACAGTAGACGTATAGACTCCAATAACTATAAAGAGGGCCGTTAGAACTAAGGTCGAACACGAAGAAGGTCGGGTAGCAAAGAGTACTAATTTGGTTCAGCATACAACAACAGGGTGGAACCTGAGGTAGTACAGACCTATCAGACGAAGATGGAGACAAAAGAACACGTCCCGATGAGGAACCTAACCCTGGAGTCGACGTCGATGGAAAGAACCCGTCAGTCAGATACGTTCTCTTACTTGAACCCACCCGTTTGATACAGTCGGGGACAAATGGACACTTCTTACACTGAGATTCAGGAGTCTGAATGTGTCCTTCGGTAAACATCCGGTATCAAGAACGGGTCGACGGACCTATATCGGTAGATATAGACCAGGTTTACCGGTCACCTCGTATAGTACAACCGGGAGTGAATAACGACATGAAAGGAAAACGGACACAAAATAAATTATCAAAGGAAAACAAAGACTCCTACTAAAACGTCAAAATTTCAAAATAAATAAATAAAAATGAAAATATAAAGTAGAGAATGAGAAGAAACAAACCTTTTATTGTGTCGTAAAAGAGTACACGAGTGAGACGGTATAACTGAACCTTACGTTTAGTCGTTAAGAAAGAAAGACAACTTCTATTTTGTTCTTATTTGTTCAAATTTGATATCGTCTCTTCTTACCTCAAACTATTTTCTGTCTTGAAATCCTGCGTCACTAACAATTTAGGATCTTATTTACTGATTCCTCTTAAAATCAGAGAAATGACGTACAAAGACCTTTATTTCTCTATAGGTAGGTAGACTCTATCTCAACCGTATCAAAACGAAACTCTGTCCCGTCACCTACACTACTGAAGAGACATAAGGAAGGTGGGGTTAATAATAATCCGTACTCCTTTGAGTACGGAAGTCCCGGTGTCCTTACAAACCAGTTTCCTTCCACGAGATCAAAACACAGAATTGGGTTACCTTTCGTGACACTACTTTTGTAGAAGTGACTTTTTATCTTATCAATTTCGGTTCCATTACTCGTTCAAGACATAGTTTTTCCCTTTAGTTTATTCCCTCGGTATATAGGTTCCAAAATATACGTTAGAATGTCGGTATAGTTGAAGTCCCTCACAAATGACCCATCACTACCTGAACCACCCTTCCAGGATAGACGGTACGGATCTCGGGTAGAAGGTGACCTCCTCTGTCTCCTCTGAAATGGGGGGACAGACAAAGACACATAGGGTACCGAGAACGAAAGATTTGAAGAATGGGGAACTTTAAAGGTTCCAAGAGTGGACAGAAACTCGAATAGAGTACATCGAGGACGACTTGGTACCGTTAGTCACATACGTCTGACGAAAAGGTCTTAATGGTTTCTCTTTAGATTTAGTTAAGAGTACTTTTCGTTCACTTTTGAAAAAGAGGTCGTGAAGGGAACCAGAGGTACCATCTCCAATTCAGAACTAGTGTATGATGTCCCGAGATGACCCCGGTTTCACCGACCATCATGTCCTTCCCATCTCGTAAGAATTATTCTTTCAGTTCTGACATAACCTCAGTCTTTCCAGTAATTTAAGTAGGGTTAGAGATTCGTCCTCAGTTAGATAATAGGGATTGCTCTCTAAACAACCTTTACCTTAAAGTATAGAAGAGAAAACTTCCCTCAACTTACCATTTCCCCTTTCCCCCTCTCTTTCTTATACTGAACAAAGGAAGACAAGAAGTACATATTAAAATAGTGGTTCTTTACTGAAAACATCACTAATCCTCGGATTTAGTACTTTAATACATTGTCAAAAGAATTAATCAGTAAGGTAATTCTTAAACAATAAGTCTTACCTATTTAAAACCAAGGTAATCTTCATCAGGTTGTAAGGGCCCAGTAATTTCTCGACAATGTTTAAACGGCTTTATAGACTGAACTAGACAATGGTCTCTGAATTAGATCACAAAGGAAATCCGATCTACACTTCTCCAAATCAAGATACTATACCAAAATCATCTCTCTCACTGTCACACCAAAACGGTTCTCTCCGTGAGGAGTGGGGTCAGAAAGTGTAAGGTCAATCCAATTCCTTTGTGGGAAAGGTGTTTACGGGACACGAGGGTATTCCTCTATGACCTTCAGGATACGGTAAAGAGAGAGTTGTCCTCTCGATCAATCGCTTATATCCGTAAAGACGATATTACGTTATACACGAAAAGACTTTTAGGAGGGTAAGACGTTTTGACATGTGACTTTTTATTGTCCCGAATTCCTTTTTTGTTTTAACCTCGTCTGTCAAGACTTGAACACGTTGAAATATTGATCTCACGATTATTTTGTTGATATGATTATTTTATGATCACACCAAATTTTCCGTAGAATCTAAAGATTATTTTTTATAATGTCATTCATCTCTGAAGTAGGAAATCTTACCACTGAAATCGAACTTCCTTCCTCCATATTCTTTCCCAACTTCGGTAACTCAATATCTCTGTTCTCTTTTTACGGGTTCTAGTCTTAGTACACTATTCGTAAACCTTCTGGTTCGTATACCGGTTTGGTTCGGTTCTCCTTCTTACACACCACTTATCGTTATCCTATCTCATGACACAGGAAAGCACCAAACGTCTTAAAGTCAACACAATCACATATGAACCGTAGATCAATGACAGAGAACTGCCACGTTTTATACTTAAACGATTCTTTTTAGTACAGACTTGGTTACGTTAAAGAAAAAAAAAAACGTTAACGATAAAATATAGTTATAGTAAAAGAATAGATGGTGAATGTATACTTGTACAAACTTTATGTATTCAGATATGAGATCGTCTTTGTTTGATACATTCTATCCTCCATCGATACACCGTAAACCGGAACCTGTCAAATCTCACTCCCAACGTTTAGTAAGTCGGTGAGACTTAGAAAAGAAAACCAGACATTAGCGACGGGACAGACGTGAAACATAAGAACATGTAAACATATTTTTCTCCTCAGATTAACATCCTACTACAGACAAAGGTACAGACACTGAAGGTCACAAAGTCTTTAGTTCATCTGTTCAGAAAAATCGAGGGAGGTTAACAAATAAAAAAAAATTCCCGTTTTCAAGTTCTCCCTCTACATAGATAAAAAAAACAACACCATTTCATGTGCATTGTATTTTAAATACTGAAACGTCACATATTAAGCACTGTAATTCTTGTAAGTGTTACAACACGTTGTAGTGGTGATTGGATTAAGGACTTTAAAAAATGGTGGAGTTTTTTCCTTTGAGACACGGGTAATTTATCAGTAAGGGGTAATGGGAGGACGGAATCGGGGACCGTTGGTGACTAAACGAAAGACAAAGGTACCTAAAATAATAAGACCTGTAAAGTATATTTACTTTGGTAGTTTATACACTGGAAAACGTAGACCGAAGAAAGTGAATCGTATTACAAAATTCTAAATAGGTACAACATCGTAAATAAGGAAAATCACTAACTCATTATAAAGTAACATACCTATATGGTGTAAAACGAATATGTAAGTAGTCAACTACCTGTAAACTCAACAAAAATGGAAGACCGATAACAATTATCACGACACTTGTAAGTCCACATTCAAAAACACACCGTATACAAAAGACAATAAAACTCATATATGGATCTTCACCTTAAAGATTCAGTGTCCCATTAAGACACAAATTGAATAACTCCTTAGTGAAGGTTTTAAATTTTGGTAGAGTAAAAAAAAATACTAAGTACAGACGACGGTGGAGTACAGACGACGACTAACGATGACAACGGTAGTAGGTACAAACTAGTGGTAACACGAGAAGAACCAGAAAAACGAGAAAAGACTTAAGACATAAGTGAACGGAGGACCCAAACTAACTTTTTCTAGTTGAGGAAAATGTCTCATTGTCGATTAATCGTATAATAAAAGGAAGTCATTCCCTTGATGTTTTCAGTACCATATGTTCTACTAGTTAGTTCCCAGTAAAGAAAAGTATGTTTTCTAAACAAAAAATGCCGAAACTCCCTAGAAGTAAGGGACTGGTCCCTCACTTGGGTCCGGGAACCGTCACTTTCGTGGTTCAGGATTGGTGACCTGACGGTCTCTTAAGAGTTTTCTAACCATATAAAAATTGTTTTGAGAAAGACTCAGGTCTCGATAGGTTTTCGAACTCCTAAGACCTTACAACCAGAGACCCTATCGTCTCCAATATGAAATGACAACAATAACAATAATAGTAACAATCGTAAGAATATGACTAACAACTCTGCACCGGTGTCTCTATAAGCGATAACTAGTCATCCGGGAGGTATAGATATGACTGACGAGACAATGGAGAATCTGGAGAAAGTGACAGAAGGTACGAAATAAAGGTAATAAAAGGAGTATGTGAACAAGGAACTTGTGACGTCTCATATTTCCCGATTTTGAAGAGGTCCTTTAACCGTGAATCGAACGGAGACGGTCCAGTTCACTAGAAACATAGACCATTTGGGACCCCTAAATCAACGAAAAAATTTTTCTTATACTAAAGGATAAACATAAACTCCTCGGGAATACGGGGACCTCTTCCTTTACCGTTGGGTGAGGTCATGAGAACGGACCTTTTAGGGTACCTGTCTCCTCGGACCATCCGATGTCAGGTATCCCAGCGTTTCTCAACCTGTCTTGACTCGCTGAAGTGTTTTATACGGTATATTCTTATTCTGTAAATCCTGTCCATACCGAAAGACAGCACCATCTCGTGTCGAGAAGAGAAAGAAAGATACCTACAATTAGTTTTAACCGGGGTGCGTCTCCACTTCTTCCACCGCGTAATAACTCCTTATGACTTTTCGGGGTAAACAGACTTTATTTTAGAAGGTACACGAACAATATAAAAATTTTTGGAGGTGGTAATATTAGTGAGAAGACCCAATTCTGTGACAAAGGGTTTCAAACGACGTCCCTTGTATTAAAATACCCTATTACTATCCCAATTGATCTCTTTTGTAAATATACCAGTTTATTTGAGCTCTCAAAGACCTAATCTCTTTCTATTTATCCAAAGAAAAAAATTTCTATCCAAAGAAAATTATGTCCTGAAGAGTCTCGGAAATTTTATAATTATACGTAATACTTAGATATTCACTCTCATACCCTACGTCATAAAAGGTTTGAATAAGTCGGTACCTTGAATAAAAACCGACACACACGGTGTACCGAACACCCTAGAATCAAGGGGTTGGTCCCTAACTTGAGGACGGTGGTGTCATTTTAACACCTCAGGATTGGTCACCTGGAGGTGTCTTAAGGAGCCTGGAAAAAAAAAAAAAAAAAAACATCTCGTAAAACTTTCTAATCACAAGAGATCACATACAAAATCCTTCAGAAACCTAACACGGTAAGGTAAAGATCTTCGATAAACATCGTTGTTCGATAACTCTTAAGGTACCTGTCTCCTCACACCACCCAATACCAGGTACCCCAGTGTTTCCTTAACCTGTGCTGACTCGTTGATTGTGAATAACCATTTATATCATAGAATCAAACCTATTCAAGTAAGTTCATCGTTCGACAAAATCTTGTCCTGGAGTTTAAGTACAATGGGTTTGAAATCGTACGAATGTCCCTAAACTATTTTACGTCTGACGGGATGTGATTTTAAAGACTAAGCAAACCTGACAACTCCCATAAGACGTAAAATTTGTTCATGACGTAAAATTTGTTCATGAACTTACCACCTGCTGTATCCCATTATCCCGGGTCCCCTTTCGAACTATTTCCTCCAGTCCTCGTGTCGGAAGTCTCTCGTCAGGACCCGTTCTAGAACCTCTTCTCCGGGGACGTGTAGACGTCTCCCGGCACCCGTTGAACTGTTGTAACAAAGAGACCATTACGCCTCGTGTTCGTGTGGCCTTTGTATGAAACGGACACACTGTGAGGAGAGTCTAGTTGGGACGTCACTGTACATGAGTGACAAGGGAGACGGACCGGAGGTATGAGAGGGTCTCAAGGGTGGGTTGCGAAAAGAGAAAACGGTAGCAGGTGTAAGTCTCGGGGACCGACAGTCCAGGTCTTTCTTCCTGGGAGGCACCCCTCGAGTGGGGAAATGGGGTGGGTGACAGGTACTGAACAACCGTTCTTTACTTACCGTAAAGAGCCTTAATCGGGTCCTTAAAGACGACTATTTGTTTACTTTGAGAGTTTCCCTTTTCGTTAGTTGTATCAAACTTTATTTTAGTCACAAAAGTCGAATCAGACAAAAGTTGAATCAAACTTTATTCTCAGTGTAGATCCCATAAAACTCCTTTCCTAATCATTTTACAGCAAATCCCTCTAAAGAAGGACCAACGTCCCGACTAGGTCTCTAATCCCGGACGAAAGACTCATTCGTCTTGTCCTCTACGAATGGACGTAAAGGATACTGGACAGGTCGATCGTAACACAGTCTGAGGAAGAGAAGGTGGGAAGAAGGGATGATTCAATGGACCATGGACTTTACGACAATAAGAATTTCGAAGTAGAAAAATAAAGTCTGAAACTAAGGACTATTTAAGTAGAGAGAAACCTCCACTATTGAGAATTAGTGAAAAATTTTGAAAAGTAAAAATATAACCAAATATCGACTAATTGTTATAACATTATCTAAGTCCACTTGTCACTTTCCTGAGTCGGTGTGTATATGTACATAGGTAAGAGGGGGTTTGAGGGGAGGGTAGGTCCGACGGTGTATTGTAACTCGTCTCTAGGGACACGATATGTCATCCAGGAACAACCAATAGGCAAAATTTATATCGTTACACATGTACAGGTAGGGTTTGAGGGCATGATAGAAAAGGGAAGCCGTTGACATTCAAGTAAGGGATTCAGACACTCAGAATAATTAGTAAAAAGTAAACTGGTCGTGTGTTCTAAATCTTTTGTCTTAGACTACCATCACTCACCACCACCACTCCTCTAGGACTCCGGTGATTGGTGTCCCCGTCCTCGACCCGCCTACACCGCCCCCCAACCTACCCCACCTCCTCTATACTTCCTTATTCGGTTCCTTTAGTCCGAAAGTCAAGTCAAGTCAGCGAGTCAGTACAGCCTGAGAAACGCTTTGGTACCTGACGTCGTGCGGTCCGGAGGGACAGGTAGCGGTTGAGGGTCTCAAATGAGTTTAAGTACAGGTAACTCAGTCACTACGGTAGGTTGGTAGAGTAGGAGACAGCAGGGGAAGAGGAGGGTGGAAGTTAGAAAGCGTCGTAGTCCCAGAAGAGGTTACTCAGTCAAGAAGGATAGTCCGAAATGGAAAACATATCAGGACGCCTCTTGTTCGGAGAGACATAACAGTCTCTATTCAAGAAATAAGCACCGTCTTCCGTGTCACTAAAGATCTTACTCAACGGTCGAGAGTTCGAAAAGTGAAATCACCACAATTGAATTTTGGTTATACAATGTCTTCATTGGTTTATAGGAACGATAGACAACGGATCTCGGTTTCCCAAAGTGAAGTCCCAAAACCTACGTTTTACTGACATTAGGTTTTAAAATGGTCTAATAAACGTCAGTGATTCTATTTATCGCCAGAAATAATCTCACTAAAAGGAGAACTAAAAACATAGATCTAAAAATGTGACAGTCGATAAGGGAGTTTCACTAAAATCTTTGACCTCCTGACTCCCACAGTCAATAACTTTAGACAAGGTTTTAGGTGGAGGAGTGTCCTGAGGTAAAAAAACCGGTATTTACATCAGATAAAATCTTTATAGAACTATACAACAGAGAACAGAAGCGGTGTATGTGCGATTCTGGGTCTCTCACCCTTCACTAGGTCGTTATACACACACCGACGATTTTGTCCCAATATAAAAGAATCCCGACGTGAGGGACTTAACCTCTCTCCAATACTTCATATATATGACATAGAAATTTTCTTTACCTATTTAGGTTTAACAGACGTCCTCCCCCTGCTTCTTCGAACAAACCTATAAAAAAAAATTAACTCATCTTTCCCTTTCTGTAGTTTGAACCCTCATCTCTAATAAAAATTTTGTCTCTCTATTCCATTCACAGGGACGTTCAAATCAAAAAGAGAGGAAATCGTTTAAGTACGTCGAAACTACAGAAGTGTAAATACTCTAGTACGGGAGTCCCTAGATTCCAGTTTAGTGTCAGGTGTGAGTGGTGGGATGGAAAATATTCGACATAAGGAAGTAATAAAATTATCCACCTTTTACCCCCTAATCCCAATCCCTCGTCTTCCTCGTCCCTTTACACCGAACGAAAGAAGGAGTGAAACAAAGAGATAAAGGGAACGAGGGAGAAGGAAGGGAGAGAAATTTTTAGAAAAATAAACACTTTTAAAAATACCTTATTTCATATGTATATAACATTGTTTTAAAGGTTAAAATTAGTGAAAGTTAACATATCAAGACACGGTTATTTACGTGAATATAACACATTGGGAGTGGTGGTAGGTATAGCCCTTAAAAAAGTAGAAGGGTTTGACTTTAAGATAAGGATATTTGGTGAGGGGTAAAAAGGAGGGGGTCGAGGACCGGTGGTGGTAAGGTGAGAGACACAGACACTTAACTGAGGAGATCCGTGGAGTATCTTCACCTTAGTACGTCATATAAAGACACATAGTACACATACACACATAAAGACACATAGTACGTCATATAAAGAAAACACAGACCGAGTAAAGTGAATCGTCTTACAGAAGGTCCAAGTACGTACAACATGGTACAGAGAAAAAATTTACCTTTACTGTTACCTTTTCTTTACACTCTTCTCTGACCACTTCTTAGATCGTTTACAACCAAAAGACTCGTATAAAAAGTATCCTACTTCCTCTGGTGTAGTAGAAACTGTCACTGTCTGTACTGTTCGTTATTCAGGGTCACTATTGACACACTTTACGACCCAAAATTTTCTGTCTGTATAAGGAATAATTACAAAGGGTCCCTTAAAGTCTCTCGTAGTACATAATCCTCGACTAAAGGTCGTCCAAAACAACAGAAAACCTCTTCAGGAATCCCTATCTTGACAAAGGGACAAAGGGAAATGGACCGGAGGAGAGTCTAACGATAAACTCCCGTTAGTACAGACCTCGATAAACCATACCAAAATAATCTTTCTAATGATTCCCTAATTGATCTCATACTTTGGATACTCCGTTACAACTTTCCTTTCACTTTAATGACTCGGACCACTTTCCTTCTAGTTTCCTTGAAGTTGTTTGAAGTGTTTCTATTTACCTAAAATTTCGTACGACTAGTCGAAAGAGGAAGGTAGAGGTTTCCCCTTGTCACCCGTTTTCACTCGAAGTCGACTTTTTCAATCCATGATCCTTCATGAAGGTCCGCGTTTATTCCCCTCGTCTTCAGAAAAATTATAAATAAAAATTAACTTCCTATCAACGAAATGTTAAAACTCAACGAAAAACGGTATGCAGTCGTACTTAGTCGGCATCCATATGTGTATAGGGGAGGGAGGACTTGGAGGGAGTGTGGGAAGTTCCAACAGTGTCTCCTGATCCAACTCCCCCTCGTCTTCAAAGAACTTTCAGTTATATAATATGGAGTTCGGATGACGACTCATTCTCCTTCTACGTAGATGCACGTGTTTATGTGTATTATGTTAAGTTAATTGTACTCCCAGCTTTATCTGTTTTGATTTGATATAACATCTCCCTCCACGTATTTACATTATGTTGATATTACTTTTGGCTCCGTTGTTAACATGGTTTTCAGTCCTACCACCAATGCAGGTCACCTCTTCCTACCTCGGAAGACCCCACAACCGTAACGACAGAAAGAACTAGACACACCATCAATGTCCCTACAAACGAACGATTAGTAGTCAAGTTGACATGTAAATACAAAATCCACACAGTCAACATAAAGGGTCGTATCGTATATAAATTTACTGTGATGTAAAAGTAAACAAAACCCATCAATACTAACCTCCGTTTTCCACTGGTCTTCTGTAAATTCACAATGTTAGTTCGTATTCTAACACATATACGTATGTCGACAAAACTCTGATGATAAAAACAAACTACCCCACGAGTCAACGAAGTCAGTACAGGATGAGAAAACTCTATGACGACTGACATCGGGTGGTCCGAGGAGATAGGGACCCTAAAAGGACCGTCCTTTGGACCTCACCCAACGGTACGAGAGGAAGCCCCCTAGAAGGGTTGGGTCCCTGACTTGAGTGCAGAGAACGTGACGTCCGTTCAACGAAACGACGACTCGGTGGTACCTGTCTCCTCGCACTGTCCGACGTCTGGTGCCCCAGTGTTTTTCAACCTAATAAAAACAAATGAACAACTATAATAAAACCCGAAGACTCCACCGTGATCACCATTTCTTAGGTGGACGGTCACGTCCTCTACATTCTCTACACCCAAGTTAGGAATCCAGTCCTTATAGGACATCTCTTCCTTTACCGTTCGGTGAGGTCATAAGAACGGACCTTTTAGGGTACCTGTCTCCTCGGAATACCCGATATCAAGTACCCCAACGTGTTCTCATGTGCTGACTTCGTTGAATCGTACATACGTACGTATTATAATAAAATCGGAAGACCCACAAACCAAAGTAGACCAGACCCAAAACAAACAAACAAAAATGTGTTCCGTCTTGTTATGGTTCCCGAAGGGAACACCGAGTCGACCATTTCTTAGGCGAACGTTACTCCCTCTACACCCAAGCTAGAGACCCAACCCTTCTAGGAGATCTCTTCCCTTTCCGATGGGTGAGGTCATGAGACTGGATCTCTTAGGGTGCCTGACATATCAGGTACCTCGGTGTTTCTCAGTCCGTGCTGATTCGCTGAAAGTGAAAGTCTCGTTATGGTTTCGGACCTCTTCCCATACGAGAGACAAGAGGTCAATACGGGAACCTTGATCATTCTTCCGTAAACCCCCGTAAACACCTCGAAACTGAAGGTCCGACGTCTCACATAACCGTAGACTTACTTCGGTAGACCGAAGTCCAGACACAATGACTGGTCTCCGGGGTAAACCGTAGGTCTTAGTCCTGGTGTAAACTCTACCTCTCTCTCGAGGTCAGGACACCCATACGTAAGGGAGGGGGGTCCACTCCCACACAACATGATCGTTCTGTCCCACCACCACTCCTTCCGTGTCTCGGTCTTTTCTGTACCCTAGATTGGGACGACAAAGGGGTCAAGGGGTACCCTGAAAGTGTCTCGGTCGATCGTAGAAACACGGACAAAAGAGTTGAACATTTTACTCACACTACTAAAGATGGAAGAGACTTCCAACCGTAATTGACACTTCTGGTTGAACTACACCCTTTAACGAAACTTTTCAGATTTCCTTAACGAAACTTTTCAGATTTCTATATATATATATATATATATATATATATATATATATATATATATAT
>SJYO01029184.1:27496599-27718465 GCA_006410555.1 Capra ibex
AAAAATTTTTTTTATATTTATATATATATATATATATATATATATATATATATATATATATATATATACCGTCACATATCGTTCCCTCTCTTTCTTGTATTTAGGGGTCAGGGGTCTAACATAGTGATTCTCTTTTACTTCCGTTTCGGACTTTGAGTCATGAACAAGGGTATCTTGAGTCACTGTCCGCGGCCCACGAGTCTGTGTCTGGTATACAGAGGTCAGAGTCCCTTTTCAACACTACCCCCCCCTCCCCAGATTTCCTTTGTCCACTGTTCAAGTCACGTACAGTCCGTCTTCCTATTTTATTTACCGTAGTGGACACGGAAAGAAAAGATAAAAGAAAGACTAATCTAAAAGTCTCCACGGGACTCACTCCCACTACGGATCACTACGACTACAAAAGTTTCGTCTCGCTAGAGAACCGTCTTTGTACCCCCACTACGACACTTACGTGAGTCTCTGTTCCAGTATTAGAGACCCGACGGAACTTTCGAAGTGTCCCTAAAAACCTCCGCTCCGGAATGGGGAGGGTGAAGGGGGTCAGTATTTTTACAACTCACCCTCAGAAACATAACAACACACGATCAATCGAACGGTACTAAGGACAATCGTCCGGTCCTGACGAAGTGCGGACTGAAAGAATGATTGTAAGACTAACCTTGGACAGTAGGTCATGGGGCACGTCCCTTTTTCGGACTGGGAGGACGTCCCCCGGAGGATCTGGTGACCCTAGTCCCCTTCTTTACTACCGATATCACGACAAAGGGTTGGCCTTTTCTAGTGGTGGTGGAGGAGGGGTGGTAAAGAGGATCCCGAAACCTTTACAACCCTTTTACAAAACCAGTAACGTGACTAACCCCTTACAGGAACCGTGAATCACCCACCCTTGGTCCTTACGAGTTACAAAGTGTAGCCCATCCTTGTGTTACGAAGGAACCACCGAAGGGTCCACCGAGTCACCATTTCTGAGACGGACGATTACGTCCTCTGCATCCAAACTAGAGACCCAGTCCTTTTAGGGGACCTCTTCTTTTACCGTTGGGTGAGGTCATAAGGACGGACCCTTTAGGGTACCTGTCCCCTCGGACCGTCCGATATTAGGTACCCCAGTGTTTTCTCAACCTGTACTGAATCGCGGATTTGTTTTTGTTTCTTTGTGTTACGTCACTTCTACACAAGATGAGGTCTAAGGTCACCACTGGGAAAACTCTTTGTAACGTGTCTGAGTGGCTCTCCTTGGGTCCTTTCCCTCAGAGCGTTGGTCTCAACTACCACGTACAGGTGAGTAAGTAAGTAAGTACATGAGTAAGTAAGTGAAGTGTCCACAAGTGACTCATGTTCGAACGTCGGTCCAGGGTACATACCAGGACTCCAAAGTCTCAGAGACGGAGTCTCTCGAGTGTCAGATCGTCCTGTCCGTATTACTCTAGTACTGTAGTATTACACTACTCATGGGACCATCTCCACACCTGTCTCCGGGTCGTCCGTCTCTACCCTCTCTCTCTCTCTCTGAGATGTCTTTGATCCACGGAGTCTCTTCTCAGGTGTAGACTGTAGTCCCACCCAACAGCCTCTACTTATCCTGAAACGGTCAACCTCTTCCCCTTTCCCCTCCCATACGGGTCCCTGTACTCTCCGACCACACTGACCTCACTCACACCTGGTACGTCCTCTCTTCTCCAACTTTTCCAGTCCAACTACTTCCGGATTAGAGTTTCCTAGAGTATACGGGTTCTCAAACTGTAATGAGACATGTAGATCGGGTGACGTTTGTACCCCACCACTGCGAACACAAGTGGGGATCTGTAGAAACACGTGGGAGAAAGGAGAGAGAGTCTAGGGTGTCGGAGGGGAGAAAGGGTCGGTGAGTCGAGAGGGTAACAGTGACAGTGGACTACCCTTCCTCTGACTCAATCGGGAAGGTCCCCCGAAGAGAGAAATAGTTGTCTATTCCACTTGCGAATTGTTGGTTACCGTAAGATCTACAGTCACCTCTCAGAAACCGCCCCTCTGAAACTTCTTGAGTTACGATTTCTCTGTCGTACCTCCGAAGTAAGTCACCTGTGCGTGAACCTGTGTCACACCCTCCTTCTCCTACCTTGATTAGCTCTCTCACCGTACCCTTGTATATGTAATGGCATACATTTTATTTATCGGTCACCCTTAAACGACATACTACGTCCCTCGAGTTGGACACAACTCTGTCACGAGACGCTATTGGATCTCCCCACCCTACAGCCCCTCTCCCCTCCCTCCAAGTTGTCCCTCCTCTGTATACCTATGGACACCGACTAAGTACAACTATATACCGTCTTTGGTCGTTTTACAACATTTCGTTTATCTAACGTTACGGTCACACTCGCACAAACTCCACGGACAGACTCATCCACTCTAACATAGACAGACACTCGTCCATCCACTCCGTTATAATTATCAAGGACGGAGTTTCTGACGACACTCTTACTTTACTTAATCATGTCCATTCCACGAATGGTGTCCTGGGTTGGGGATTATTCGGGAGACATTTACGTTCGAGAGTAGTAATAAAACCCGAAGGGACCACCGACTCTACAATTTCTTGGGTGGACGTTACGTCCTCTGGGTCCAAGCCTGGGACCTAGTCCTCCTAGGGGACCTCTTCTCTTACTGATGGGTGAGGTCATAAGAACGAACCTCTTGAATTACCTGTCTCCTCTGACCACCCGGTGCCAGGTACCCCAGAGTTTCTCAGTCTGTACGGACTCGTTGATTACGAAAACAGTAATAAAGTCTTAGGTCCCGGTCCCAGGTCAGACCCCTTCACCCATGGGGGACCGGTCCTACCTCTACTCCTAAAATATGATTCTGAATCACTGGTAGAAACCGTTCAAAGTTCATACACGGATCTGGTGTAGGATTCGGATCTTGTTATCTTAAAAAGTCGTACACCGAATAGTTTTACACTTAAAACCGTTCACCTCGGTATTAAACCACAGGTAAACCCAAACGAAAAAGCCAGAGGTGAACCCCCGTGTACCGTCCACCCTACGAGAACATGTCTACCCCGTCCGGAAAGACCTCCGGGCCCAGTCGTCCAGACCGGAGGACACACCCTTCTACTTTATCTTCGTCGTATCGTGACTCCCGGTCTCGGTCCCTCTACGTAAGCTTTCTTTACTAGAACCCTCGCCCCCGACCTACTCCTTTCTTTTTGAAGTGACCTCTTCTTTCCTCTTTTCACCTCCTTTTTTTGACCCTTCGTGTTTTAGGTATTTTAGTAGGTCGACGGGACTTTGACTTGAAGGTAACAAAAGACACAAGAAAACCCTTCTCCTCCCCACCGAACAGGTCGCAAGTCACCTTTGAACAACTAACTGTGACTCAACCCGTGTTCAAGTCACACTCACACGGAAGTCGATAAATAAACCAAAAAAAGATTTAACGTGGGAAACGTCAATTCTGACAAATCAAAGAGGACCGCGGGACCCCCATCACTCAAATCTAACAATTTTATCGTTGGTAATTGTGAGAGACACAATACTGTGACAGGAGGGACGGGGGAAAGTCTCCTTAACCCGTACTCTAACAAACTGTGTTCACTTTAAGAGGAGAGGGGCGACTCTTCGTTCCCCTCTTAGGAGACTCAGTCTCGTGCAAGTGGATCGGGAGTTGGGTGGGACGGAGGTTCGGAGGGATGTGAGGGTGAGTGTGGGGGCACTGGGGGTGCACGTGTGAGGTGGTGTGAGTGAGTCAGTGTGGGTATGGGTAGGGTGCTCGACCTCGTTGGGACCTCTCGGGTATACGGACAGAGCGACAAGAAAACAAAACGAAAGGAAATAAACGACACAAAACTAAACTTTAGTCAGAAACCCTAATTTAACCTATTAATAAAAAAGTACAATAATTATCACGACACCTCCCTCGTACATTCCTGAAAGAGGAGACACGACCGGTACGAACGAAGAGGACTGACTATGTATGTTATGACTGAAAGTGACTAGTTAGTGGGACCAGAGACAATCTGAAACGTATGGTATGGAGAACCCGTTTCTCGGGTCCCTCGAGATTTTCTACGTACGTAACGTCTTAATAGATCTAATAAGTATCCAGACAAATTTTCTCTTAAAAAGTACTTTCCTGGTCCTTCGAGACTGAAAGTGTTTCCGGGACCCCTTTCTAGTTTCCTCGTCAGTCACTCATACACACCTCACCGACTCGAGGGACTCGTCCGGTTTCGTCTCAACGGACGACAGACCCTTCCAGTCGTAACCAGTGTCGACCTGTCGACACTCCTCGGATCCGGATCCTCCGTACCTCCTATTCAAAACACAAGAGACGCTGTAGGGACCCCGTAAAACAGACATAGTCACGACAATTTGTCTTGAACAACGTCACTACCTTTATGAGATGTAAACGTGACAGGTTATTCCGTCGGTCACCGTGTAAACCAACAACCTGTGAACTTTACACTGACGATACTGACTCCTTAACGGAAAATGTAAAATAAATTACAGTCACTCAATTTTATAGTCATCTGTGTACATTGGTCACCGAAGACATCATCTACCGTACTGCGACCTGGTAAATGCCCAATGAAAAGACGACGTGACCTAAATTCAAACATGGAAGGATTTAGAGAACTCCCGTCCTTAGTATAAGACACTGGTATCTTTTAGTATAGAACTTCTTAAAAATAAAGGTCCGGGGAGGGGAGTGTAAACTGTTTAACCTTGTGATTCTTTCTGACATTTTGAATGGACTTTGGTGTCGAGAGGAATACTAATCCCCACGGACCTTGGGACGATGTACCTGACACAAAGCCGGGGTAGAGGGAACGTCTCTTTAAAGTTTTCTTGTTTACAAGAGAAGAAAAGGTGAAAGAAGTGACGAATATTGACTCTACTGAGACGACTATAAACTTTTATTAGACCTCATAGACCTTTTCCAGTTAGGAGTAGGGTCAAGGGTTCTTCTCATCATGATTTCTTACACAATTGGTAACCTGTCAACATGAGTAGAGGGTACGATCATTCCAGTACGAATTTTAGAACCTACGATCCGAAGTCGTAATATACTTGGTTCTCGAAGGTCTACAGGTTCAACCCAAATCTTTTCCGTCTCCGTGGTCTCGAGTTTAAGGGTTGTAAGCGATCTAACATCTCTTTCGATCCCTTAAGGTCTTTTTGTAGATGGAGACAAAGTAGATGATGTGGTTTCGGAAACTGACACACCTAGTATTATTTGACACCTTTCGAGAATTTCGTTATCCTTATGGTCTGGTAGAACGGACAGAGGACTCTTTGGACATACACCCAGTTCTTCCTTGTCAATCTTGAGACATACCTTGTTGACTAACCAAGTTCTAACTCTTTCCTCACACTGTCCCGACAGACGACAGTGGGAAAAATAAATTAGATATACGACTCATGTAGTCCTCTTTACGACCCGACCTACTCAATGTTCGACTTTAATTCTATCCGTCCTCTTTGTAGTTGTTGGAGTCTATACATCTACCGTCTTTCATTTCTTCTTAATTTTACGGAGAACTACTCCCACTTCCTCCTCTCACTTTCTCGTCCGAATTTTGATTTATAATTATTTTGATTCTAGTACCGTGGGTCGGGGTAATGAAGTACCGTTTATCTTCCCCTTTTCCACCTTCATCACTGTCTAAAGGAGAAGAACCCGAGATTTTAGTGACGCCTACCACTGACGTTGGTACTTTAGTCTTCCACTTCCATTTCCACTTCAGCGAGTCAGCACAGGCTGAGAAACACTGGGGTACCTGACATCGGATGGTCCGAGGAGGCAGGTACCCTAAGAGGTCCGTTCTTATACTTTAGTCTTCTGTAAATAAATAACCGTCCTTTTGATACCGTTTGGATCTGTCACACAACTTTTCGTCTCTGTAAAGAGACGACTGTTTCCAGATATATCAGTTCCAATACCAGAAGGGTCACCAGTGTATAGCAACACTCTCAACCTGGTATTTCTTCTGTCCTGCGGTTTCTTAACTACGGAAAACTTGACATGACCTCTTCCGAGGACTCTCAGGGAACCTGTCGTTCTTCTAGTTTGATCAGTCATAACTCCCTTTAGTTGGGACTTATAAGTAACCTTCCTGACTACGACTTCGACTTCGAGGTCATAAAACCAGTAGACTACACTTGTCGACTGAGTAACCTTTTCAGGGACTACAACCCCTTATAACTCCCGTCTTCTTCTACCGTAGTCTCCTACTCTACCGACCTACCGCAGTGGTTACGTTACCTGTACTGGAACCGGTTTGAAACCCTCTACCACTACCTGTCCATCCAGACCGCACGACGTCAGGTGTCCCAGCGTTTCTCAGCCTGTACGGACCCGCTGACTTGTTATTGTTGCTGACCTCATAGAATTAGAGGAGTACACGGTTCCGTGTCACATCCGAGACCTGTTTATAAACACCTTACTTAATTAGGAGATTCAGAAAGGACAATACATAACAGAAAATACAATATAAACGGTTCTTTTATACAACCAGAGTCAATCACATAAACTCAATCGGTCACGAGTACTACAGAGTCGGCTCCCTCTTCCCCGGATACGAGACATCTACACCGGGACCGGACACGTCCACAAGTTCATATCTGATCTCTTGGAAGAACTTCGACGGACCGTCCGACTACTTTACGACATCGAGAACACTAGGTCCGGGGTAGACGTAAGGCTTAAGAGATCTGAAGTACCATTGGTCCTTGAAGTCCGTACTGAGGGGGCCAAGAGATGAAAAGAAGACCGGTTTGTGTTAGTGGATTTTTGCTTTCCAAGGTTTTCATCCTGAACCCGAGACATCGGGTGACCAGTGTAATCTTACCTCTCTTCCGTGGGGTAGGTTTGATTGAAGGTTTAGTTGACGACTGTTCCTTCTGATAAGTTGAATATCCAGGTTCGTGTCATAGGTAAGTTGAGCGAAGAAGAGAGGCAAAGGGTCGGGTCCGGAAACGGGGGTTGGGTCTCGGTGGTTGTTATTGAGTCGTGATCGACTTGATTCCGTTTTGGACAAGTATCGGTGGGTCACGACTCGAAGTCGGTTCTTCGACCGAGGAGGTCCGTTGTAAAGGTTCTCGGCCCGGTTCCTTCCCTCGTTTACCGGGTGCAGGTTAGACGTCACTTTACCAGTCCTACAAACGACCATGGTGGATTTCTTCCTGACTAGGTCACGACTCTATCTTCCGTAGGTTCCCTGGGCGGGTCGGGATTTTAGAATTCGGGTTCATATCAGTAACCTACGGTTCCTGTGACGTCTTTCAGAAACCTCGTACATCTTTCTTGTGGTTCGGTCAACCTCACGAACGATTCGGTCGGGTCTTAAGGATCGTAAGGTCGGTGTGGTATATGTGGGGGTGGGGGTCTCCCGTCGGTCACCGGTGTCACCTCCGACGTAGGTGGTCCGACTCTGGGAGTAGTCGGGGAGGTTCTCAGACGAGGAAGTGAATCCCGGTCGGACGAGTGGGACACGACGACCCAAGTCCCTCCACCTGTTTGGCATGGCGGGTCAAATCGGATTCTTAGAGTGAACGGTACCTTAGAGGTCCGTCACTTAGTAAAACTCGGTCGTGAATTCGTCGAAAGGTGACTCAGTAGGACTCCTGACAGTCCAAGTGATTAGGACTGTATATGACACATATAGGAAACAAGAGTAGGACAGGGGTAGAGTTACGACTCCCTCTCCCCGACGATTTGTTGTCTCGACATTTCTACACGAATAACCTTCAGTAAACATAGTCCCGAGGGAAACGAAGAGACAGAGGTGTTTCCGGACTTCGTGAGTCATTTTAGGACGGTCATGGTTGAGAACTAGACACACACGAGAGTCGATGTATCGATGGTTCTCATATATAAGAAATGAGGGTCACCGTCACGTACAACCTAAAGAAAAGGTCTGGGAGGTACCTAGGCAAAGGTAAACTGTAGAATATCTGGTCCCCAGACCTCTTCCTTCACCGTTGGATGAGGTCATAAGAACGGATCTCTTAGGGTACCTGTCTCCTCGGACCACCCGACGACAGGTATCCCAGCGTGTCTCAACCTGTGCTGACTTCGCTGAATCGTACGTACGTACGTAACCTCTTCCTTCACCGTTGGGTGAGGTCATAAGAACGGACCTCTTAGGGTCCCTGTCTTCTCGGACCATCCGATGGCAGATACCCCAGCGTGTCTCAACCTGTGCCGACTTCGCTGAATCGTCGATCGTCGTCTGGTCCCCAGTCCTAAAAAAAAAAAAGACATTTCTTAGTCTATCATTTATAAAATCGAAACGTCTGGATGTCAGAGACAACGTTGTTGAGAAGACATCATACTTTCGTCCGTGTCTGATACATTTATTTACCCGTACCAGGTGATTTTGAAATAAATATTCTGTTTAACGTCTAGTTTAAACTGGGTACTGGGGACGAGATCTGTGTTACCTGATTCAGGTTAATCAGTCCCTCAGTCGACAGGCTCCCTGATGTTCCTTCCCTGGTGACAAAATAGGAGTTAAGGAATCTCCTTCTCTAATTTTTTTTTTAGTTCTCATAAAAAGTAGAAAGGGTTAAACTTATACTTTTAGACAAGAACCAGTCTACAACCTATGGGATATTGTTAGTCTTATCTGATTTAATACTATGTCAGTGTTGGATGTTTAGAGTCACCGAACTTGGTTGTTTCCAAATAAGGATGAGTGCGACGTACAGACAGAGTCGAGTCGTATATAGTAAGAGTAGGCCCCTGGGACTGACTGTCCCGGAACGGTATACCTCTAATCACGGTCACCGTACCCTGCCCTTGTCTCGTTCAACACAGGACGGAGAATACATGAAGACGGGTCTTCACTGTGTTAATGAAGACAAGTACACGGTAACGGACCTCGTTCAGTACACCGGTGTGAAACTGAAGACCCCCTGACCCTTCATGTCACGACGACACGCGGGTCGTCCTTATCTCCACCTTATAACTATTGGTCGGGATTACAGATGGTATGTGAGATCCTTGACGAAGCAGCCAAAGTAGAAGTACAGGAAGGAACGGTTCGAGAATCCACTAGACCGGATTCCAGATAAAAGGGTTGGGACGGACCAAAGTGGAGTCAGAACGACCAGTAACTGTAGCTGTGTACTTCTCTATCGAATCCTTGATTTCCTGACCCTATCATTAGTAAGGAAATTTACAACACCGCTGGTCGGTACTTGTACTTCAGTCTGGAGGGTCGGTTAAAGAAGTCCGGTAACCTAGGTTCCTAACTAACAGGAACCCGTTGTCCGAACTCTTGTTAACCCGAAGAGTAAGGAGACCCAAACTAAAATGAAATGAATTACCCTTAATATCCTAAGGGATTTATATCCCTTATATCCTTAAAGGAATATCGAGTCTACTATTCCTTAGAGAGAGGTTAAGTCCTCTGGACCCAAGTTAGGGACCCAGTCCTTCTTAGGGGATCTCTTCCTTTACCTTTGGGTGAGGACATAAGAACGGACCTCTTAAGGTATCTGTCTCCTTGGATCACCCGATACCCCAGATCCCCAGAGTTTCTCAGTCTGTACTGATTCGTTGATTATGTGTGTGTGTTACCCTTAAACTTAGGTTCGTCTTCAAGAGACGTATAACTGAGACCCGTAAAGGACGGGAAGTCCGATAACCTCTCGTCAACAGTTCTACCTTCTCCCTCTTACTTACCATCCTTCACCATAATCCCATATAATTACGTAATAATACCCGATGGAAAGTACGTAACCTCTTCCGTTACCGTTGGGTGAGGTCACAGGAACGGACCTCTTAGGGTCCCTGTCCCTCAGACCACCCGATGGCAGATACCCCAACGTGTCTCAGCCTGTGTTGACTTCACTGAATCGTCGTCGTCGTCGTACCCGATGGAACTTTGAATGTCACTTACTAAAGTCCCCTCCCTCATTTCTACCTTATTAATCCCATTCGATTAACGAGACTGTCAGGGTTGTAGAGTCACCGATTTGTGTTGTTCCCGTTACGACACCCCTCCCTTCCCAGACGAGGTACGTTCTGGTGGGAGGGGTTGAGTACCGTTGC
Organism: Capra ibex; assembly: GCA_006410555.1. Taxonomy (NCBI): domain Eukaryota; kingdom Metazoa; phylum Chordata; class Mammalia; order Artiodactyla; family Bovidae; genus Capra; species Capra ibex. The sequence continues at coordinate 27,506,647 of SJYO01029184.1, forward strand.
TTTTAACAGAGGGTTGTAACGGTTTGTAGGGAACCCCCCTTGTAGTTGGAGTCAACTCTTGGTGACGGCAACAGGGTTTCATAAACGTATGTATGGAAGTGAAGGGTCTTAGGAGCAGAACTCAATATACATAAAGTTGTAAAGAACATCTGCACCCACAACCTCTGTTTCTAATACCAACCATCCCTTGTGTCAATATTCTAGTAAACGTAAACATGGGGGTACCCTGTATCTAACTCCGTTACACCTTGGTTGTGACAAGTGTATGTCGGTCTTGACCTCATTTTCCGGAAAAGTTCTGGGTAATTGGAAACTCTTCGGTTGAGTCAAGATCCCGATACCTTCCAAGACTTCTTTACTCGAGATGTTGGTCTTCGGGATTTCGTCACCACGAAGAGTTTGAACTTACATGTGTGCTTCGGGACCCTTAAACGTCTACGACTAAGTCCTCTAGACCTACCCCCTCCACCAGACTTTAAGACGTAAAGATTGATCAAGAGTCCACTGTGATTACGACGACCAAGGGTATGTTGTAGACTCATCTCACAACCACTAGACACTCTTTTCTTCGACTGGTAGGTTGTGGTAAACATCAAGATATCTCCCTTAACAAGACAAGGTTCTACTAAAGAAACCGACTCATTGATTATTCCTTTAGACGTCACAAATTTTGTAGGGAAGGGAAAGGGTAAGAGTTCTTCCATGTTGGGTCACAATATCGAAGCAGGGGGCGGGAAAGAGAGTAAGAGGGGTTGGTAAACTCCCATTGTACTCAACTCCATAAGTCCATGAAGGAAAACTAGGTGATGGAAGAAAAAAATCTAGAAGAGACACCGACATACACACTACCTGTCTCACCAAAGGAAAAGTCTCCGTTGTCACTCTTCTTGAATCCTTTTCGTTAATCTCACTGTTTTTTTTCTAAATCACAACCCCCGATAAAATAGGGTCGACATCTAAGTCTATTCCGTTGGATCTAGAACCCTCGTCACGGGACCTCGAGGTTCAGAACCCGGACTCTGGAACAGAGGTCAAGACCAAACTAGTGAAGGATTGGAATCAAAGGAGTCGACATTTCCTTCTATTATTGTTACAGATGGAGCTTTCCACCGATACCCTCCTCTTTTCTCGATTACTTGTACTTATATGTTGTATTTATACGCAGTCATTACTAGTCCGCGATCACAATAACTACGACGATGAGTACGTCAATGACAATTGACACCGAAAGTCAAGAAAAGACAGAGATCTAACAGACGGACACGGAGTGAGGGTAGTCACTGTAAAGAGTGAGACGAGTCACTAAGGGTTAGATCCTACCCGGCTACTCCCCTCGGACTTTTGACGAGGGTGACCTCTCGCACCAGGTGAACTCTTGACTCCAGGACAAAACTCTTAATGACCAGGTTTCGACACTAACTCGGAGTATGACGAAAAAGATCGGAACCGTTTAGGTTTCTACCATTGTTTGGAACACATGAATGAATGAGAAACTGGAGAAGTTAGTGGAAGGGGAGATTATTGAAATATTACTCCTCTCCCCGGTAACATACTTACGGACTGACGGTCTTCTTCTTAGGGTGAAAGTTTGACCTTTAAACGTACGTAGCCACTGTACAGAAATCATAAGTACGAAGGTAAACGGCTCCCTGTCAGTGGTGGGGTACCGTTAGTCGCTACCTCAGGAAAATTTAGATTGTACAGGAAAACAAGAGATATAACACATGCGAGTGGAACAAGGAGAAACGGACCGTCCTTGAAACCGAAGTCAAGAATTTCCTAAAGGATCCTCCTCTTTGTCCTATGAAAGATGAAAGGAGATTATCAAACCACTGTACCGTCTGTCTACACGACGGAGGAGCCCAGAGGTCCTCCTCCACCTGACGCAGAAGGGTTGTCGCGACCTGACAAGGTCGTCGGGACTCCGAAGTAGACGGCGGCGGAGGGGACATCGGAGACGGTTACCGGAGGTCCCTGGTCAAAGACTTCGGACGACGATTGTGAAAAGGTTTGTGTTGTTTTTCGGACAAACCCCTATTCAAAAGAGTTAATTAGGAGTTCATGACTTACGGAGAAAAGAAGGAAATCAGACATTACACTATCGTTATCCGAGAAAGTGATCGGAGGATTCAGGAGGGAGGTTCGGGTGCCGGAGAGGTGAGTAGGGTCGTGTCAGAAGGTCTTTACATTTAGAGGTAGTTTATTGACGTAACGAGTCTAGTGAAATGACCGAAGAGTGGCACATGTCCTTGTTAGGTTTGAGGTGCCGACCTGAAGAAGCAGGTCACGGATTACAGTGACCCGACATCAACGTTCCCGGTCTGACATACAAAGCAATTATCACGAGATCTCATAAAGTGTCCCCCACAAAAGAGAACGGAACGTCTCCAACGTGTACTTTCTTTCTTTCTTTTCTAAGTCTTCTACGATACATCGACCCAACCTCTTTGTAAGTCGATCCAGAGTCGACTTCCGACTTACTGGTCTTCACCGTCGACCCAGAGTTAAGTCATGAAATCTCATAGGTACTCTACCGTTTGTAGGTGTCGGAGTTTTATAGATTGATGAGATACACCACATCCCGTCCTGAAGGGTTTCCCACAAGGACCCTATAAGTATCGACAATTTGTCTTCTCTCCCGGAACGGTCCACCGAGTCACCATTTCTTAGATGGACGTTTCGTCCTCTACGTCCTCTGTGCCTAAATTAGGAACCCAGTCCTTCTAGGGGACCTCCTCCCGTACCGTTGGACGAGGTCATAAGAACGGACCTCTTAGGGTACCTGTCTCCTCAGACCGTCCGATGTCGGGTACCCCAGCCTTTCTCAGCCTGTCCTGAATCGCTGAGTTTTTGTTGTCTACTCTTTTTTCTCCAGACCACCGAGTCCTTTCAGTCAACCTCTTTTACGACCCAAGATCAATTTACCTAAAGAAATGAGACCCTAAAGACTCTAGTAGAAATTGTGTGGCTCTTCCTATAACACTCGTCTGGTACCTAGAAAAGGGTTGAAATAGACTTCGTGTCTTAAAACAAAAGTGTCTCGTAGAACACCTGATCATCACGAGACGTGTCGTCTGAAACCTTTACGACCACAGCCGTTATGTTTCCTTACGAACTGGCGTGTGGGGCGACAGAGCTGGTCTACGGAGTGTAACAAAGACATTTACGACGAACTCCCATGACTGATTAAACAGGTAAAGTTTCCCAGTAACTGGAAGTTTTTTTTTTTTTTTTTCGGACCAAGGGTTTCCAAATCTTGATTGGTTCATTGTCATTTTGAGTAAGAATCAAATAAATCCCTCTTCTCCTTCTGTCACTCACTGTGTGCAATGGTGTTTTGGACAGTAATTGTTAATCCACAGTACGTCTTCTCAACTAAATTGTAAAAGTAGAGTTGACGTTTAGGTGAATAATATCGTAACCTATTAAATTTTTAAAATTTTTTTTTGTAGTATAGTAATCGTTTTCTTCTTCTCCTTGGATAGTCTAGGCGACGTATTCCCCAAGAAACACAACCCGATGTTGTGGGTTCAAGTCTACTTGTAAGCTATTAATCAGGGACTTTTGTTTCCCTAAACACAAAATAGAAGAAGGAGTCAACAAACTGAGATAGAATCGTCCGAAGAGAACGAGAGTCCAAAACACCGAGACACATTTTAATCCTTTGGATTCAAACTTAGGACCGAAACCGTGATTTATTACCACAGGGGAACTTCCGAGATCCAGAGTAAAGGTAGAGACTTCTCTCTTCCGGTAAAGGTCAAAGGAGAACCTCTACATGTACCCTTTGGGCTCTTCCCATTACTCTAACCTTACCAGGTACCCGACTTATTACCTCGACTACTATTTCGACAAGTCATTTCACCTTCTTCTGTGAAGCTGTCCTTTCTCGCATCTTCAAGGTCATTGTCGGGAGTCGTTTGTCTAAGCTAATACCCTGTTAAAGTGGTCATTGTCGGGAGTCGTTTGTCTTTCGACTTTTACTCACACGGATCGGGACTCCACTTTGGGTGTCCGAGGAACGAAACATAATTTTACCCCCCCCAGTCGAGAAAACCCAGTACCTTACGAACCTCATAGATTACCATGGATGTCTGGTAAGAAGGACTTCTGTCGTACATGTGAGTCTACGAGTTTTGAGTGAAGTCTTAGTAAGAGATATCAGGATAAATAAATGGAGGTTCAGAGAATTCTGAATTTTTGGTGGAGTGGGGACCTCCATATGGGAATGGTGAATTGTTTTAATCATTATCTGGGAGTTGTAAGCTTCTGTACAGTGATAAACCTACAAACAGGGAAACAAGGTCACGATCTCTATCTGTCCAGTTCTGTCTTCGGGACGGAGGAAACGTAAACCAGTAGTGAGTCGTTCGTCAGGTGACAATCGTTCACGATCTGACATCCCATGTCTGTCCGTCTGGTCATCTCAACGACGGTCTTTAGTCTCAGACAAACTGTCTATCACTCCCGACCCATCCTAAACTTCTCCGTCTCCTGGCAGTCACCACCATCAACCCAGATCGTACTCAGTCCCTTCTCGACCGTTCTTTGTGTCACCCCCAGTCCTGACCGACCAGACTCCATCTCACAAGAAATCGGTTCCCTTCCGTAGAGGTTCTACACGAAATAGTGGGACCGATCCGGTACGGCACTACGACGAGGTATAGGTCGAAATCGAGGCTCACGAACGGGTGTCCGTCCACTGGCTGTGTCACTTCGATCTTGAGGATGGACTCTCCGTCGTTTAGTGTTCGACTCCCCAGAGAGGACCCATACGTCTTGAGAGTGCCCCACAAATTCGAGACCTGTGGTCTGACGACCTCGTCTGAGTCAATAAGTAGAAAAAAACGGAAGTCTACCTGACGGGAACCATCGGACCTCTATTAGTCTTAATTGACAGGTACAACGTACATCGAAGAAAAGAGGGATCACAATCAGCGAGTCAATACGGGCTGAGAAACGTTGGGGTACCTGACGTCGGGAGACAGGTACTCTAAAAGGTCCGTTCCTATGACCTCACCCAACGGTAAAGGAAGAGGTCCCCTAGAAGGGCTGGGTCCTTAGCTTCGGGCCAGAGGACGTGACGTCCGTCTAAGAAATGGTTGACTCGATGTTCCCTTCGGGAAAAGAGGGATTCGGAAAAGTTTTTCATCTTACGCAAACGAAGAGGAGACAAGGACACTTCATCTTCGTTCACTTTGCTGATTGGGGTTGGTTGTGTATGTATAAGTGCTTACGTCTTTCAAGAAATCCTTGACTCCGGATCTCTACATTTCACTGTCACCAGGGTAGTGTGTCGGTCAGTCACCGGGTTAGGTCGGTTCTTATGGACACGAGAAGAAGAAAGGGTCTACCTCACGGGCTGAGTGGAGAACGTGTTTTGGAAAGGAGGTCGGGAGGAAGAGACGTAGACAGACTGTTCTGTCGTAAAAGTCCGTCCCAGTCGATGACTGACTGTCCTCGACTTTGTAATTACCTTCACCCTACTTTTTGTCGGGTGTCTACCCAAGGCCTACTTTTCCCCCTACCCGTCTACTGACAAAGGAGAGTGAGTTGTGGAAGAACCAACCCTGTCTCACAACACAGACAGATATATCGACGTCTCACTAGACGACTTAGACGACGTCCTTAAAGGACCGGGCCCTGGGGTACTCCTGACGGGACCCCCAGCCTCATCCTTCCGGTGATCAACACGATTTCTCAGAGGAATTTCTAAGGTTTACCCTTTCGGGAGGAGCGTAACCGGGGGACGAAATCGAGTCGACAGACCGTCTGAATGGTGTAGAGGGTTCCGTCTATTGGGTACCTGTTCTACTATTGGCCCCTAGGTGGGGGTACTGGGGAAACTCGAAGAGGGAACCGAAAAAGTAAATGAAAACGATAAGAACTGGACGGAGGGACAGTGGTCCTATATGTCGTGGAAGTAAAACAGGTCCAAACGGGCCACAACTATGAGTCGGAAACACAGACGTAACATCCTTCAAAGTAGAAAATCCCAAAACCCTTTTTCTAAATAGACTCTATATTAAGTGTATGATAAATAGGAAAATTCCTCATGTCAATTCAACCAAAATCACATAAACGTTCTATAACGTTGGTGGCGGTGAGAGATTAAGGTCTTATAAAAGTAGTAGAGGTTTTCCTTCAGGGTATGGGCGATCGCCAGTCGTCAGGTAAAAGGGGAGGGGAGTCGAGGACCGTACGTGACTCGAAGAAAGACAGAGACACCTAAACGGATAACACCTATGAAGTATTTATACTTTAGTATGTCATACACTGGAAAACACAGACCGAAGAAAATGATTCGTATTACAAAAGTTCCAAGTAGGTAAGATTGACTTTATATACAGTAACATACTATGTGGTGTAAAACAAATAGTTAAGCAGGTAATTACCTGTGACCCGTTAAAGGTGGAAAACTGTTAACACTTATTAAGACGAGATTTGTAAGTACATGTCCCTAGACAAACTTAGGGCGGAAAGTCAAGAGAAGTCAAATATGGATCTTCACCCTAATGACCAAGTATACCATTGAGATCCAAATTGAAACCTCCTTAACGGTTCGAAAAACCGTGTTGTCGACATGGTGAACTGTAAAAATGTAAGGGTGGTCATCATGTTTTAAAGGTAAAAAGAGGTGTGGTAGTTGTTAAATAATAAGAGAAAAAATAATATTGGTAGGACCTCCCACGTTTCACCACAGAACGACACCAGAAACAAGAGGGGTGGTAATGGTGGAACGAGAAATAACCAACAAGGTTAGAAGTCATAAGTAATGGTACTTGAATAATTCGGAAACCCTTCCAGTCCCGGGATGGGATTGATCACGAACTTCAACCCGGTATAACTCGTAAGACCGTTTCGTCTTTTCTTCTTCTCTCCAATCCCTGTGTCACTCGAACGGTGGAAACCTTCGAGATGGCATCGTCCTCGTCAGACGAGACGATCAGGAAAAAGAAAGGAGGTTTCTCTGGAAACTTACGTTTTCATAATCATTATGAACCTGTTCCGAAGGGACTTCTCTACTCTGATCTCGACCCGGTACCTCTCACCTATCTTCGTTTTACCTACTTCCAACTTTCCCCTCTCCGTAAGACTTGATTTTTTATACTTGATAAAAGGTTTCTTGTCGAGTCAATGACTTGGTCTCGTTTCTACTTTTAGTTTGGTCAATTGTCACCGAAAACAAATCACACGTCGTCCTCCCCTCTGACCTTTACTACCGGGCTTACGTCCCCCTCTTAGCCAAAGAAAAAGGAAGTCCTGGTGATTTAGTGTCTGTGTGACCACTGTGAAGACTGGGTATCTGGGGGGAGAGACTTTGGGAGTCTTTTAGGTTGTGTCTCTGATACTCAAACTATCTACCGAGACCGGTCTTGAGTCCATGAATCGATTTCTTCAGAGAGGACCACCCGAAGGGTGACTTTATCCTCCCTCCCCGTCCATCCCGTCTGCCCAACCAACCTTCGACTCCGTATCTTCCTAAGAACCACTTGTACTACTGTCTTCACCAAGATCAGTGGTGAGTCTTAGACCGTTATAAACTCTTCAGGATGTCCCGTCACTTTCTGTCAGTAGAATCAAACCCGACGATATTATTTTTATAGTCTCTGATTACCGAATTTGTTGTTTGCAAATAAAGAGTGTCAAGTTCCCCGACCTTTCAGTTCCACGGTCGTTTAGACAACTCTCTAGTGAAGTATCAAGTCTCTATCAGTAGAAGTAGGACATAAGAGTATCGACTCTCGTCTCCAGTAGAAGGGTAACAGAGAATATTCCCGTGTTAGGGTAAGTACTTCCGGGGTTGAGAGTGTCTGAAGTGGAGTGTAACCCCTAATCCAAAGGTTGTATCCCTAAACCACTTTTCCTGTGTTTGTAAGTCAGATATTGTCCGTGACATTCCTGATCCGTCGGGGTCTAACAAAGGTAATAGTTGGACGAAAGACGGAAGGTCTTTGGCATAGTAATGTCTATTATCATTATATTGTTATTGTCGTAAGTTACTCGTGGACATACGTGGACCATGATACGACTCGTGTAATACACAGAATGGAGTAAAGTAGAAATGTTGTTGGATACTCTACCCATAATAGTCGGGGTAAAATATCTACCCACTTGACTCCGAGTTCTTACAATTTACTAAACGAGTCGATAATTCACCATTGATCATCACCTCCACCTTAAACTCGTCAAACCTGTGACCTGTCGAGAGTCTCCGACACAGAAGTCACTAACGGGGGTGTAACTCGGAATTTAAGACCTTACAAAGTGTAATGAACGGGACAAGAGATATCGGAGTAATATTTATTTCGTCGTTCCCGGGTTCCATGTTAAATTAATAGATCTTTTTCTTGGACAAAAGTCCTAAAGGGACCGTCAGGTCAATTCTGAGAGACGAAGGTGACGTCCCCCATACCCAAGCTAGGGACCACCCCGTTGATTGTAGAGCATACGGTGTCCCGGTTTTTTATTTTATTTTATTGGATAAAGGATAAAAGGTCACAACAGAAGGTAACCGTGACACCATACTTAATCAGTTTTTCACGATTGGAAGAGGATGGGGGTCGTTCCGGAGTTACACTATCCTGTGTCTTGTCAATTCAAAAATACCTCCTCCTCTAAACCCCCTTCTACAATTTTAGTATCAGGAGACGGATTCCTGTTGTCCAGAACTATTCAGTTGTGAAACTCGTCGGGTCCCGTTTTCTTCACTATTACAAACCTCGCGACTTTCCTTCTTTAGATTTACCATCCGAAATCGACTACCTGGACAAACTTCGTTATGGAAACTAAAGTCACTCGGAGGGTTCCTTTTTGAGTGGACGTACGGGTACCGGAGTCTCCCATTCGTTCAAGGAAAAATCTTCCCTCGATATCTGTGGGTGATAAACCCTACATAATTAACACGTTCTACTCAGTGCAGGGACGACATCCGAGACTGGATCGGATTAGTCCTACTCCCGGGCCGACAAGAAGGGAGGTGATGTCACCACGAGGTACCTCCTCGTGTCCTCTAAAGGGTAGTCGTGGGAATAAATTTTGATAGACAAAGTCTTTCGTTACATTATCGGGGGGTGAGAGGGGTTTCCCCGATTTCGGTAGAGTAACATCAGTGTGACCCTTGTACCTCAGGATCGATTCCAGACAGGGTCATCATCCTTAACTCAACCCAAAGATACTGGTCCTAACTAAAAGATACCAACGAAGAAAAATTTAAAAAGGTATACAAGAGAACCAAATAAATAAAAAATTTTTTAAAAATGACCTCATATCAACGAAATGTCGATCAAACATGACATGTCGTTTCACTTAGTCGGTGTACCACACGTATACGTGATCACGCACTCCTGATTCAACGAAGTCAACACAGACTGAGAAAAGCTGGACTTCTCGACACCGGACGGTCCGAGGAGACAGGTAGCCTAGGAGGTCGTTCTTATGACTTCACCTTACGATACGGGAGGAGGTCCCCTAGAAGAACTGAGTCCTTAGTTTGGACGTAGAGGACACAGAGGACGTAAAGTCCGCTTAAGAAATTGTGACTCGGTACCCTCTTCAGACACATACGCATACAGGGGAGAAAGAACTTAAAGGAAGGGTAAATCCAGTGGTGTCCCATAACTCATCTCAAGGGACACGATATGTCGTCCAAGAGCAGTCAATGGACAAAACATGTAGTACTGTATATATACAGTTAGGGTTAGAGGGTCAAGTAGGGTGAAGGGAAGAATGAATGGGAGGACTATAGGTAGGTAAACAAGAGATAAAACCTTCCCTGGGTTTTACCAGTAGTTCAGATCGGGGACCGGAACTTAATCTTAAAAAAATTCATATTTGAGAAGTTTAAATCAAAAAGTTACGTTTTATGTAAACATAGTGAATTCTTACATTTACGAATCCATATATACACATATATGCTAGTATACATAAATACAAGTATCGACACGACACGAATCAGTGAGTCAACACAGACTGAGAGACACTGGGGTACCTGATATCGGATGGTCCGAGGAGACAGGTACCCCTAAAAGGTTGGTCCTTATGACCTCACCCGACGGTACGGGAGGAGGTCCCTTAGAAGGGTTGGGTCCCTAGTTTGGGTTCAGAGGGGGTAACGTCCGTCTAAGAAATGGTAGACTCTGTGGTCCCTTCGGGTTCGGTTGATGACTTCACCCATCGGATAGGGAAGAGGTCGCCTGGAAGGGTTGGGTCTTTAGCTTGGTCCTAGAGGACGTGACGTCCGTCTAAGAAATGGTCGACTCGATGATCCCTCCAGGAATACAAGTATCTCCATACACATTTTCATAAGTCATTCTACAGATTAAGTGAGGACAGGTGTTAGGTAGGTCAAGAATGGGAAGGAGAGTTTTGCATCGGGGGGGAATATTGAAAATCATAAAAGGATACATAGGAAGGTCTAATAGAAATACTTTTATATTCGTTTACACTTATATTTGAGAAAGTTTTTATATAAGAAAAATGTATTTTGTGCCACATAATAGACTTAGTAAAAAGTGAAACGTCAAAAAAAGTAAATTATTAGATAAAAAACATAATCGTGTATCTTTCGAAAAAGTAAGAAAATATGTCGACGTATGATAAGTAACATAATTAGTCGGTAGTACATAAATTGGTCTACAGATGACTACCTGTGTCTTCAACAAAGGTTAGAAAACGGTAGTGTTTGCTACCACGTTACTTATTGAATCTAAAAAGTGTGTACACACTCATATAGACATCACACTTAAGAATTTTCATCCTAACGAGTCACTTTTTATACATGTAAAATTTTGACTTACTATAACGATTTATCGGAGGTATCATAAACATATTTAAGAGGTGTCGAAATGGTTCTCTCAAATAATTAGTTTGAAAACTCAAAAACGTTTAGAGTATTAAATCACATCAAAAAAAGGTAACTACACACTGTATAAATAAAGTCCACACGTTGTATTACTAAGTTATAGACAAATATAAGGTTTTTACTAGTTGAGTCATTCAAATCAATTGTAGGTATATAAATTTTTAAATATATATTTTTAAAAAAAGAATACAACTCCTGAAAATTCTAAATAAGAGAATCGTTGGAATTTTATATGTCAAGTCAAGTCAAGTCAAGTCAGCGAGTCAGCACAGGCTGAGAAACGACGGGGCACTTGGTGTCGTGCGGTCCGGAGGGACAGGTAGTGGTTGAGTGCCTCAGGTGGGTTCGGGTACAGGTAACTCAGTCACTGCGGTAGGTTGGTAGAGTAGAAGATAGCAGAGGAAGAGGAGGACGGGAGTTAGAAAGGGTCGTAGTCCCAGAAAAGTTTACTCAGTCAAGAAGTGTAGTCCACCGGTTTCATAACCTCAAAGTCGAAGTTGTAGTCAGGAAGGTTACTTGTGGGTCCTGACTAGAGGAAATCCTACCTGACCAACTTAGAGGAACGTCAGGTTCCCTGAGAGTTCTCAGAAGAGGTTGTGGTGTCAAGTTTTCGTAGTTGAGAAGCCACGAGTTGAAAGAAATATCAGGTTGAGAGTATAGGTATATACTGGTGACCTTTTTGGTATCGGAACTGATCTGCCTGGAAACAACTGTTTCATTATGTGAGAATAATTGATGTGAGTGGTACTACATGTAGGGTAGGGGTAGTTAAAACACTTGGAGGAAATGGGTAAAGTGGGTAGGCGGATTGGGGGACGGAAACCGTTGGTGGTTACACAAGAGACATAGATGTCCGAACCCCAAATAAGAAATCTAAGGTACATATTTACTCTAGTATACCATAAACAGAAAGAAACAGACCGAATAAAGTAAATCGTATTACAGGAGTTCCAGGTAAATACAACAACGTTTACCGTTCTAAAGTAAGAAAAAATACCGACTTATCTTAAGGTAACACATACACACACACACACATACATATATATATATATATATATATATATATACGCGGACACAGAGTTCCCTTAATTTCCCTGGTATTGTAAAGTTCGGGAAATGGAAGTAGAGGTATAAGGGGCGAGGTGGTGGTGGAGGTTTTACCGGACACCTACACGACCTTGATGTGGTGATCTTACTCTGTCTTGGTCTGATCTTTGTGACAGAAGTCTTAGTCGGTAGTTTTTATTTTATCCTTGGTCTCATTGTTATCGTTACCTTTTTGCCCCTCTCGAGTCTCAGCTCCTCTAATCGCTAGTACCGACCCTCGAGACCTCTCCAAACGTAAATAAAGTATTTGTGACTCTCGACTAAATAGAGGACTGAATGTTCTCCGGAAAGACTGTTCGGTTCTTGACCGGACGATTCCTTCATCTTTAAACTCCCACCCCTCTCACCTCTTCTCTCGGTGGTCGTACTTCTGAAACCCAAACTCTCCTATCCTTCTCTCCGTCACGGTTCTCCCCTCTCTTACCACATGGTCTCCTGTACCCTTTCCCGGTGTCTGAAGAACCATTTTTAATGGTCAGTGAGACTTCCCCCTTTTTTTTGTACAGTAGTCCAATAAGTGTGATTCTATAATGACTGTCACACATAGGAGAGTCTCTTCAAAACCCTAATATTATGGACTAACCGTTATCTGTCCCGAAGGGTCCACCGCGGTCACCATTTCTTGGACAGACGGTTACGTCCTCTGCATTCTCTACACTCAAGTTAAGGACCCAGTCCTTCTAGGAGACCTACTCCCGCACCGTTGGGTTAGGTCACAAGAACTGACCTCTTAGGGTACCTTTCTCCTCGGAGTGACCGATGTCAGGAACCCCAACGTTTCTCAACCTACACTGACTTCACTGAATCGTGCGTGTGTACCGTTATCTGTCAGTGAATTAGGTTTTCTTACCTGAAGATAACTACCGTAAAATCCGTAGTCACTTTCTTTTCCACCAATCTTTGTAACTTATATTCCCCTACAAAAGTCTCGTGGTGTCTTCAGTCTCAAGATGAATGTATCTAGTAGGGAGAAAAACGTTGTGTTGACATTAGTCTACCGACTTACGAACAGACGTATGACCGTCATAGGAAGAAGGTGAGGAGGGGTCTCACGACACACGTTAAATTGACCTTTACCCTCCGATCTTCGGTACCTCGGACCAGTGAAGACAACCTCGTAAGGGGACTCCCCGGGACTTCGGTCAGAACGAAGTCTGATTAAAAGACGGTCAAAAACCGGTCCTTGTGTCCTACGTAAGATTCCTATCGACCCATCTTCGGGTTGGTGGAACCTTTTAGATTTTTCCATCTGACATGTCAGGTTCCACCACCAAGAACGGAAACGTCAATGAACGTACGACACAACCGGAAGTCTCTACGGTCCTCTCTAAACTCAAGGTATAAGAATCTTTTCGACTCCGGGTTTCTCCATTTCACTGAACACGTTCCAATACCCTTCACCACGGGTTCTAACCTAATACTGAGTTACTAGGACGGTGGGAGATCTAAAATTTTTTAAGGAAATCATTTTTGTTTACATAGAATTCCAATGTCGTACGACTAGACTATCTGTACAACTTTACCAATGGTGTCAATTCGATTACTTGTAGTAGAGTAAATAAAAAACTACTCTCGTAGACTTTAGATGAAAGAATCGTTTAAAAGTCATATGTTATGTCATAATAATTAATATCGGTTGTACGACATGAAATCTACAGACCTGAATGAGTAGGATGTATGGACGTTAAAACATGGGACACTGGTCATAGAGGGGTAAAGAGTGTGGAGGGACGGGGACCATTGGTGGTAAGATTAGACACGAAGATAAATAAAGATTCTAAAGTGTATATTCACTCTAATACAGTAAAAAAAGAAAGACATTGACCGAATGAATCATCCTACAGGAGGTCCAATTTGGTACAACAACGTTTACCGTCCTAGAGGAAAAATTCCGACTTATTATAAGGCAACACACACATACATATAGATATAGATATATGTACATATCCTTTACACACACATATATATATATTCTTTATATATATATATTCTTTATATATATATATTGTTTATATATATATATACGTACATATATATGTCCTATATATATATATATATATATATATCCTTTATTTATATACATATATCCTTTACCGTTGCGTGAGGTCATAAGAACGGACCTCTTAGGGTACCTGTCTTCTCGGACCGTCTGATGTCAGATACCCCAACGTTTCTCAACCTGTACTGACTTCACTGAACGTGTGTCTGTGTATATATACGTGATGTTAAAGAAATAGGCAAGTAGGTTCCTATACCCCATATCCTACCTGTGGGAATCCGACAGAGGGATAGAACCGATAATACTTATTACGACGTTATTTGGACTTTCACGTCTATAGAGAAGGTCCCTGACTAAAGCAAAGGAAAGAAGAGGGGTCAAAATTGTGTGTGCCACACTTTTCTCATGTTTAAGTTCCGTGCTTTTGACACAAAGGAACAACTGAGAAGACAATTATCGTCACACTGTACCTGGTTTATAAAACTCCATAGTCATCGGAGTAAGAGTATTAAGAGTGAGGGGGTAAGCCAATCCCTATAATCTTCTTACTTTAGTATTTTTTACTCTTCAACAATTCTATTTAAACAACACATTTTGATCGTAATTCGTAGTGGTGTTAACCAAAGAAAAAGAAACTAAGATAAAACAGAAGGAGTAAAAACGAAAGAGGGGTAGAGGACAACTCATCTAATTATCTGAGGTACGCCCTAAAGAGACTTCTGACAATGTTCCTTCTGACAGTTCCAGTTCCGAGCGACCTTTTGGAGTGGGATGTGTCAACGGAGGAGTAACTAAGGAGTCATCTTCTGTGTCAAGTCTTGAGTCGGGTGTAAAAGAACTCCGTTTTTTTTTTTTTTTTTTTTTTGAAATAAAGAAAGTCATAAGGTTTATGAGTGGTCGAAGACATTCAGTACCACTTATAATAAAATATCTAGTGGGATCAAAAGGAAGTGGTGTTTTATGTCTCTGAACCATAATAATCCCGGGTCCCCCGTTTACCGGACGAGGACATGAGAGGGGTAACCCAAAGTGAGTGAGTACATACGGTCGACGTCGACAGACCAACACACACATGAAACCCGTCCTTATCTCTCAGTCGGGTCCGGTTTTCCATACTCAATCTGAGAGTGAGTCTAAATTTTGAAAAAGAAAACTTTGTTTTACTTCCTTGAAAGAAACATAGGACATTCCCCAGAAATTATTCATGAATTGTTGTTTCCTCTCTAAATGAGTCTTTAACTTCAATCTAGTTGTATATCGTTTCATATCTTAACTCAATCAATGAGATTAGTGACTTCGGTTTCTTTCACACTACAAAAGACCCATAAACTCCGGTATGTAAGATGTCCCTATTGTGTCGAAAGTACAAGACACCAAACTCAAAATTTAATTTACCAGGAAAGGAACACTGTACAAACTTCACTAACCGTGGGATCCTCCATTCTGAGAACTTAGTCAGTCCAGGACCACGATGGTAATTGTTCAACATACTGGAACCCTCAGTTAAGTAAAGAATTCGGAATCAAAGGAGTAGTCGTTTTACCCGTATGAAATTACAGATGTAGTCTTACAAGAATAATTATTGGTCACTACATTTCGGATCGTATAATAAACCCCGAGCTATTTACCATTGAAAATAAAATACTACTACTACCTATAATAATGATCAGGAACATTAAAAATTGATGTAAGACTCTTGTTAAAATAAAAAAATTCCATATAACTCCGTAGTAAATGGCGGGGGGGGGTATTTTAACTGAGTAAAAGTAATATCAAAACTCAGTACCCTTTCTTTCCTACCAGAGAATTTTTTTGTAAAAATAACTTAATATTAAATGACATAACACAAAAAAAGTCCATATGTATTTTAACTAAGTCAATATGTATATAAAAAAGTCCAATAACAGGTGATATCCAATAATATTCTGTAACTTGTGTCAAGGAACATAATATATCATTTAGGAACAACGAATAAATGAAATACATATAATCAACCATAGATAATTAGGGTATGAGGATTAAATAGGGAAAGCGGAGAGGGAAAAGAGAAACCATTGACATTCAAGTAAAATATACAGATACTCAGACAAAGACAAAACATATATTTAAGTAAATATAATAAAAAAATCTAAAGTATATATTCACTATCGTATGTCATAAACAAAAAGAGAAGGACTGAATGAAGTGAATCATATTAGAGATCCGGATGGGTACAACGACGTTTACCGTTATAAAGTAAGAAAATAATACCTAATCATTATAAGGTAACGTATAACACAACCGGTTTTTCAAGAAATTCAATCACTTATGAAACAAGTTACTTCAAGAATCATTTTTACTTTTTACACAGAAAATAAAAATGAAATTGGGTTTACTTTAAAACCGAATGAGTCATGGTGTAGAATGAATAGAATAAATACAACTACCTGTAAATACAATGGACGTACGGAACCGATAACATTTATCACGACGATACTTATAACCTCATGTTACAAGAAAAACTTAATATCAAAAGAGACCTATATACGGGTCCTCACCCCAACGACCTAGTATACTGTTGAGACAAAAATCAAAAATTCCTTGGAGGTATGACAAGAGGTATCACTCACATGGTTAAATGTAAGGGTGGTTGTCACATCCTCTCAGGGTCCTACCAGATTGAGAGATTCGAAGGAACAGTCCTTTGTGTGTTGAGAGGAATAAAGAGAAGGGGTGATAGGGTGTCGTTCATGAAAAGTTCGAGACGAACATAGATAACAATTAGATATGTGACTACTAATCAAATTAGACCCGTGAACAAGTTCTTTTCCCTTGAAAACGACCAGGAAGTTTTGGTCTGTCCTGAAGTCATCTACCTTTTCTCCCCCTCCATCCCCCGGTAGAACCACCTCCGTAACTTTTGTTCGTCTGAGGTCTCCGACCTTGTTCGTGAACGGTTCACATTATTTTGTACCCTCTGCCATTTCAATGGTCCCAGCAATATTATCCACCAAGGAGTAGACTTTTCTGAGGGAGGGAGCTCTGTTCAATTATGGTAGAAACAGATTCTGACCATCGAGGTAGTACCGTCCTCGGAACAGAAGCGATTAAAGACGGATCAGGATAGTCACAGACCATGTATCACTTCAACGAATCAGCACAGGCTGAGAAACGCTGGGGTACCTGACATCGGATGGTCCGAAGAGACAGGTACCCTAAGAGGTCCGTTCTTATGACCTCACCCAATGCTAAAGGAAGAGGTCCCCTAGAAGGACTGGGTCCCTAACTTGGGCCCAGAGGGCGTAACCTCCGTCTGCGAAATTGGAGACTCGGTGGTCCCTACGGGTGTATCATCCACGAGTTATTTACGGTTTGTTCACTTCCCAACCTACCAACCAGTACAATCAATAAGGACAGACCGACGAAATTATAATAGCTTCAGTAGTCGGGGACTTAGTCCCTGATAAAAATTGAGGGAGACACACCATGTCGGGGTGGACGACAAACAAACCCCAAACACTTTAAGAAACGTTAATACGGTTATGAACCACACCAAAAAAAGGTGGGGCAGGGTCTTCTGAGGGATGGGGGTCGCTTGTTATTTTACTGGTCGTTCAGTACACTTATGTTGCCCTGGTGAATGGTTGTACCACTCGACAAATACCGACTTCCCGAGAAAGTCTTGGCCGTTGGGTTGGTCACGTGGGTCACGTCGACGAGCCATTCTGAGACATAAAGTTACAGGAGATGGGTGTATTCTCGAGAAGGTATGTGTATGGAAATCAAACTCGGATGTGACATCCCATGAACTAACTTTCTCCTACTTCGTGTAGATTTAGCATTCGGAAGGAATAAAAGTAGTTGGGACTATTAGAGACAACTTTTCCAACCTGGGTCGGTATAGGAACAGAATTTTGAAATCCTGTTTCTACTCGACTACTAGAACTAGACATGAAGACAAGTGTTAGTAATATGGTGGTCTCGGAAGTAGACTTCTTGGGTCAATAAACTACGGAACCTTCACGATACCCACCTTTTCGGTGACCGTGGTAGATCGTCATAGTCAGGTTAAGTGTCTTTTACACTACAGAGAACCAAGGGTAGAGACTTTATATTACAATTGCTCTATCAAGAAACGGGACGTTTCTTTTTATATAGCTTTTTACGAACTAGTATTACTAAGGACACTGTAATGAACAGTTTTCTTAACATATGAAGTACTTATTCCATATGACTAATGTGGTGGTAGATTAACACGTCAGGTCTCTTACATTATCTATCTTGGACTATGAAATAAGATAGAATCTGGTCCCACGGACTACTCCTAGTGGTAGAGAAGAGAATCAGAGACCGTACCTCTTTATTATTTACCATTTTTTTTATTTGCGTAGTATTTTAAATTCTTAACGGATCCTGACTGACGTCTTCTCGTACCCCTTTCCTATATAATACAAACTTGGGGATGAGTAGGGTCCATGACTCGATTTCGGAAATGTACATGAAGTCGAGGAAGACTGGAATTCAGACAAAGAGGGGTCGTCCTCCCGTTACACATGACACCAGAGTTCTGAACGGGGTTCAATTGGACACGAAAGGGTCAGAGACAAGGTCTAAGGACGACGGCCCACACGTCTCCATCCATAGGACACAAGGTTCTGGGGTCCATGATGGTAGGACTCATCGTCCTAAATCTTCTCCCTTTATGGATAGGTCACAAGATCGTTTTCCCTTAAAAGAGACGATCGGAATTTAAAATTCTCACGAAAGTTAGTGTTTTTCCTTTTTTTTATTTTCGTAATGAAAATTCCCAGTGACGGACTTTCTTTGACGTGACACCGTGTCGTTCCCCTCTCCCTACTCTAAGTAGATCGAACCGGGGAGGTAATAACATAACATTTTGTATCCCGAAAAGGTATGTGTTGGAATTGTCCTTCTGAACCGGAGGGTTTCGTGACTACACTGGTAAAACTTCTAATACGACCCGTTCCATCCCCATAAAAATTTTAGAGTGTCATTTTACGACTGTTTGAGTTATTGTCGTTTTACCTTCCGTAGTAGAAGAGTTTAATATAAGTTTGACCTTAACAGTAGAAGAGTTTCGGTCAAAAAAGAAGAAACTCAAAGTAAAGAAACTACTACAATGAGAAAAATAAGAAATCCAAAGGTTCTAGTTTGTCGTAATGGAAACTAAAGAGGAAATAATGGGGAAGAGTCTAATGGTTTAGATAGTCGTCAGGAAATATAGGGGGGAAAAGGGTGAAAGGGAGGACTAAAACGGAAGAAGGGAAGGTAGGTCAATTGTACGAGTAACTTGCAGATGATATACGAGCCGTGACACGATCTTCGACCTATGTATTACCATTTGTATCATCAGTATGTCCCGCGACAATCTGACATACCGTAGAAGTACACTTAATGTCTTTCCTAGTGGAATGAATTCTATGAACTGAACGGTAAACGGTCTTTTAGGAACACTTATATGGAGGAATCGCCTCCGTGGGAATAAGTCCTGTGTTGGATATATTGGTATACACCGTATGTATCGTCGGTTCCATACAAGAAACGGGAACACCTTGGGTGTAAAATGGTCTCTTCTGTTATTTGTTTGTTCGTTTGTTTGTAGATTTATATTTGTTACATACATGACATTTCATTTATTTGTTCCCTAACTCTATCTTTTATTCTCCACTTCCGTAAATCAACTCAACAACCTTTCCGAAGAGACTCTACTGTAAATTCGAGTCGGAACTTTCTACTTTTCCTCAGTAGGTACGTTTCCAGGGTCCCCTTCTCATATGGTTCGTCTTTCTTTTCAAGTTTCCTGGTCCGTTCCTTCTCGAATCTCGTAAGTTCCTCGAACCCTGGTCACACCGTCCTTATATCACTAACACCAGTATTGACTGTAAACCACTCTGACCTCTCCACTTGTCCTCAGTCTACTACGTCCTGGAAGTTCCGGTACCATTGTTCAAACCTAAAGGTAAAACTTCACGTAACCTTTCGGTGATCTTCCAACACGTCCTCTACACTACACTATGTTAACTACAGAATGTTCTGGAGTGACCAATAACACAGGTCTGATCTACCTCCCTTCTTTCTTCTGTTCATCTCTCTGGTTCTCCTACCTACATCGTCAGAGAGACCATACTCTCCGGTTCTAAGTCCCGTCCCCTGTGTCGTATCTCATCACCAAGTCTGACCCCAGAAGACCTCGGTCCGACGGAACTAAGATTAGGGTCAGGACGATGAAAGTTCGACCCACTAGTACTCGGTACATACATGAGTGGAAAGATCGTCAGAAATGTAACTCCTAATACAATCGTGGTTGGAGGTTTGACAACAATTCAAATTTACTCTATTACGTCCTTTTCCTGGATCCTGTGACAGAAGGTATTTCACTCCTGAGTTATTACTTATTACTTGTTTAAACTTTATGTCGTTCACGACTCAGGAGTCTAAATTGATTGGTACCAAACTTGTATAACCTCTTTTTTATTTAGGTCTTTCAAGGTTTTTCGTTTTGAACTTAAACGACACCCGACGGTTGGTAAATGTACCGTAAATGTAACATAAGGGCTGAAGATTATGAATCCATAATATTCATTAGATCTCTACTAAATTTCACATACCCTCACACATATATCCGATATACGTTTATGTTACGGTGAAATATATTCCCTGAACTCGTAGGAACGTAAAACCATAGACGTTCCCAGGAAACCTTGGTTACAGGACTCCTATGGTTTCTACTGACATATAAATCTTGTGACCAAGAACCGACACCCATGTTATAAATCTTGTGACCAAGAACCGACACCCATGTATAACCTTAATGGAACCATTCCCCTTTCGCCCCACTTCCTCCACTAAGGTTACACGTCGGTTCCAACTCTCGGTGACTTTATCCCCCTTTTATACTATCCTAAACGATCATCGTTTACCCACCAACTGAGGGTATGCAACTTTCACTTTTCAGTGAGTCAGTACAGACTGAGAAACGTTGAGGTACCTGATATGTCAGGTACCTTAAGAGGTCGGGTCTTATAACCTTACCCATTGGAAAGGGAAGAGGTACCCTAGACAGGTTTGGTCTCTAGCTTGGGTCCAGAGGACGTAACGTCCACCTAAGAAATGGTCGACTCGGTGGTCCCATCGGGTTCTTATGACCTCACCCATCGGATAGGGAAGCGGTCACATAGAAGGGTTGGGTCCTTAACTTGGTCCCAGAGGACGTAACGTTCTTCTAAGAAATGGTCGACTCGATAGTCATTCGGAAGGGTATGTAATGACGGTCGAATTAGAAGGTTTCTCTCTCGGAATTAATACAATGTGGGGATGAGTCTTTAGAAATGCGACTGTGCGTAATATGAATGAGTTACGGTCAGTGTCAAGATACGTAAAATGTCTATTCTTGAGTAAATTAGAGTACTGTTGGGGCCCGCCTCCCTCCAATACTAATAATTGGAGTTAAATGTCTACTACTTTGACTCCGTCTTTCTCCAATTCTTGGAACAAATTCCAATACATCAATCACTCAGTTTCTCGATTCTAGACTTGGCACCTTCAGACCGAGACCTGAGATCCGAGGATTGGTGGGGTGAGACGGTGACTTTTCTTACCGAGGGACCACGGACGTCTTACACAGGTGAGGACTGAGACTGTCACTTCCAGAAGACTCAATGGAAATATCCAGGTGCACGAACGTAAGAATGTGGAGTCCAAGAAGGGTGTAACAAGAACACAAGAGAGTGAAAACACGGAAACGAGAGAGGAGTCGGGGAGTTATAGAAAACTTGAAGTCACACGAATCTTAATGACCTCTTTAACAACTTAAAGTGGAGGGACCTGGTGTTGGTGTCTCTAAGACAAAACCACCGGAACCCCTCCCCGGGACCCTACACGAAAATTTGACCGGAGTAGTAGATAAGACTACGTCCATCAGGTATCTGAAAGTGAAACTCTTTGGTAGGGATGTTGTTACATCTACTGACTCCCACCGGACTTTACCACCAAAATGTAGACTTAAACCGTGTGAATTTAACTCGTAGAATTTTCAAACTTTGGAATCATTTTGGTTATCTTCTCATTGGTTACAGTCAGAGACTAACCAGTCTCGTAGATTTGGGTCGGTATACCATTCGGTCAAACCCCACTTACTCGTTCGTCGGTAAAGTGCTAATCCGACCCTTCTTTTCCACTGTTTTACCGAAGGAATCAATATAGATATGTTGTACATGTCATTCTGAACTTTCCTCTCTTATAACGGATAGAGATCTTTTAGGAAAGGGAGCCTAAAGTGGACACTTTTAGGACGGATGAGGACTTCGGGATCGAGTTTACGTCGGAGGAGTCTACGATTGTATCCATCAGGAGTCCAGTGTAAACAGAAAAAATAAAACAAATTAAAAAATAAAATATAACCCCATCTCAACTAATTCACAACACAAACAAAGTCCATATGTCGTTTCTGTAATTCAATATGCACATAGATAAGAAAAAGTTTAAGAAAAGGGTAAATCCAGTAATACCTCACAACTCGTCTCAAGGGACACGATACGTCATCAGGAAAGCCAATAGGTAAAATTTATCTCGTCACACATGTATAGTCAACTTTTGAAGATTAGATAAGTAAGAGGGTAGGAGGGGGGGATGGGGTCATTGGTATTCAAACAAGAGACTCAAACAAAGACAAAACATTTATCAAGTAAACATAGTAAAAAAAATCTAATACGTATATTCACTGTAGTAAAAACAGAAAGAGACAGACTGAATGAAGTGAGTATCTACTATTAGAGATCCAGGTAGGTACAACGACCGTTGCCGTAATAAAGTAAGAAAAAATACTGATTATAAGGTAACATATATACAGGGTGTAGAAGAAATAGGTAAGGATTAGACTACCTATAAACCTAACGAAGGTACAGAACCGAGAATATTTGTCATGACGATACTTGTAACCCCACGTATATAGAAAACGTTTATCTCAAAAAGAGAAAAGACCTATATACGGGTCCTTACCCTAACGATCTAGTATATTGAGATAAAGACCAAAAAATTCCTTGGAAGCATGACAAGAGAGGTCACCGACATGGTTAAATGTAAGGGTGGTTGTCATATCCCCGTAAGGGAAAAGAACCGTGCGAGAGGTTGTAAATAATCTGGAAAAACTACTACCGGTAAAACTGTGTACACTCCACTATGAAGTGACACCAAAACTAAACCTATTTATGATCACCCTCCCAGAAAGAGAGAAGAAACGGAAGGGTGGAAGTAAGGTCAAAGAGGTGGGGATTTAGGACGAAGAGGAAGTCTCCGACGGAGTTTGTGACGGAGGAGGTACTGCAAAAAAAAATATATTAGGATATTTAATCCTGATTTGAGGGAAGAGAGATCCTGAAAAGTCCTGGAGTGGACACGAAGAGGTCACCACAAATATTGGCTTCTCAACTGAGTAACCTTTTCTGAGACTACGACCCTCCCTAACTCCCGTCCTCCTCTTCCCCTGCTGGCTCCTACTCTACCGACCTACCGTAGTGTCTGAGCTACCTGCACTCAGACTGACTTGAGGCCCTCTACCACTACCTGTCCCTCCGGGACCGTACGACGCTAAGTACTCCAACGTTTCTCACCCTGTGCTGACTCACTGACTTGACTTGACTTGGAAAACAGAAAATAATATACACGGGTACAGAATAGTAAGGATGGTTATACACAAGAAGTTCCGTCATTGATAAAACCCGAGTAGAAAGAATGGAGTGACACGATTCGTGTCTCATCCACAACAAACTTACTTGTGTGTGACCGAACCTTTATAACGATCTTTCAATTAGTACCAACCTTAATCGACGATGATTTTATTCTACAACCAGAAGGGACCACTGAGTCACTATTTCTTAGAACAGACAACTACTTCCTCTACGTCCAAGTTAGGGACCCAACCCTTCTAAGGGACCTTTTCCTTTACCGTTGGGTGAGGTGATAAGAAGGGACCCTTTAGGGTATCTGTCTCCTCGGACCACCCGATGTCAGGTACCCCAACGTTTCTTAGTCTGTACTGAATCGTTGATTTGTTGTTGTTGTTTTTATTCTATAACGAAAACAAAAAAGAAGGAGACTTAATGACTGACTGACACCACTACCATGACCGAAATGTAAGTAAGTACCAGTTATCCTTTAATCGACTAGGGAGTATAACAAAAAATAAGGGATGGAATGAAATCGTGTGATATTGATTATAAAGAAAATCTTTCTTTACTGGAACAAGAATCATAGGTATGTCCGAGTAGAAAAAAATGATACGAGAAACGTGGTCGGAAATGTCCAGTCGTACTTAAATCAACGTAGGATTAAATTACGTACGAAGTTATTCCGCGACCTAGAAAGGTATGGACAAAGAGTGTCACACACATGACAGGGAGTCATGTCGATACTTGAAAGTCGGTCCTTTCTGAGAACAAGGAACGGAGGAAAGGGTAGAAACAGGGTCGAACTCAGGTGAGGTTTCTCTTCTATTAGGTAAAAAAATTTTAACTTCATATCAAATAAATGTCATAACATAAGCAAAGTCTACATGTTATTTTACTAGGTCAATTAATATACATATACACACACACATTAAAAGTCTAATAAAAGGTAGTATCCAACAATAATTTCTACGACTTATATCAAAGGATACGACACATCATTTGAGAACAAAGAAAAAAAAAAAATATTGAGAACAAAGAATAGATGAGATACATATGATCAAACATAGACAATTAGGGTATCAGAATTAAATAAGGAAGGGATGGGAAAAGGGGAAACCATTGATATTCAAACAAAAGACAAAAACACAGACAAAGACAAAACACATATCTAAGTAAACATAAAAATCCAAGGTACATATTCATTATGACGTATTATAAACAAAAACAACCTGAATGAAGTGAATCATACTATTAGAGATCCAGGTAGGTGTAACGACGTTTACCGTTATAAAATAAGAAAGAATACCGACTCACTATAAGATAATATATATACATATATACATATATATGTATATATACATATATATATAGTGTATAAGAATTTGGTTAGTAGACAGTTACCCGTGAACCCAACGAAGGTACAGAACCGATAATATTTATCACGACGACATACGTAGAAAAGGTTAATCTCAAAAAGAGAAAAGACTTATATACGGACCCTTACCTTAAAGACCTAGTATACCGTCGAGATGAAAATCTAAAAAATTCCTTGGAGGGATGATAAAAGGTACAACCGACATGTTAAACGTAAAGGTAGGTATCATGTGTTCCCAAGGGAAAAGACGTGTGGGTTCTCTCAGGTAAAAATCGTCTCCACATGTGCACCAATGATTGTATTGGTCGATTAACGATATTAGGTCAACAATCCAATTCCACTAAAACAAACCCCTTTGATTACACTTTAGATTTGACTTCTTGTTAACTATTTCCTTTCACGTTTTTCTACATAATAACGTAGGTTCTCCGTTATCTCACGTTATGTCTATCCGAGACTTCGGTCTCCTGTATCAAAACTGGACCGTCTCGATGTCAGTTGATCATTAAAATAGAACCCGTTCTGTGTTGGTAAGTCCTGGAGCTTAGAGAGTCGACACATTTACAATAATATTATAGATGTTGGTTGTCTTTCCAACATTTTTAATTGACTCTACTGTCTTCCGATTCTCTTTCAGGTCGTTTCTCAATAACGAATTATTCACTTCACACTCACGTAATACTGATATAAATAATGGGACCCTAATTCATCTTAACGTGGAATCGATAGAGACTATCAGAACGGAAAATAAAAGAATTAAATGTATATGTCTTCAAATAAAGATCAGGAAGAGTACCGTTGTCTAGGACCCTAATTGATAGAAGAGTTACCAAAAGAACAGTACTAAATTTAAAGAAAAGAAAAACAATACAGGAATCTTCGTTGTCTATTTTCGATCAACAATGACTAGTACATGACGGGGAAGTGTGTGTTAAGTACTTCAAGAGAGAAACGGTAGAGAAGAGGTCGGAGTTATTTGGTAAGAGAAAGTAGAACGGGAGAGTTCTGATTTAGAATGTGAAAGTCTTTTAACTACGAAAAAAGAGACAGAAATTACAGAAATGTAGAAAGTCAACATATATTACACTAACTTAGAGGAAACTTCAAGATTAAAAACTTCGTGGATCAAAAAAAAAAAAAGACAATTTTACTACAAAAATGTTTCCATATGGAACACATTCGTATAATGAGTAAGTCGTCCCTTGGGTCTGTGTAAAGAGAAGATACGACCGACGGGATTAACGTCCGTTTTATGACGTCTTCTTTATTGGAAAACTCGCGACTTGAACGTTTGGAATTATATTTTCTGGGGCAACTTTATCAGAGATGTGACAGTGGTTTGTGATTACACACGGAAAGAAGGACCCAGTCTGTCGTTAGAATCGGTACTTAACTTAGAGTTGGGCAGAGTCAACAAATCTGAACAGAAACTCCGATCCTGTCAGTCCTCTCACAACCGTCCCACACAGTAACGACCGTGAAGTCGTTTGGAGTAGATCTGACCTTCGTATCACGTGTGTCGGTAACCTTGACATACCTTTTGAAATAGTCGTCTTTTTTTTTTTTTTGGAGAAGTCTCTAATATGACACCGGTGTAAGACCCGTCCGTCCGGAATTTGGGTTTGGGTCAGGGTCGAAGAAAGGTGGTAAATAGTAAAGACGAAGGACAGAAGACGGATAGAACGGTTTCGTTTCCCCTTCCGATACAAGAACCTACAATTCGTTCCCTCTGTATAAACCCCATTCGATAGTCGTGAAACTCTCGGTTCGGATGTAAACCATCTACCACATGTATGTATCGTGAACGTACGTACGTACGATTCAGCGAAGTCAGTACAGACTGAGATACACTGGGATACCTGACATCGGGTGGTCCGAAGAGACAAGTACCCTAAGAGATCCGTTCTTATGGCCTCACCCAACGATACGGGAAGAGGTTCCCCTAGAAGGTCTGGGTCCCTAGTTTGGGTGCAGAGTACAGAGGACGTGACCGTCCGTCCGAGAAATGGTGATCGTGGTGAACCCTTCCGGGAAAGATCCGAATCTCATTGGGTTCATATTTATAGATGGAAGAAAGTAAGTTGTTTGTAAACAAAACGTTGGTGATTCATGGACCGTGACACACCCATGACCTCTATGGTACCACTTGTTTTGTCCGTACCTTGGTCGGGAGCATCTTAAATTACTCCTTCTATCTGTATATAGTCTATAACTCTGTTCATTTATACTTTAGTATTAGTACGGTGTACGATACTTCCTTTCCACAATATTTTTGGTTATTAACTGTCGCCGACTAGATAAGTCCCTCCACTTCCTTCTGAGTTCTGGTAGAGAGACCGGAGTTGAGTGTGGTATAAGGAGAAACGAGAGACATGGGGGTCCCAAACCCTCTTAACTGAGTTTTCAAGACCCATATTGACCGCCGTCAGGACAGGAGGATCTTAGGCACTGAAGACTAGGGTGGTATTTTGGTCGGTGGGATAAATGGGATATCATATCTTCATAGATATGACAGGAGGAACGTAACATGGACGGCGTATATGAGTTCAAGTCTGAAGTGAAGAATTCCTTGATGAACTAGTACAACAAGGTATAAATGGTAAAGAACGGTATAATAGATTAGACTCAAGACGTCGAATAGAAATTTCCAGGAGACAGTTTGTCAACCTGAGAAGGAATTGAGTGACGACGACGATGACGACGATTCAGTGAAGTCAGCACAGGTTGAGACACGCTGGGGTATCTGCCGTCGGGTGGTCCGAGGGGGCAGGGACCCTAAGAGGTCCGTTCTTGTGACCTCACCCAACGGTAAAGGAAGAGGTTACGTACTTTCACTTTTCACTTTCACTTCAGCGAGTCAGCACAGGCTGAGAATCGCTGGGGTACCTGACGTCGGGTGGTCCGAGGACACAGGAACCCTAAAAGGTCCGATCTCATGACCTCACCCAGCGGTCACGGAAGAGGATGGGTAGGAATAAAGAGGTTGTGGTTGTGTGTGTGAAAGAGGAGATCTGACCGTGAAGAGAAAAATATTATACGGTACAGGAGGGGTGGAAGTCGGGACAATATACGGAGAGAAAAAATATACGTTATAATATAAACAAAGATTCACAAGTTGTAAGTATATGTAATACGTAACTAGTGGTTTTGTCATTGGTAGATAGTGGTACGTTTCAATAATGTTATAATAACTGATATAAGGGATACACCATGTAATATAGAGACACTGAATAAGACATTGACTTTCGAACATGGGGAAGTAAGGGAAACGGATAAAGTGAGTATGGGGTGGTCCTTCTGGGAACGGATTACTCTGACTAGGTTTTTTATAACGATTCTGATTACAGTTTGTTGTACGACGGATACAAAAGAAGATGTTCAAAATACCATAGTCCAGAATATAAATTCATAAATTGTATAAAACTCAAATTACGACACCCATGTGACCACCCATCCCGTCCGGGGTCCGTACCGACCAACACCCTGGACCACCGAGTACTGACGATACCCATGTGACCATCTAACCCGTCGGGGGTCACCATTATCCGATCTCCCTCCTAAGGTCTTACCACGGATGGTCACGGTCACAGTCGTGTCATCTCACTCAAATGTTTTTACCGACGGTGGTCGTAGACACAAGGGTCACCTCAGGGTCAACGGAGGACGGAGAGACGATGAGAGTCTCACCTACTCAAAAACTTGTGTGGAAGTCGGGATGTCGAGAGGACTTACATTTGAGGTGACCAAAAGTTTTTGTCGACAAAACGAGAAGAAGGACCACGTGTTGAGGACCCGACTCCCCAGGTTACACCTCGAATCTGGGGAGCGAGGAGCCCCTCCTGTAAGTACAAATATAGGGAGAGTGGAACGGTCCTCACACCCAGGACTGATCTACCGTCAGAGGTGGGGAAATGGACAGAGTAGCACCAAGGAACAAATATAGAAGTCAACACCTTTTATAGAAGACGATCAGAAGCCCAGTGAGAGTCTCCATCAACGAGACATTCATCAACTTCAAAACCATACGGGTACCCTCCACTCAAGTCCTAGAAGGAGACGACGGTAGTACTGGGATGGAGGACAATACACGGAGAGAATTGAGAATGAGGGGTGTTCGAACCTTCTTAAAGGATGGGGAGTAAATAGTTAATCTTAGGACGGGTAGAAAGTTCTGAGATCGATTTCAACTTCGAGAAAATAATAATAATAATAAAATTAAAAATGTTACAACACAATCAAAGACGGTATGTTGTTGCACTTGCCCGGTATTAATATGTATACAGGGAAGAGAGAACTCGAAGGGAGGGGAGGAGGGTGTGGGGAGATCCAGTAGTGTCTCGTGGTCCTATCCGAGGGACACAATATGTCGTTGAAGAGTGGTCGATACGTAAAATGTGTACTATACTATCACATATATACAACTAAGATGAAATAGGTAAGTAGGGCGAGAGAGGGAGGGGGAGAACACACCCCCTGAACACAGGTGTTCAGACAAGACATGTAGACACAGAGGTAAGGAAGGGACGTAGTTATGATAAAAAGATCTAAGACATATATACGTAATTATATACTATAAATAAAAAGAGAAAGATTGAATAAAGTGAGACATATTGTCCCAGATCCAAGTAGGTGGAGTGATCTTGACTGACTTTAAGTAAAGAAAAATACCGACTCATTATAAGGTAACATATAGACATGGTGTAGAAGAAATAAGTACGCAGATAACTATCTATAGATCCAAAGAAGACACAAGACCGATATCATTTATCACAACGTACGTAGAGTAAATTTATCGGAATGGACTAGTAAGATCAGGAGTAACCAGAGGAAGAAACTGGTGAAGGTCCCGAACCAGTCCAAAATCCTCGTCGTCGTCCTCTGGGTCCAAACTAGGGACCCAGTCCTTCTAGGGGACCTCTTCCTTTACCTTTGGGTGAGGTCATAAGCACGGACCTCTTAAGGCACCTGTCTCCTCGGACCACCCGATATCAGACACCTCAGTGTTTTTTCAACCTGTGCTGACTCACTGATTGTGAAACTGTAAAAGTGTAATAATATAAGTGACAAAATACTCAGAACCGAGGAGTTGACCCTTCAAGATACTCCTTTCCTGGTAGAAGAAGGAGAAAACGGGGATCGTATTATGATTCGTATCTTGAATACTACCTAAACGATTCTCCTTTCTCTCGGTGTCAATACATTTCGAAAACCGTTCGTGAGTTTTCACATCAGGACGGATCCCTCCGGCCTCTTTACTGGCTGGAATGTTGAATGAGTTGGGTTCGAGTAAATAGGTTGTGTAGAGGTCAATCGGGTCCACTTTTAAATTACAGAAAAACACTTTAACTCTATAAAAACGATTGAGGAAGTACCATTGACTTTGACCTTGGTTAACAAATTTTCGTTAAACAGTCACAAGCTCTGTAGACGGTAAAATGGATTCTGAGAACTAAAGGTAAAGGTTTTTCGTCGTTTTAATGTGGAGTCTGTGGTAGAAACGACTTGGGTCTCTAGAACTCCCTTCACCATACACTCGATAAAGTAAAAAAATTGTAGGTTAAAGGTTTAAAAGTTTCAAAAGATTTAGTTCCCTTTACTCTCTTTTATTGAGATTTATATCTAGGAATGTATAGTCAGTCCTAGAGTAAAAGAAAAACGGGTGTAAAAGACGTCTTTGTGAGGGTAGAGGACCAGTATTACCATCCTTCCTTTGTGACGATTACGTTTTGTGAGAAAATTTTTTTAATTTTTATTGAGTTATTAAAAACTCTAACATACAAGAACGGACTTGAAGTTTTACATAACTTTGTGAGCTATAAAAGTATCGACATCTTCTCAAACTGGTGGTGATCGTTAAGGAAAAGTTTTCACTTAGTAAGTACAAGTACTTGTACCCTGATAGAATCTCTAAAAGATAGGAACAGATGACGAGGAGAAGATTTGTGGTTGACCTTCGAGAGAAGAAGGTACCTTTGAAAGTCCACCAAAAACAAGAGAAAGGTAGGGGACACCAGTCTTAAGTAGAAGTGTAGGAACGACTGTTAGGGTCCCGAGGGTCAGGAGACTTCAGCAGTACAAGGAAGAACCGTACAGAAAATACAGATCTTACAAAGGAAACCTGTCTTTCGGGAATCTGTCACCTACCCTGTCGTGACTGAAAGTATGACTCAAATTGTTTAATTATCACTACTAAGGATTAACCGGTAGACCCCATAGGACAGTTCCAGTTATTACGGGGTAGGGCAACGACCCGACCTCCCAAAAAGTACACATAATACTCAGACCAAGATGTTATTTTTATTCTTTAAGGGTCACTTCGTAAAGTCTCGTTAATAAAGAAGTACCCAAGAATTTCGGTGAGAAGAAAGTCGGAACAGGAAGACTGATGAAGTTCCCTATATGGTACTGACGAGTCTTCGTGTAATGACCCATACGGGTAATGAGAGTAATCTTATCTGAAGTACTTGTGAATCTGAAGTTGCAAACACCTTCAATTAGACTAAACAATTAACTGTGATATTTGTCTCCTTTTTCTTTGTAGTCTTTCTTCTCACTACAATCCGTCTCCTTAGTATAAGATTGTGATGGATGTGACATTCTTAAAGATTTCAGGTCCAGAGGTACGGGGTCCGTTTCACTTGCAAACTATATTAATAGGTCAACCAAATTCGATTAACAACCTTACTGAGGTAGGTGAAAAAGGAACAAAAACCGATAATTTTAGTCTGGGTGTAGAAGACGAGGGTGGTCCATCAGGTCAGGAGAAACCTACCCCGGTCCTTCGGTTTCACCATAAGTACCTTTCTTCTTCCTGGGATTTGACTAACTAAAAACAAAGGTGCAACTGGTCCGTCATTTGTTACCATCTAGTGATTCAAAGGAAAAAGGTAGGACGAACAATAAAAGGTAAAAACTTCCACCATCGTGTCCTGAGATAAACCCATGAGCTTAAAAATGGTGAGTTGAAATACTGATACATTAAACGTGACGGAGGGTATCCTCGTCAATAGACAGGAGAGTACGTAATGAAATTCGTTTCTCTCTTTTTCTCCAAATCAATTTTACGTCTGAGGAAAAGATTTATTTTTACTTTTCCTTCTTCCATGATCGTATTACTACTCTCTTAGATTAGTAATCAAATCTTCCTTACTCGACTTCCTTAGACAGACGTCGGTAAAAATAAAAAACCACAGAGGTCCTGGGACCGAAACCTTTACTTTAATAAGGGAAAGATACACACCTGTATTTAAAAGAGACAATCCGAAGTGAAAATTTTTTTATGTCCACCAAAGAAAACAATTTACATAACGTGTGAACACGCACACACGAATCAGTGAGTCAGTACAGACTGAGAAACGTTGGGGTATCTGACATCGGGTGGTCCGAGGAGACAGGTACCCTAAGAGGTCCGTTATTATGATCTCACCCATCGGTACGAAAGGAGGTCCCTTAGAAGGACTGGGTTCCTAGTTTGGGTGCAGAGGACACAGAGGACGTAGCGTCGACCTAAGAAATGGGAGACTCGGTAACCCTTCGTGTGAACACTTCCAAGGAATTCAACCCAAAAGGGGTGCACACCCGATGAGAACTCTTCTTCTTTCTTCTTTACCTTCCTTTCCTATCCTTCTTCTCCCTCCCACCTATTATCGATTGTGTATATTGTGTCACACGATCCGTGACAGGATTCGAGAAACGTATATGATTAAGTAAAGTAGGAATGGTGGTATACCCATCCATAATAACAGAGGTAAAATATTTCTTCCTTTGACTTCGTGTCTACCCAAGTAAGTACACGAATTTCAGTGTGTCCACTCTTCCCCGTCTCAGTCCTAAACCTGGTCCGCCAGACTGAGGTCCGACAAAAGAAACGGTAATAATGATACGACGGAGAGTCCAACTCCCACACTTCGTTGAAGTCCCTGAGAATTCAGACTCCGATGACTCTCATCGTTTGAAGCACTAAAGAGACAAGGGTTCCCGGTGTATATGATTGTGAAGGTTTTCTCAGTAACCCTGATGGGACCCTACATTTCTGGGGTAAAGATTGGTATTTGCAACTAGACAAATTAGTGTAGAGGTAACTTTCTCGTCTTACACCCAGTACCCGGTACAGATTGATTCAAAGTAATAAGGGAGAAAATACTACGGAAGGACGTTTGTGTACGTGTAAGAGTGTCATGTAATTTTTTCTTTTTGTCTGTAAAGACTAAAAAGACCCATTATGAAAACATGAGGGGAAGACTAAACCGAACGGTGACCACCGTCCTCAAGGGAGGAACAGACACAGAATCAAAGAGCTCGTCCATAAAACAAATTTCACGATTCTCGAATTTTAACTGTCGAGTTTGTTAATTCACGAAATAAACTGTCGTTCCATAAAAGAATTTTTTTTTTTTTTTCCTGACAGGTCCTCATTACCTATTTCTTCTGCACCATGTACATGTCACCCTATAATGAGTCGGTAATGTTTCTTACTTTATTACGGTAAACTACGTTGCAACTACCTGAATCTCTAACAGTATGACTCACTTCATTCAGTTTCTTTCTATATACTGTAGGGAGTATACACCTTAGATTTTTCTTTACTATGTTTACTTGAGTAAATGTTTTGTCTTTGTCTGAGTGTCTGCATCTCTTACTCGAATACGAAGGGTCGCCCCTTCCCATCCCCCTTCCCTACCAATCCCTCAAATCCTACCCGTACACGTGTGACGACATAAATTTTACCTATTGGTTGTTCCTGTCGAGTTTGTTAGTCATATCATGTCCCTTGAGACGAGCTACAATACAGAGTCGGATTTACCCTCACCCCAAACCCCCTCTTACTTATATACATATACATACCGACTCAGGGAAGTGACAAGTAGATTTTGACAGTGTGGTAACAAACAATTACCCGATATGGGGTTATGTTTTATTCAAAAATTTTTTACTGACAGGTGGAATACTCTATGATCTCGTGTGAACGAGGGAGTGGTTGCTTAAATATCTTAATCTATAAACCGTCATCGAGGGGTGGGGCGAGGGGTTGGTTCAGAAGACGGAGGTAAGAGAAAAAGTAGAGGTCGAACCCACAACTCGTGACCAATATTTCACCGGGTGGTTCCTTGGACCATGTATCAATGGACCTCTAAAGTGTTAGTCAAAAAAGGGAGATGAATGAGGGTGAAAAGGAGTTTTTGGGAATCAATAACGGAACTAAGACGACTAAAGTTGCACAAGGAGCCTTTTATGTCTCTAG
The DNA here is from genome assembly GCA_006410555.1 of Capra ibex. Lineage (NCBI taxonomy): Eukaryota > Metazoa > Chordata > Mammalia > Artiodactyla > Bovidae > Capra > Capra ibex. The sequence continues at coordinate 27,540,898 of SJYO01029184.1, forward strand.
TCAAAAGGAACAGTACCTCTAGTAAAGGGGAACAGAACCTTTAAGTAAATATTAAAGATAAACGGAATACTAATCTCATTGGTACCTTAAATAGTAGGGTTGGTTCTGTGAAAACTTTCACTTTCTTCGTTAGAATTGTTAATACGGACGGTCGTTTTGTCTGTATTTTGACTCGACAGGGTCTATTTACTCTTAGATACCCGTGGGATAAACACTACTCACACCAAGTCTTCACCGGTGTACGACCGCATCAAAACGACAGACTCCAAATAGAAGTACCCATAGAGTATTAGAGTAACATGTAAATCAGGAAAACTCTTATGTTCCAAATGAAGACACTGGACGAGACTGGTTAGTCTCTAATTATCCTCGTTACTCTCAATATTTGTCAGACTTAAAATCGGATCGAGAACTGGTAAAAAGTTTACGAACAAGAGGTAAAGAGAGTAATGGTCTTTCGGTTCGGTAAGGTAGAGGTATCCCATGGTGAGTCTCATATTAACTCCAAACTTATTTGTTGTGTACACCGAAAATTCCAATTTACTTATAACAAACTGTATGTCATGTGATCTCAACAAAAAGTAAAACCAAAATTTTTAACCAATTTTAATGTAGAACCACGAAGAGCCTTAATTGATCCTAGGTAGACAGAGGTAATCTTAGTGACCAACAAAAAAAAAATTCGGAACCGACTTTTTTCTTCGAAGGAGAATGAGTTCTATTAAACAGGTCACTTAATTCCTTTTTCCGTTTCCTTATCCAAAACCCCCCGAAAGCACGGATGAAAAAAGAAAATACAGGAACAGAGAATCTATGTAGATTCCACTTTATAAATTCTAACATTTACCTGTTTGGATAAAAGTCGAGAGATCTATCTGGGGTGGGGTCAGATTTTGGGTGACTACATTTGTAGATTCTTCTATTAAGTTTAAATTGATAAATCGAAACAAAATATATATCTTATTAATTTTACAACTTTGGAAATCCCCGATGAATATCTTATAAGACCCGAAGGGTTCATCGACTCACTATTTCTTAGACGGACGGTTCATCCTCTGCTCCCAACTAAGGACCCAATCCTTCTAACGAACCTCTTTCCTTATCGTTGGGTGAGGTCACAACGACTGGACCTCTTAGGGTACCTATCTCATCGGACCACCCGAAGTCAGGTACCCCAACGTTTTCTCAGCCTGTACTGACTCGCTGATTTGTCGTCGTTGTCATCTCGTAAGATCGTATCTCTTACGGTAAAACTTCTAAAACTTTCGGGTTTCCGTTGTTTTTATGGTCATCAAACATCAAGGATCAACTCTTATGTCTGTACTTGTGTGTGTGTGTGTGTGGTGTTCATTACCGAGGTCATCAAAATTTTCTTCTCTTTAGCAAGTTTAAATCCATGTATATTGACAGACGTTTACGAATCCACCAATACGGTGTAAGTAGACTTGAACCTAATGTCGCATAAATTATCAGACGTACTATTAACTGAACAGAGTAACGAAACGGTAGAACGGAGAGACGAATAAATTGTCCCTGACATACGAAGATATAACGAAATTCTAAGACAGACCTGATAATTCATAAATTTCTGTGAGAAATTTTCGGAAAAATTCTGAGATCCCAGATTCACATTATTGAACTTGAAGAATCTTCCAGTATGACTTATTTGTAAAGTACAGTTATGGTTAGTAATTTAGATGTAAATTTTTCCCGTATACTACTCCTCTCGATGAGAGAGTAAAAAGAAAACATTAAACAAGAGAAAACCGACGAAGTCAAGCCGAACTTTGGTGGATGACATCGTAAATGTAAAACAAAACGGTAAAACGACCGTTTAGAAAGGACCAAAGTTTAGAAGAGAGACCAGGGTATAAAAGTAAACCGAGTCCTGTACTGAAACTGGGTCGTGACGGTCGGTTTTACATTGTTCATTTAGGTTCACGTAGGGGTGAATCAGTGACAGTTCTCGTCACAGTATGCGGTCGAGAGGACTGAACGTTGGGTTCTTAGTAAACTATGAAAGAGGAAACGGAAGGAGAAGGTAATAGTTTAGAAGAGAGTCCCAGAATAGTAAATGTACAATAGACGTCATCATACTAAGTGGGGAAGAAACGACAAAAGAGTTAAGAGTACCGGATAATGTATAATGATGTTGTCGGAGGACCAACCGGAGGGTCTAAGATGAACGAGGGGTTGGCTAGTTGTGGGGGAACGGTCCTATTCGAAGGTGTTTATAATGAAAATGGTAGCCGTGGAGATGTATTTTTAACCATTGTGCTAGTTTACACTTACGAAATCAGAGAAAAACTTCAAAGTGTTGTTAATAAATGTTGGGACAATAGAGTTGTTGTGTAGGGGAAGAGAGGGAGGAAAAAAGAGAGAGGTGGTCGGGGTAAAGAGAACAAAGTGAAGACTTCGAAGGTGAGTTCGGTGTGGAACGAACGCCACAGGTGATACACTGAAAGATAAAGGTTTTGAGGTTAGGAAACGTTTACGGTAAAGGAGGTCAACCGCTAGGGAAGACGGGTACACTGACAGACAAATATTGGACGTCAACAACACAAATCAACGAGTCGGTACAGGTTGAGAAAACCACTGGGGTACCTGACATCGGACGGTCCGAGGAGATAGGTACCCTAAGGGTCGATTCTTATGACCTCACCCAACGGGAAAAGAAGAGGTCCCCTAGAAGGACTGAATCCCTAACTTGGGACGCAACGTCCACCTAAGAAATGAAGATTCGATGGTCCCTTCGGGAATATGGGACGTTATAGATGAAGATTTTTGTACTGAATTGTTAAGAAACCCTTACCAAAGGTACTAATGTAGACTGACAGGTGAGGTGTGTCAACTCGTCTTTCACTTCTCCTTGATTTTTCGGAGAACTACTTTCACTTTCACCTCTCACTTTCTCAACCGAATTTCGAGTTGTAAGTCTTTTGCTTCTAGTACCGTAGACCAGGGTAGTGAAGTACCCTTTATCTACCCCTTTGTCACCTTTGTCACAGTCTGAAATAAAAACCCCCGAGGTTTTAGTGACGTCCACCACTGACGTCGGTACTTTATTTTTCTGCGAATGAGGAACCTTCTTTTCAATACTGGTTAGATCTATCGTATAAGTTTTCGTCTCTGTAATGAAACGGCTGATTCCAAGCAGATCAGTTCCGATACCAAAAAGGACACCAGTACATACCTACACTCTCAACCTGACACTTCTTCCGACTCGCGACTTCTTAACTACGAAAACTTCACACCACAACCTCTTCTGAGAACTCTCAGGGAACCTGACGTTCCTCTAGGTTGGTCAGGTAAGACTTCCTCTAGTCGGGACCCTAAAGAAACCTTCCTGACTGTGATTTCGACTTTGAGGTTATGAAACCGGTGGAGTACGCTTCTCAACTGAATAACCTTTTCTGAAACTACGACCCTCCCTAACCCCCGTCCTCTTCTTCCCCTGCTGGCTCCTACTCTACCGACCTACCGTAGTGACTGAGATACCCGTACTCAGACTCACTTGAGGCCCACAACCACTACCTGTCCCTCCGGACCACACGACACTAAGTACCCCAGCGTTTCTCAGCCTGTGCTGACTCGTTGACTTGACTTGACTTGACTTGACTTGACTTCGTATATATAAGGTAAAGGGAAAGGTCGACAATGAGACAAACACACAAATCCAAGTAGAATAAAGGTATAACCAATGGACAGTGGAGGTTTGTCCAACATTTACAGAATTCCCTTCCCAGGTCGGGACTAAAGGGAAGAGGAAGACTGAATCATAGTTCAAGAGATGGGTTCTTCGTAAGTTATATACAATTGACTGAAACCCCTCAATGAAAAAAGAAAAAATTTTTACAATAACTTCCACTAAATGTCAACTAAATGTTACAACACGATTAAAAACGATATGTCGTTTCACTAAGTCAATATCAGTACCGAGTCTGCCATTTCTTAGGTGGACGTTACGTCCTCTGGACCTAAGTTAGGGACTCAAACCTTCTAGGTGACCTTCTCCTTGGGTAAGGTCATAAGAACGGACCTCTTAGGGTACCTGTCTCCTCAGACCGTCCGATGTCAGGTATCCCAGTGTCTCAACATGTATTGACTCGTTGATTCGTGTCGTGTCGTGTATAAGGAAAAGTGTAACAAAAGTACCAAATAGAATTCTATAACCTATATCATGGGGTACTATATGTCATTTTGAAAAAACAAATAGGTGGGATATATATGACAAACATAGACGATTAGAGTTTTAGGGTTAGAAAGACAGGGGATCGGGGGAGACGGAACCGTTGGTGTTCAGACAAGGGACAGACACTTAGATAAAGACAAAGTATTTATACAAATAAATACAACGTAAAATATAAGGTGTATTGTCACTATAGCATACCATAGACAGAAGGAGAAAGACTGAATAAAACGAATGACTATTAGAGATCCAGGTAGGTACAACGGTGTTTACCGTACTAAAGTAAGAATAAAATACTGACTCATTATAAGGTAACATATACACATGGAGTAGAAGAAATAGGTAAGTAGACAACTACCTGTAAATCCAACAAAGGTACAGAACTGATAACATTTATCACGACGATACTTGTATCCCAAAGTACATATAAGAGTTTAATATCGAAATAGATCCATTTACGGGTTCTCATTCTAACGACCTAGTATACCGCTGATATAAAAATCAAAAAACTCCTTGGAGGTATGACCAAAAATATCACCGACGTGGTTAAATGTAAGGGTAGTTGACATATTCTCCCAAGGGAAAAGAGGTGTAGGAGAGGTTGTAAATTATAAACATCTGAAAAATTACTACCGGTAACACTGAATCCGTAATAAAAAACTATATTTGTTTCCACTTTCGTAGAAGTGAAAATGTTCCAATCAATACCAAAGGTTTCTCAGACGTACACCAGAAACAGACGGTAGAAATGAGTCTGTACCTTATTGGTCCTTCTCTATTCATACGATAACCGATTCGTGAATTAAGACATACAAACTTCAAGTTAAGTCACGTATTTGACTCGTAGACTACACATGGTCTAGTGACTGGGGGTGGGGTCTCGAAGACTGAATGATCCATACCCCACCCTAGGTTTTAAAACGTAGAGATTGTTCAAGGGTTAAATACGACTACAACGACTAGACCTCTGGTGTGAAACTCTTGGTCACTATATCCGTTGTGTCTCCCTCCAGATTCTGTACCAGAGATCCCTAAACGTAAGAGAAATCCCTTTGCTCCGTCCGAGTCCTTTGTAAATTTTCGTCTTTTATAACATTTCACAAAATCATAAGTAAGTAAGTTCTTTAACTCATTCATATTGATGTACGGGTCGGGACCAGATCCACGACCCCAACCAATGTAGTCCCTTGTACTATCTGTTTTTGGGAACAAGAGTATCCTCTTAAAATCACCCTCTTTCGTCTGTTCTTTATTTTATGTATATGGTGTTCTATGAGAACTCAGAATCTTACCTTTTAGTTTCTACCACCATTCTTCATAGTCTCCCATAAAATTTATCCACCAGTCTCTTCTAGAGGATTAAGGTAGTAAACTACTCATAAATAACTCACTGACAATACATAGTCCATGACAATATCTCGTACCACTATGTAGGTACTTATTATTTGTCCTGTCCAGGAATATCTTACTTATGTGAATAAACCCTCGTCCCTTTAGACCTTAAGCCCCACAATCGAGAGCAGTTGACTAATACACTCACTTACCGAGGAACGGGAGAGACTCGGAACCAAAGAGGTGAACAATTTACCTTGACAACCTGTTTTAAAGTTTTATCTACTTCAGGATATGTAGAGATTCCGATGTCCTACGATTCAGGAAATAACACGTCAACGATTCCGTACAAACTGATAAACGTTGGGGGACAGGAGGTGGTAGAGGACCTCAAACGAGTTCAAGTTCAACCATTACGATAGATTAGTAGAGTAGGACACGGAGATGAGGAAAACGGAAGTTAGAAAGGGTCCTAGTTCCAGAAAAGGTTAATCAGCCGTGAAGTGTAGTCCACCGGTTTCATGACCTCGAAGTCGAAGTCGTAGTCAGGAAGGTTACTTATAAGTCCTGACTAGAGGAAATCCTAACTGACTAAATCTAGAGGAACGTCAGGTTCCCTGAGAGTTCTCCGAAGAGGTCGTAGTGTTAAGCTTTTATGGTTAAGAAACCGTGAGTCGGAAGAAATAACAGGTTGAGAGTGTAGACATGTATTGATGATCTTTTTGGAGTCAAAACTAATATTCCTGGATTCAGGAAATCCGTCATTCTTTATACATTCTCATAACCTTCTTCCGAAACATCTTCTCCTTTTTGACTTACAAAAAGTATCAGTATGTCCTCAAGACTCCACACCCTCTACCCTTCCATTAAAGTCTCCTTATTATACTCGTCTTGGTACCTTCGTTCTTACCCTCGGTGTCCAAGTGACTTCTCATTCCTCCAGTTTCTCTAAAGTAACATCTCATCGATTCTATTAACCTATCCTCCATCTACGAGTCATTTCTACTCCACCCCCGACTAATATCTCTCAGAATGTACCCTTGGATGACTCCTATAAAAAAACTAGTCTTTTGTTATGGTAATATATCAGTTTCATCACAAAATCCTTCTATTTGGATCTTTAGTGTCAATCCAGAAGTTGTAAGTATAAAAAAAGGGTTCTCTACTAGAAACTTAGTACCTCCCAATTTCGGTACGAAACAAAATACAATGACGAGTTACTATTATAACCATAGTTTATTTAAAACTCCAGAAAAAGGTCGGGATTTGGTCATTTGCATGAACTTGGTCATTGTACAATGAGTAATCTCAATCCAAAACTTTCAAACCCTCTAATTAATCTTACCTTTTAAGAATTACAAATATATAAAAACATAAGGAATAATAGGGTACTCTATATACTAACTTATCTATAACCCAAATAAAAGTTGGTCCATGTGTGAGAGAGAGAGAGAGAGAGAGAGAGAGAGAGAGAGAGAGAGAGAGAGAGTGTGTGTGTGTGTGTGTGTGTGTGTGTGTGTGTTTATCATGAGTAAATCTCACTACGTTTATAGAGATTCGAGAAGGGTAGACGAATAAACCTGTATCTATTGTGTTCCGTTATAAAAACCTCTAATAAGAGAATAAAAAATTATAAATTAATCGACTCCTTATAGGTATAGACAACACGTAAACAGAAAGAGTTCCGACTTTCATCTTAGAAATAGGATTTTCGTTAATCAGATCTTCCTTGATTTTACTATTCCCAAGTGACAAGTTTTGAACCCAGCACCTCTGAGTCTCTTTCCACAGAGTCCGTTTTTATCTTCTATACCCAACACATTTGTGAGACTGGTGTCGTTCAAAATGCAATTGAAAGTCTAGTTCAATATGGAAGAATCTCTGTATTACCACTTAAATTGTTTAGTACTGTCTGGTTTAAGTGTTTTGAGAGTAAGAAATTCCTATCAAATTTGTGTTCAACTTATACTGGACATTTTATGAATTGACAGAAACCTTATTTTATTCGTCTTCACTGTTACTACCGATATAATGTCACCTTTCACTACTAAAAGGGAAAGTAAAAGGTTTAAGACACATTATAACGACCTACCATATAAACACGGAGAACTTTTTACTCCGTGTGGGACCGTCTTCAGAAAGTCGCAACGACAAGTTTCTTGTCGATATTACCGATTTCTTGAAACCCTAGTATCTTGGGTTTCCCAATGACCCAGTGTTCTTACTATAAAAAGGGAAGGTACATATATACTAAGAAATAAAGAAAAATTATTTGTCCCCTACCTCTTAACAGTACCCTTGTAAGACTACCACTATAGAAGTCCGTTGGACGGTTGTCTCTTCGTCATTCACACTTATCGAGTTTATTAAGTTCTGAAGTGTCGTAGTCCGGTCTGACGGGAGGAAGGTACCGATGACAGGGTCGCTTTTTTCCTGAATAGAGATTGTGGTAAAAAGTAGGGACAGGAGCCTTTAAACTTACGGTAGTAGTGGTTGGACCTTGGTAAATTCACACAACACATTAACCATTGGCTCCGGTCCTGTACTTATGTTTTTTTAGTATCGGGTCGGAAATCCGTGAGAAGTAGATTTAATCTTCAGTAGGAAAACCCTACTGAACGGTTTATAAACAGAAGATATTCCTTCCGTTTAGTGATGGGGATCGAGTTGTCACTCCTGGAAGACACCCTAACGTTCGATCCAGTCGGGTAGGAAACCCGTAACCATGGAACCTGTACAAGTGTATTTGGGAAGGGATTCAGCATCCGAGAGTCAGTATGTCGACCTTCTCTCCTTCCCATCGTCGGTCTAAGGGAAAGAGATGGACGTCGTAGAAGAGTAAAGGGGAGAACCACGATTAGAGTCTTATTGAGAATCCTCACCAGTAGAGATACATATCAGCATCGTAGAGAATAAGGAAAAATAAAACTTTATTAATTGTTCTTTCTTTGGGAGGTTATTTATATACAAATTCATGTCACTGTGAGGTCAAGAGACTATTAGTCTTTTCCTCTACCAGGTCAAGCTTACTAGATAGTATAAAACCCTGAAATATATCTCTCTCAGGTATACCCTAACATACTTTAGTACTCAAACGTTGAAAACTTTTACCATTTCGTAATATCTTAAATTTCTTAGAAATTAAATTATTTTTTACATGTTTTTCATGTTTTACTTGGTTCCGTAAGTGACGTGTATTTACCCGTAAGTAGTATGGGAATATGTTATCTCCACACACCCGAGTCAGCGAAGTCAGTACAGACTGAGAAACGTCGGGGTACCTGACATCGGGTGGTCCGAGGAGACAAGTACCCTAAAGGGTCCGTTCTTATGACCTCACCGAACGTTAAAGGAGGAGGTCCCCTAGAAGGACTGGGTCCCTAGTTTGGGTGTAGAGAACACAGAAGACGTAACCGTCCGCCTAAGAAATGACGATCGCGGTGGACCCTTCGGGTGTTATCTTCATTTGTCTCGTCAGTTACATCTTAATATAAGTATTTTCGTTCTGTTTTCCTCTGTTGGATGTCCGATAGAGATCCCCGAACCAATTTATTTGGGTCGCATACCCTGTAGTGTCTCTTCCGCTACCGCGGGGTGAGGTCACAAGAACGGACCTTTTAGGGTACCTGCCTCTTCGGACCACCCGACGTCAGGTACCCCAGCGATTCTCAGCCTGTGTTGACTCGTTGAAGTGAAAGTGAAAAGTGAAAGGACGTAACGTCTTCCTTCACCGTTGGGTGAGGTCACAAGAACGGACCTCTTAGGGTCCCTGCCCCTTGGACCACCCGACGGTAGATACCCCAGCGTGTCTCAGCCTGTACTGACTTCGCTGAATCGTCGTCGTCGTACCCTGTAGTATGTAAACAATTTTTCTTACACCATGACTTGTAGTTTTACGTCATTTCACCTCCCTCACGGTTCTATATCAGACTTTTGTTTGTTGTAAGTCCTATGTTACATATGACAGTAAATGAAGACATTTTTAACAGACACGTATATACATTTACGTATGATTTTTTAGATCTTCTAGTATATGGTTCCACAATTCTCACTATAAGAGTTTCCCCACGTTCACCCGTCCTCCTTTCCACGCACGCACGAGATACGAGTCAGTAAAATCAACACAGGTTGAGAAACTCTGAGGTACCTGATATCGGGTGGTCCGAAGAGACAGGAACCCTAAGAACTCCGTTCCTATGACCTCACCCAACGGTACGGGAGGAGGTCCCCGAGAAGGGTTACGTCCCTAGCTTGGTCACGGAGAATCCAGAGGAAGTAACCGTTGACCCAAGAAATTGTGATCGCGGTGGAAACACAACATAGAAGACATAATAAACTATATAAAGTTACTCGTACTCAATCAAAATATTATTTAAATTTACTAAAACTTTTGAAATCCTTAATCAAGAGTTGTCTGTAACATATATTTCATTCCTTAATGTCCAGTCCGGGTTCTTAGCACTCCCATGTCTCTTCCACAACTAGGTCCTGGATTATTTTATTACTCATGGTTGTGTTGTAGAGTCACACCGATTCCGGTGTTGTACACGGTGAAGACTGAAGTACAGGGGTCGAACGGTTGCAGGAGTCGTCACTCTAATTTCCTAAACGTAAATAAAATGACGGATTAGTATAAGAAAAGTTCTGTGAGGACAAAGACTTACTCACCTCTTCCTAAACACCCACCTCACCTCTTATGAGACCTACAAAGCTTTTTTGTCGTGAGGACGTTCTCTCACCCGAAAAGTCGAACGTCAAAGGATATCTGGGGTTCCTTCTTAAGAGAGGTAGGTCGCTATTATGGTCGAAATATGATTCACTCTAAGGAAGGTCTAGGACTATCCTCTCTTATAGTCAGAGGGACAAGACACAACACTTGAAGTAAAAAAAGAGTCGGGGTTAAAAAAAAATAGTACCATACTTTAACTCTCACCGATTCAATCAGTGACGGTTGGTCTACGGTAAGATTCGTTTTAAATCCAGAGTCAGTGGAATTCGACCCACGGAATCGGGGGTTGTGATTCGTGACACCGGGTGAACCACCAAAACAACCATTACGGTAATTAAAAGTAAAGAAGAACTGAAGTAGTGTCCGATCGGGGTGGAGGTAGCAACATAAAGTCGGAATAAGGTAACAAGAAGAATTTGACGATCAGTGTCCTGACCTGAATTAGGCTATGAAGGGTATCGTTTTTTCCAGTCTATATCTTCCGTCCTGGAACTTTCTCAATATTTAAAAGTTTCCTCCAGTTCTGGATAGAAATCTTTGTTTATAAACCCGGACCATCCGGTCTTACAGGTCTACCAAGGTGAAATAATATTTATTTATAAAAGGAAACAAGATGTTCCCTATCTATGACGCCCTATACTAAATTTATTATTTATCGTAGACACCATTGTCTTTTCATACATGGACCGTGTATCATCCGTGGGTTATTTATATACAACTTACTTACCCGTACCTTCCACCTCACTTTACATACACACGTACAACATTTCTACCTCCCGTCTGGTAAGAAATTACAACTAAGTATCCTCAAAGAGGGTTTAGTCTCTCTTTAAGAAGTTTGAATAATCTTCCATTCTCTTAGGGAAGACTTATGGAAAACGTCCGGGTACCCTCCCTTTCTTCCCGTTGGCATTGTTGTGTAAAGGAAGAAACACCTAAAACCCAAGAAAATAAAATAAAAAAACCGTAACGTGACACACCGAACATCCTAGAATCAAGAGACTGTTCCGTACCTTGGGCACGGGGAACGTAACCTTCGAACCTCAGGATTGGTGACCTGACAGTCCCTTCAGGGTTGTTGTGTAAAGACTAAGTCATCTGCCACGAGAAATCATCTGACAAGGATAAGGGACCCTTGGTAGTGTTGGAACCCAATTGTCTTTGTCTCGACTAACCAAATAAAACGGTTCACCCGACTTTTGGGAGTCAAATGGTTCAAAATGTTTTACGTGTTCATCCTTTTGGACGCTAAGTCACTACTGAGGAAACATTTTTGTCAAAGGGGTTACCACGTACCTGTACGTGGGAGTCAGCACAGACTAAGAAACACCAAGGTACCTGACATCGGACGGTCCGAGGAGAGAGGTATCTTAAAGGGTCCGTTCTTATGGGGTTCTCACCCAACGGTAAAGGACGTAAAAGTACGATTCAACGAAGTCAACACGGGTTAAGAGACGTTGGGGTACCTGACCTCGGACGATCCGAGGAGACAGGTACCCTAAGAGATCCGTTTTTACGACCTCACCCAACGACACAGGAGGAGGTCCCCTAGAAGGGCTGGGTCCCTAACTTGGACGTCCGCCTAAGAAATCGTGTGTGTCACTCACACGAACGTTTTGACATCGTGTCTGTGTCTTTGTCCTTCCGTAAAGGGTCCGGTAAAGATGTGAAAGTACAAAAGGACAGAGACGGTTTTTTTCGGGTATATAGAATCTGTGACCTTGTTCGGTTCTTCTTTAAGGGCCCATCGAAGATGGTACCGTCCCCTAAAAAGGTTGTGGGTCTTTCTTGACACATTGTCGGTCGAGTCTTCGGACTCTATAAACAGTCAGGACGTTCAGTCATTTAGTTTATTATGGTTTTATAACTCGTCTTCTTTTGTTTCGGAGCGATACTCTAGTAAAGATGGATTGACCAAAACTGGACGAAGGAGTTCGTCGGATAATAAGTTTCGACCAAAATTTCTATTCGAGGTTAAAGTGAATGTTGAGGTTCCACAATTACGGAGAAAGAGGAAGGACCATTCAAGACTCCAGTCTGTCCGGAGACCATTCGGAAACAAGGAAACAAGTTCCCTTGTGAGAATTTCTCGGTAATGAGGATTTAGTTTTAGTGTGTAGTGGTGGGGATGGGACCCCGGTTTTGTCTTCTAGGAAATACAGTCACTAAGAGTTGGACCCGAAGTGTAATACCAAGGGACTCCTCACAGATTTTTAGAGCAACGGGTCCGGAATGGGGTCTGGTTAAGTTAGCGTTAGGGACCCCCACCCTAGTCATAAAAATGCCGAGGGGTCCACTAAGAGACACGTCGGTTCCACCTCTGGTCACCACACACACCAACACTTACGACATCGTCTGAAGATATATCCTCTCTTAAAAAGAAACGTCGTCGAAAATTCGTTTATAAACACCTGAGGACTCGAATTGGTCTATACTAGAGAGAGTACAGGGGGAGGACAATCGGAAGAAGAGAGGACGGGACGAGAGAGTGAGAAGACGGTAGAGGGTTTTGAGCCGGAAGTGGCAGTGGGGTTTAATTCAGGGAGAAGAAGAACCGGAGTCAAAGAGACAGACATTTTGTTCAGAATTCACTCTACTCCAAACCTCTCCCGACCCGACCGGAGACTAGTTTTGGGGACTCCAAAAAAAACACACACACAGTACTTAGTAAAAAGATGGGAATAGTATACAGGTCCGAGACTCAGGGACCATGGCTCGAAAAGTAAAACACAAACGGGCGTACTTAGTCTCTTGAGGAACATGAACGTCGAATAGGACCCAGTCGTTAGAAGAGAGGGTTTAAGATCGAGGTAGCTTGGAGGAGGAAAGCCGTAGACATCCTGTGGGTGGTCGGTTTGACAGGAGAGAAACCGTTGACATAAGGAAACCGTTTTGAAATGGTTTGAGATCTTTCCTGTCTTGTCAGACATTACCGGAAACACCTTACACTCAACTAACACCGTCTTTTTCTGTATACTCGGTAACACCCTTACTTTTTATAAACGTGACTCTTATGACAGACACACGTACTATTATTTAACTACATTTAAGAATAACACACTCAAAAATATCGTTAGATGGTCGCACCCGAAAAGAATCTATATCTTAATTACAAAAGAAAGAGAATGAGGTCGAGGATAAGTGAGAGAGGAAGAGGGTGGTTCCGGAAGGGTGGGGGATTGGTCCTCTCATTATTATTAAGGGTTTCGATTTAAAAGATGTATACATAGATGTCTCGTATTGATATTATTTACAAAATACCCTACCACCCCAGTCCCCTGGGGTATTGATGGTAGAGTTACAAGGGACGATAAAGACAGTAACTTATATTCCTAGAAGGAAAAGTTAACGGACCAAGAAAGTCCCCTAGGGGGAAGAGAATGGGGACTGTTAATCGGGATTTTGTGTGATAATAAACCAAAATTCGGAATTCCAACATCGGAGACAGGTAAGGTAAGAGAAGATGGGGATAAGATGAAGTAGAGGACCTACTCCCAACGTATCGTCTTATACCTGAATAGTACACAGAACTTGTGAACGACTTTCTCGTCACTACCTCAGTAGACACGATGTTCTGAGATTCGAAAGTACTCCCTGACACCGAAAGGAACTAGGTAAGTTGTTCCGAAACTACTCGCGGAAGATCTCCTACCTCTGATAAAATTCCGTGACCTCTATGTCGCCACCTATGTCGTCAGAAGCGGAGACCTCGACTGTAAGATCATAGTAGGATGTGTTAGTAACGAAGACAGGTATTTTACAGCCACGGTAGACGTATAGACTCCAATAACTATATAGAGGGTCGTTAGCATTAAGGTCGAACACGAAGAAGGTCGGGTCGCAAAGAGTACTACATGAGACGTATATTCAATTTATTCGTCTCACTGTTGTATGTAGGAACTGCATGAGGAAAAGGATAAACCTTGGTTAGACAACAAGGTACAGGTCAAGATTGACAACGAAGGACTGGACGTATGTCTAAAGAGTTCTCCGTCCAGTCCACCAGACCATAAGGGTCGATAAAGTCTTAAAAGGTGTCAAATAACACTAAGTGTGTCAGTTTCCGAAACCGTATCAGTTCTTTCGTCTTTATCTACAAAAAGACCTTGAGGGAACGAAAAAGTTACTAGGTCGTCTACAACCGTTAAACTAGAGACCAAGGAGACGGAAAAGATTTTGGTCGAACTTGTAGACCTTCAAGTGCCAAGTGTATAATTTAATAGGTCGATAATTAGAGATATTAGTTCGGTGTACGACTGGGAAATACCAATTTACAGTAACTGTGTGTTTTTGATCTTGGGTTTAAAGACCAAGTAAACCATCACCACCGAGTCATCTATGTACCAGATGGGAACTTCAGTAAAGGTAATTCGTGTTCCGTACCACTAAGACAATCTCTAAGTCTCGAAATTATTATCTGAAAATCGACGTCGACAAAGAATGTGGTAGGTAAAAGTACAATATGAATGACCCTAGAGATCAGAGTCAAATCAGGTGCAGGTCCAAGATATGTCAGTGTCTAAGGGATACCGGAGTTGTACGGACGGATTCCCTATTCATGCCGGAAATCATAAACACAATCGAAACAATCCGGTTAAAAATTTTAATCTACTTAAATAAAAGACAAAGACAGATATAGAAAGATCATGGTTGATGAACTTGGTCCTTAAAATCCAGAGTCTTATTGTCTTTTATCAAAATTTACTAAGGGTCTAATGGGTCTCGAAACCTTCAATCTTGTCCTTAAAATTCTTTACAAAACTTATTACTCTACCATCTTATCCTTTTACTCTCGTGTTTCCCATAAACTTGACGACAATTCATAAGGTCCTTTCTGAAAGAGGAAGGTAGAACGATACGATTTATTGACCCACGACCTTCGTGTTTCCATTAACGTCCGTTGTGTCCTTCTGATCAACCTGAATTGGAACCTTTACAACTCACGTAAAGGGTTCCACCTATATAGAAATAAAAAGAACACATCCGCAAAGAAGAGGTAGAGGG
Organism: Capra ibex; assembly: GCA_006410555.1. NCBI lineage: Eukaryota > Metazoa > Chordata > Mammalia > Artiodactyla > Bovidae > Capra > Capra ibex. The sequence continues at coordinate 27,556,152 of SJYO01029184.1, forward strand.
GAGGGGAGAGGGGGTGTAGAGTCGGGGGAGGTCGGTGTAGACCAGAATCAATATGAGGAACCGGAAGTCCAGAGTGTATCGGTTGGAGAGAGGGGAGGATCGCGATACAGGACAGTCAGTTGCAACCCGAGTTATCTTTTCCGGTGTACTTGTATTTAATACGGGAGTTTCCCTCCAGTAAATAGTAACTGGAAGTGACTTGTTTTGGTCCGACCTTTCCACTACAAACATAATGGTTTTCAAGGGAGAGGAGTTGGAAGATGTTTAACCTAAGGACCTCTGTCCAAAACTCTCCTAACCGAACTCGTACTTTATCTTTTCTCGTCTCTTCACCTCGGTCCGACCCGGGAAACTTTTCTCTATCAAACGTTTGCTGAAACGGTATACATCATATCTGAAGTTCGACAGAGTATGTTTCTATCTAAAACATGAAAATTTCGTCCGAATTCCCCTAAGGAACCGCCAGGTCACCAATCCTGAACCGTGAAAGTGACGGTCCCGGGCCCAAGTTAGGGACCGGTTCCCTGATTCTAGGGTGTTTGGTGCACCATATCGGGGGAAAGGAGAGTTTTTTATCCAGAATACTACCTTCACCGGGTTGTAGTTTATATGACTAGAAGACCTTTCTTTCCTGGTTCATATCAGACCACTAACCAATAAAGAAGTCGTCAAATAGTAGAAGTCAAGTCAAGTCAACGAGTCAGCACAGACTGAGGAACGCTGGGGTACCTGACGTCGTACGGTCCTGAGGGACAGGTAGTGGTTGAGGACCTCTAATGAGTTTGAGTACAGGTAACTCAGCCACTACGGTAGGTTGATAGAGTAGGAGACGGTAGGGGAAGAGGAAAGCGGAAGTTAGAAAGGGTCGTAGTCCCAGAAAAGTTTACTCAGTCGAGAAGTGTAGTCCACCGGTTTCATAACCTCAAAGGCGAAGTCGTAGTCAGGATGGTTACTTGTAAGTCCTGACTAAAGGAAATCCTACCTGACCAACCTAGAGGAACGATAGGTTCCCTGAGAGTTCTCAGAAGAGGTTGTGGTGTGAATTTTTCGTAATTAAGAAGCCACGAGTCGATAGAAACACCAGGTTGAGAGTGTAGGTATGTACTGGTGACCTTTTTGGTATCGGAACTGATCTGTCTGGAAACAACCGTTTCATTACAGAGACCAAATATTATACGATAGATCCAACCAGTATTGAAAGGAAGGTTCCTCATTCACAGAAAATTAATGTACCGACGTCAGTGGTAGACGTCACTAAAACCTCGGGGGTTTTTATTTCAGACGGTGAAAAAAGTGACAAAGAGGTAGATAAACGGTACTTTACTACCCTGTCCTACGGTACTGGAATCAAAAGACTTACAACTCGAAATTCGGTTGTAAAAGTGAGAGGAGAAAGTGAAAATAGTTCTCCGAGAAATCAAGAAGTGAAAGACGGTATTCCCACCACAGTAGACGTATAGACTCCAATAACTATAAAGAGGGCCGTTAGAACTAAGGTCGAACACGAAGAAGGTCGGGTCACAAAGAGTACTACATGAGACGTATATTCAATATATTCGTCCCACTGTTATATGTCGGAACTGTATGAGGAAAAGGACAAACCTTGGTCAGACAACAAGGTACAGGTCAAGATTGACAACGAAGGACTGGACGTGTGTCTAAAGAGTTCTCCGTCCAGTCCACCAGACCATAAGGGTAGAGAAAGTCTTAAAAGGTGTCAAATAACACTAGGTGTGTCAGTTTCCGAAACCGTATCAGTTATTTCGTCTTTATCTACAAAAAGACCTTGAGAGAACGGAAAAGGTACTAGGTCGCCTACAACCGTTAAACTAGAGACCAAGGAGACGGAAAAGATTTTGGTCGAACTAGTAGACCTTCAAGTACCAAGTACATAACAACTTCGGACCGAACCTCTTAAAACTCGTAATGAAATGATCGTACACTCTACTCACGTTAACACACATCAAACTCGTAAGAAGCCGTAACGGAAAGAAACCCTAACGTTACTTTTGACTGAAAGAGATCAGGACACCGGTGACCACTCAAAAGGTTTAAACGACCGTATAACTCACGTCGTGAAAGTGTCGTAGTAGAAAATCCTAAACTTCATCGAGTTGACCTTAAGGTAGTGGAGGTGATCGAAACAAGCATCACTACGAAGGATTCCGGGTGAACTGAAGTGTAAGGTCCTACTAACCGAGATCCACTCACTCGTGTGGTAACACTAATAGACCCAGTACTTCTAGAAAAAAAAATATCAAGAAGTCACATAAGAACGGTGGAGAAGAATTATAGAAGTCGAAGACAATTCAGGTATGGTAAAGACAGGAAATAACTCGGGTAGAAACGTACTTTATAAAGGAACCATAGAGATTAAAAGAACTTCTCTATAGATCAGAAAGGGTAAGACAACAAAAGGAAATAAAGAAACGTGACTAGTGACTCCTTCCGAAAGAATAGAGAGGAAAGATAAAAAGCCTTGAGACGTAAGTTTACCCATATAGAAAGGAAAAGAGGAAACGAAAAACGAAGAGAAGAAGAGTGTCGATAAACATTCCGGAGGAGTCTGTCGGTAAAACGGAAAAACGTAAAGAAAAAGAACCCGTACTACAACGAGGGACAGAGGACATGTCACAGTGCGTGGAGGCAGGTATCAAGTAGTCCGTGAGATAGTCTAGATTAAATAATAGAATCTCAAAATAACAACTACTTTACGACTTCCGAGACTCGTCACTACCTCGACCCCGAACCAGTAAAGTTAGTTTTGAAACTGTGTCATAAGGTCAGAGAGTGTGACTGATCAGATAGTTATAGGTTGTAAGTCGTCTACCTTTCTCGGACTTTCACCCTAAGTTTCTGGACTTAAGATCAGAAGTGAGATAAAAGGTGATCAATATACAAAACCCTCAGTTAGTTTAGAGAAAAGACCTGGAGTCAAAAACTCTATTCATGTACTGGATGTTCTCATAAAGATCGAGATACAATTGTCTCATCAGAAGAATGTCACAACGAAGACAAATCCATAAAAAGTGGTTCGACGATAAGAAGAGTTTCGGGAGGTGGAGAGATACGAGGATCAGAGAGGTTGGACTACATCATTAGTGGAACCACCTATACAATAAAAGATCCTACCAAGGATTTCCCTAAATGTGTCAAGAATATAAGTCTAGAAAGTTACAGACACTACTGTATTGGTCTCTTATGAAAGTTTACATTAAAACTAAACTGAAGGAAAAGAATTGTAACACCTACTGTACTCTTCGTCTCCCACCTCCTTAGTGCTTTGTTTTACTCTATTTTCGGTCGAACGGTTAACAAGGTTCGTAAACTGTCACGGTAATAATTCCACAGAAGTTGTATCACCACGATAAAAGTCACGTCTTTTCCTTATAACGGTTACCCTCTCCGATCGTAGTCTCGACAAAGAATTCATTAGTCTTCTTAGTAATTCACCCTCAAATAATCCCTCAACTAAGGTACTTGTTGGAAGCTTCATTGACCGAAGAACAAAAATCAAGAAATAAAAGTAGAAAAGGTAATAACGGTAAGGGAGTTTCACTTCCTGTTAAGTAAAAGAGGTTTACGTCAAAATTTTTATCGAAATAACTCTATATTTGGGAACACACACGAATCAGCGAGTCGACACAGACTGAGAAACGTTGGGGTACCGGATATCGGGCGGTCCGAGGAGACAGATACCCTAAGAGGTCAGTTCTTATGACCTCGCCCAACGGTACTGGAGGAGATCCCCTAGAAGGGTTGGGTCTTTAGCTTGGGTCCAGAGGACGTATATTTGGAGTATGGTATGTTGAGTGGGTTAAGTTCACGTGTCAGGTCATCGAAAATCAAATAAGTCTGTCAACACGTAGACAGTGGTCCTAGTTAAAATCTGTTAAAAATAGTAGTACTTTTGTTTGAGATGTGGGAAATTTGTAGTACCAGGTTAGGGGGTTGGTGGGGAAAGAGGTCCGTTAGTGAATAGATGAAAGACAGAGATGTCTAAACGAGTAAGACCTGAAAATTATACTTACTTTAGTAGGGTGTACACTAGACAACACCGACCGAAGAAATGAATCGTACAAAGGTTTCAAGTAATACAACATCGTAGCGTGATAAAGTAAGTAGAAATACCGACTTATTATAATATAATAATATTCTCCTATATGATGTAAAATAAATAAATAATAACTTATCTTTAAACTCAACAAAGTTGGAAAACAATAATACTTATTTCGACGATACTTGTAAGTACGAGTCTAAAAATACACCTGAATACAGAAATAAATAGAACCTATTTGTGGATCTTTAATATAACTACCCAACGTATCATACATATACAAATTTTAAAATTCTTTGGCGGTCTGATAAAAGATTTTACCGACATGGTAAAATGTAGGGATGATCGTTACATACTCCTAAGAAGTGTAGAACGGTTGTGAACAATAACAGATAGAAAATTACTCAGTAAGATCACCTATATTTTACCATAGAGTAACACCCAAAAAATTTAAAAGAATAGGGATTATTGATTACCATAGTTTATATAAAAGAGTACGAATAACCTGTAAACACATAGAAGAAACAATTTTACAGATAAATCTAGAAACGGTAAATTGTTAATTTAATAAAGGAATAATAACTCAATATTCTTAAAAAAATATATAAGACCTATACAGAATATAGTGTACATATTAACGGTTTATAAAAAGAGGGTCAGACATCATACACAAAGGTGGAAAAATTACCGACAAAACTAAAAAGTTCTTACTTAACAAAATAAAACAACTTTAGGTCAAATAATTAAAAACACATAGTACACTCAATTCCCAGTTTTAAAAAAAGGAAGGAAGAAAACAAGTAAGGAGGGAGGGAGAGGGAGAAAGAAAGACCAGAAAGAAAAAAACGTTTACATATAGGTTGTAAAGGTCGTGGTAAACAACTTTTCTATTCTGTCTAAAAAAAAAATTACACTCAAATTAGGTTCTCAATCTTTATCGTCACTGGGTATATAGACCGTTCATGGAACTGAAGTTTTCAATCGTCGGTTTAAGACACTTCAAAAGAGAAGGTTCTTGAAACCTACACTTGATTGTCGTGTCTTCAAAGAGAACATATCTACAAGACCTTGTCATTGAGTTAGGTTTCGATATTGTCACTCCAACCGATTCGGAGTAATTCATCCTTTTTGTATTCTCCCGAGTTCTCTTGAATTTTCCTGGATAACAAGGAACCGTCACGGGGGGTACGAGATCTGAGAACCAGAGTTGGGTGTGGGTAGGTTTGAACGAATAGGGGGCAGCATAGGGAAGTCCCACCACAATGTGTCCTAACCCGGACCCCTCATCCCTCTACGGTTCTTAAAGAACCTAATGAAAAAACCCCTTTTCGAATTAATTCTATATTAAGTGTATGGTATATAAAGTGGGTAAGTTTTATATGTCAAGTTACTAAAAAATCACATAAGTATCTGTACAACGTCCGTAATGGTATCAGTTAAAAATTTATAAAGTATTGGAGTTTTTCTTTAACACAATTGAAAATCGATGGAGAGGAGATGGAGGATAAAGAGGATCGGGATTCGTTAGTAATTAGATGAAAGACACAGATATCTAAACGTAAGAAACCTGTAAAATACGTCTACTTAGTACATCAGAAAACACTGACCAAGACAAGTGAATTGTATTACAAAATCCGAGTAGATACAAGATCATATACAAACCTAAAGTAAAGAAACATACCTACTTAGTATAAGGTAATATACTAATATGGTGTAAAATACATGGGTAAGTAACCAACTACCTGTAAACTCAACAAAACAAAGGTAGAAAACTTATAATAATGATTACAACGATACTCGAATACACACGTTCAAAAACTCACCGGTATATAAAAATAAAGAGAACTTCTATATGGATCATTATCTTAAGAACCCACGACCCCAAAAAGGAGAACGGATTGGTGGTTTAAGTACAAGGATTTCGTACATGGGTTTTCTGATGAGGTTCGTTTGTTTAACTGTCAGAAAAAAAAAATATATATATATCTCTAAACCGGGTCTAAAGAACGGATTCCCTTGTGATCTTCCTTTATACTCCCAGGGAAATTGTTTAAAGGAATTTCGATCTCGTTTATGTTTCTTCAGTAAAGGGAGAAGAAAAATAGAATCAGGGTGGGACGGGAAAGATTGAGAGTTCGTAGTTTCTTAGAAAGATTTGTCTTCCTTGAAGATGATGTTTCTTAATGTCTAAGAAGGGATTGATGGTATCGAAGAAAATTTTTCATATGGTTTTCCCTAGAGGACTTGGGGTTAGGTAGATAGAAAGGATCTAAATTTTAAGTAAATAAAAACTATAGTGTCTAAGATGGGAGAGGTCCAGAACACTATAATCGAGAATTCCCCCTTTTTTTCTTCAAACCCACATCTCTCGGTGGCGTTAGGACATATGTAATAATCGAGTCACCAGAAATAGACTTCGTCAAAACGGGGATTCCCTCGTAAACTGCAATAGATCTCAAAGGAAAACTTGACACCACAACCTCTTCTGAGAACTCTCAGGGAACCGGACGTTCCTCTAGGTTTGTCAGGTAGGATTTCCTCTATTCAGGACCCTAAAGAAACCTTCCTTACTACGATTTCGCCTTTGAGGTCATGAAACCGGTGGAGTACACTTCTCAACTGAGTAACCTTTTATGAAACTACGACCCTCCCTAACCCCCGTTCTCCTCTTCCCCTGCTGTGTCCTACTCTACCGACCTACCGTAGTGGCTGAGCTACCTACACTCAAACTCACTTGAGACCCTCTACCACTACCTGTCCCTCCGGACCGCACGACACTAAGTACCCCAGCGTTTCTCAGCCTGTGCTGACTCGCTGACTTGACTTGACTTGACTTGACTCCCGAAGGAAACACCGAGTTTACCATTTCTTAGACGGACGTTACGTCCTCTGCGTCCTCTACACTCAAACTAGGGACCCAACCCTTCTAGGGGACCTCCTCCTTTACCGTTGGATGAGGTCATAAGAACGGACCTCTTAGGGTACCTGTCTCCTCGGACCACCCGATGTCAGGTACCCAGTGTTTCTCAGTCTGTATTGACTCGTTGATTGTGAAAGTAAAAGTGAAAGTCTCTGTAACAACCAACAGTGTTTACTCCCACTCTACGATGACTTTAGATCAACCTTCTCCGGTCCCTACGACGAATTGTAGGATGGTACGTGTCTTGTTGAGGGACGTCGTCTCTTAATAGACTGGGTTTTACCGTCCTCCCGATACTGACTATTTGACACAATGTCCTTTATCACGTTCCGTTTGTACCGTCTTCTACTTAGACTCTTCTTCATTTCCCTTTCTAAGTCCTTATTGGAACATCTTTGATGGAATGTCTCGAACCTATAATAGGACATCTCTTTCTTTGGTGATTTCCTAAAATTCGTTTCCTTGTCACACTAGTCTAAACGTCAAACCCAATCAGTGTGACAACAAGACCTAAACTCCTTCTGTTTTGGTCATCCCTCTGGTTCATCTTCTAACACACCATCTTATCCTTTCTTTTATCTTCCTAGATTCGGGTCCGTCACCATAACCTGTAACAACAATAAATCAGCGATTCAACACAGACCGAAAGCGCTGGGATACCTGACATCGGGTGTCCGAGGAGACAGTCATCCTAAAGGGTTCGTCCTTATGACTTCACCTAACGGTAAAGGAGGAGGTCCCCTAGAAGGGTTGGGTCCTTAGTTTGGGTGTAGAGGATGCAGAGGACGTGACAGTCCGTGTAAGAGATGACTCAGTGGATTTAATGATGTTTACATCGTCAAATCTCGTGGTCGGTGAATAATAAAGTGTCAAGATATCTAGTCTCGATTTCGTCGGAACTGACTCAAGGGACAAATCCTAGTACGTTTTGATTTCAGTGTCACAGTATACCCGTTCCGAGAATGCCCCTCCGAGACTCATACTTAGACACGAAGGAACCACCAAGTCGATATTTATTAGACGGACGTGACGTCCTTGGTGTCCTCTGTGTCCAAGTTAGGGACCCAGTCCTTCTAGGGGACCTCTTCCTTTACTGTTGGGCGAGGTCATAAGAACGGACCTCTTCGGGTACCTGTCTCCTCGGACCACCTGATGTCAGGTACCTCAGTGTTTCTCAGCCTGTACTGACTTCACTAAGTCGTGCGTGCTCCTACTTGGATCCAGGTTCGAGTAGGTCTAAAAACCGTCTTAAGTCAAGGAACTTTGACATCCAGACTCCAGGAGTGAAGGAACGACTAACAGTCGACCCTCGGTAAAAGTCGAAGACCTCCGATGGTTGTAGGAAGAGTGTACCGAGAGAGGTAGAAGTTCGGTTGTGTCAATGTATTTTAGGAAAAGTCCGAATCTTAGAGAGATTAAAGGGGAAGACGGTCGTCAGTCTCATTTGAGAACGAAAACTTTCCGAGTGCACTAATCTAACAACGATGGACACATTAGAGGGGGAACTACTTGGGTTTCAGTTGACTAATAATTGGGATTAATATAGACTTTTCAGGGAAACACGGTATGTTGTATTGTATTAGTGTTTTTATTGTATAGTACAAGGGTACAAGAACGGTATAAGTTCCCCTCCTCTAATATGTTCCCGTTCCTAGTAAGAATATTAAAACGGTCAGTATCCACTCCTTCCTCCTCCTAAGTCCACTGAGACTCCAAATACCCATCTAACATCTCGGTAAGTGATCTGATCCCTTTAGGTCCCGTTCTTTGTCTCAAATCTACATGACTTAAACCCTACGGAACGATGTAGACTCACCTTAGAGGTCTTATATCACTATATATACCCAGACCGTAGACCTCTCTCCGGACCCGACCTCTACACATCTAAACCCTTATTAGACGTTTGTTGCCACCAATTTTATTACGTTCATCTCTTCAACAAGGTCCTTTTCTGATACCCCCCTATAAACGTAATTCCCCTACTCATCCTCCTCCTCGGGTCCTTAACTATTTCTCCAGACACCCATTGATCTACTACACAGGTCTCTCCGATTCTCTTATCAAAACTCTATCCTGACACGTTCACACAGTTTATACTGTCTTTTATAGATAAAGTTTACCGTTAAATCCAATAATTTGGTCAGTTTAAGTCCAGTAAGCTTGTCAGTAATACCGACTAATATCCTCCGTTTTAAAAGGTTAGCTAGTCTCCCATCTCAGACCGAGTCCTTCCAGGAGTCTCCGTACATCCGTCTACCTCAGTACTCACCCAGTCCGATACCCTAAACTACGAAAAACCGTCAAGGGTACGAGGTCTAGATAGTATTGAACGAACAGGTTGCAAAGTAAAAGGGTCCCGAAAGGAGAGACAGTCGAGGACACAATATACAGTAATGGTTTTACGGGAAGACCATATTGAATACAGTACGCACGTAAAATTATACGTCTCGATCGGTAAATAGATAACACGGGACAGGACGGAATATTGAAATTCGACATATACCGTTGGGTGAGGTCATGAAAATGGACCTTTTAGGGTACCTGCTTCCTCGGACCATCCGACGTCAGGTACCCCAGTGATTCTCAGCCCGTACTGACTCGCTGTAGTGAAAGTGAAAAGTGAAAGTACGTAACCTCTTCCTTTACCGTTGGGTGAGGTCACAAGAACGGACCTCTTAGGGTCCCTACCGCCTCGGACTACCCGACGGCAGATACCCCAGCGTTTCTCAGCCTGTGCTGACTTCGCTGAATCGTCATCGTCGTCGTCTTTTCAATCTGAAAAAAGTCTCGGAGGTAGAGTCGATTGTCTAAGTCAACCATTCCTTTAGTAAGGAATGATATTACAATAGAGGATAGTCAAATCTCTTGTAAAGGTTTTAACACGATATACATTATGATTCTGTTCCTCCGGACCACACGACACTAAGTACCCGAGCGTTTCTCAGCCTGTGCTGACTCGCTGACTTGACCTGACTCAGACTAGTCTTCAAGAAACTAGTTTATTCAAATCATTGTAACATGTCATATAAGGGGAGAACTTTTTTCCGAGGTTATTCGGGAGATATCTCTTTGGACGAACTAAAACAAATCTGGTCACAAGGGGTTTGAACAAACTTGTGGTTTGCATAATAATTTTTTTTTATTTTTTGATACTGGTATACCATCTTACGTGAAACCCTTAGTTACCGGAGACGGAACCCATAAATAAACGTAAAATTAATCTCTTCGAATTTTTCTTTTTTTTTTTTTGGAGGTTCCGGGTTTCCTCATTAATTTACCTCTCTTTTGTCCGTGGTAATGTAAAACTGTCCCCACCATTTGACCTCGTACCCTCGGAAACATCTATCTCATAGTTGTTAGTGGTGCTTCCGTTGTGGAAAAATGGGCACAAGTCACATCCCGAACTCGTGTGAAGAGAGACTATATCTGAACTGGTTTTCCCTCTAAACAGATCTACAAAGTTCTCAGGGGGTCTCAACATTCACTAATCCTCATAGGAAAACCAGTATCCTTAAGTCCAAGCCGAAGCGATTGTTCTCACTATTTCTCAGTCGTTGCAGTTAAGGTAACGGTCCAAATCTTGGAAGTGTCATCTAAATCAGGACTTATTTCGTCATGAGGAAGGTGATCGGGTACGACGTCTCATTCCTTAGTCTCTGTCCAAGTGACTACTCTGAATTGACGGTATTCACCACGAACGGTAAATACATCCGACGTATGAAGGATAACGTGGTTCAGACCCGAAGAGGTTGACCGTTGTTAAACCGTCTGGGATCCCCAGACTTGTCGAGCGAGTCGTACTATTATTGGGAATTTTCTCCAAACGCCCGTCTCTGGTCATGGAGGACTTCAGAGAAATACAGACGGATACGTACCGACACGGGACAAAGAAAATTCATACCCGACAGAGTAGACTACTTCAGCATATATTTATAAATATACAGTCCTGTAAAGACCAGAATGAGTGGTCTCTGTAATGTCGGAACTATTTTTCGAAGGGAGACCGTCAGAAACGGAGGTGTCAAATAAATTATACCGTCAACTATCCACTTGAAGGAGAACGACAAACGTTTCTCCTACCCCGGAACGGAACGAACTTCAAAGTTCACAAACCGAACACCGGACGACCCTTAACTACAAACACGAAAGGGTCCCTGAGGAGACTAATTCTCTTCACACCCAAGAGGTCACCCGGTAGGATGGAAAATCCAAAGTCTAGAGGTCATGATCAACCATTTGAATGTCTACGTACTACTGACCACCCGGGGTCCGTTGAAAACAGAACGATTTGGGGAAAGAGGTGAATTTTTTATTAACGGTGATGTAACCATACTTATATAATTATAATATATAAAGTTATAAAACATATTAGATTATAAAAAGACTAAAATTTTCTTTAATTTATTACGAGCACGTACACACGATTCAGTGAAGTCAACACAGACCGAGAAACACTCGGATACCTGATATCGGACGGTCTGAAGAGACAGGTACCCTAAGAGATTCGTTCTTATGACCTCACCCATCGGTAAAAAAGGAGGTCCTCTAGAAAGACTGGGTCCCTAGTTTGGGTGTTGAGGACGCCGAAGACGTAACGTCCGTCTAAGGAAATAGTGTCTCGGTGGTCCCTTTGTCCCCAAGTATTTGTATACCACTCAGGATCCGTGACACGGATCACATGGATTACTTAACAACAACAAATAAACGATCCCGAAAAGGACCACCGAGTCTCCAATTTCACAGACGGACGTTACGTCCTCTGGACCCAAGCTAGGGACCCAGCCCTTCTAGGGGATCTCTTCCTTTACCGTTGGGTGAGGTCATAAGAACGGACCTCTAGGGTACCTGTCTCCTCGGACCACTCGATGTCAGGTGCCACAGTGTTTCTCAACCTGTGCTGACTCGCTGAAGTGAAATAAACGATTCAGTATAGGCTGAGAAAACACTCGGTACCTGATATCGGGTGGTCCGAGGAGACAGGTATCCTAAAGGGTCCGCTCTAATGACTTCACCCAACGGTAAAGGAAGAGCTCCCCTAGAAGGGCTGGGTCCCTAGTTTGGGTGCAGAGGACGTAACCGTCCACTAAGAAATAGTGACTCGGTGGTCCCTTCGGGTGGATTAGTCGGGATCTATGTTACCCGACAAAAGATCCAACCGTGACACTCGAGTGTACTCGATTCGTCACTGATTTCTCGCCATCGAAGAATCTGGAGGGTCACTTATTGATTCATGGTTCGTCTCGAGAAGAGGATCAAGTCAAGATTGTATAAAATGGGTGACAATGTTTCGTACTATTTTAAAGCAGGAATCAGTCGTAAAAGAGACCGGACCACCTATTCACAACCCTTATCCTTAGACGAAGAAGTCGTAGAAATGTCTCTCTGAAGACCCTAACTACTTACCGTAGTAAGTAAAGGTCCGACCTTGACGAAGACAGTAAATCGGACGTCGTGGCGTCTTCCGTCGACTCACTTTCCCCGACACCTTCAACTAATTGTTACTCTATCTAATGACGTCGAGTTGACCTCTTTTGTCCGAACCCCGACCGAAATTGGGTACAGACAAAAATCACCATTAGCTATATCTGTGGAGAAAAAGTTGGGGTTAGCATTAGAAGGTATCGTTGTCGGACCTTACCCCAAGTCTTACGATGGTGACGACAGTGTACCCGACGACTTCTCAAATAATTACTCGAGGTGGACTTTTGACTACCACCGACCTTGACCCATCTTGAATATATCTTCTACTCTTGAACCTCCCCAGGGGGTGGGTACCCCATATGAAATGTATCGGTGAGAACGAAAACCTAAAAGGAGGTTGACCCTGATCCGACCCTGAGTGTGACATCTCCTTTATTTATCAACAATGACTCGTCCGATTTTTGAGGATCGGGGTGAACCGAATTATCAGGACCGAGACCAAGTCAAGTGACTCACCATACCTCAAACCGATGAGGTGTCCCTGGAACGACTCTGGAACTCAAGTCTAACTCGTTAGAGAGAGGGAGGGAAGAACATTTCGTTTTTAAGACAAATTTAGTTATACAAAGGTAGGGGGCTCGACTTACACCGAAAGCTCCTACTGTCGTAGTTGAGGTATGACGGGAACGGGAACAGTTCAGGACTGGACTTTATCTTGTCTTACCACACCCCATCGACCCAAACATATACAATCGTGTATGTCGTATTTACGTTTCTATGTCTGGGACCCTTAGAAGTGTGTTTTCCGTCTTGACCACCCCTATGTTTTGTTTTCATTAGTCTCACTTTATCTTAGTCTTTCTTCACTTCAAGGGACCACCGAGTCTCCAATTTCGAAGATGGATGTTACGTCCTCTGGACCTAAGCTAGGGACCCAACCCTTCTAGGGGACCTCTTCCTTTACCGTTGGGTGAGGTCATAAGAACGCACCTCTTAGGGTACCTGCCTCCTCGGACTACCCGATGTCAGGTGCCCCAGTGTTTCTCAACCTGTGCTGACTCGCTGAAGTGAAATAAACGATTCAGTATAGGCTGAGAAAACACTTGACACCGGATATCGGGTGGTCCGAGGAGGTAGGTATCCTAAAGGATCTCTGTCGTGAACGTCAGAGATCCTTTGAAGGGAAACCTTTTGTTTCCTCTTACACTAAAAGGTAATGAATGTTATGTTATCCAGTTCCCAGACGTTTGATATCCAAATTTTTAATTTTTCTTCTTTTTATGTACCACCTCTGACCAACCCTAGTATTTCGGGTTATATAAATAACATACCAGACATAATCGGTCCTCAGAAGTCTCTTTGTCTTGGTTATTCTATGTTAGATCAATCCGTCTGTACGAGGTATGGATCTTATTTCGGAATTTAGGACATCTTATTTTATGTTTGTGAACAACTCCCGTGCCGGAACAGAACAAGTATCTATATAGGAGTCCCGGATCTTATCATAGAACTGGTACCATGTGCGAATTATACAAACAACTTACTTACTCTCTCATCTCTTACTGAATCACTCATCCATCCATCCAAACCAGTGTGTCAGTACAGACTGAGAACGTTGGGACACCTGACATCATGCGGTCCGAGGAGACAGGTACCCTAAAGGGACCGTTCTTATGACCTCACCCAACGGTAAAGGAAGAGGTCCCCGAGAAGGGCTGGGTCCTAAACTTGGACCCAAAGGACGTAACGTCCGTCTGAGAAATAGTTGACTCGGTATGATTTCCTTACTTACGTGTGAATCTACTCCCTGTCCACCTTCTTTTAAACCCGTCCGCCAGATTATCTCTTCTCCCATATCACTTGAGTCGACTGAAGGGACCATCAAGTTGGCCATTTCTTAGATGGACGTGACGTCCTCTGAGGCCAATCTAAGGACCCAGGCCTTCGAGACGACCTCTTTTGTATCTGATGGGTGAGGTCATAAGAACCCGAAGGGACCACCGAGTCGACCATTTTTTAGACGGACGTTACGCCCTCTGGAGCCAAACTAGGGACCCAACCCTACTAGGGGACCTCCTCCCTTTCCGATGGGTGAGGTCATAAGACCGGACCTATTAAGGTACCTGATAACGTACCCCGACGTTTCTCAGTCTGTGTTGAAAGTGAAAGTATCACTTGAGTTGTCTCTTTCGGTTTACCGGGTTCCCACTATAAAGACTTTACGACCTAAAAATATGTATTTCCATCTTCCCAATTAAATTCCTGGTATGTACAAACCTGTAATCCATTTGACTTCGGTCGGACTTTATCTCCAGATTCGAAACTTCATCTTTCTACATTCAAGATAGAGGGTAGAATCTTGACTGAATTAAAAAATTGATAACCGTCAGTAAATTGGAGAGACACGGAGCCATAGGAGTAGGTTTTTTTTTACGTTTATTGTAAGTCTGAGTCTTACAGTTTACCCTCTTCCGGATCTGGCGTAGACCCAGTCCCCCAAAGTCAGGACCGACGGGGAATCTTTGTGAACCTCTTGAAAACCTTCAAGTTCACGAGTCCGGACCGGCGTGTAGTTAGTATAGTCTTAGGAACCTTCACCCGGGTCCATTGTCATAGTCATAGAAAATTTAGAGGGGTCCATTCTGCTACAAGTCGGTTCTAACGTTTGGTAACAAGATCAGGTTGGGAGAGTAAAATATCTACTTATTTGACTCCGGGTCCCGTCCAATCCCTTGAACAAGTTGGATGGAGTATACCAGTAATCTTCCTATTATAATCTAGTATTTTGAAATCTCCATTTTCCCTGGAACCTATAGTTATATTGACACTTTCACGAGGATTATTGTATTGTGTAATAAGTACACAAATAAAATAGTTGTCTTAGTCTTTTACAAGTAACGGTTCGTCCGGTTTGTAGGGGAGACAGTAATTTAATGTAATCTTCCTGTAAGAGAAAATAAAAGGTCCAGAGGGATTTAATCGTTTACTCATTTGCAAGGTAAGGTCAATAATTTAACTTAGTAACCATTTATTTCTACCGTGTGTACGAACACAGACACAAGTCAGCACAAACTGAGACGCTGTGGTACCTGACATCGGGTGGTCCGAGGAGACAGGTACCCTAAGAGGTCCGTTCTTATGACCTTACCCTACGGTACGGGAAGAGGTCCCGTAGAAAGATTGGGTCCCTAACTTGTGTACAGAGGACGTAGAGGTCGTGATATCCGTCAAAGAAATATCGACTCGGTGGTGTTTTCGGGTTTCTACCGTAGTCAGTCAAGTCAACGAGTTAGTACAGACTGAGAAACTCTGGAGTACCTGACGTCGTGCGGTCCGGAGGAACAGGTAATGATTGGGGGCCTCGAACGAGTTTGAGTACAGGTAGTTCAACCACTACGGTAGGTTGGTAGAGTAAGAGACAGCAGGGGAAGAGTAGGACGAAAGTTAGAAAGGGTCGTAGTCCCAGAAAAGTTTACTCAGTCGAGAAGCGTAGTCCACCGGTTTCCTAACCTCAAAGTCGAAGTTGTAGTCAGGAAGGTTACTACCGTTTGTAACGGGATTTTTCAGTGTCAAAAAGTTCTTCTTCGTATTCGTATCACATTTACATCCTCAAGTATCTAGGTATCGTCCTTCTCGACAAATCGGATCAATATCGAATAAAGGTAGAATATAGTAGACAAACCCCGTGTCAGTAGGGATCTCCGTCTCCTTCTCTAAACCTTACTCCAAAATCGTACTATAGTCCGGGAAAAAAAAGAATCTTCCCGGAAGCGAACGAGGACCAAACCCTCTGAAGCCCAACGTGACTCGAATTTCTACGAAGTGAAACGTCTCCTACTTTTCAGTCCCATTAAAGGAAAGTTCTATGTAAAAGGGTAAGGGTGGGAAAGAAATAAGGTAGTATAGGTGAGAAACATTAAGTAGGAAGATATGGTCTCACACTCCGGCCCACAATTCACGTAAAAGATGAAGGGGACAAATCGAGGACAACAACTCAATATAACTCAATATAAAACAACAACTCAATATAATAAACAGACTCTGTGATAACCAACTTACTAAAACATCCCCTTTTTTGCTAAGTTTACATTCTATTTAAAATTCGTCAGAGTGACGGATGGAGAAAACACTTTGAAAGAACTGATAAAGTTAAGTGTATAGGATAAAGTTATATTTAGTATGACTCTTACAGTCCCTCAATTAGTAAGTAACAAAACATTAAAAAATTTCCACACTATTCAGATAGAGGTGACGTCTAGGGTGGAACGTGAATGAAATGGGGAATCACATGGAGTCACAAATCTAATAACAAAAATGTTTTTAGTCACGAATCCGGTAAATAGACCCGTTCATGGTCAACGATTTCGGCGAGGTCATGGAGTCATTTTACAAAGAGACGGTCCGAGAAAATAGTGGGTCCCTTCGAAGACCCTCCTATTCTACACCCCTCCCCCCCACCCCTTTCACTCCCTCAACACTATTTTTATATAACCCTATAGTGATCAGGTCTCGTTACAAAGGGGTTCACCGACACGTAGTCTCAGTGGGTCTGTGGAGGGGAGGTCCCTCCTCGAACTCTTAGACATAAGAGTTTACTAAGACAAAGGAGTTTACTAAGACTACACGTCGGCCGTGACTGGAGTAACAAGAGATCACGAACAGGTTGAACTTGAATATCCGTTCTAACACGTGAAGACTGTTCAAGGGTCCATCACGACTACGACGACTAGTCTTCTTGTTTGTTCCGACAGCCCATCACCAAGAGTCGTACACCAAGGACCTGGTCGTTGCAGTCTTAGTAGACCCTTGAACAAACTTTTGTGTAAGAGTCAAGGGTGAGACCTAGATGACTTAGGTTTTGAGACCCCACTCCGGGTCGTTAGACTCAAGGTTGTTAAAGACACCCACTAAGACTAGAAGGGGTTTCAGACTGTTGACGATGATATTTATTATGATCATCATTCCATGTCCCCCGCCCCCCGAAGGGTCCACCGCGATCACCATTTCTTGAGTGGATGGTTACGTCCTCTGTATTCTCTACTCCCAAGCTAGGGACCCAACCCTTCTAGGGGACCTCCTCCCGTGTCGATGGGTGAAGTCATAAGGACGGACCTCTTAGGGTACCTGTCTCCTCAGACCGTCCGATGTCAGGTATCGTAGCGTGTCTAATCATGTATTGACTTCGCTGAATCGTACGTACGTAGGTTCCATGTTCCCTCACTGTGTTACCCAAACCTTTTGAACTCAAGTGTACAGTCGACACAGGGGTTGAGAAGGACCTTGATATTTTACCCCTATCTTTATTATTGTACTTAAGTTGTGACTAAAAAGGTCCGTAAGGTAACCTACAACCCTTATATAATCCTACTCATTCTATTTAGGAGACGGGAACTTCTCAAGGCAACGGAACGGATTACTTATTCCGAAACACACAGAATTTACTCTATCACATACACTTTCACGAGACGTTTGATAGTGCATACAACTTTTAAATACCAAGACTCGTTTAGGACGGGGAAAAAGAATCTAGAACGTAAGACTTCATCAAGTGGATTCAGAAATTCGAAATCATCTATAAGGTGACTATTTTCTACTTTCTACAAGAAGTCAAATAACTACACCACATAGTGTGACTAACTGAACGTCTATTACTTTTTAGGTTTCTACTTTCTACACTCAAATTATCATTATTTTTGTAAAATTTACACAGGCCACGCAGTATGAAATCTCCAAGAAAGTGAAGACAATAAACAAAATTAGTAGTGTTGTTGAGACACTCTATCACATGTTCCTAATAGTCTACCTAATAGAGACTATCTGTGTCCGAGGTTATAAGTCACTCCACTTCACTGAGTGGGTTCCAGTGTCTTGACTAATTACCGTCCCGGTATTGATCTTAGGTCTAGAGAACTGTGGATCCAGTCATGAGAAAGGGGTATAGTACAACTGACTAGTTCGTTTTCAGTAGAGTCTATAAGTGATGTACGATCAATCCCATGACATTCGTGTCTACACTTTGTTCGACTTCGGAAGAAATTTTTAGAATTTGGACAGGTCCAAAATAAGTAGACGAACTTAATTTCGTATGTCACTGACAGTCTCTCTGTATCGATTTGAGGAGACAAAACTTAAATATATATATATATAGTCTTCGGAATAGTTGACGACCGTCCGTCAACCTAATGTACGTGTAAAGTTCTTAGTTTCCGATGTACTCCTTTTGTATTATTATAAGAAAGTAGTAGTTTTTGGGAAACCTTACCTAATATTTATTCTTGAAATATAGAAAAGAGTATGTTCGACTTTGACCTCCGGAGAAGAAACAACTTAAAACAAAAAGAACTGTGTCTCGGACTAAAAGTCTCATTCACCTATGACTCCTGAATGTCGAAACCTGTTCGTCAATGACCCTGAATGTAGAGTTGTGTCTGTAAAAAATAACGTTCATTTACGATCTGTTACTTTATAAAACGAACTTGTCTGTTTTGACTTCCTATTCTATTCGAACAAAAGATTTCTCCTACCAAAACTTTACAAGACCTGTCTCAACAAAAGAAGTACATTGTCTTGTTTACCGGAGGACGAACTCAGAACTCTTGTTAAGATGTCAGAAGGTACTGTCGAAGGGATGGGTGGTGGTGTTCTTGGAAAGTGGTATAGTGATATGTGTCTATTAAGAGGTGGTGGGTTTAATACAAATTTCAAGAGGATACTCCATACAAGGAAACCCCAAAGGACACGGTACCTGATACGAAGTGACCATGAAAGTAAATTGTGACAGAAGACAGATTATGAAACGTGGTTTACAACATTAGAGGTCTATGGAAACTAAATCCTTTGTTTACGATGTGTTTATAAAGTTTGGACTATTTAAACAGATATTATTTATCTGTCTATTTCGTATTCCTGTGTTTTAACCGTATCATTTTAGAATAACAATTATTTCTCAAACCTCTTCCCCTTTGTCCCCTTCTCTTGAATACAAGGTTCGTCTTTGAATTGTCTTAATAAAGTCGTTGTATTAAATACGGTAAAATTAAAAAAATTTAATTCTTTGTTTCCTTCTCTCACACCAGACCACTTTAGTAGAAACTGACCCTCAGTCTTTTGGACCCAAAGTCTTCGTCAAGATAGAAATCCGACACCAAGGTCGACATTCAGTCTACGAATTGGATAGTCCTATAGTCAAGGGTGTAGATACTTTACCTTCTTTATGTGAATGAGATTTGATGTCCACAAGTTTCTATAAAAAGTTTTTCCCCATTTCAGTCCTGAGAACGCGTCTATTTCTTTACTTGTGCACAATTGATAAAATAAATAAATTACATATTAGTCACTTACTCGGTCTATAATATTTGGTCAAGTTTTCTCTTTCTGTCGTATTAAAATTCTACTGTAAGAATTTGACTAGATGTCTAAGTTATTTTAGGGATAGTTTTAGGACACGACGAATCAGTGAGTCAGCACAGGTTGAGAAACACTGGGGTACCTGAGGAGACAGGTACCCTAAAGGGGCCGTTCTTATGACCTCATCTAACGGTGAAGGAAGGGGTCCCCTAAAAGGGTTGGGTCCCTAGTTTGGGTCCAGAGGACGTAACGTCTACCTAAGAAATGGTAGACTCAGTGGTCCCTTCGGGATCGGCCGAAGAAACGTCTTTAATTATTAGATTATGATCTTAAATAAACCTTTAAGTTACCTAAGTCTCATCGGTTTTTAGAACTTTTTCTTGTTGTTTTACTTTCCTGAATGTAAAGGATTAAAGTTTCGAATGGTGTTCCAATGTAATTAGTTTTGTCACACCATGACCGTATTTCTAACTGTACATCTAGTTACCTTATCTTACCTCTCAGATCTTTAATTGGGAGTGTGAATTGTCAGTCAACGAAAGTTTTTCTCGTGGTTCTGTTAAGTTACTCGTTTCTTATGAGAAAGGTTGTTTACTACGAACCTCTTGATCTACCTATACGTAGGTACGTTTTGTATTTGTATATTTTTCAATCTGGGGTAGATTATGGTATATGTTTTTTAAGTGGTTTTACTTAGTTTCCGGATTTATATTCTCATTTTTTATATTTTGAAAAACATTTTTTGTATATATTTAGAACTTAAATCTAATCCGTTACCAAAGAATCGATACTGTGGTACTTATATTCGTTGGTTTCTTTTCAAACCGAAATAGTGTTAATTCTTGGACACGATATTTACTATGATAGTTCTTTTACCTTTCTATTAAGTATTTTACCCTTTTTATAAACCTTTATTATATAAACTAATCCCTGAACGTGGATCTTATATATCTCTCTTGAGAATGTTTAGTTACCATTTTTGTTTTTGTTTTTTTCTTCTGTTTATGAGACTAATTTTACACGATTCCCAAACTGATCCGTAAAGAGGGTTCTTCTATATGTTTACTGGTTATTCGGATACTTTTCTACGAGTTGTAGCAATTGGTAGTCCCTTTACTTTTAATTTTGGTATTACTCTATGGTGAAGTATGGGTAATCCTACCGTTATTAGTTTTGCTGTCTATTATTTTTCACAACCTTTCTTATACCTCTTTAATCTCGGGAGTTTTCGACGAACACCCTTACATTTTACTGTGTAGGTGAAACCTTTACTAGACCTTTGTATCTCAATAGTATACTGGGTCATTAAGATGAGAATCCCCCTTATGGGGGTCTCTTTACTTTTATGTGCAAATGTCTTTTTGAACCTGTGTTTACAAGTATCGTCGTAATAAGTATTATCGGTTTTCCACCTTTGTTGAGTCTACGGGTAGTTACTTACTTTTCTATTTGTTTTATACGAGATAGATACTTGACCTTATGATAAGTCAGTATTTTTCTTTACTTCATGAATATGTATGGTATTGTACTTACTTGACACTTTTATAATACCGTTCAAGTCCTTCGATCCGTGTTTTGATGTACCAAGGTAAAAACATTTTACAGGTATTACCCGTTTAGGTATCATTGTCTTACATCCATTCACCAACGGATCCCAACCTACAAACCCCTCTTTACTCCTCACGGACGATTATCCATACCCCAAAGAAAACCCCCCATTACTCTTATAAGATTTTAACTACACTACCATAAACGTGTTGAGACACTTATACGATTTTTGGTCACTTAACATGGGAAATTTACCCACTCAATATACCATACATTTAAAAGAGAGAAATTTCGACAGTCAAAATTTTTATTCAAAGATAAAAATGTTATAAGTTTAAGTCATTATATCAAGTACATACTTAATGTTACATGAGAATATTTGATTTTATAATATATAATGTTATACGTTACGAAGTGAGAAAATTTAAACTTTGTGTCATCGAGGATCACCAGTGTGTCTTACTGTCTCAACTTCATCTTTATAATCTCCCGGACCTCCAGTGTCTACCCTCTTCAGTCTTTCGAAAAGAAAACGAACACTTCTTCATTTGGTTAAAGTACACTGTCACGGGTAACTCGTGCACCGAAAATCTTCGACTCTCACGAGGGACCGACTGTCAGTCGTTCTTTTAGTCCTGTAGTCAGAATATTAATGTTCGTTGACAAGATTACTGTTGGACTCACTCGAACCTTCTCTTGGGTCTTGGGTGGACTCTCGACGTTATGTCTTCTATGGAACTAACGTCGGAACACGTTGAGAACTCGTCTCCAGGGTTAATTCGACACGTCCCTGAGGTCTAGGGACCCTTTTACACTCTATTACTCATCCACAACAAATTTCGACGATTTAAATAATATGTCGTTATCTTTAGATGATGTACTTGTAGATACCCTTACTCTACCTTGTCGACTCTACCTCAATCGTACACCCCAGATACAAACGTAGACTTAAAGACGAAAACGACAACGATTTCCTGACACTCGACTTATTGGCTTCTTGTTACATTAGTCGCCCTTCAGAAGTTTACCCGTCACGTCAGTTGTCTCTGTTTTACCTACAAATCTCTGTCTGTTGACCCGTACATAATCCCCGTTTGATCACTTCGGAGGATTTCTCCGGAGGTACGGATTTCTGTCTTTGATTCGGTGATGGAGTAACCTGTACACTTCAACCTTCTACCAATAGAGAATATCCTCTAACAACCCACAACACTTCTTATGACAAACTTACGTACTTAAAAAAACTTTTTGGACATACAGTTTCTGTGGTGATTGGTTATAAAACAACAAGTATCAGAGCTAGGTACACCCCTTGAACAATTTTTACGTCTAAAGGACTTGGGGTGGGTTTAGATGATTTAGTCTAAACGATCTCCTACCCTAAGTCTTGAGACGTAAAATTCTACGACTGATCCACTGAGTGTATTTACGATTATAAACTTTAGGTAACTTGATCATTAGGAAGTGGAAGACGTCAATCTTTTTAATTTCTACCTCCAGGGGAGATAAACATTAAAATTTTCTTTCTCTTCCTCCCTCCCACTCTCCCCTCTCTCTCTCTGTCTTCCTCCTCTTCCTTCCTCCTACTCCTTCCTCTTGCTTTACGGATTAATAATTTTTACACGTAACTTCTACACGAGGTAACGGTTTCTCATTCTTGGTACACATGGTGTGTCTTATAAACTGTAGAGACCCTTCGTAGAAGTAAGGGTAAGGAGGGAGTTTGGATGGTCTCAATTGACGATCTCGTCCACCTCCACTGTCCTTCGACTCGAGTTCGTCGGACCAACCGTTGACTTAGTGTCGTCCTCCCCCAAAGCAAAGGACGAACAGAAGAGAATGACCTTATATCATAATCTGGGATTCTGTTTCGAGTCTAACTTCGTCAGGGGTGGGGTGGGAAAAAGAGGAACGAAGAAAAGACATTCAGTACGAAAGTCACAAACCTCAGACCGTCGACGTTCCGTACCAACGATCCATTGTTAAAGGGTCGTGTTTCTTGGGAGTCGACCCTTCCAGTCCAGACAGTCACACTTTGTCGACATGTCTTAAAAATAAACAGAAGGAGAACAAAACCAATTAGTGTCCCGTACTTTGGTCTTAGTTTGAAAAGTATCTTTACTTTTTACGACCTCCTATGGTCAAGTCGACGACGACGAAAAAAGAAAAAAACGACAAGTAGTTTAGTGTCGGAAAGATGACACAGAGTTATCTCGGGGTTGTTCGAACCGTCCGTCGTCCACCTCCGTCCTCCACCTCCCCAGTCCACAAAGAATGGGAGAATCGCAGACCCACCCCCTCCTGTATCAACTTGGTACTCGACTCTTCCATTAAGGGAAAAAGTTTGACGGACCTTCAAAGTATAAAGTCCTAAGTCCAACGGTCTAATTTATGTCTTGTGGGTCAATGTTAGACTCAATTTCTATTTGTAACTTTTTGAGTTTACATTGACAGAAAAATAAACGATTTAGACCTTAGGATGGATCATACGTTAGTTAAACCACACTTAAAACGTACCCCAACTATGGTTTTCTCATTAGCTTCATCTCTCTCGGTAAGACTACGACAATACCTCCCAGTTCGGGGTGTGGACCGAACCGTGACGAAACTGTTCATACGATCTTTGACTTCGTTTCTTTTCCGACTTAGGTAAAGAGAACACTAGTGGAAGGAAATATCAAAAGGGAATCTACGATGATATCACTGATTTATACTAACAGTACGAGACTTTATTTTTGTGTACTAACTATTAGTCCTCCGGGTCCTACATCCTGAGTCATCTACCTGACATTGGTCGACACACTGGAACCTGTTCAGTGACGATGAAATCCCGAAGACAACTGAAAGGATACGAGACTTTCTCCAACCTGATCTTGTACCAAAAGTATCACACGAGGAGGAGGTAGTCGTCGTAGTCGTGGTGAACCCTTAAACATCTTCACGTCTAATGGTCTAATGTACTATGGAAGACTTAGTCTTTGAGATCCCCACCCCGGGAGTTAGACCTAATTTTTCGGGACACCCACTAAGACTACGTTCGAGTGTAAACTCTTGGTGACTCGACCTCTTACATATTTCCAGGAAAGTCGAGAGTGAAAGTAATCAAGTCAAGTGACAAACCGTTCTGGGTCACCAGTCGACTAATAAACTTTACCGCACAAGAGGAGTAAGGGTGGGAGGTATCTCCAAATAAGGTTTAATCAAACAGACCCGACATAAAGTATCATGTCTTTAGATATATCGGAGAGAATAAAAGAATGTAAGGGAAAGGAAGAATCCGTCCCTGAAGATTCCTGGTAAAACGGTTTTCTGGTCACAGTTCCACTTCCAAAGACCTTCCTAGTCGTTCCGATGGTCGACGACAAACGTGCGAGGTAGAGTAGTGATCTAATTTCCGACACAGACACCCTGACAACTATTGCGTCCTCATTGATCGATTCTTGTGTAAAGTTAGGTGAACCAGGAAACTCGGAACCGACGGAAGTTAAGACTACAAAAGGAATTTTGAGACAAAAGATTTCGGGAGGGGACAAAGTAAGGACCAAGAAGGATATCTTGTCATAGTTTGGGTGAGGTGATAGAAAGATTTATGGACTAACGATTCCCTTTGTTCGTCTTATTTCTCTTTGAGTCCCTCGATTTTACACAGGGTATGGGACAAAGAGTGTCAATTGTAGATCACCACAACAGGTACCACGACTTATAACAACAGTTAAGATTGAAACCTTTAGAAACACCGTTCCCATACCGTTTCATCCCCTTTAACCTAACAACATCATCAGACAGTAAACAAAGTAAAGGGTGACCTCTGTTGGATTACTTAAACTATTAGTGTAGTACGGTGAATCAGTTCTACTGGTTCCGTTAATATAACAAAATATCCGGTCACGGAAAGGGACCACAAAAAGGTCCTCCTCGTCTTTTTTCCACAAGGATCGAACCCATCGATATAAAATACTCTCCTGAGACACATTTCACACACAAATGAATTCTCGTTGTCTAGTAAAAGGTCCACGACATGACATTTATATTTACTCACCTCCTTGGGATTCTATACTTCAATCGTTAGTTCTCATCCTGAGTGTTTAGTAAAATTGGTAGTTAGTTGAACTTCTCATTCCTTTGAGTTCTTACGACGGAATCACAACACATCCGATAAGCGTCTTTCGAAGAATTTAGATGAGACCCGATACGAACTCACCCACCTATCATCCTTAGTGTATTACTGACATCTCCCCTAATCGGATTGGGATTGTGAGAAAGGGTCGTACGGGTTACCCGCAACCAAAGAAACGGAGGAAACCCCAAGAGTAATACCGTATCCGAGATGAAAATTGAAACTCTCTCTTGAGGAAACACAGGTATCATCACTATATAGGGTGTATCCGTAGATGAGAGTTTAAAGTCACATTAAAATACCTGAGATTTTAGTCTCTAGTTTCATCCTTTTCCCGTCTACGTTCCTCGGGTACCGACAATGAGATTACTCGGACCCAAACAAATCCTCTCTTATTCTATCCTACATAGGTTAAGGTTTAGAGAAATTTCACAGTGTCAGTTAATATCTAACAGTGGGATTCTTTCAATGATTCGGAGAAACTCGGAATCAGAATAGTAGACATTTTACCCATGTTATTATGATCCATCATAAATAACTCATTAATATTATAGGGTCTGTGATAAGGATGAAGTCTTCAGAGAACACTATTAATTTGTATCGACAGTATCTCAGGTACCACATATCATCCGTGAGTTTTAACCGTAGATAATTATAATAATAACTAAAAATTTTAAACAAAATGAAGACTCCCAGGACCTAGGTTAATCCGGTACGTACCATCAAACCTGAGAGAAAAGTCGGTCCTCAACTACGACGGATTACAATCGAGAATCGTTCAGACTCTATAAACAGGGTCTTTGGTGTTAAAAAGGATCTTTGTTCTCATTTATGTTGATCAAAAAGGATAAAGAACCGAGTCGTGTGTGGTAACAACACATGATTATTGGAACTCTCTCCTGATCTCGTGAGGGATTCTATACACTGAGGAACCTAACTTCCAGTCTCATAGGTGTTTCCGTTTTAAAGGATTTCCTGACTCAGTCAAAACAAGCAGTTTTAAGTGTGTTTATAAAAAAAAAGGGGAAGACACCTTAGTCCTCCCGAAAGGTCTACCAAGTCACCATCTCTTAGACGGATGGTTACGTCCTCTGTACCCAAGCTAGGGATCCAGCCCCTCTAGGGGATCTCTTCCTTTACCGTTGGGTGAGGTCACAAGAACGGACCCTTTAGGGTACCTGTCTCCTCGGACCGTCCGACGTCAGAAATCCCAGTGTTTCTCAGTCTGTGTTGTCTCACTGACTCGTCCGTCGTGTACGTTGATCCTTGGTCCCCTCCATAAAGACCACAGAACTTGAACAAAGGACATAAGGATGTCGAGATATTAATTTACCTTACGAGTCGGCGAAACCCTGATCTTCCTATTATCCTATGACCGATCTTTCCGGTCGGAACCACACAAAAGAGGTGTTCAAATTATTGAACATAGTTTATGTGTCATTACTAAGAGACCCCTGTAATTGAGGTACCCACAACACTATTACCTTGTGACTGGAAGGATTGTCTCTTAGAGAGAAGCAACGTAACAATAGTCGAAAGGAGATAACCTTTCTTGGAGAATTAACGACTGAAGTAGTATTGGGGTCCGTGAACAAATTGATTTAACGGTCGATAAAGGGAAGGCACCACCTTCCCAGGGAGTATCGGTAGTGTATTAATTTTCTTCGGACCGTTAGACTCTAAGGTTTCCTCGTGGTTTGGACTTCAAAATCGTGGGAAAGAGTAGAACAAGGGGGAGGGAAACGACGGACGGACGACTTATCTCGAAGGTTTCGAAACTTTATCTAAATTATCGGTAAGTATCCTAAAGACTACCACTATTTTCTTCATGACAAGACAAAAGTCGACAGTGACACGAAGGAGAATTCCGATCCGATGTCTCGACTGATGATCTGTGGGTAGACGAGGGACGGGTCTCGTACGGTGAGAGAAGGGAAACGGTTGGTTGGTCATAGTAGGTCGGACAATCTTTCCTCACCGGGTTATTCCTTCTGACTCCTCATTCTACCGAGACACACTACGACGGAATGAAACCTTCTTTTACCCGAGACAAACGTGTATT
Organism: Capra ibex; assembly: GCA_006410555.1. Taxonomy (NCBI): domain Eukaryota; kingdom Metazoa; phylum Chordata; class Mammalia; order Artiodactyla; family Bovidae; genus Capra; species Capra ibex. Next base: position 27,583,624 of record SJYO01029184.1, read on the forward strand.
TTTCGGTGGAACTTATCCCACACCTATTAACAGGTTAAATTACCCCAAGAGTAATCCTCCTTCTCATCGTATCACATCGAACTCACTCGGGACGGATAAGAGACCATGGCACCTCTACAATTAGTGCGTCGAGGACCGTTCAGACAGTCTCGACTTCACCTACTACAGTGACTATAAGGTCGTTCGAGAAACAGACTCGCTGACGTCGTGAGTCTGTCGACGTCTTGTCTCGCGGTCCCTCGACTTACACAATTACCCTTTTTTCGCGAAGGGGATCAAGAAAGAAGGTCTCCCTACAAAAGTGTTCCTGGAAACACACAACAAGTCATGTCCCCGACCAGAATAACGACTACTAAGAGCCACAGTGGTACCTTTCCTGTAATAATCCTGGTGTTATCTATGTCTACTAGTACGGTTCCACACCTGGTCGTTGCAACCCGACTACTCTATAAATTCGAAAAAGACACGAACCCAGTTTCGAAGGTAAGGAAGTAAACCTGAGACATTGACTTGTGTTATATTTACCATTTAGATATACTATACTACACGTTATGTTATATGTCGTGAAAACTCGAGAATGATACACACACTCCGTATCTCCGTCTTCACATGATCAATTGCCACACCCTCAGACTAGGAACTCTAGTTTCGTGAAACCCTAATATAAGGCCGAGAAGGTTCATAATCGACACACTAAGACCCGTCCCATGAAGGGGTAATGTTCGGAGAAAAGGATAGATAGTACCCCTAGGATTGTCATCCCTCCTAATCTACTCTATTAGGTACGTTAATCGAGTCACGGATCGGTTAACATTCGTACAATTGAATTAATTGTAATTGAAATAACGATTAAATAAATACAATAGAGTGAATCCAGAAGGTTAGTTGGACCACACTATCGGTGATAATACTAGGGATAAAATATCCACTCGTTTGTCCCCAAGTATGTCCAATTGAACGGACTTTAGAGTGTTTATCGTTAACCAACTCGGTCTGAACGGGAGTTCGATCGACTGAGGTCGCGATAATCGATTATTCGAGATGACTACGTTAATGTTTCCCGACCCCTCGACCTTAAACACAGAGAGGAATTCCCCAAGAGGTGGAGTCGATGTTTAACTTTAGTAGACCTTTTTTAGTCTTGTCTTGTGACTACCGGGGAGTCCACACCCCCACTCACAAGTGACCCTTCTAAGTACAAAAAAAAAAAAATAGAACTATTTTCCATGTACGTAAACAGTTTTGAGTAGTTTACCATGTAAATGTTAGACATGTAAAGTGACTTACTTTGTTTATAACTTGAGATTAATTAATATACGAATGTCTTCATAAATTCCCACTTCACAGATGTCGGATAAAACTTTGTATAGGTCTTTATTCTACCCAACTATCTCCCTGTCCATATACAATTTTATTAGATCGTTTACGACTAATATCCTAGATCCTCTGTGTCTGATAATACACAAACTTATACAAGTAATATTTTACAACCTTTTTATTTAATCTTAGTCGAAAAATTTTTACGACTACTTATCCTAGGGGAGTCAAAGTCTTCATTCAATCAGACCTCATCCCTCGGGTTCACATCCAAAAATTTTTTTTGAGAGTTCCACTTAGAGTTCCCGGAAATTTTGTTTGTCACATGAGACCTGAGAGTTTCGGTTGAGTGTTATTCACAGGGACCCAAGTTTTGACTTTCGCAGGACTATTGCAGTCAGTCACTATCAGGTAGGGAGGAAGAGAGAACATATAGAGGTGAGACATAGGAGATAGGGATTGACGTTTGTAAAGGAGATTGACTTTCGTCGTGACCCTTCTTGATATTACTTCTCGTAGTCCATTTAATATCCATCTTCGGTGGAAGGAGAGGGTACGTGAGGGTAGGTGATCTAGTATCGGGGTCCAAGACGGGACTACGTCTCTCGACTGAGTAACATTTTCTAGAGCTACGACCCTTTCTGACTCCCGTCTTCCTCTTCTCCTGCTGTCTCCTAATATACCAACCTACCGTAGTAGCTGAACTACCTGTACTCAAACTCTTCGAGACCCTCAACCCCTACCTGTCTCCTCGGACCGTTCGATGTCAGGTACCTCAGCGTTTCTCAGTCTGTATTGACTCGTTGACTTGTCGTTGTTGTTCCGGAGATGAAACGTAGACGACCTCTCCGTCTGTGAGTTGAAGACCGATTCACCATCTGGTCTGTGAATCTCGACTTGTGTCCAACACCCTAGTATCTTTTCACTCGGGTTTCAACGAACCTAAAATCGAGAACAGAACGGCGGAGAATAAAAATTCCTCGACCACCCTCTAACACAATAGTTGTTCGTAGTAAATCCAGAGAAGATCTCCTCGTCCTCGTCTTTGGGGTCCTAGGGTCTCAAAGTCGGACACCCGAAAGGATTCACGTGACTCGTATATAAACGACGGTTGGGATGTATCTTAAAGAGAGAGAGAGAGAGAGAGAGAGACACAGAGTGGAGGGGAAAGAAAGGGAAAGACAGTGGAGTGGGGAGAGAGGGAAGGGGGACAAGTTCAAGGTACCTAGATATTACCGAAAATACACCCTTCTTTGAGTACAACATTTACTGGGTATGCAATTTCAGTGTATTTTTATAAAGGAAGACGTTAGTCACACGGTCCCCAGTGTCCGACGACTAAGTCGACTCTTCGTCACTTGGTCCAGTAAAATAGTAACTACATTGAGTTTCTACCCTAATAATAGAGGGGACTTATACTTTCCGTCAAGACGGTCCTCTTCGTTTCTGAGAAATTAATCTGACTGTATACCGGTTTCTTCGTAACACACTTTAAACACAGTCTGATATCACCTCAGTAAACCCCTTGGTCACATCAGTGGTCATCAAACCTCCCTTTACTTTAATCGGTATACGATCTAGTTCACTTTTGCCGATGAGGACCTCAGAGATTTTATTAGATCCAGCCACATTACAAGATTATCGATTTGGATGATGAAACCGGACCGGTCTTTGTTTCAACTCATCTCTTTATTTAAACGAAAATTACCGAAGAGAGATGAAGGTTCGTGATACATGGGACAATTGTAAGGACCGTTGGGTTTAAACAGGTTACGGAACCTGGACGGGATGAGGTGTTGATATGAGTCCCGGTCCCAAAGATTTTCAACCATCTGTGAGGTGGGTACTACGTACTAAATAAATACCCAAAGGATCTATTCGTAAAGTTTAAGATTATCGATATAAACCGAAATCTACATGATCTTTTTTACCGTGTAGACAGGATAATAAAGTAGTGATAATGATAAATCCTACTCCGATTAAAGATACCTGTTTTTTATCAGACAAAAATTTTTTCATATACACCTCTACCTTTTTTAAGACTTCCAATATGAACTTACTGACTTTTAATTATTTCGTACGATATCTGGTCACCAAAAGTTAGACTCCATTAGATAAGGGGGGAGGGGTGGGTTGTTACCCTATAAACCGTTACAGACCTCTATCAAAACAAACAGTGTTGCACCACCCTCCCCACGATGACCGTAGGTCATCCATATCCCTATGATTATTTGAGAGATTACGTATCCTGTCAAGGGGGTGGGGGACGTTCTTTATTAATAGACCAGAGTTTGCAATCATTACGATTCCGACTTTTTGAGACGACATCTGGGCACGAAGAGTCTTCACGGATACTCAGTTTATCCTTAGAACACTTTCACGTCGAAAACTAAGTCCTTCAGACTCCACTCCAGACTCTAAGACGTGAAGACTTTTTGACAACCGATAATCTTGTTGTCTCCTTTCATAGATGACCCCGTCTTGTGACAGTACTTGGAGAAATTCCAGTTTTTCCTTACAGGAAACCGTAGAAAAATACACTTACCCATAGTAATTTGACCTACGTAGAAGGGTTTTATATGAAGAATGGGGAACCTACCATCATCCTAGTGAATTTTACAAAGAACAATCTTTAGAAACCTCGTCCCACTCATACATACACCACCCGCAAACCCCCCGTGAAATGGACAAGGAAACAGTCTTTCCTTCGAAACACCATTTCCTAACTTCTGGGTCCTGGATGCTCTTCTTTGACCCGGTTTCTCCCCCTAGGAGGTCGACACGACCGAACTCGACAGTCCCATGGAAAAGGGTGATGGAAACTGAGAACCTTTACCCACGCTAAACTGTACACGGTTGGTATCCCGGTGGTGACACGGTGTACGAAGGAAAACACCTGGACGGTGTGTGGTCTTTCATGGGGAAACCCTCAGTAAGGGAACCTATTATGTCCAAAAGATTTTCAAGAACAATTTTATATACCTTGATCATATGTCTTTCTTATCTAACCAACGGATCCCGACCCCTTCAACCTCCCTAAAACTCTCACTGACGATTATCCATGTTCCAAAGAAAACAAACCAAAATTTATAAAAATAGTAAATAAAAAAACCGACATGACCCAGAATCAACGTCGTACATCCTAGATCAAGGGACTGATCCCTAACTTGGACCCGAGGGACGTAATCCTCACATCTCAGAATCGGTGACTTGGTGGTCCCTTTAGGCATTCCAAAGAAAAACCTCACTACCTTCATAGGATTTCAACTAACACCAGTACCAACGTGTCGAAACACTGATACAATTTGGGTGACTTAACATATGAAATCTACCCATTAACTTATCGTACACCTAATAGAGAGTTATTTCGACAATATTTTTATGTATTTATATACTTAATGTGATCCTCTATGTCTAATTCTCTATTGGTCCCCTTGGAATCACCTGAAGGGACCACCAAGTCTACCATTTTCCCAGACGGAGGTTACACCCTCTGGGCCCAAACTAGGGACCCAACCCTTATAGGGGGACCTCTTCCTTTACCGTTGGGTGAGGTCATGAGAACGGACCTTTTAGGGTACCTGCTTACTTCCTCGGATCATCCGATGTCAGGTACCTCAGCGTTTCTCAGCCTGTGTTGACTCGTTTAAGTGAAAGCGAAAAGTGAAAGTTCCCTTGGAACCTCTTGGAGTACATTCCCTCTTTTCTACCAAGGTAGGTGTCCCTACCTTTGTACCTTTGTTCTCTATGTCCCATCATTAACCCTAAGAAGTTAAAAGTTAAGAGGTATTTAAGTATAGATGAGAGAACTTAGGTCAACGGTCATTGGGGTTGACAATAGTTGCACACGGTTGTAATCTGACTATCCTCGGTCCTTTATAAGTTTACATCGCTTGTTTTTCTCAGTCCAGGGGATTCTATTTTATTAGTACCGTGTTAATTATTTCGCATCCCAAACCGTGATGGGACACCAAGACCTTCCAGAAATTTAAGTCAGTCCGGTGAACCTGGTAACAACAAAAGGCGTCTCTCGACGTTCTGGACTCCGGATTCTTTTTACCTATAAAAAAAGTAACTTTACCTCTGATACCAAAACCTTCTCCGTTTCAATTTTGGTGTGAATAGATTATATCGGACCACCGATTTCCAAGGTTTTGGTGTCTCCCTCTTGGGGACAGAGAGGCGTACACCGAAAGGTACTTGGGTGACATTAAAATTATCAAACCGTACAGTGTCTATTTCGTATTTACCGTCCCAGTGAAGTTATTTACTGAAGTTATTTACACAAACTCTTTTGTTTTTACTGTCCCGCACCTTGGATCTAGGGGATAAGGATGCCGACTCGAGCACACTCAACTTGTGCGTTCATAGTTATCATACCAAAACTTACATTATTTCTCGAGAGAGTGGGAGGTTGAATACAGAACCTTTACGGAACCTTCCTTTTTATTACATAAATCGATAAATCGTTCTAATACAAATGTAGAACGATATTTATTTCCCAGAATCCTCATTCTGTCCTACCGAACAAGTTCAGTCCTTTTCTTACCGACAGGATCCTTTCCTTACTGTTGATCCTCAAACCCCCGATTGTTTTGTTTAACCAGAAAAAGATTCAAAACGAGATTCGAAGGGGACTAATGACACTGGTCATTAAGAACCTGAACCTTTATATTTAACTCTTCCCCCATAAGGACCCTGGGTCATAGCACTTGGACGACGGTCGTCGGTGACTCATTAGATGATGTGTCGTGTAACAATAAACACTGAGGGAATCCGGGGTAATCACGTTCTCTTTGGATCCTGTTTCCTTTCTGATGTTCTTCTGTTTCCTTTATCCGTAAGTCATGTCAATGATTTATACATAAAGTGTCGTTCCTTAATAGAGATAACCTGAGGTTGTCCTCCGTCAGGTCGTAAACCGGACGCTGACTGGGACCCATGTTATTTTGGGGTTTAAAGTTCTTTCGTAACACCTTTGAGGGGACTAACTTGAGTAGAGTGAGACATCTTCTGTCACCCAATAAATGTTCCGCATAGGACGGTGCAAGGGAAAGGACGATGTTCCTATAAAATAGTAGAGAGGTCTAAAGTGTGGTCCCAGTCAGAGTGAACCGAGACAAAGGAAACACAGACGTCTAGAGTTTAACAGTCCCTTGTAGAACAGTCCTTTTCCGGTCTACCCGTCTGTCCCTTCACTAGGTCGGGGACTCCTTTATTTCACGAGTTGGACAGACGTGAGGGAACCCCGTGTCCTCTCTCCCCGGTCTGTCTGTCCCTGTGTTCTCCTCCAAGGAGGTTGAAGTGAGTCTCGACGTCTTTGGACCCGGTGTACTCGTGAAAACCTCACATCCCTCGTCCTTTAAGGTTAAAGGTACAACACTCGATTGTCGTACTTTAGACTATGGTGGGAGGGATACGAGACCTTTACTTGAGTCAGGAGAGAAACTTAACCCCAGAGCCTCGGTGTCTTGGAGTATTACGTTAAAAGTGAGGGGTCCGGGAACATTCTCCGTTTCACTTTATGACCACTATACACCAGATTAATTCCCGAGTTTGACTTCCCTCGAGAGTGATCTAAATGTAAAACTAAGGACTCTCTACAAAAAAAAAGACCCCTAGTGCACCGTTTGTCTAAAATCTGTTTTCGTTAAGTCTCAGTAAAACCGTAGGAGTTGCGGATCGTTACAAACTATGCACCACGAATCATTTACAAAGAAATATCTCATTCGGACTGAAGACCGTAATTGGAGAGGAATAGCTAAACCTTATATTCGTGTCTACGGTAGGGAAGATACCAGAGACTTAACTAATACGGGACCCCCGGACCTTTTATAGATTTATTTTGTCTGTCCTTCTCAGTTCGTAACAATCGGTCCCTTGGTACGAAGACTAACAAGACTCTCGACTAAGACCCCATTTTAGATCAACCGAAGGAGAAGAGTCGGAACCGGGAATCGGGTCACCAAAACTGGGTGTCGACACAGAGACCTGACTAATGAAAGATGTCAGAATAACCCAAAGGACTAACGAGAGGGACAAGGGACAGGGTACTCGACTTGTAATCAGGTGTCTACAGTCCCCTTCTCTGAACCGAAAATGACAGATTAACGAAATCACCACTATTCAATCTCATGTCAAGACCGAATTCTTCAGGGTTCAGTTGAATGGATCTTTTCCTCGTCAGTCTCTCGTTCCAGTTCAAGATTTCCGGTCCCAACTTTAGGTGTCCGGTCCCTCGACTCTTGTCTTATCTCTGTTGAGTGACCTAAATTCAAACCTTTGCATCCTATCCAATACTTCTAACTAAAGTACTGTAATACGATTACTACATAAGTTAGTTACCAAGAGTTGGGACCCTGTTAAAACGATCCCCGGTAAATTATTACAGATCTGTATAAAAACTAACAGTGTTGACACCCTCACGACGATAGTAAATCATCTATCACCAACTCCTACGACGATCTGTAGGATGTTACGTGTTCTGTCGGGACGTGTCGTCTTTTAATAGGTTGAGTCCACTGACATAATCTCCGTGTCCTATGTCTAATATCTAGTGTTGATATACTTTATAATTTTTCTATGACCTAGCGAATAGTCAGAAAACTTATTCTAGTTCTCATCATAGACGAGAATAGTCAAATTATGGACTATACAGGAGATAGACTCCTGTCATATAATTTACCTAAAAACCTCGTCCCTCAACCTTATCCTCGAACGAGGTAGGTGAGGTTCGTAGCCGGACCGTAAAGTCATGAAGGTCCTTACCACGTAGGAGAGGCCCCTGTTTTGACGGTCAGACTTACTTTCACGACAAGATTTGAGCGTCCCTTGACCTAAAAACTTCGGGACTGTGAGTCCAGACTTGATAGTCCCAGTCAGAGTAGTTCGAGGTAGGAGTAAAGAGTACGGAGTGTGGGTAGAAAAGAGACAACAGGTTCGAGGAGGGTATAGAGGACCTTTTTTTTTTTTCTATGACCTTCCTATGTGTAGTATCAATAGTATCCCCTCACAAATCCACCGTGCTATTACGTATAAAAAAAGAAAAGAGACCAGACATTTAAGAAATTGTATTGATACAACGAAAATTTAAAATTTAACTAAAAATTAATGTATTTATTATAGACCTGTGTAACACGAACATTTTATAATGTCATAATTTCTATTTTGACACTTCTACGGAAACTGGTTAGACCAAAGAAGGTGGAGTCTGGGGAAGGGTCTCTAGTGGTCAAAACACCGATGTTGAAAAGTCTCGAAATAGATATGAAAATATGTATATAACACACATTGATACCTTTATATAGATGACACAGTAACCAAAAATGTCTAAGTATCATAAGATATCAAATAGGTAAAGGGATGATTTATTGTAAATCAAACGAAGGTCAGACCCCAATAATACTGTTTACGACGTAACATGTACGAAGGAACTTGCACGAACGGTCCCAAAGGTTTTCCCATATTTTTAACGACCCAATACCTTTTTTGTGTGTAAATTTTAAAATAGTCAATGTTCGTTAACGGAAAGTCTCTCGGTTGTTTAAATTAAAGAACTTTTGGAGTGATTGTGAACTATAAAAAACCCAAGTTTGGACTTACTTTGAAAACCGGTTGGGCTGTCAAACAAAAAGTACAAACGGTTAGTCTATCAACTCTTTATCACATTAAGAAAACAAAATCAAAATTAAACGTAAAGGAACCAATGACGACTCTACCTCGTAGAAGGAGTACATAAACAACTTAGATAGTATATAAGAGGAGTCACTACAAGTGTAGGGAAAGAGTGAAAATATTCTGGAAAGGTTATCAAAAAAAAAATTTTTTGTCTTCTCTCGTCCTAGTTCAACGTGTTTTTGTGTCTTTAGTCAGATGGCTCACAGAGCAGACAGGAAAGAGGGATTGTGTCTAGGTCTGGTTTTACTGGGGAAAAACGGTAATGACTCTTGAGTTCTCGTATCGATATAATCCTTTGTTTAATCGTTTCGGGTAAGAGTGGGGTCAAGACACAAAGGGACCTGACACTCGGAAACGATACGGTCGTAGAACTGTGACTTATCGGTCGTCCATGACGGTCAGTCTAAGCGAGGTCAGTTTATGTTTAGACTATACACTACTTCGTATTTCCTCGTACTTTCCGTCGCACACTTGACTTACAATAGACGACGGGCACGTTTACCGTTAATCCTGGTAATTTAAAGTCAATTAGAAGTAATTCTTGTAGACAACAGATCGGGTGTACTCTTTTGGTTTCTACCCCACCCCACTAACACTGGTGAGGGTTATTCATCAACATAGTTGCTCAAAGGACGGGTGGGAGTCCGTATTTGACTTTCTTTACACCGTTCCTTTTCGTCCTTTTCATATTGTAGACTATATATGACTGATTCCTTATTTTAATCTACATGTCGTAGAAGTTTTGAGAACTTATAATAAACTTTGGTCTCACGAACATTCGATACCGGGAACACCGCTTCTTCTACTTACTAATCAGGATCACTTAAAGTTCTAGTGGTTTACTCCCAAGGTCTCAGAGTCGGTTTTGACCGAGAACTCACCAGGAGAAACGAGAAAACCAACGAGATAGGGTATGTGGGAGGATGAGACAGGTGACCCCAGGACTAGAAACGGTCCCCTGACACTTATGTTTGGTAAAGTTTAGTGGTGATGGTTGTACAACGAACCGACGGTAGGAAGACAGAGTGTACATGTACTGTAGAAGACGGAATAGTCAGAGGGTCAACCGAACATAGACACTACTGCGTCTACAAGAGTGGTCAAGGTTTCTCCATAATCCCCTTCTCCTTCCTGAAGACGTGGAAACAGACTCAAATCCGTCCAATTCAAGAAGGAATGGCAGTTGATGATACCACTACCAGAAGAAAAGATTCAGTCACCGTCCCCTACCCCCTCAGTCTATTCTTCCATCTATCCATCTGTTCATCACATTTAATACAAGGAAACATATCCGCAGTACATCGAGTGGAACCATCGGAATGGTGTCAACATTAAAAGGTAAACAAACCCACCGGTAAATTAGTTATACAAACGGGAGGGTCGTACATTCATTGTACTCACGGGTTTGGGTACAGACAAAAACAAGTAGTCACATGGGGCCGTGAACCGTCCGTAGATGATGTATCCACGATTTCTGTTAAAAAACTGAATTTTTTGGTTTTTCAACACTAAGTCTACAAAAATTTTACTTCTTTTCGGTCCATAAGTCCGTCCTCATATACTTCTCCGTCCCCGAAGGGACCACCGGGTCTATCATTTCTTAGGCGAACGTTTAACCCTCTGGACCCAAACTAGGGACTCAGTCCTTCTGGGGGACCTCTTCTCTTATCGATGGGTCAGGTCATAAGAACGGACCTTTTAGGGTACCTGTCTCCTCGGACCACCCGATGTTAGGTACCTCAGTGTTTTTCAGTCTGTACTGACTCCTTGATTTGTACGTGTGTATGCACCCTTCTCCGTAAAAAGTTTCCATCCCGTAGAATGGTAGAGAGATGAGAGTAGGGTCCCTCTGTAGAGTGGGACACTCAGACGGAAACATATTCCAACAGGGAACGGTGTCAGACCTCTTCCTTTACCGTTGGGTGAAGTCATGAGAACGGACCTTTTAGGGTACCTACCTCCTCGGATCATCCGATGTCAGGTACTCCAACGTTTCTCAACCTGTACTGGCTCGTTGAAGTGAATTGAGTGAAGTATGAAATAGTGACCTCTTCCTTTATCGTTAGGTGAGGTCATAAGAACGGACCTTTTAGGGCACCTGTCTCCTCGGACCTCCCGGCACCAGGTACCCCAGAGTCTCTTAGCCTGTGTTGACTACACTGATTCGTGCATGCGTGAACGGTGTCAGTAGGGGATTGAACAGTTATCACGAAAGTAGATCCTTCCAACACTCACTAGAACTTACTTCGGATGGAAACTATCAAATGATAAAAGGACACTAGAGTTGCGGTGACAGAAGAGGTGTTGTTTACGAGTAATCGTCCGTGTTCGGATAGAACGAGGAACCCCGGATTCCCATTTTAACACGGACGTTCAACATATCGACTCTACCGGTCACTTCCATCCCTGACTTATGGGGTCCCTTGATATAAATGTAATTTTAACTTCGTTCCCGTATGGTCATGTAAAGAACATAGTATTAACAAGGATTTTAGACGGTTTTATAGTGAGTCACAGAGAGTTTCTCTTAACTGAATCTTCCTCTTTTCCCACTTTCCATTACGTCTACGACCTTTACCTTGTTTCTACCGTAAAACTTGTTTGAAACTGAGTTTGAAACTAAGATCTCTTAAGAATACTTCATCACTACGAAAGAGGTAGAGAAGAGTTGGTAAGGTAAAATGGAGAAGTTTGGGACGAGAAAAAGGTGTTAGGAAAAGAACTGGAGAATAGATAATGACACTTAAGAACGTTCCGGAAAGAATACAAAGACAGGGTAACTGTCTTTTTTCTTCTAAGATTGACTTAGGGATCGGAAAGGGTATACTGGGTCCTGGGACTATGTCTTTACTTCTCGTTCGACTTTAGTACTTACAAAAATGGCGTCGTGGAGGTACCAACCGATGACTGACCTTATGGAGAAAAAGTATTTTGGGTCTCTAAAGGTCCCTCTGGTAACGATTAGGGAATTTGAGTTCTGCATCTATTTCGTCAACCGAACCAGTAGTGATTAAAGTAAAAATACGAGTACAAACGGCAGTAAGTGACTCCCTGTTTTTGTTCAGTCTATACTATTCCCATTTGGGACCTAATCGTAACACATAACATCGACATTTAAAACGACATTTACTTTCCATGTTTACTAAACTTTAGTCAATATCTCCTTTGTTCTTCGATGTTTACTTGGAAACTACCTTTTATTGAACAAATAAAGGAATCGACCCATAAACCCTAACCAAATACAAAGTGTAAAATATTCCTCTATCAAGGGTTACCTGGACTTCTAACCCAAATATTATTGTCAAATTCTCGAATCGACTTTAATTATTTTGGTTTGAAGTTTTCCATATCTTTATTTTCGTTCTCAAACTTCAGATCGATAAAATTTCTATGACTGTTAAAGGGGAGAATCTTCGTACTTCGAAAAATCCCGGTTTCTGAAATGAGTAGTGGGTGAAAGTAAAAGGTACGTTTTGTTTTGGAGAAGAATAACATTCAATAGAAAATTTGAAACTTGTAGAGGGTTCGTTCTTTGAGTTACGAAAAGTAACAGATTTTTTTTGTGTATTATACAATCGAGTAATAGTAAAGACCCACTAACTTCGTTGGGATTTCGTATTTATCTTAAAACATAAATAAATACATAAAAAAAACATCTTTTACTTTAATTTTATAAAATTAAAACCGTTTTAGTTTAAATAATAACAAAGATAAAATACCGATGACACAAAACCCAGAACAACTTCTTCCGGAAGAAATGGGTTTCTACTATTTTTCATAAGAAGATATAAAAGAAGTTTGTAAAAAAAAGAAAATACAAGTAGAAAAAACACATAAAAACCACATTCGACCCTCCTTCCCAGATGGAAAAAAGTTTATCTATCCGTTCCAGAGTTAGTTTAAATACTTTATTAATGAACAAAGAAATAACTGTTCTTTAAAGTAGAATTGATAGTTAAGTAGATATTCAAGGTAAATATATGATTAAAGAGACAAGGACAGGATTATAATGGGATAAAGTTTATCATATCAGATAAAACTGTAGACTATAATATTCAAGGGTGAAGAACCCTCAATGGGGGGTCATAGTAAACGATAGGAACATGTAAAATAGAAGATATACTTGAAATCTTAACCAAACAGTTAAAAGTATTTACAAGATAACTCTGAAAATAAACGTAACGAAACTTAAAATATAGATATAAATCCCTCTAAACTTTACAAATTTTGGATAAAAATTTACTTTTAGAGATTAAAATAAGTTATTTCTGAAATATCAAAAGTTGGGTTCATTCAGGTTACGTAAAGACTTTAAATAAGAAACAACAACAAGACAATGATTCATCCACTATGGTAGGTTGGTAGAGTAGGAGACTATAGTTCCATAGAATATTAAAACGAACGAAAACACTCACCTTACGAAAATAATATTGACAAATATTTACTGATAAGGACCTCAGGTCTTTTGATAATAAAAACATTTCAACTAGAACAAACACCGGTGGAACGACTTGAGAGCAAGACCTCGTTTACCAAAAATCAATTAAAAGACTCATCTGTTAGTATGTCATACTTTTGTCACTATTAGAAAAGAGAATAAAACGTTTTAAATAAGGAGTAAAAGATAAGAATAACATTAGAGTAATGAAACATTTCGATGTACAAATTTTCAACGAAGAATATTCAGTTTTAGAGAAGACTTTAAAAAAACAGGTTATCAAGGTCAAGTTAAAAAATCTTGATTTGTCTTATTCTATTAAGGAAGAAGATATCCTATTGGTGGCTTTATAAACTCATACAAATAGTATGAGAGATGTAGAAGTCAAAAGGTTCTTTTCGTTCAGTTAATAAAAGTTATATATATGGAAAGGGTGGGACTCAGTAGAAAGGAATTAACGTGAGGTAAAACATTTACAGGGAGAATTTCGTATTACAGGTTTAACCTTCTCTCAAGTCTATAACAGACTGGGAACGTCTTGTATCTCTTCGATATGTAACGTTACAATTTCGATTTACGAAATAAATAAATAAATAAATAACGTTACCTTAGGAAAATATTTACTTCAGAATCGGTCTTGGGATTAGGAATTTTGTCGATTGACACTTCAAAGAGAAACAACTTTGCTTTCCTCCCACTCTCCAATATCTTGGAAATAGTAAAGTTGAAGGAAGAACAAAGGGTTCATCGGTCGGGTTCCTCTAAGGACTCTCAGACTTCTTGTAAACTTTGGTACTTAACTCAGGTGGAAGAAGTCTCTGCTACACCTGATCTTTTCTCTTTACTGAGTGATTCCGGTGTGTCAATGAATCGTTTTGACTATCTTGATTTGAAATCCAGAGAATTGAAGGTAAGGTATCTAGAAAATTACTACAGTATGACAAGGAGTGATAATCGGTAGGGGGTGACATTACTGAGTATGATTGGAATTCTAGTTGATTTTAGGATCCCGGTGACAATTTAGGTAAAACAAGGTAGAATATGACAACTTAAACCTCTAAATTTGCACCTTGAAATAATTTACGGAATTTATATGAGAGAGGATCTTGAGTTTCCTCACAATCTTTAGGAAACAAAACCGGGTAGTCAAGACGGAAATTTGAAAAAAGATTTAGAACTAAGACAGTAGGTTGTAGTTAGACAAAACCGTTCCGGGAACTGTATTCTGAAATTGAACATGACTATAAGTTGGGGGTCAAGAAGTTAAATGGTTGTTTATGTATTGGTTCTGAATTGAAGTTTTTGAAGTCTGAGTGTAAAATAAAAACACCGTAAAGAGGAGGGAATGGACCTCTTAAGGATAAGTAGATAACTCTGGGTAACGTTAACGATGGAGGAGACACTTCACAACCCCGAATGGTCCACCGAGTCGTGATTTCTTAGACGGACGTTACGTTCTCTGTGTCCTTTACACCCAAGTTAGGGACCCACCCCTTCTAGGGGACCTCCTCCTTTATCGTTGGGTGAATGCCATAAGAACGGTCCTTTTAGGGTACCTGTCTCCTCGGAGTACCCGATGTCAGGTGCCCCAGTACTTCTTAACTGTACTGACCCCCCGACTCGTGACACTTTACAATGATACAGGTTTAAGGAGGAGGAAATTCGTTACAACTGTCCGGGGTAAAGATATGTCATATTAATATAATTTATTGTATGAAGGAGACGATAAAATACTTAAGGAAGTCCAGAATATATAAGAAACATAGGGGTCCTGGACTCGGACCCAGTCGTCCACCTGACACCACTGACAGATGACTCCTTCTGACACTCCAACCCATCCTTGAGTCACGTTCTCACAACACTCCGTACTCGGTACTCGAGTCCTCCGTTACAAAACGGTCGGGACCGGGTCCCGTATCAGTCATGAGTTCATACAAAAATTTACATAAAAACGTAGGTGTGGGACTCTACGGATGAAATAGTTTTCTTTTCATTTCACCCGTATCGAACACAGTTGGGGACAAACACAGATGATAGTATTAAAGAGAACTCATAAGTGTTTGTTATAAGATTATTGAGAAAATTCTAAAAAAAAAAACCATGGTTGTAGTTCAATTAATAACCAAACATAAAAGACTCTATATGAAGAACGGGAAAAGTTTTTGATCCTGTTGTAAAAGAGCAGAAATCAGAAGACCGCGGAGAAGGTAAAAGGTTCTTGAAAGGTCCACCACCACTGAGTAAACCTCTTTTACCGGGAAAAGTGAGCCTGGAAAGTTGTCGTAACAAACATTACCAGTCCCCGGTACTGATCCTCTCGACAAAGAACCTTTTACAGATAAACTTAACCCGTTTAGTCTCCGACTTCAGTCCTACCGGTTATTTACACAATAACTGTCTCCGGACCGGATCTTTCTGTCGGTTCAGATCCCTCCGTCAAAAGAGACTTGGAACCGGGTCGTTCGTAAAGTCTACCGAGAAGGACAGAGAGAAGGGAAGGGGAAGAGAACCGAGATATAAGAGGAGAACGAGATCAAACAGAGGAGACTCGACTTAAACCTACCGATTTCACATTGGAGTCGTGTTTTTACTGGTCTTTTTACGTGTAGACGGGAACTCAAGGTCTACTCCTGGATCCAGTCACTGACAATCACTGTCTCTTTTATTTGTTTTGTCAACGTTCTTTAACGTCTATAATCCAATTATTATCTATGTGACGTCGACATATATACACTTTTTCTTATAGTCGATACATCTATGTGTGTTTTTCATGCCATTTTACTACTAAGTAATCTTATGATTTTCGTTGTCTAAAAAAGACTTGGATGGTACACAGGTCAGGACACGATCTGTGACTCTCTTCTGTTCCTTTACTAGAATTTCTACAACGTCATTAAAACATTTTAGAAGACGGAATTATTCAGAAGGGAGCATCGAGTCAACCATTTCTTAGACGGACGTTACGTTCTCTGGACCCAAGCTGAGTCTTTCTGGGGTACCTCTTCCTTTACCGTTACGTGAGGTCATAAGAACGGACCTCTTAGAGTTCCTGTCTCCTCGGACCACCCTCGGACCAGGTACCGTAACGTTCTCAGCCTATGTCGAATTCCTGATTTGGTGGTGGAATTATTCTCTCACCGTTTATCGGTTTTAGGCCACAAGTCCGAAAAAAAAAAATTCTTCCGAAAAGAACTTGTTCTAACCTTGGTTTTACATTCACTTAAAAATTTTTCCGATTGGAAGTTACTGGCCTTTTACTTTAAGTAGATTTGAGAAACAAGGTTGATACTTAATCAATTTACTGGGAACTAGACACATGTGTGTTTCTTTTACTGTAACGACACTGACGTCGAACAGAGGGGTGGGTCGTGACGCTAACGAAACGTCTTCGACGTCGTACAGACTAAAAATAACCCTGACCCTTTAGAATAGTACGTCCAAGTCGGGTCGAGTCCAAGAACAGGGACAGTCACACTTAGAATGATGAATAAACCAGGCTCCATGTCACTCTTCACCCGGAAGTCGGGAGATTCCCCGACACGGGACAACGATATTTGGTGACTTTCGGGCTAAGGACTAGGGTCGTCGAGTACGTTCCCTGTTTACATTTGTCTTCGACGAAACGAGAGTCACCTTTCCAAACTCAACTAGAGGAAGGTCCGCTAGTGTGCCCGACGGTAAAATATGTCAGATAAAGACAGGAGGACATGTGTAGGGAGTTAAACGTAAGGACGAATTTGAACGGTGATCAGGACGGAGAGACACACCCTCCACCTTACCTAAACTTCTTCCCTTTTCTTTTCGGAAAAACACTCCTCCCCCTCTTACGTCCTGAAAGTGGCCGACAAGGAGGACCTATAGAACTCTCTTCGTAAAACAGAGGACTGAAGGAACTCCCAACAGTATCTTCGGGAGTAAATCGTACCCATATTCGGAATGAAGAAATACGTAAACTGAAAACCGACTCAAACTTGGCTAAACCGAGTAATTTTTTTACCACTAAACACATTACCCTTCCACTTACCATTCTTTTTCCACCTTTGTTGAAATTTCTACCAAATGTACTTCTCTCACAAAGTTCCCTGGTAGTTTTCGGGAGTTTATAGAAAGTCGTCTAAAATTCCTCATACTTAACAGATGATAATCTCGAATAAGGATTCCCAAGTCAATACCAGAAGAGATCCGCAATGGAGGTTCCGACCCACCCTACGTGATAATTCGATACTTGTGAGATCGTACTAAATCGAATAGTCTTTAAACGTCCGTTGACTAGGAAAGGGTCGTTGGTCAGCCGTAAGGAACGGTCATGTAAACTGAACCTACTACAGGGGGTAAGAATTCCCTTGATTAAATTAACACATTTAAGTGTTAGAATTGTCTGAGTTTTTCGTTAACCAAACTCATTTTTGAACCTTACCGATACGTCAAATTTACGAACATATTTGTTCCAGGTCTTCAGTTAAAAAGTCCGGTAATTTACATCCAGTCTACGTTCTTCTTTTGATTTAACACTGTCTTCCCTGAGTTGGGTTTTTACAGATGGTCTGATCGTCGAGGAACTCCTACCCTCGACACAGACAACGAAAGACATAGGGACTGTCAATGGTACCACCGACGGAAGAGTGTTCGTAAGTCACTCACGATAAGTCCTTCATTTGTGTCAGTCTTGTTTCTTGTTAAAAAACTACCTTCTCAACTAAGACCTTACATAACGGTTTATTAAAACCCCTCAGGACATAACGTCTCTAAAATACTTTCTTCCATCAATGATGGTACGTGTCTTACACTTTCATTTCACGAGACACAAAGGGACTCAGTTATTTAATAAAAGAAGTGTTTTTTTCCCGTCTCTTTCTGTTACCTAAAAGGAAGATCAAGAACTCACGATACTTTATCCCACTTCTATCAAACATAGCCCATAGAGAAAAACAGACAGAGAGAGACAAAAAACAAAGAAACGGTTTTGGATTAAATGGTCGAAAAGAAAAAAATTTAAAAGAAAATTAATTTGATGTCAACTAAATGGTACAACACAATTTAAAACGGATGAAAAGAACCGGGATGGAATAAAGGGGAATCCAGTGTGTCGAAAACGTTTTATTAATATTATTAAACGTAAGTATATCGTAATCACGAAAAGTTCCGTAAAAGTATGTGTGAAAGAGAAAAACAAGACTTAAACTTTTTTTTTTTTTGGTGATACTTCGTCAGTTTCATCATAATCAAGGTAAAAAGTCTACTCCTTAGACACCATATCTCATACATCCACTGTTAGTACTAGTGTAACGTCACACACTGACTTGGTTTTGATCTTCATTTAGGGAACCACGTTATAGTGAGGTTCAGAGTTTTAAGTCCTTACCTCCAAACAATCCTTTTGTCGTCTATCACGATGACAGAAGTACCAATATTAGGAGTATGAAAAATATAACAAAGTTTAAGGAAGAAATATGAGGAAAGATCCGGATACTCGGACTGTAAACTCTTTAACGGTTTAGTCTGTAATATCGTTGACATTCCATAGTTAAATAGGAGTCGAAAAAAGGGAAGTTTATACTTCACGTGTGAATTTATGTAAAGTTTGTTGTAACCCATCCTGTAGAAAGACAGAGACGAATTCGGTCGACTGTGTCTTCAGAAGACTTTACATAACGGGGTCTCATATAGAAGAGAAAGAGAATGTCGAAAGAAACTGTCAATACCGTTCTCCTGGAGAACGACTATAAAGTAACTCAGAAAAGGAAGGACCTCAACCGTTGAAAGAGTGTGTCTAAGTTCTCCGTCGTCCAGATCACATTAATGGTCAGGTTTGGGATAAACCACAGGGTCTTACCTTACTCATTCCGTCACAACATGACCTTGGTACCTACTTCGACCTGGAGTCTCGGACACTTCCTACGGTCCTGATCTTCTCGGTTCTTGAAACGTTTTTGGTCTCCAGATCCGTCCGACACTCAGTAATTGGTTTTTTTTTGTCAATCCTTGATCCTTTATTCGAAGAATGACCCCAATTTCGTTCCGGTTCACAGTTTTTGAGATTTGTCGTTACTTGTTACCATTGTTGTTGTTATGGTGGGATCTTTTACTCTATTTAAACCGAAAGTGGGTCTTAGGACGATTTTAACTTGACTAAAATCCCTCACCGGTCGGACTCTAGGTATCCACCCTCATTCCTTCGGTAGAAATGTCCACCCCTCACCTCTCACACCACCAGAGTCCTTTCCACGATGGAACTGACAGTTCTTTACAGGATCTCATACCAAAGAGTTGGGACCATGATAACTGTACAAACCACGTCCCTATCAAGAAGACAACACACCTCAACAAGACACGTAACAACCTATAAATCGTCGTAGAGACTGGAGATGGGTGATCTACAGTCATCGTAGGTAGGTTGGACAGTGTTGGTTTTTACAGAGGTCTATTACAGGAACCCCTCAATCCTCTATTTTACCGGGAACCAACTCTTGGTGACGAGAGCTTCGATACCTAACACTTTCGAAAAACCAGACTTCGGAAGATCCCAGGTGTCTGAAGATTTAATAGAAGTCTCGTCCTTTAGATTCCATCGTCCAGATTCCTAGACAACCCTTCAATTAGGGTTGTGTACAAGAAAGTGTAGGTCACGGTCCGAGTTAGAGAGGGTAATCCGTGATAACGTCAAGGATTCTTATAACTCGGGAGTCTTAAAAGAATTTTAGGATGAATTAACGTTTGACTTCCCATCTAAAGGAGTACCAAAAGTAAGGACCAAATGTACGTTTAACCCTGTTTACACTTTTATGAAAAACGTTTACTCAAGATTTTTTGTACAATTCAAGGACATGAGTAAAACGGAACTTGAATTAAGGAAGTAAAGGTAAAGAAAAATGAAAGTAAGTTGGTATAGTAAATGTCACCTTCATATATTGACTACTCCACCTTGTGGGTCTCCGATCCTTATTTCCTCTCTCCGATCTCTTGAAACTGACCCCAGTAAACCATTCTTGATCCAGATTCTTGGAGACAAGACCCTTTATGAACGTTTCTTATAACATGAGTGAAGAGACAGAAGGTTGAGTCGGATAAAAGAATGGTGAAAAAAAAAATTTCTCATTCCTTCTTCAGATACGTGACAAAAAGGAGTAAAAACGAGTACACCACCTAAAAGTACAGATAGTCTTCATTCTCAGGAGACTTCCGGACAGTCTTGTCAAAACACCTGTCCCATATCACCTTTACTGGAACCTGGTCCTCAGGTTTGGATCCAAGATCAGAGAAAGGGAGAAATATCTATAAACTAGAATGTTTAGTGGAAGGAAACCGACTTGGAGTCAAAGGAGTGTACATTTTATCTTGATGGGCAAACGGAGGTACCATTGATATACCAAGGTTTCTCTGTTACCCTACCTTTCGTCATGCGTTGTACCTTCTCGAAAATGTTTACGTTTTAATATAATCATAATAGTGAATTAATATCAAGTGTGTAGAAGTCAATAGGAAGGGGTTCACAGTGTCACGGGTGGTCTATCTACAGTATCAGTTCCGATATTATTGTCAAGAAAAGAGAATGGACGTCGTCGTCTGGATGAGAGATCCGGAAGGAGAGGTCTAGATGAGAGAGGAAAGATGGGATAAGGTGGGACGAGACACGGGACCCTCCGACGGGGTACAGTTGTCCGAGGGAACAGAGGTTTTAAGGTCAACACAAACCAGTTACCCGTTGTAACCGTTCCTTCTCTCGTCACTCCAATCCGACAAATAAGGGACCATGGGACGGTCGTTCCCACGACCAGTAGGGAAGTGACTTCCAGTGTCGAGGATAGTCCTTCGAGAGAAACATATTAACAGTACAAGAGAGGACCCAAGACCATAGATAATGGAGAGGAGATAGAAAGTCGAGATTTCCACCATTACCTAGGGTAATAATGATCAGGACTCTATGAAGTCGTACAGGATACCAAAGAAATATGGGACGGGTTTAGACAACGGAAATAATTTGAGACAGATGAGACTAATACAGTACACAAACAAACAAACAAAAATGATTATAGGACTGACTATATGGGTGGTTAGAGAAAGAAATGAAGAGGGGACTGAAAAATAACATCATTTTATATATGAATATTTCCTAACTTGTAATATCTTCTTTTACGTCATCCAAAGACCAACAATCATAAGACACGTCGGTACACCTCTCAATCGAGGATTCAGTGGTGGAGACTCGTAGATATTAGTTCGATAGACAAGGGATGGTTAACGTGGTACGTAAGAGAAACAGAATAGGTGTTGGTTGATGTCTCCTTGTAAATCTCCGGTGTTCAGAGCACGGATGTGAGAGGGTGTTTCAAACATAGGAACGATTTAAGGTCGTAGGACCCTCCGTTGACAGACTACGAATGAGGTCTGATACCAAACGACATTTAGTCGAACGTGGGGAAACGAAGGGAACCTGATTCAAACGTCTCTTACTCGAATATAGGAAAACGAAGGGAACCTGACCTCAGAGTCCTTCGGACCCTTCCCCCCATGTCAATTCGGAGACCCTAAGGTACTGTCGACGGTCGTAAGACCGGGACTACAGAGACGAATAATTGGCACAGGTTGGACCTTACAAAACATCTGACAGTCTCGATCTTCTATGGAGTCTTTAGTTGATCAGGTCTCCAAGATTTGAATTCCAGATATCTAACCGGTGTCCCTTTAGGAGTTTGAGGGATGTAATACACGTTTTAATCGATAAAGACATGTGTGTACATAAAAAGACCCTCTTTTTAAGTATCAAAATTAGTTTAAGAGTTTTTCCGAATATTGTCTTTCTTTGTATCTGGTGTTTACCGAGATCTTGTCGTACGAGTGGAATATCCTCTTCTTTGACTCCGGGTCTCTCTATCGTTGAATAACCTCTAAAATTCAACTCAGATTCGAAATTGGAATCTTGGTTCCACCTCTAATGCATACCGAGTCCTTTGAGTTTGTCCCTGAGACATAGTTGGATCTCCCCACCCTACCCTTCCCTCTACCCTCCCTCCAAGTTTTCCCTCTCCTAATATACACATGGATACCGACTAAGTACAACGTCAAACTGTTTTTTGTCGTTTTAAGACATTTTGTTAATAGGAAGTTATTTTTTATTTAAAATTTTTACGTTTGGGAAGGAAGGAGATGAATTAAGGTTTCGGTATAAGGGTAAGATGAAACACGGGTCATCTGTGGTCTATTGACAATTGTACGTTGACTATTAACGTCACCCGGGATATTCATGTGATCGAAGAGAATTAACTGGGATGACTTGTCTTAGACCACGACACACCCCGAGTCCCGGTTGGACTCTCGAATCACCACGGTTCCCTAGTCCGTCCCAAAAAGGTAGGGTCAAGGGAGACTACTTACCTCAAGACAGAGCAGGGACAAAGAGCCTCGGTTGAACAGGGGTCCCGGGACACCTCCCCGTCCACAGCCAGAACCCGTACCTGAGTCTTCGGGTTGAGGTCTCGGAGACGTCGACAAGAGTAGGGACACTCCGGGGTTCACCCTCGACTGTGTCTCTGAGAACCTTTTACCGTTTCTTTTCGATTCCCTTTTTGTGGGAAATCGTGACTCCCCAACGGTCCGAAGGTCCCCTAGACCGTGTCGGAACGAGTCCAATAATTTAGTGTGATCACGGACCATTTTGTCTCCTATTTCAGAATAAGGAAGGGTACAGGAGAAGATACCGAGAGGAAGGGTCCAGTGTAAAGAAAAAGTATGATAGGTCCTAGGGGATGACATAAAGGAATGGAGACAGAGGGGTACATCCTTTACTCATGGAAACGGCAAATCGAATCTATGGGTCACATCGTCTTATTTTCGTTAGACCTCAAGATCATAGTCGAGACATTGATTGATCGTTACACTAGAACAGGTTCAACGAATTAGGACTACCCGAAAGTACGAAGTAATTATTTTGTACTCCGACTACTTGGTTTACTTCATTACCTCCACTATAGTGAACTGTTTACGTTATATGGTTTTCTACACACCCCAGTAATACTGGAGAGTGGTGAGTTTCTCTTTAATAAAACTTTCAACTTTTCTTATTGGGACTCCCGATCATCGGGTCGTCTCTAGACCGACGGATCTAAAGTCAGATTGACCCAAAAGGCCCCCCTTTAAGATCTTATTCACCCTACTTTTCAGTGGTAACCGAAACTCAGGTTCTGGTCACCTTCCTCAGTCAACTGTCTTCACACTAAATAAGGATCTCAAAGTGTACTATGAAATGAAGGATCTGTGGACACTCTTCTCGAAGATTCCTGATCAGTGAGAAGTGGTCCTTTTCTTCTCTCTAGGTTAGTCTAGACCACGACCTCCTATTCTCCCTCAGTTGGAATTATACTGAACGGTATCCTTATCAATTTGATCGAACGTCTCTTAAAGGTCTCCCACCGCGTTCTATCGCCCTTCTCTGATAGTTAGGAAGGGACGTGCTAGTCGGTCAGGTGTGACAAAGGATTCCACACGGCACGAAACGAGTCAGTACAGGGTGAGAAACGCTGGGGTACCTGACATCGGGTGGTCCGAGGAGACGGGTACCCTATAGGGTCCGTTCTCATGACCTCACCCAACGGTACGGGAGGAGGTTCCCTCGAAGGACTAGGTCCCTAACTTGAGTTCGGAGGATATAGAGGACGTAACCGTCCACCTAAGAAATGGTGACTCGGTGGTTCCTTTGGGATTCCATGGTGTTCCGTTTAGTACCAGTCACGGAAGTTCTTGAAAAGTTCATAGAAAGTCCCTTGAGCGGAGTTATGAGACATTACTGAATATACCCCCTTCTTAGAATTTTTTTTTGTTACTCACCTAGGTACATATAAATATTGACTGAGTGAAACGATAGGTCGACTTTGATTGTGTTGTAACATTTAGTTGATATGAAGTTATTAAAAAATTTACTTTTTTTTATACGTACTTATTTTGAAGAACTTTTTTTCTTTTCTTTACGTACGAAACTACCGACTTTCTCTCTCTTTTCTATTTTGGGTGTCCCATTGATTCCACGAATTTCTTTACCAGAAATCAGCCCCTCCCGTAACTGTAACACAAAGAATTACGTATATTAATCTTGTGTTTATCTAGATCTTAAATCATTTGTTCAGTTAGAAAATAGAGAATACTAAAAGAGATTATTCACCACGATTACCAGTGATCATCAGATCTTAGTGGAATAATATGAAATTATAGGAATTAATACTGTGATTCAAAATTAATAGTACCAAGAATCTGAAAAGGATGAGAACAATAATGTTCTATAATGTTGTTATAAAAAATTTTATAAACTGTAAAATTTGAATCACCTCTATGTTGTCACTTGTTCTGTCTACTCCGAGATGAGTGAATCTAGAATATAACACTACGACCATCACCACCAAGAGAATCTGACCATCTATTCCTTCTGAAGTGTTAACTTATCCACTTTAAACTGAAGACGAAGACGTTATACCGTCTGATTCATAAGGTGTTTAGAAGGACGATGTTGATTTAGGACCTATTTAATATCTTTTTAAAAAGAAATGTAAAGAGAGAAAAACTGTCGAAATAACTATATATTAGATATATTATATGTTGAGTAAATTTCATTTAAGTTATCAAAAATATATGATATACTAATTACAAAAATTAAGACCATTTTACATATAATATTTTTTAATAGTACATTGGTGAAGTATACATGTCAAATCACCGTAATCAATATAAGTGTCACAACAAGTTAGTAGTGATGATGGATCAAGTTCTTAAAAAAAGTAGTGGGTTTATCTTTGAGATAATGGAAATTCGTTATTGAGGGGTTAGGGGAAAGAGGATCGGACATCATTGGAGGTTAGATAAAACACAGAGTTACTACAACAGAAAAGATATATATAGTGGATTCATCTTAATTTATATTATAAACAGGAAAACACAGATCAAATAAAGTAAATCGTATTACAAATGTTTCAGGTTAGACGTACGTAGTTTTGACGTAAAAACACCGACTTAACATACTTATGTAGTTATGTCATGTTGAGATAACATACATATACGGTGTAAAACAAATATGTAAGTAGACAACCTATAAATAAAGATGCAAAACCTTTAACACTTATTACGATATTACCTGTAATGTATGTTTAAATATAACTCAATGATGAAAGTAAAAAAACTATATATATGGATTTTCATCTTAACGACCCGGAATACCACTTGTAATTGTAAAATCCTTAGTTAATTGATTTTACCTGACCTTACCCACTTAAATTAAGTCTACTGGTAATATAGATGATGACACCCGTTCTTAGAACATCTTCTTGACCTCATCGGGAGTATCAGTTGTTTTCTCAGACTTTACGTCATGAATCCACGTTAGAGCTTTTGTCATCCTACTAGAGACAAACAAAGGTTAGTGTCATTAGTTTCAGATATGGGTTGGTGATTACGACTTCTTCGACTTCAACTTACCCAGATACTACTAGATGTTCTGAAAGATCTTGATTGTGTTTCTTACTACAGGAAAAGTGGTATCCCCTGACCTTTCGTTTTCATCCTTCAATTCTCTATGGACCTCATTGTCCATGTAAACCGGAACCTCAGTTTTACTTCACCCCGTTTCCGATTGTCTCAAAAGGGTTCTCCCGTGTGACTAGTATGTTTGTGGGAAAAGGGTCTCTGCTGAGATGTGCACGTGTAGTGGGCTACCATTTATGGTTTTATTCTGACTAATATAATAAAAGTCAATTTCTACCTCTTCGAGATATGTCAGTTGTTTTTATTCTGGTCGTCGATCTCGACTGACACCGAGTCTAGTACTTGAGGAATAACGGTTTAAGTCTGAATTTAACTTCTTTCATCCCTTTTGGTGATCTGGTAAGTCCATACCGGATTTAGTTTAGATAATACTAATATGTCACTATCACTGTTCATCTAAGTTCCCTAATCTAGACTGTCTGTCGCACGGACTTCTTGTTACACGCTTGTATACATTGTAACATGTCCTCCGTCAGTTCTAGTAGGGGTTCTTTTTTTACGTTTTTCCGTTTTACCAATAGACTCCTCCGAAATGTTTATAGACTCTTTTCTTCTCTTCGATTTCCGTTTCCTTTTTTCCTTTCGATATGGATAGACTCCCGCCTCAAAGTTTCTTATCGTTCTTCTTTATTCTTTCGGAAAGATTCACTAGTTACGTTTCTTTATCTCCTTTTGTTATCTTACCCTTTCTGATCTCTAGAGAATTTCTTTTAATCTCTATTGGTTTCCTTGTAAAGTACGTTTTTACCCGTGTTATTTCCTGTCTTTGTCATACCTAGATTGTTTTCGTCTTCTATAATTCTTCTCCACCGTTATTATGTGTCTTCTTGACATGTCTTTTCTAGAATTACTGGGTCTATTGGTACTACCACACTAGTGAGTGGATCTCGGTCTGTAGAACCCCGCATTTCAGTTCACCCGGAATCCTTCGTAGTGATACTTGTTTCTTTCGATCACCTTCACTACCTTAAGGTGGACTCGATAAAGTTTAGGATTTTCTACTACGACAATTTCACGACGTGAGTTATACGGTCGTTTAAACCTTTTGAGTCGTCACCGGTGTCCTGACCTTTTCCAGTCAAAAGTAAGGTTAGGGTTTCGTTCTGTTACGGTTTCTTACGAGTCTGACGGTGTGTTAACGTGAGTAGAGTGTGTGATCGGTTCATTACGAGTTTTAAGTGGTTCGGTCAGAAGTTGTCATACATTTGGTACTTGAAGATCTACAAGGTCGACCTAAATCTTTTACGTCTCCTTGGTCTCTAGTTTAACGGTTGTAGACAACCTAGTATCTTTTCCGTTCTCTTAAGGTCTTTTTGTAAATAAAGACGAAATAACTGATACGGTTTTGGAAACTGACACACCTAGTGTTGTTTGATACCTTTTAAGAAGTTCTCTACCCTTGCCTTATGGTCTGGTGGAGTGGACGGAGGACTCTTTAGACATACGTCCAGTTCTTCGTTGTCAATCTTGATCTATACCTTGTTACCTCGGCAAGGTTTAACCCTTTCCTGATACAGTTCCGAGATATAACAGTGGGACGAATAAATTGAATATACGTCTTATGTAGTACGCTTTACGGTCCGACCTACTTCGTGTTCGATCCTAGTTCTAAAGGTCCTCTTTATAGTTATTAGAGTCTATACGTCTACTTTGGTAGGAATACCGTTTTTCGTTTCTCGAAGAACTACTTCCACTTTCTCCTCTTACTTTTTCGACCGAATTTTGAGTTGTAAGTTTTTTGATTCTAGTACCGTAAACCAGGGTAGTGAAGTACCGTTTATCTGTCCCTTTGTTACCTTTGTTACTGTCTTCAAATAAAAGAACCCGGGGTTTGAGTGGCGTCTACCACTGGTGTCGGTACTTTAATTTTCTACGAACGAGGAACCTTCTTTTCGATACTGGTTGGATCTGTCGTATAATTTTTCGTCTCTGTAATGAAACGACTGTTTCCAGGTATATCAGTTTCGATACCAAAAAGGTCATCAGTAAAGACCTACACTCTCAACCTGATATTTCTTCCGGCTCGTGACTTCTTAACTACGAAAACTTGACACCACAACCTCCTCTGAGAACTCTCAGGGAACCTGTCGTTCCTCTAGTTTGGTTAGTTAGGATTACCTTTAGTTAGGATCACATTTAGTTAGGACTTATAAGTAACGTTTCTAACTACGACCTCGACTTCGAGGTTATGAAACCGATGGACTACACTTCTCGGCTGAGTAACCTTTTCTGGGACTACGACCCTTCCTAACTTCCGTTCTCCTTTTCCCCTGTTGTCTCCTGCTCTACCAACTTACCGTAGTGACTGAGCTACCTTTACTCAAACTCGGTTGAGGTCCTCTATCACTTCCTGGCCTTTCGGACCACACGACGTTAGGTACCCCAGTGTCTCAGTCTGTGTTGACTCACTGACTTGACTTGACACCAAGTATCAAGTATAACACTAAGTATTATTATTTACTTAGAAACCAAAAACAGGGACAAAAAAAAAAAAAGTTCCTCGAGATTTTTAAGAACCTTAAAAGGTTTACCACTCTCGATATTCCTACAAAGATAGTACAGTTACTCCACTGAAAAACTTTCGTTGACTCCAACCCCCGAACAACGATCCTCTTAGTCAGTACACTAATTCCCCAACCTTAAAAGTCAGGGTGTGGGTCTGGAGAACCCTCCCCTCTCCCTGACCCCTTACTTTCCTATAGGTTAATGGTTACTAAATTAATTAGTACGGATACATTAGTTCGGAGGTACTTGTGGGTTTTCTCTCCCAAACCTCTCGAAGACCCAACCACTTGTGTACCTGTCGTTCCCTCTAACTGTGGAAGTCTCTTTCGTACCTATGGGGTACGGGAAAGGGGTATGGAACGGGATTCGTAGAGAAGGTAGACCGACAAAGACTCAATATAAGAAAATAATATTTGACCACTAGATCATTCATTTATTAAAAGAACTCAAGAGACTCGGTGAGATCGTTTAATTTGTGTGCCTTCCAGAACCCTTGGAGACTAAATGTCAGTTTGTAAATCTTCATGGGTACTGGTGGACCTGAACACTAACCGAATCCTTTACCTCCTCAACCCCCGTCTGAACACCGTGACTCGGGAATTGGACATCCTAGACAATGATACAGACCCATCATCCATCACACTCTTAACTCAACTTAACATCTCGTGGGTCGACCACAGGTTCTCAACAAACAATCACACCCTTTGGTGGGGCAGGGACGGTTGTGTGTGTGTGTCTCTGTGTGTGTTGTTTGTGTGTGTGAAATCCTAACTACTGACCACAGTCACTTCACCCTAAACGATTTTCTCGGCACCGAGTGTCTTTGAACACTAAACCTTTCTTTTTCCTATTTTCCTATCCTCTTGTTACACCTTAGTTTCCAGTAGACCAGTGGGTGTCATGTCTCGTCGGTGGTACGACGTTAGTAAAGGATTTCCATTTTCAATGGTTACCTTAAATCTCTACCTAGGTTGAGAACCTTAAATCAGTGACCTGCGTATTCCTTTACATTCGATCATTCTGTCTCCGTTTTATAAGTGAGGGAACCAATAACACTAGATATCATCTATTTGATTTTCATTTGTTCTTATCACACAGTCTAAAACTACGATCTGCTTTTCGTCTAAAGTCACTGAGTCTCGACGTTGACGTGGTGGTGGTAGTGGTGGTTCCAATTTTTAACACGTTCCTGTTGTCTTTCATGGAAGATTCTGGAGACCGATGGTTCTGTCCATCAGTCACACCTTTCTCCCTTTTTGGTTCTTTGATGACTATGATCCTTCACATCACACTTCCTCAACAGAGTAAAATACTTAGTCATAGTAGTCGAAGGACTTTTTAGAAATGGTTTTACCTAATACTCTCACTGATTAAATCTTTGACACAGAAACAGAAACCAAAATCACCTTCTCGTACGAACGCAACTGTGTCCTGGATGTCCAGTGATACTTTGTTAGTGGTTACAGATATACACTAAGTCTGTCTTTCGTCCAAGAAAGGTTCCCTTGTCGGTCAGACCACTTGACCCATTTCACGTGACATTCCAGGTAAATGGGACTTTTTTTCCCGACAGGTAGATGGGGCACTTACAGTTCATCTCATGAGGTCTAATTCGTCGACTACGAACATACGTTCGGTACCTCCTGACCGAAACACTACTGTCCTTATAGGTAATCGACTAATACGGGTAATAGGTCCCGAGAAAGTGTACCTATGGGGAATATTAGAATGACAACTTTTTGAATGTTTTTGTCAAGACCTTCGGAATACCTTAAAAGACGGAGTCAAAGGGGCGTCCCCATAATGTCTACGATTATTTTTGTAATCCAAACCCGAGGAGCCACCGAGTCACCATTTTTTAGGTGGACGGTTACGTCCTCTGTACCCAAACTGGGGACCAGACCCTTCTAGGGTATATGATGTCTCGTTGACCCGAATACACGGTGTTGATGACTCGGACACGAGAGCTCGGGTCCTCGTGTTCAGGACTCAGGGACACGACGTTGATGATTTCGGGAGCACGGGGTGTCGGACACGAGACGTTGTTCTCTCTGGTGGATTTACTCTTCGAGAGTGTGACGGTTGATCTCTCATCGGGGACGAGTGGGGTTGATCTCTTTTCGGGCGTGTCGGTGCTTCTGGGTCGTGTTAGTCATTTCTTTCTTTTTTTTAAAAATTTAGTAATCCAATTAATTGTTCCCTAATCTCTCCCCGACTCCCCTCTCAGTTCCCTGAGAAAGGTTGTTCCACTTGTAAAACTTTACCAATAACTCTTTACTCTACATATTTCATTTATAAGTATCCTCACTTTGTTTCTTCTCTGTCCTTCCACCTTTAGAAATCTACCAGTAATTCTTTACTCCGACTGTAACTACCCCAGTTTCACAGGAGGACGACCAAGGGGTCGTAATCTTCTGGGGTTTGTTCAGACGAGACAAATGAGGTTACCCTTCTTTAAATTGGGGACTGGATATCGGTCAACCAGTCTTCATATCCATTGTTGTTGGACCCGAACACTGAATAGAGACTCCCCAATCCCCGTCAGAACATTCTGACTTGGGAATTGGTCACCTTAGACTACGATAGAGGTCTATCACAGTATTAACTCAACTTGACATCCTGTGGTACGACCATAGGTCCAAAATGAATAACCGCCATACCTGTTTGTTTTGTGTGTGTATGTGTGTGTGTGTGGGAGTCTTCAACTTTAACCAAAGTCCTTAGGTCAACATACATTAAGATACAAATCACAAAACTCCTTGGACGTTGTGTTAAAATTTTTACAAAAAGATTTGAAAGCCCTTTTGTTTGGTTTTTTTTTTTTTTTTTTTTTTGTTGGGTCCTCTCCCTTCGCCGTTCTCTAAAATTTTGGTCTTGTCGTCCGTGATACATTTTCAAATTCGCAGGGACTCCCATTTTGGGGGTAGTAACCTCGGTCACGAAATCTATAATAGCCTTTACGTCCTGTACGTCCACGTTTGATTTCTTACATGAATAGTAGACCCAGATGTTCCCCTCAGTAATCGGTGAAGTCAGTGACTGGAAGTTGGGTGGGATTTACCTCAAGGACTGTCTCTAGTTCTACTCCGTAAGTCACGAGGTCCTTTGACCGTCTAGTTCGGAAGTCCATCTAATAAAAGTACTCGTTGAAAAATACTTGGACCGAAGAACGTAGAAAAACAAAAATCTTTTCGTGATTTTGGTAATTGAGAGACAAGGAACACTGATCGTCGTTGAAAGATGGTTCTACACACGTATCAACGTGTATGGAGGAAGGGACTTTAGTGGATAGACGATTGGAGGAGGGAATGGATAAATTTTATTAAAGAGTCTCGACAGACTCTCCGACAGAGGACCCGATATCAGGAGTCATTCTATGACTTATTTGAACTGAGTATGGGAATACAATACGTCCCTGACATAAAAAAAAAGTCAACTGTGTTCCAGGAACTTTTCACTCCCTGGACTTCGACGTTAGAGACGTAATTAGTCCTGGGAATTTTCGCTTATGAGGGTTTTGGATGTGTATTTGACAAACAGAGACAGTACTGGTATACATTCTTTGTTTTATGTGTTCTCGTGATGAGAATGACGACGACACTGACCACGATGACCTTCATGAGTGAACTCTTAAACGTCGGGTTTCGAACGAGACCGAGTCCAGATTTTGTTTAAGTATGATAAGTACAGTGATCCCTTTGGTATCCACTTATTTTTCACGGGGGTGTAACAATCACGGGGACCGTGGGTCGTTTTTATTTAACGGTAGAAAAAGTCTCCTTTCGTAGGGGTTAGATCTGGGGAGTCCCCAGGGTTTCTAAATTGAATTAGTTCACCCTCGAGGTGTAAAATTTTCATAGTTTGTGTGTTCCTTTGTTTAGTTGTACTCCCTCTCAATCGTCTTTGTTGTCTAAAGCCAAGACATCCTGGCTTCTATGATCTTACTAGTCCATTCCTGGATTTCCTTGAATTATACCTAACAAATCTATTTGTTTTATACATTAGTTTTACCCTATTCTTTTTCCCTGAGTGGATACTGGACCTTTTAGACCCATCTTTTTATTTTATCTTAAAGATTTTCAGTTTTAATAACAACAACTTTAAACTTCGACAAACTCACCCAATTTTGTCGTTCAATTTATATAGACTTCTGTCTCGTTTGGAGTCTAAACCTCTATAAAAGGTCTTACAACGGGATTCTCAATTCTTCTACCTTTTATACCACTCTGAGTCTATACCTTCTATTCTCATCCATCCTTCCAGTTTGTCCATGTATTAAAATTTTACCGGGGTCTTCTTTCAGGACTCCGAATTGTTATTTACCACTAGTTTATTTGACCGTTTGTACATACATCTATTTAAATTTGTTATAATTAATAAATTTTATCACTGATTAAACACCCCGATTTATTTTCTAGACTTTGAGATTCGCTCTTACCGTACACCCGACTTTTTATTTTCACAATCAACGACTCAACACAGGTTGAGACACTGGGGTACCTGACAGTGAGGGGTCTCCTCGGCGATCCGAGGAAACAAGCACCTTAAGAGGTCCGTTCTTATGACCTCACTCATCGGTAAGGGAAGAGGTCCCCTAGCAGGGTTAGGTCCTTAGTTTGGACTCAGAGGACGTAACGTCCTTCTAAGAAATGGAAGACTCGGTGGTCCCTTCGGGGTTTAACTCCCAACGAGTCCGAATTTATATCATATACCATGAAATAAAAAAGTATATATAAAAACAACAAAAACAAAACGAGACCGACTCGGGGAGTCGAACACCCTAGAATCAAAGGACTACTCCCTGTCTTGGGTCCGAAGGTCGTCACCTCCGAGAACTCAAGATTGGTGACCCAGTGGTCCCATCTAAACGACCACTTCTCCGTCGATCCAGACACTGATAGACCCTGCTCATGAAAGATGTATCTCCCTGGACGTTCTCCCTCCGAGACTTCGTACTTTCAAGAACTACACAAACTCTTCTTCTTTCTTCCGGTCACACTGGTCTCGATCGATCGTGCACACTACATTGTCTGACCTATTATGGCTCGGTTCTATGTTTCACTTAAAATAAGATGGAGACCAACTGTCCGAAACCTCCTAAAAAGTGTCTCTTCACTATACGGAATAATTTTAAAAATTCATAATGAGACGGGTGTCATTCTTCTCAACGCTCATATACAGATGACCCACCACCCCCACACGACGGTTCTCACCCACATGTCTCCGACCAATGCTCCGATGACGTAACATAGAACCTGATCTTCTCACTGTTACCTGTTTCCATTTTACACTGAAGACCAGTTTTCACTGAGGGTCCAAAGACCAAACCCTTCGATCCCCTTAACACCATGGTCACGTACTCTACTCCTTTCACCTTTCCCTTCATCCCAAACCTCTCCCTCGTTACTCTCAAGGCAGAACCCGAATAATTTAGACTCTACGGAGAGTCTATTTGTTCACCTTGATAGTTCGTTCGTCAACTTATATCCTCAGATCTCTATTCCTTGTCGTAGAGTCTAGTGGTGTGGTTGGGACACGGTCGGACACTAACCTCGGGTAGGTTCCGTCCGTCCGTCCTTTACAAGGTCTTACTCTCAATCGTCATTGAAAATCTTTTTCGGAGTGGGCATTACAAATGACTTAGAAAGTAATTGAGTAAAACCTTTCGAACGGTTGGTGTGATACCCGTCCCGTGTGACAACCGTTCTGGTCCTTTAGTCACACCAAACTGAAGGAGCGGTGTTCCAAGGGACAACAAGTGGTGACCCCTGTGAGGAGAGGGGTATCTGTGAGAGAGAAGTGGGACTTAAGGTGGTCAGCTGTTGACTTACAAAACAGACACGTCTTCCGACCGTCTACCCAGACCCGTTAACACGGTATCTCTCAATCTTAGAGACACAGAGATCTCCTGTTCTAAGTCAAGAAAAAGGTCCGATTTTCCTTTCTCTTTTTCCGTCCAAGGACGAAGGAACGTAAATAAAGACGTCAATAGACCTTATGGAAAATGAGGAGAGAGTAGTTAGAGATACGGTTGGTAGGAGGTTCTCAGTCTGAAGTACAACAGAAGAGACCGTCGGAAGGGGTCAAGAGGACTAATCTTAAGAAGAGAAACAGAGGGTATGAGGTGAACGAGACTCACGGAGATATCACGATTGTTGTCAGACGGAACATCAGGTTAATAAACACTTCAAGACTGAAGGCATAATACGACAGTTGAGCCTTGTGTCCCCGGAAAATAACATACAAAGATATAGAGAGTGTATCAAGGAAACGGTGTCATTCATTAAATACTTACTTATAATCACCTTAAATTGAAAGTTACTTTTATAAAACGTACAAGTTTCACTCAGAGTATCTGTTCGTTCCGGAATTAAGGACTCTATTGGAAAGAAAGACTTGTCAATCTATCACTTTACATCTTAGATGGTCGTCGTCTGTACATACTCTTGATTATTATTAACGGTCGTAGACATTATACACCTACCTTTTAGATTAGTTCGAATATAGCTTAGTGTCTCACTTTAAGGGTAAACGTCGACTACCTGAGTCCGACGGGTGTGTGTCACTAGACAACAGAGGTAAAGGGGTCAACATGAAGCTGTAACTTCGGTGACCTACCAGGCATATCAGATAACAAGTACGATTACGTGTTGGTTCGATCGGAGAGAAGGGGGTTGAGTGCGACCCAAAAAAAAAAAAAATTCCTTCTTGTCCCTTATTTACCAAATTACAATTATCCTCAACTAACTAAAATAACTAAAACACGACCGTCAACTAATTAATGTGTCTGTCCACAGTTCGAAAACACAAGGGAAGAGACTGAATTTATGGGTTCACACAAAGTTCGTTTTCGACTACAGTCGTTCTGGGAACTAGAGACTCCTAAGACATTCACCATAGTATTACTAATAATAAAAATGGTGAAAGTAACGGGGAAGTGCTGTCTTCAAAATAGTGTTTTTTTTTGACCGAACGTTTTAATCTATAAACGTTGCGTTGGATTTCACATAAACATAATACAATTGGTTTCTCTAAAAAAAAAAAAACCAATACGACCCAGAAGTAACGACGAGTCCGAAAAGAACTCGACGTCGCTCGTCCCCGATCGGAGATCAAAGCCTCGAGTCCGAAGAGTAACGCTACCGAAGACAACAACGCCTCGTGTCCGAGATCTCGTGTCCGAATCATTAACACCACGTACCCAAATCAACGAGACTCCGTACACCCTAGAAGGGTTTGGTCCCTAGTTTGGGCACAGGGAACCCAACGTCCGTTAAATGGTGACTCGGTGGTCCCTTCGGGGACTTACTTTAAAACTTTTCGTCTATACTTACACTCAAACTAAACCTTTAATAAAGAATGTGAGGTAAGGGGAGGAAAAAAGGAAGAAGGAGAAACAAGAAATGGAGGAGGACAGGAAGAGATGACGTATGAGTCAATGGTCAATACCATTACTTTTCCTCAAAAGAATAGGTATCTAATTTTTACACTAGGTACTTCTACAAAAAAAAGAAGTTAGGTGATTTTGTAAGATTATATATAGCCCGTAACATATGTTTGGAAACTTTAGTCCCGAATCCCCGTACAGGAGAGTCCGTTAACTAAACAAAACAGGACTTAATTTAGTCCTATGGACTCACGATCAGAGTCGAGACGATACTAGGTAGACCCACAGGAAGTCGGTGAAACTGTAAGATACAAAACCCCAAGGAGTATAAACTGTACCTACCGAAAGATAAAAGGGTTGAGACATTGGTTCGTCCCTTCCCAACAACACAGAGTCATAGGTTCCGCAAACCCTTTCGACCCATAGGTGTACATGGTACACTTAAACAGATGTAAGTCCTCGGTCATTTTACACCCCACCCTAGTGCGTGCTTTGGACTACGACTTGTCGACCTAACGTTTTACTTGCACAAACTTCGGTCGGTGTGGTAACACTCAAACAGTCTTCGTATCCCCGAAACGGAAAGAATCTTCGAGGGGTCTCTTCTCCAATAGGTTTCCGAAAGGGTTTCGGACCCACCCCCGTCTCTCCGAACCTCAACCTCTTCCCACCCAGTAAAAATGTCGTTGGGGTTCTCGTTAGGTACTTCCGAAACAACAAGATGTTATCCTATCGTACGGTACGGTTGTGTTACCGACGAAAACTCAAAAACCCGAAAGAGGACCCCTTTACTAAAAGTGTTCATGGAGGTTTTACTTACCAGACCATGGAAACCCCCTTCCCAACGGCAAACTTCATAAATGATTTAAGAAAAATACTGGTCATCAACCAACTCCAAAAGGTAAAGAAAAAACGATTAAAGAAATAAACACAAAAGGAAATTTTTACTAAGTAAAGTAGACAGAAGTTTCATTAACCGTATTACTATGTTTCTTATTGAAGAATTAAGTGTCAGTAACGAGGAAAGAATAAGAATTTAAAAACATAAAGACAATGGACAGTTTTGGAAACTTACGATCCAGCGTAACAGACAGTGACAACTCAAGAACAAAGATGAAAAGACGGAAAGACATGGGAAAGTTTCGGAGGAAGAATAAAAGACATGAAAGTTAACTCCGTTTTTGTTGGGACTGATTTAAGAATGATACACTAATTCACGAGATGGTCCTTGGTACCCTTCTATGTCTCCCTCCCTAATTTAAACCAGAAATGTCAGCCCCCTGGACACTAAATTACCCTTCCTTATCCACTCATGAGTACTTTTATGTCCGTCCAAAACTTTGTCTCACGATTTACGATCTGTGGTGCTTACCTCCCCATGGGTTCCCTCTCCGAAGGGAGTGAGTACTGGTGTTGATTTACTTCGGTCAGCTGCCGTTGGAGTCTATGTCTCACACCGTCTCTAGAAGTTCCAGTTCTCCGTCGTCCCCGTATTTATTAAGTCTCTGTATGTTACAAAGTTTCAATCAGGTTCTACAGTCACCCTCAGACGTTTTCCCAAGCTTCGGTACACACATCGGAGATATTAACAGAGGTGATGGCCCTGTTATACACACACATAAGAGAGTCAGTATAGACTGAGACACTGGGATACCTGACATCGAACGGTCCGAGGAGACAGGTACCCTAAAAGGTCCGTTCTTATGAACTCACCCAACGGTAAAGGAGGAGGTCCCCTAGAAAGGCTGGGTCCCTAGTTTGGGTACAGAGAACGCGGAAGACGGAACCGTCCGTCTAAGAAATGGTGACTCGGTGGAACCTTTGGGTGGTCCCTTTATTCGTCCGACGAATAACTTGATTGTACGGTCGATCACTGACCCAGTGAACCTACACCATGATTTATCGAGAATACCGTGGACGTTTATAAGGATCGTGAGGACTGTGTTATAACTTTACGAGATAAAGTCACATAGAGTAGGTAGTCTAATACTCGAGGTACTTCAGGCACCGGATTCAGAATGAGTAAAAAAAGAGGGGTTACGGACTTGGTGCACATTCACGAAAATAATGACTCACCGATTTTCGTGTCCAATCCTAGTGCAGTTAAACATGAATACACTGAAGTAGTGTAAGGTGGACTGAGTAAATGAATAACAGAGACCTGGAGTCAAAAGAGTAGACATTGTATCACTACTGTCATTGTAACTGCCTCTCATTTACCCTACTGTCAAAACCTTCATGAATCGTCTCACGGACAAGTCTCATTCGTAAGTTAATCACCATCGAGACAAACAGTAATGTACTAACACCTTACTTACCCACTCCTACTCACCCGATTTCTTCCTACCACCGGATAAACTACTCTAGTCCTGGGTCCCACCCTTCTCCGAATTATCCTCGTTTGAACCGTCACGAGGTTCAGAGGGAGGGAAGAGAACCGTAGGAAACCCACTAACCCTCCGACTCTGTTACCCCTATTAGAAATTCGGAGAGAACGAAACACATTCCGAACGTTAGTAGAACCGACCCCCTTGTCCCTAACTTATCTAGGACCCACCCCTTACTACAATAATTATATTTGTAAAAAGTTTACATTGTATAACGAGAGACGTGGGTCGTTCGACAACAATCAAACACTCGTGACACGGAAACCTTTTGGTGACTTTCGTCGAACTTACCCATCGAATTTTGTTAATCTTCGAAACTTGTGAAAGTTCGATTCCTAACCCTATTCTTACAAAACTGAGATACCAAAGAGGACCCCAAAGGGACCACACGACCTGATTAATAGTTTACATTAATCCTTTCGACTCTTCACCCCTCTGACGTCCCTCATCGTATGAAAGGGTCCCTGGGAGTAAACAAACACGTCTTTCCTCAACCCCCCTGACAGACAGATGACACCTCTTCGTCGTTGCGTATCCTGTGTTCTCCCACCCTTCCTAGGACCCTTGTAGTTAAATGGTCGTCTCGGAGCACGGATGTCCCCGGGTAACGAGAACTAATTTACAATTCACCAGTCCTGTCCAAAAGGGAGGGAAAAGAAGTCCTTTCCTACCATAAAGCCCGGTGATGATCCAAAAACCATGTGAAAATCCTTTTCCAGGTTAAAACCCACCCAGGTCTCTCCAATTTTGGACCAGAGGATTTTTTTTTTTTTTTTTGGACCAGAGGAAGGAAGTTTTGAGTACTTCGACCTCTCTCCCTGAAGGTGTAGAGTCAGTCGGTGCCTCAGTCAGATGGAGTTCGACGCCTTCTAGAAAGAGTAGAAGGAACCGGATGTGGGAACTGAGGTCTCAACTCAATCGTTGTGAGGTAGATACTTCGTGACTCCTTTCCACTGTAAATGTCCCGATAGATAAACGACTGAAAATAAGTCTCCCCTTGTAAGGTAAACTGTACCAGAACTTCAATGAGAACTATTCTACCTTTATTTTATGGTGTGTACGTGGTACTTTTCTTTTACCGAGAGATACATAGAAAATGAGCGGTCCCCGATACCACGTCTGATACTCGGACCATAAAACTCTTTTTCCTCTAGGGACCCCTGAATTTTACTACATACTTCAAGTAACAGTGTTCTGGTAGTTTATAGTTTAGTGACAGAGACGAAAGAGACATCCATTGGACAGAGGTACTAAAGAAACCACTACTACTACACAAATAACGGACGCCAGGACTTTTTAAAGCGATACGAGTCCTACTGAAGAGAGACCTACTTTTACCATTCCTGTTGGTGACTTAAAATAACAAAGTAACAAGAGTGAGGAAGATATGGAATCCTAAAAGTACTCAAGTATACTGGACCTCTTGTAGGTACTCACCAGGGAGACAGGGTATATAAACCTATATCCTCGGTGATTCACTTTCAACTAACGGATAGAGTCTACGTAACTGGGAGGTTTGAGTTATTTTGAGTGACGGACGGTGGTATCACTGGCACAAAGAACTTGGTATATAATAAAGTGGACCCGACTGTCCGAGTTAGTCTGGTACCCTTCCTTGTAAACCTCAGTCTTCAATCAATAACATACACATATATAAAAAAAGATCAGTCGTAGGAGGTCGATAAACCGGATACAACCATCAAGGTAAAATCTTGACAAAAGGTGACACAAGGATCACAGTTTGTAAAAGGGAGAAGGATGGAGGACCGAATGACGGGGTAAGGAGTGTGAAACACTGAGTTCTAAGGTCTTCTAACACTTAGAGTCCTTCCTCCACTTGTAGACGGGTAGAGGGAAATGAACTCAGGTTCGAGACACTCATTCAATAACCACTTAATCGAGTGTGTCAGTGTCTCAATCCCCTACTAGGACTACCTTTTTGTGTAAGTTTTGTATAAAGGGTTAGTACTCCTCTTTTCATACCCCTTTTATAGTTCAACGTGATTATGTCTGAAATGTTTGTCGAGTTCACTGTTCCTGGGACTTTCTCTACCGTAAAGACGACACAAGGGAAACTCTTCTCCGTCTACTGGTATTTTATCCATTTGTTTAGGGTCTGACAGGTCAAAGAACATAGAACATATAGAGGTCGAGACCTGTCACTAGTGATTTCAAACAGTTAGTTTTGTTCTTCATTTTTTTTTTTTTTACTCGAAAGACGAATTAAGTCAAAGGTGGTTTCGAATTATACGGTCTTTTCTAGAGGATTAGAAAGTCTCTTGGTCATAAAAACCACACAGAAATTCATCTTCCACTACTCCACCACAGGTTACTTCTCTATTGGGTCACGGATCGACAAACCAAGGTGAAACTCGTACTAGTGTACTCCAACCTCTTTCTATCACCTTTCTCGAGATCTGACCCTGAGTTCTTCGAACTGACACGTAGGAATAAACGACAAAGAAGGAAACACCGAGATTCGTTCTCCAAATTCGAGAAACGTAAGAGTAGTCGTTTTACTAATATTATTAGGAGGATTGTATAATCGTGGTAGTCACAGGGTTTAATGGTACCATCCCTACGACTCACTGGACGTATCTTTCCCATGAGGTTTGTACAGTCTGACTCGAACCCCCTCATCGTCTTTGTAAACCGTCTGAGAGGATGTGTGGGTTGCGGAAAAAGAGAGACATTCAGTGCTCACCGTATCAGAGATGACCAGGTAAATAAGTAATTTGGTCCTCTTGCCTAATACTACTCTATCTGACTGTTAGTATTTCTTGAGATATTTACGTTCCACCACCACCACCACCATCATAACGAATGAATATTTTACTGTACCGTAGGAATTATACGGATAACGTTATTTACTGTACACTACTTATTATTTATCACCGCGGATGGGGGAGGAAATTTAATAAGTACTTATAAAGTAGACACACCGACGTTGGAGACTCGACAGTTAGAGAAGAGGTTCCTTTAGTTAAAACAGTTGTCCACGACAAGACTCGGTACTGATTCAACAGGTTTTTACTAACTGGTAACTGATAAATTAATGGACGAGCCTGATGAAAAGTTGAGGACGGGAACAAAGGTACTAGGTCCTCAACTTTGTAGACCGAATCGGGTCCACGGAAACTTTCAAAGAGGGAACGGAGAGAGAGGTCTCGGTAGTAAGGAAGTTTGTAACTCCTGGTGGAACATCAGGACTCTGTACTTCACGAAACCGTACTCCACGAATAAGGTCAAAGGTCTTCAACCATTGTACGACTCAGAACCAAGAGGGGTCGAGATGATTCGGTAGACACAGGAAAAGGTGGTCTTACGGCTCAGTACTTCCCTTTGGGTAGTCGGTGTCGACCGGGATTCCGTAGGGGTTGTGGAGTCTTCTCAAGTCGATTCTCGGGACCGGGGTGCGCGGCCTCGTTCAGAGGTCGACTGAGTCCATTGCTGGTTCTGCCACTCACGAGAAGAGGATTGACACGTGCGACTGAAGTAAATACCTCCCGTCATGGGAGACGTACGTCTCCTTACTCAAGGAGTACTTGTGGTGACACAGAGGCACTCTGGTTAGGATAGGCAAGTCTCTGATTGGTCAAGTTAAACAAACCGGAGTACCTCTATGTCGATATTGGGGCTAAGATGAGTTTTCCCATGTCTGGTCTTTAGACCGGGTGAAAGGTACGAACGACATTACGACAAACAATACCAAGAGAAGTAACGGTAATAACAGTTGTAGTAGGTCGTTTACGTAGCAGTCACTATATTAGTTCAGTTTGTATTTAAACCTTATCTTTTAGTCTTAGTTTTTATTCTTCCAATTTTTTTTTCTCGATGAATGGAGTTTCACAGTTGTACCATCTACGGGAACTCGAAATTTACATTGAAACTTAAAAAATCTTCAGTTTTGTTTTTCCCTTTGTTTTATTTGACGTAGTAAGAGTGTCCTCATTTCCTGTATATCCAGTCCAAGGGTTTCCTTTATTTCTCT
This sequence comes from Capra ibex, assembly GCA_006410555.1. Lineage (NCBI taxonomy): Eukaryota > Metazoa > Chordata > Mammalia > Artiodactyla > Bovidae > Capra > Capra ibex. The sequence continues at coordinate 27,625,848 of SJYO01029184.1, forward strand.
AAACTATATATCCTAAAATAAATCATCTATCAAGTACTACATTTTTTACACTAGATCCCCAGATCCCTAGTGACGACTGCGTACTTGATAAATAGTCAGACACTTCTCTGACCTCGACCACGGTTTACATTTAGTACGGTGACTCGTTTGGTAAATGAAGTCGGTCGAGAAAAAAGTATCATACTAAAATGACTATTTCCGTCGTCACACAACCAAATGTAAGACCACGTTCCGGAACGTGGGTGTAAAATTCACCATGACTAGATTTTTCGTTTTCCCGGTGTCTTCAGGTTCACATCTTCGAGTCATCTGAGTACGTGACTGTTAAACTTAAGAAGTACCTATTCTTTAAGATACTAGGCCTTCTGAATGTGTAAATAGGAGGGTTTCGAGTCCCAAGTGGTACTCTTAAGAAGATCGGTCTCTCGGAACCCCGTCTCTTGTTTTCGTGAGGAATAGTGTAGAAGTTAAACTCCGTCGAACTCGTTGGAGAGAACCGAAACTTTACAGGTACCGGATCTTTTTGTCGACCAGGACGACCGGAGTAGAATGGTACGGATAGTGACCCGTAGAGAAATAAGAGTCCTTCTTCCTTGGGTTGACACTTCTCCGTTGAGTTCGAAAAGTATGGAAGTACAGAAACGTATGGGACAAGAGGACGTGGACCTTACGGTAGGGAGTTTGGGTGGTGAGAAGAAACGAACTTTTGATAATTAGGAAGTTATGGAGTTCATCTTTATCAACAAGGTAAAAGGTGTTATAGTATCGTACAACAAGTATAGAGACCCCATTATCAGTGTCGACACAACATTTCATACATAAACGAACATACATAAATGAAGGAGTTGGTTTAGGACCCAGGGAGTTCCCGTTCCACAGTGCAAGTAAAAACATAAGAATCACGACTCGTGTCATGGAAACAGGATCATCTACAATTGTCACAAACATTTCGTGTTCTCGTGGATAAAGTGGGACGTGTCACGATCTTTGGGTCATCTGTACATCCATTATGAACGACTTCCTTAAAAATTTTTATGTCGACAAAACACTATAAAACCAATTTGTATTCTTATCGTGTACTTTGATATATTCGTTTAAGTATAACGAGTTTGATGTTTCTGAATCTAAAATTGTGAACCTAACTCTTACTTTAACAAACATTTCCAGGATTCGTCCCGGAACGTTTTTTTACATGAACTTTGTGAACTAGTTCTAAGTACTTCAGACCCCTGAAGGAACCACCGGTTCACCAATTCTGAGACGGGAAGGTGACGTCCCCCGTGACCAAGTTAGGGACCAGTCCTTTGATTCTAGGGCGTACGGCACGTCATATCGGTTTATTTATGTACTTATTTTTATAAGTATTTTAGACCGTTATTAGTGAATCGATTAGTTAAAAAGTCTCATAGTGACCGATAAAGACCCTAAAAAATTGGACATAATGAATAAAGAACGATATTTTGTTTAGTGGGCTTTTGTATGATTGTTTGTAAATAATAGAGTACAAAAACCACTCAGTCCTTAAGACCCCGCCAAATCGGCCCACCAAGTCCTAGAAAGTACATCAACAGTACACCAACTCCAGTTCCACAGTCCCCTACGTCAGTAAACTTCTGTGTTAACCCTACCATCTTAATTGAAGGTTCTACCGGTGACCGTCCTAGAAGAAGGTCTGTCACTAAGTTCTCTTACTTCTTCTTTCTTCTACACCAAGGAAAATACTAGACAAGAGGTTTCGGTATATGACAGTGAAGACAAAATCGGAAAAAAATCCTTCGTCACTGATTCTAGTCGGGTGTAAGTTCCTTCCCCAACGTCGGAGGTAAAGACCTTCCCTTTCTATAGACTCTTAAACACCCGGACAAGAATTCGGTAGTGTATTAGGTAATCAATCTTTCCGACCCCACCGTTTTCAAACTTCATTCATCTAAGAGAAACGTCTGATAGGTCAACCCAATGGGTCGTGTGTACTTATGCTGATGGACATTAATTTGTGTCAAATATGTATGCAGTTTATTAACTAGAGGTTGTACGATGGATGTCTTAAAGGGAAGATTTTATCTACGCGGAGTGACTCATATTACACAACCTCTGTCTCTTCCTTACATAAATCCTGAGTTACTTGTACATAATTTAACTCAAAATTATCTAGGGTTGGATCCGAATTTGTCCGTTCTGGATAAAAATCCAGAACTTGAGAAAGAAAGTTTTCAGGGAACGATTTCTCTTCCTTACTCCTACGTGAGTGTGTATGTTCTATTTGTTTCATTGGTTAAACTCCATCCTTTTTACCCTGGAATGAACCATAGTCTTAATAATTGTCGGGAACAAAGAATGGTCATTTTTTGTTTGTTTGTTTGTTTGGTTTTTTTGTGGATTTCACCATAGGAGTCATCTCTGATAAATTTAGAAGTAAAGTCTATCAAGTACTTGTATTCACTTCAGTTTGAGATTAGATCGGTCGGAAGTACAAGACCGTTAAAAGTCTTGTAAACGTGAGTAGAATCTACTACACAAATCCCGGAGGTGTACTAAAGTCGGGTGTTTCCATTTTCCCTCAAATCCCAGTTCTCATCCTGTAGGCGAGTCACTTGTAAGGTGTCCCTATTTCGGTTAGAGTCCGTTTGGTCATGAAATCCATTTCAAACCTCAACTGTATGGGTAAAAGGAAAAAGGTCGAGGAGGAGTGAGTCCTGATAAGGCTCGACCCTCCGCATCCCCCTATCCTATACCTTCTCCTTTCTCTCTGTAGGCAGATCCTTTTGGGTTGAGATGGTGAAGGGTCGAAACACTGAACCAAGTTCAAAGAATGGAAGAGATTCTGAACCAAGGGTAAAACCTATTCTGTCTTGAACGTACAGATCTGTTTTTAGTAAGAGGTACCAATAGTCAATAAAGGTCTTAACAATTGGTCTAAGGTGTCTTAATCTATTATTCTTCCTACTCGATATCTGTTATGTGTCCAAAAGTATTTCGTAGTTCCAAAAGACTCGACAGTCGCTTTTTGTATATGTCTAATTAAATCCCCGAGTCTACATTTCTTCGACGGACACTACGTCCTCTGACCCAAGCTAGGGACCCAGTCCTTCCAGGGGACCTCTTCCTTTACCGATGGGTGAGGTCATAAGAACGAATCTCTCAAGGTACCGGTCTCCTCGGACCCTCCGATGTCAAGTACCTCAACGTTTCTCCACCAGTGTTGACTCGCTGATTGTGAATGAAGTAATTTCTTATTACCGTAACCCAACTCGACTTTATGAAACAAGAAAAAATCCTGAACCATTATGACGGGACAAAGACAAGAGACAGTCAGACAGAACCTAGACTCTGAACACCTACCTAGGTGTAAAGAAGTAAATCGGACTCATTGATTTCCAACACCTTCTATCCGGTAAAGGTCCCTTAAAATTGATGGAAGGAAACTACCGTTTACTTTCGGTTTTTACAAGGAGAAATCAGCCCTAAGTTTGGTTTACTTTGTAACCGAGTAAAGTCCAAGTCAATTTCCTTACAAAAGTACAAGATCAAGTAATCTTTTATACATCCAAACTAAAACCAGACTTGTTCAAAAGATCGAAATGTTTGTATACACACACACACATATATATATATATATATATATATATATATATATCAGGTTAAGTACTAAGTCAATTATAGACGCAAGTCAAACTTAACTCCAAATCATTTAACTACGATAAACCAGACATTACACGTAGTATTAAACTAAGAAACAAGGAATCACAAATTCAACAGAGAAAGGAGAAGACGGGTACTTATTTAGTTTTAGAAAGATGAAATAAGGGGAGCTCAAGTCAGGGTGAGGACGGACGGTTATAACTACCGTCATAACGGGGTTTACCCTACAGACAACGATTCGGATTTGAACTCAATTCCTTTTTGGACTAACAGATATATTATATCGATATTCCTCGCGAGTAAGAACGACCTGTTTCGACTACCTGAGACTCTTATATTCAGGGTAATCGGTTCAAACAGAAATTTCATCCCGTTCCCTGACACACCTTTCGTCCACTTTGGACTCGGGTCTCCTGAGGACACCTTACACACTTCCTTCAAATACGTCATGAGGTAAAACTAATTGGGTCCTGAACGATAAACTACCCGTTTCCATTCCGACCGAAGTCTTGATTTCCTTCTACAAAGACGCGTAGAGAGAGATAAAAATAAAGTCGGAAATTACACAATTAAAGAGAGAAATACGTTGATGGAGGGTTAACTTAACCTAACCTAACCTAATTTTCCTGTTTAAGTCGGTCTACGACCCTTCCTTAGAAAAGAAAAAGAAAGAAAAAAACTCCTCGGAGGTTCCTTCGATTAATTGGTGGGACCATCCGACTCTCCTAACATTACATTATTAATCAAACGATAAGAAGTTGTCACTCAGTAACAACATCGTTGGGTTACAAGGGGTGGGAAACAGGGGGTTGGATACTCGTGGATAAGGACTTTTAGTTTAGAAGGGACAAGGGTTTAAGGGATCTTACTTACAGAAGAGATGGTTTTATGTGTAGAAAATTTTCCCCTCTAGTTCCTGGTGTTTTGTCGGTCCAACCTCCCTCCTACAGGTACCCCGATGACATAGGTCCTCAGGAAGAAAAGACTTGATTTGTCCAACGAAACCCAACGGATTCTACCTCCTTTGGCTTACGAGACTGACAGGACTTACACTGACCTACATGGTTGAGTCAGGTTATTTTTATTTTACGTTCGGTGTCTACGTTCGAAACGTACGTTAAATTTTAAAAGATTATCGGTGTAAATTCTAGTTTCTTTGTCCACTTTAATCAAAACTATTAAATAAAATAAATTATGTAAGTTTTAGAATAGTAAAACAGTACATTGGTTACATTGTTTAATAACTCCACAAAATGTAAGCAACTTTACCCTAACATAAAATATGAATGTCATGTGGAGTTAACTGATCGGTGTGAAGTTTACGAGTGAACGGTGTACACTGACACACACACCCGAGTCAACGGGTCAGTACAGACTGAGAAACGTTGGGGTACCTGATATTGGACGAGACGGTCCGAGGAGACAGGTACCTTAAAGGGTCCGTTCCTATGACCTCATCCAACGGTAAAAGAAGAGGTCCTCCAGAAGTTGTGTGTTATAGGAAGAAGACGTAGACTCTCTTCAAGTTCTATCACTAGAAAATACACTGCATTTACGAGACGTGAAACGTTTTATAAAGGTTTAGGTAGTAGAGCCAACAGTGAGTATTATCGTGGTATTTAATTCAACCCTTTTCTTTTAATAGGTCAACCAAAAAAAATCTAACCTCTTGTTTCTATATTTCTCCAAGTCATTTAGAACGTCAGAAGGGTTATAGATAAATACTGAGTTCTTACTCTCGAGTCGAGAGGACTGAGGGTACTTTTGTTAGGAACGTAAAAGGAACTCCGTCCCACATCTCCGAGGTCTCACCACTTATTTGTCAGAGAGAACCTACCGGGAACGGAGAGACGAGGAAGATGGAAGGAGCCGAAAGTCTTTTCCCGACATCCCTCCGTCCCCACCCCCACCATACACACTGTAAGAGAAACACGTCGTATCTTGTGTCGGTATTTAATTCGTGGAAACAAAGGTCAAGGGTAGTATCTGGGAGGTAGTCGAGGGGAGGACAGGTAGGTTCCCCTTCACCACGAGAAACAGACACGGGAACCACTTCGGTATCCTTCTCTTTTTCTGAAGGGAATGGAGGAGGGGGTAAGACCAAGAAAGATTGTGGTGCTGAATACAGATCAACTTCACCTTCTTGACAGGATATAGATTCCGTTGAAAAGGTAACGAATCCTTTACCAACCTCTTCGTCATATTACCCCCGGGTCTCGTGTGGTGTCCGGTACCCTACACCACCACAACTGGGTATAGGGACTTCATCCTCAGGATCGTTGTACAACGTGTAACCCTAAACACAAATTTATGTTCACTAAGAGGTTTAAAAACCACCTCATGTTTGCAACAATAAATGTTTATGAGTGTGTCAATACACAGTTCGTTTGTAAGATTAGTAAAATGTATATAATTGATTAAATTAAGGATGTTGTTGGAATACTCCATCCACGATAACAGGGGTAAAACGTGTACTTCTTTGATCCCGTATACATTCACCTGACTGGATGGGTCCTGGTGTGTCTATCCTTCATCTTCTCGACCCCAAACTTGGGTCCGTTAGACCGGGGTGTGAGATGTTAAATTGGCAACTTGACACCACGACTTTTACTCTGAATTACTAAACAAATCTACGGCTCATGTACTCTCTGTGTCCGTCATTCACGACAACCTTCATAACCTCAAACACCCTTTCACTCAAATGACACCCGATCCCACAATGCCGAAGGACTTTCTTGACCCCGAACTTCCTTCTAAAGTCAACTATTTCTTCACCTACAAAGACCGTCGTCTCTTTTGTACTTGTTTTCTCGTCTCTACCATTACTCATATCGTATAACTCCATGTCTGTCCGACGGTAACTTGGATGTAGAGGTCGGGGGTGGAAGGAAGACCTATAGTGCGGTACTTACGACTGGTCTGTTAAGACGGAGGTACACGGTTTACGTTACACAGATGTTTTGTTTTTATAAAGGGAAGGGGTTGGGGGACTGTTATCTTAGTTAAGATAAGGGATCCGGGTCGTGGAACCGTAATAGAAACTGAGAAGGGTGAGAAGTCAGGAAGTACAGATGGTATAGGACACGGACAACAACAACAACTTTGAAATTTTGTAGAAGTGGAAAGAGTGTTTTTTTAGGGAAGGAAAGGGAGTAGTGGACTACGGACTTAACGAGTTGTATGAGAATGTAGCATAGAGACGAAGTTTAGAGAGAGGTGAATCCGTAAACGACACCACGGTGGTGTAAAAAGTAGGATTTTGTGTCGGTAACATATTGAAGGGACGAGGCTATGGAAGTTACCAAGGTGTACCTCAAGTAACTGGTGGGATGGGGGTACCATGACGACTCTCTCAACTCTTGGTTCCCGAGACGAAACCCCTTGTGCCGGTATTGGACGTGTTTATTTTTCATTACCCGAAGTGAATCCTTTTGAAGTCAGAAGATTACAGACTGGACGATCGGTTTCTTAATCAGGAGTCGGAGGAATTCAACTACTTAGTGTGTGGCACCTTCCCCTAAAGGATTGAGTTACGAAGTTAAGGAAGGTAAAGATCATCACCGGTCATCATTATCGTTTCCTTCTACAGTAATAACTCGGGAGAGATAGACGATTCCGTGAAATGATTCACAAAATATACATCAGACAGTACATCACGAGTTTTGTTGTTCTTAACCGTAGGTGTAATAAAAGTAAGTTTACAATGTCTACTCCTTTGTCTGAGTGTCTCCCATCCAAGGTGGACTCCAGTGTGTAGATTCTTTACCGATTCGGACCCAAATTTTGGGACTGACTAAGGTTTCGTATACAAGAAAGGTGTCTAATTCCCGTCACATCAAAAAAAGATCAAGGACGGGGTATTTTGACCCTCACTCACAAAGTTGTCCGAACGAGGTGGTCTTTGTACAAGAGTCGTTTTGGTGGAAGTCGATCCTTATTTATAACAGTCGAAATAGTTCAGCCTCCTTTGTTAGGACCGTGTAGATAGTCAGAAGAATGTCAACAGGAGAAGAACTTCCCTTGACTAGACACAGTTTTATCACGTCTTTACCCATGTGTGACAAAAAAAACGATATCCCTTCTGACAATGAAAAGAGGAAATAAATTTTCTAGGTGGTGACGTACGACAGGTTCTGAGACATCCCTTAACTAAATTTTAAGTTTAAGGTTGAAGACTTCAATGTCTCAGAATGTTGGATACTAACTTAAACCGGACTCTTGGTCCGAACACTAGTTTAGTCACTTTTTGACAACAACCCGGGAATCAAAAACGAAGGGATAATCTACTCAGACCCCTCTCCCTGTTTTCGAAAGGGTGACTCGTCTTTATTAATCGGTTTGACTAGGTGCGTGGGGCGGGTTCCCGAGAAACCTTACTCACATACTTTTGGTGTCCGAGTCAGAGAACCGGAACAAGACTTCATTCAACTTTGGTGGAACCAAGATGAACCTACCGGAAGGTCTTTTGGAGGGACATATTCATCCTTCTTTGGTCCCACAGAAACCTGACCTTCCTTCCTTGTAATCTCGTAGAGTCATACTCTTTTCTTACTCCTTCACTAACCTAACATATAACTCTAGAGGGAGAAGTTCTGTAATCCTTCAATCTTTTGTGTTCTGTCTCTTGGTTAGTGACTTTTCAGTACCACCATACACTATACGATTGAAACCCCCTTAAAACTTTATTTAGACATTCGTTTAGGACTTCAGGTGGTAGGTAACTCTTCTTCGTCAAATATGGGACATTCGTTCAGGATTTGAGAGACTCCGAGAAGAATACTAATTTTCCTCTGGTAATTAAGGACCGATGGTAGAGAACCCGAATAGTCCTCTTAGTACACTTAAGTATATCACGTTTTACGAAACTTTTGTTAACATCTTTATGTAGACGTTAAAATTTCCACCGAGACTTTAATAACAGTGTCGAAAAAAAACATCTGACTCAATAAATAAAAGTCACTCGTCATAAAGTTTTATCTGGAGTTTGGGTTTGGTCGGCTGAACTAAAACTTAACTCGAGTTTACACCTCTAAGCTTACCCTCCCTTTTCGGTCTCGATTCACTCTTCATTATGATTTAGTCAAACGAGAGGTCAGTTTCCGACCCACTTTTCGTGTACAGTTTGACTGGGAAAAGAAGGACATGGTACGTTTGAACTTGGGTCTTTCATTTACTGAACAAATTGAGTAACGGGTCTGTTTAGAAATTAGTGACATGGACCCCGATGAATATGGGTGGAAAGTGTGCTAACGTAGAACTAAAGGTCCTTCGTCAGGTCGGAGGTCTGTTCCCTTAAGTCTCAGATTCTCGAGTCGTAGTTAAACGGTCCGACCACTGGTATGAGACGGGAACTGGTGGGTACGGTCTTTGACTTTAAAGAGGAACAAGAAGCCCTTGACTGAGGAAGATGGAACAAGAACTGAGGACCCTCGAGGATAAGGGGATGTGTAAATCCAGGGATATTTAGATCAATTAAGTTGAATCGATGGAATGGGTGGTAGAAAACAACCGCGAACAGAAAAAGGTAAGACTCCCTCGGTTCCTAAATTTCTGTTCGTGACCCTTTACCCGTGCGTACTCGGAAGTCTCTTCGATCATTCGGTTCTAACACGGTTCGGTTCGAACCGTTAATACGACGTTTCGACTCCCTTCACCGTCTGTCCCGCGTCTATGGTAGAAGAGTCTCCTAAGACACCGTACTCCCATCAATGTACCGACCGACCGGTGAGAGAGACGATAACAAAGTCCTGTAACAGATACTTACAACCGTCCCACTTACTTTCTATCGAGAACGATTAGTGAAAGGTTAGATTTGATCTAACTCATCCTATTTTTCGGATCTTCTACCCACATTCGAGACCACAGACGAAGATGCACGAGGATAAAGAAAGAAAAAAAAGAGACAATGTTGAGAAGAGGGAGGAAGGATGGGTACAGTCTTTCAACAGTATCCTTCCTCGGGGTCCTCGTTTCACACTTTTCCCTTCTCGTTACATCGTTTTTGACTTTTGTTTGACTTTATATGTATCCGAAACCTTAGTCTTTCTGGACACAAGTTTAGGACCTGTGTCCTAAACGACAGAGATTGACCTTGTTTGGAGACAAAGGGATAGTCTTTAATCTTATACTGATCTGCTCCAACACACATACACACACTCTCTCTCTGTCTCCCTTTCTCTCTCTCTCTGCTCTTTCTCTCTTTTTCTCAAGGACCGAATAGTGTCTGTGTTTTATTCGTAATAATAGGACCAAAAACAACTATTCTAACAATTTCGTCGGATCCTCTAACTTTTCAAGGACTACACGGAACAACATTTCCTCATTTTTACTTGACATGTTACTCTTCTTTCCCTACTTTCCTAAACCTTATACTCATTTATTTTCTACGGTTGTCGCTCCGACACCAATACTCTTCCCTTTACTCTCTCTGGTCACTCTCTACCGTTTCTGAGGGGGTCATGTAAGAGTTTAACGTCGACTCTTTACCTTGGAGGTTCTGTCTTCGATTTCTACAGACTCGTCTTATTTCATTTTGACTCCCAATAGTTTGACCACAATAAAGGTCAGTGCGAGTTTTACTACACACTGTCGGAAGGTACACCTAAACGGTTAGGGTTTGATTCGTGCCAAGTAGTCTGGGATAAAAGTAGAAAAGGACGATGAAGAAAATGAACTGTAAATATACTTAACCGAATTATTAAGTTCAGTTTACCGTGAGAAGGTCTAAAAAAAAGGGTGTCTTGGGTATCTTCTTTACGTATCTTCTTATACAAAATGCAGGAGACATCTGCATCCTCGAGGAAGTCGAACATCCCTTAACTGGAAACGGACTCAACACACGACACACAAGAGTCAGTACAGACTGAGAAGCACTGGGGTACCTGACATCGGGCGGTCCGAGGAGACAGGTACCTTAAAAGGTCCGTTCTTATGACCTCGTCCAACGGTAAAGGATGAGGTCCCCCTGGAAACGGACAAGCACAAATGTAAAAGAGTAACGAGACACAGGTAGAAACCCAAATTGAGGTAGTACTTTCAGACCCTTTCACAGACGGCACAAAAAGGGGTTGTTAATTTAACAATTAACATCAATTTACCAATGTTTGACTAAAAGTTTTACGAATAACTTACGACTACTGTTTTGATTTAGGAAATAAACGTCCATCGAATTCTAACTAGACCTCTAACTAACTAACCCTCTCACCGTCACCTTGTATATATTTGTATGTGTCTGTATGTCTCTTATCTCTCTCTCCATATCTACCTTGGAATCACGAGATTTTAAAACCCCACTCTCTCAATGTCTCTTACAACTCTTTTCTTGATCTTTAACTTTTCTTTTTTTTTTTTGGACACACACATCGAGATACCGGTTATTCACCCTTGACTAAGGGTACGTCTGTACGATAACAATTATTAAAGGGGGTAAAACCGTTCTGGTCACCCGAGTAAGAGTCCATTTTTCGATCTATTTTCCCATCCATTTTTTCTGTCAAAAGTGTGACCTTCATATCATCAATAGGAGAACATGGTACCGACTCCTTGCGACCCTTTGAACGAACGGGTTCCTGTCTCGTTGGCACATCTTGTTTTACCGTCTTGAATGGACCCCTATGGATGTAGAAACTCTGAAGGACCGACTCCAGTCCCGAGAAGACTTTCTGAACGTAATACAGTCAAGTGTAAGTACTGGTCCTACCGAGACGTAGAACTTAAGAGCCCCCGGTCCAGGACGAACCTCTGGGACTCCGTGACGTCCACCACATCATTGAGGAAGGAAAAGGACGTCTCATAAACTGAGGAAACGGTGCAACAGAGGTACCTGAGAACGAAGGAGGTTTCACAGAGAAAATAAGCGGTCTTTCGGATCACGGGACCGTTTCGGATGGAGGGGGTCAGAGACACGACAAACCATGTTCAGCACAAGGAGAAACCCACCGAACGTAGCATACACGTGTATTGTGGGATTCAAACGGACTGGAGATCCAGAGAAAAGAAGAGGGTCAGGTACGAAATGGAGAGGTCACGAAATTAAATTCGGTAGTGGTGGAGAGTGGACCTACTTACGTAACAGAAAGTTGGTTAGAGAAACGAAGATGGAAATGGGGTGGGATTAGGTCAGGTGGGTGGTGCTGACCTCAGTATCAAAAATTTACATTGAAACTACCAGAGTTTGAACACTACATAATAGTTTATATGTAAACTGTTACATACTAAAGAAAGTGTGTAGTTTGGGTTTGAATTGATTTCAGGAGTGTTCTGGTCAGAGTAGAGAGTCTTGAGTGACGACCGTACATACGAACTCGGTAAACCTCGACAAACATGAAGACATTTACATGACATAAGAAAGTGCGACGGTAAGGAAAACGGGGAGGGTCACTTTAAGACTAGATCTGATGTGAAAGATGAGAGAGACGGATTGATCGAGGTTAAGGAGAAGAGAATTACCGAAATAACTCTATATTAAGTGTATTGTTTGTTAAGTGAGTCAATTTTACATGTTAAGTGACCTACAACTATCAAATCAATATCTCAACATGTTGGTAGCCATAAATTACGGTCTTGTAGAAATAGGTGGAGAGCGGTTCTTTGGAACATGGACAATCGTCTGGGAGAGGTAAGGTCGGAGGAACGAAGGACGACCGGACGGATACCGTTGGTAACTAGATAACCTGGAAGACAGAGACATCTAAACAGATAAGATCTCAGTAGAGACGTCTGAAAAAAGTCCGCAACGGAGGAGAACAAACGGAGGATCAAGGGACTAAAGGTTCGTAGAGACGACCCGAGGTTATTGTGGTGAACAGACCGAGACAGTATCGTGAATAAGATGTCATAAGAATAGACGGAGGGGTAAACTTCACTGAATGAGTAGAGACTTTGGGGTCACAGATTAAGAACCGAGTCAAATCTCTTTCATGAGACCTTGATGACCGGTTAAATTACTTACTGAGGGTCCTTCGGGACTGTCCCTCTTTCCGGAGAGTCACTCACCCAATTTCTGGTCACTTATGTATCCATTTTGGTCTACCACCTACGGATTCACGGGTAAAAAGTCGAGTGAACGTGAACCTATTTAAGTCGATGGTGGTGTGACTACAGAGAAAGTAGAGATATCAACTACACTTCCAAGGTCTTGGATCCCTTTGTAATGGTTTCACCACGTCTCCTTCATATAGAAGTCCTTTATAAGTACTATGTAGTCCAATTCGAAATGGATACCCTAGTTGTCGTTGTGAGAGTCCGGTAGAAGATCGAGTTAAAACAGTTAAAGGATAAGGGAGAGAGAAGGAGACGGGCGAGAGGGGACAGAAGGGAAGGAGGAGAAAGAGAAGAGGAGGGGAGAGGGGTGTCACGGGAACCCTATAAACGGAAAAAATTTTTCGTATAAAGTCTTATAGACTCCTTGTTACATCCAGGAATCTAAAATTTTATTTAATGGAATTCGTACTCTACAGACTTGTACTTAAGGGAAACTTTCGACAAATTAACAAGGTGAAGTTACGTGGTGTAAAGAAAAATGTACTAACCTAGAAAATTTTTAGACCAGTCGTTCCCTTATATTCTGTCAAACGTTGTTGTTACCTTATATCTCTACAATTTATGATTTAGTAAAGTAAAAGTTGTAAAATGACTGATCTCTGTTTACCTCCACGTGGGACTGAGACCGATAATTACGGTAGTAGGAAAAAGACAGACATTCGGAAAGAGGACTAAAGTTTGAAGAAGGAAGAGAAAGGATCGTTGGAGAACAGAGAGCAGAGGAAGTGAGGACTAGAGAGAGAGAGTAAGAGTTAAGAGAGGAGACGGGTAAAACGACATACGTGGAGAGAAATACAAAGTGTGACAAAGAGGAGGTAAAAGAAAAGGTAAGACGAAGGATTAATCGAGAGAGAGAGAGGAAAAAAGGAAGACCAGAAACGTGGGTATTACTCTATCCCTTCTCTCTCACCCCCCTTTCTACTCGTCCTTTTATCTCTCCCCTTCTCTATCTATTATCCCGACAGGACGTGGTGTAGTAGACGGTGGTTTTCCCTGTACGGGTTTAGTGGGTCTACGGAAGGGGAAATTCCACTCCGTACACTGGAGAAGTACGGAAAAATTACAGTAAATATTTTAACTTTGTCTCATTGTACAAGGGCCTGATGGAGGGTCTCTACGACGATCCCAGTCTGAACCCTTACTTATACTTTTTCCAAACTGTTCTTGGTCTAGGGACATTAACCTTCATGAACCCTCCTCCACTCCACCCCTCTTCCCCCCCGCCCTCAATCTAATGACGAAACGTGGTGTTCCCCTAGATTAATTGACTCCTAACATCAAGAACGGAAAGACTCCTTACACAAAGAAAAGTGGAAACAAGATGAGTAGTTTAGTGAACCAGCAGACACATCGCGCAAACTTACAAGAATCACAGAAGTCTCCCCTTCCTATTGTACAAGGAAACATACGACAACTAAAAAGAGGGAAGGAAAAGAGAACGGAACCCGATCGTTTGCCTTGGAGGTCGTCGGTCGAGAGATGGGGGTTCAGATTCGTCAGAGGGTAGAGATGCGGGTGGTCAGGACCGTCGGAGGCCTTCGTGTTCCATAATACAGAGAATATGGAATGATTTGGGGGAAAGTGAACCTGAAAAACCAGGTAATCGAACTTCGGAGTCCTTAGGGTCGTCCCCAGTTCGAAGGTTAGTAACACAAATAAGAAGACCGGGGACCGAATTAAGATAAATGGGTTTTCCTTCACCATACTTCCTGGGTTTATAGGGGTAAGACTCGATTAGCACAGTGGTTTACTACCGGGTTCCCTATTTGACTCGAAACAGGGAGACTAAGTCTCCGTGTCGTTTGTCCTACCACTCCCGTTGAATTCAAGGATCCAGGTCATTTCCAGTATTTCTTTCAATCAGGACTCAATGAGGGAAATCTAAGCACCCTGTAAGTTTATACTTGTCTGGGATTAAAGTGACACATAAGAAGTACGAATCCGGTTAAGACCATGTGACACCCTTCTCTCCCGTATATAAGTAACGTGACTGGAATCCATGGGAAATGTGGAGACTCAATCGGGGTTATTTATATGGTAATTTTATTATCTACAACATCTTTAAGAGATGGAGGTGAAAGGTTTGACTAAAGGTGGATCTTTAGAGAAGACATAGTTTTTATACGTCACCGGTAACGGAAGGTGGAGTGAAGTCCGGTGTACCTACACCAAAGACGAGACTAACAACAACAAATGAGGACTTCAGTACAGGTTGAGAAAACGTTGGGGTACCTGGTATCGGGTGGTCCGAGGAGACAGGTACCTTAAGAGGTCCATTCTTACGACCTCGTCCCACGGTAAGGGAAGAAGTCCCCTAGAAGGGCTGGGTCCCTAGTTTGGGAGTAGAAGACGTAACCGTCCACTAAGAAATGACGATTCGGTGGTCTTCGGGAGACGAGACTAATGGTGTGGTATCTCACCGAAGGAGATCCTAAGAGAACACAAGGGGACCGAGTGTTCTGGACCGTACTCTACCTCTTTCCGTTTTTCGGTGGTTACACCGGTCAAGGTAGTGTCTTGGTATCTCTCAGTCTCCATCTTCTCTAGACTCTGTCTCCATTTAAACAAATCAAACTAAGGAGTTACTAGACCACCCTAACTATAAAATGTGTACTCCTTTAACTCTGGGTCTTACCACTTCAATGAATGACCCCACTGTACCGATCCGTCGTCATCTGTATTCCAGGATTGGTTCCAATACTGGGAACCAGATGAGCTCGACCAAATGTGATCGAGTACTCTCGACTGACACATGTGACGAAGGGTCGAGATCATTGATCTCGAGTCGGTACTACCCTTATAAATGTGGTACCTTAAGTCGTTTACGATATTTAGTCTCAACAACAAAAGAGTGTGTCTTTCGACCAACAATGGGTAAATTGTCGTGTGGTGATGGACTGTGGGTAAATTTAAAGATAAAGAGATGTAGTCCTAAAATTAAAGGACCAATTGAGCTGGTAGTGGACGTGGTATTAAGGATTACGAGTAAGGTAAGGAAATTACTGAGAAAATTGAAGACGATCACGGGGACCGACCTTGGAAACCTAACAAGAGAACTTGATGAACCAAAATTGTTTCCTCCTAGACGACTTGACAGACACATCGGTTACAATGGGGCTCTAACACTCTACCTACTCTTGACGAAATCGTAAGTTGAAAGTCACTAAGAAGACTCGTTGTTCCGAACAAGTACACCTGTATGGTCCTACTCCTTATCGGATGAAACCAACAAGATAACAGATGTGTCTTGGCGTATCCCTACGAGGTGACAAAGGACGATACAGGAACAAGGTACGTAAAGACGGGAATGAAAGGAAGACCCTTCACACTGGATAGGGTCATGGAAGGTGGTCATGGAAAGAGTTTCCCGACCCACCCCCACGTCAGATCCGTAAATAAACCGGGTATGTGAACTCAGAAAGGTGAAAAATTAACTATACAAGTCAAGTAAATCCGACTCCGGGGTGGTGGGTATTCGGGTGACCTACTCACGTAACGATTTGATAAAGAAGACCAACCCAAAAGTCCGAAACCCCGCCCCCCCGTAAGAAACGACATAAAGTAAAACGAAAACAAAATCTAAGGTAAGATTTTTGTTTAAAGTGGTAACTTCCTGATCTTATTCGATGTCTATCGTCGGAACAGTCTCGGAACGATAAAAGAAACATAGTAACTCAAGAGTCACATAGTGAAATAAAAAGTTTAACGGGAAAAATTCCAGTATGTAGTACTGGTTCACCCGAAATGGGTCCCTACGTTCCTAAGAAGTTATAGGTGTTTAGTTAGTTACATTATGTGGTGTAATTGTTTAACTTTTTATTTTCGGTATACTAATAGAGTTATCTACGTCTTTTTCGGAAACTGTTTTAAGTTGTAGGTAAATACTATTTTTGAGAGGTCTTTCGACCTTATCTTCCTTGTATGGAGTTACATTATTTTCGATATATACTGTTTGTGTGTCGTTTGTAATAGGAGTCACCACTTTTTAACTTTCGTAAAGGGGATTTCAGTCCTTGTTCTGTTCCTACGGGTGAGAGTGGTGATGATAAGTTGTATCATCAAAACCTTCAAAACCGGTGTCGTTAGTCTCGTCTTTTTCTTTATTTTCCTTAGGTTTAACCTTTTCTTCTTCATTTTGAGAGTTACAAACGTCTACTGTACTAGGAAATGTATCTTTTGGGATTTCTGAGGTGGTCTTTTAATAATCTCGATTAGTTACTTATATCATTTCAACGTCCTATATTTCAGTTGTGTGTCTTTAGGGAACGTAAGGATATGTGATTATTACTCTTTTATCTTTCTCTTTAATTCCTTTGTTAAGGTAAGTGGTAACGCTACTTTTTTTATTTTATGAATCCTTATATAGATGGATTTGTTTGTTTTCTGGATATATATCTTTTGGTCACAAAATATGTGACCACTTTCTTTAGTTTCTCCTTTGATTATCTACCTCTTTATATGGTACAAGTACCTAACCTTCTTAGTTATGTCACTTTTATTCATATGGGTTTCGTTAGATATCTAAGTTACGTTAGGAATAGTTCGATGGTTACCATAAAAAGTATCTTGATCTTGTTTATTAAAGTGACAAACATACCTTTATGTTTTTTTGGAGCTTATCGGTTTCGTTAGAACTCTTTCTTCTTACCTTGACCTCCTTAGTTGGACGGACTGAAGTCCGAGATGATGTTTCGGTGTCAGTAGTTCTGTCATACCATGACCGGGTTTCTGTCTTTATATCTAGTTACCTTGTCTTATCTTTCGGGTCTCTATTTGGGTGCGTGGATACCTGTGGAATAGAAACTGTTTCCTCCGTTCTTATATGTTACCTCTTTTCTGTTAGAGAAATTGTTCACCACGACCCTTTTGACCAGTTGGTGAACATTTTCTTACTTTGATCTAGTGAAAGATAGTGGCATGTGTTTTTATTTGAGTTTTACCTAATTTCTAGATTTGCATTCTGGTCTTTGATATTTTGAGAATCTCCTCTTGTATCCGTTTCGTGGGAGGCTGTATTTAGTGTCGTCCTAGGAGATACTGGGTGGAGGGTCTTATGACCTTTATTTTCGTTTTGATTTGTTTACCCTGGACTAATTTTAATTTTCGAAGACGTGTTGTTTTCTCTGATATTCGTTCCACTTTTCTGTCGGAAGTCTTACCCTCTTTTATTATTGTTTACTTCGTTTACTGTTTGTTGATTAGAGTGTTTATATGTTCGTTCAATACGTCGAGTTAAAGTCCTTTTATTTACTGGGTTAGTTTTTGACCCGGTTTCTGGATTTGTCTGTAAAGAGATTTCTTCTGTATGTCTACCGATCGTTTGTGTACTTTTCTACGAGTTGTAGTGAGTAATAGTCTCTTTACGTTTACTTTTGGTGTTACTCCATGGTAAAGTGTGATCAGTCTTACCGACACTAGGTTTACAGATGTTCATTATTTACGACCTCTCCCACACCTCTTTTCCCTTGGGAGAATGTGACAACCACCCTTATGTTTGATCATGTCGGTGATACCTCTTGTCCCAACCTCTAAGGAATTTTTTAACCTTTATCTTAACGGAATACTGGGTCGTCAGGGTGACGACCCGCATGTGTGGTTCCTTTGGTCTTAACTTTCTCTGTGCACACGGGGTTACAAGTAACGTCGTGACAAATATTATCGGTCCTGTACATTCGTTGGATCCACAGGTAATCGTCTACTTACCTATTCTTTCGTCACCATGTATATGTGTTACCTCATAATGAGTCGGTAATTTTTCTTATGTAAACTTAGTCAAGATTACTCCATCTACTTTGACCTCGGCTAATATGTCTCACTTCATTCGGTCTTTCTTTTTGTGGTAATGTCATATGATTGCGTATACATACCTTAAATCTTTCTACCGTTACTATTGGGACATATACTCTGTCGTTTTCTCTGTGCCTACATATGTTGTCAGAATCCCTGAGACACCCTCTCCCGCTCCTACCCTACTAAACCCTCTTACCGTAACTTTGTACATATTATAGTATACACTTTACTTAGTGGTCAAGTCCAAGTTACGTAATATGTCCTACGAGCCCCGACCACGTGATCCTACTGGGTCTCCCTACCATGTCCCTCCCTCTACCCTTCCCCCCAGTCCTACCCCTTGTGCACATGTGGCCACCGTCTAAGTACAACTACATACCGTTTTGGTTATGTTATAACAATTCATTAATCGGAGGTTAATTTTATTTATTTAAATATAAACTTTTTAACGGGAAAATACCGTCAATTACTTTGGTTGTAATTCATTGTTTAATATATTAAAAGATTTCGTTTGAAATTTTTTGTAAATCTAAAACCATATCAAAAGTATTTAAAAAAATGAAAAATGAAACTATAAAGTTTAATTTGTCAATGTTCTTATTATGTCTCTTGAAGATACATGAGAAATATTTCTGAGTGGTCAACAAATATAAAAGGGGTAAATGAAACAAAAACACCCAGAAGAGGGAGGAGTGATACGTATGTGAAATGATTTAAAAATTGGTAAACTTTAATTCAACGTATGTAGTACGAGAAAATGGAGATTTATGAAGTTAGACATAAAGGATTCTTATTCCTGTAAAAGAAAGTATTGGTATCGTGTTACCATTTTAGGTCCTTCAAACGTAACTAAGTTATGACAATATACGAGAGAGTAGGTATAAGTTTAAAATAGTCAACAGGG
Source organism: Capra ibex (assembly GCA_006410555.1). NCBI lineage: Eukaryota > Metazoa > Chordata > Mammalia > Artiodactyla > Bovidae > Capra > Capra ibex. Next base: position 27,645,223 of record SJYO01029184.1, read on the forward strand.
TTCTCGTAAGAAAAAAACCAGGTCCTAGGTTGGATCCTAGCGTGTAACGAGAGTCACCAGTACAGAGAAATCAAAAGAAACTAAGTCTTTTCAAGAACTCAGAAAAGTTTTTAGAAAATCCCTTCATATAATATCTTCACTTCTCGTGTCCGATTAATAAACCACGTTACAGAAAACTAAATTCAAATAGACTACAAAGGAACACCAATTTAAGTCTGACGCAAACCTTGTCTTTACAGTATCTTCACTACAACATAGAGTGAGCCACGTAGGATAGTCTTTGTCATCGGAGTACGAATATGATGGTCACTATCTCCTGTTTAACCAAAAAGATTTATTCGATTTTTCACACAACACTGGAACTGAGTCAGGAGAACCCCGAGTCCGAGTCGAAAAACGAGGAGGAAAGTGTCAATGGACTCGGAATCGTGGTAGCTCCAGGAACCCGTCACCCGGACTCGTCTAAAGTAGACTTTAAGGTAGGTTCACCTGGACTTTCCACACTCAGTACCACCTCTGTCCTTCGTCCACCGACTCCGGTACTGAAAGGAAGACGTGTTAACCTTTGTTTGAACTTCAGGGTCGTAGGGAAACCAATGAAAACTACCGACACAGTCCCGGGATTCGACATTAGTCGACGAACCGAAGAGGAGAATTCGTTGAGTACCTCTTAGGAAAAATTACGTCGACACTACTCCAATCGGTTTCAGGCGTATGAGCTTACGACGTTATACCTGTACTTCATTTAGGAACATATCAATTACTCTTGTTGTAAAACGTAAAAGTAGGACGAAATAGAAAAAACGTATAGGTAAAAGAGTAAATGGGAACACTATTGGGACGTTTTCCCTATTCCGTCTAATCACAAAGGTAAAATGTCTACTCTTTTTCTTTCACGGGTCAGTATTTCTGTTGGGGTCATACTAAGTTGGGAAGTCTCTTCAATGATATATTTTCCCCCAAAGGGTCCACCACGATCACCATTTCTTGGGTGGACGGTTACGTCCTCTGTATTCTCTATACCCAAACTAGGGACCCAGTCCTTCTAGAGGGTTTCCTTCCGTACCGTTGGGTGAAGTCATAAGAACGGACCTCTTAGGGTACCTTTCTCCTCGGACACCCGATATCAGGTATCCCAGCGTTTCTCAATCTGCACTGACTTCACTGAATCGTACGTGTGTGGTATAATTTCTACAATTTTTACGGATCTTCGTGTCCCTCTGAAAAAGTAAATAAATTTTTTTTAAAAGGTCTAATCACTAGTGGTAGTATCGAAATTTGAACCTCCGTAAAACGAACGGTTCAACGGACCTCTAACTTCCTTTTACATAAACTGTATCATAAACTTTTGTATTGTTTGTAATAAATTTATATGTAATAGGAGACAAAGGTTTGAGAAAAGAAGACAGTAGGACCTTCACGAATGTCTCTATCAAACTACTTATTTCGTCCCAGGACTTGGAATTTAGTGTCTGTCGTGAGATTCACCTAAAACCATCACATTAGTTCTCACTTCTTTTTTGACGTTCTCGTGTTTCCTCTCCTCCTTTCTGTAGGTTGACACCCTCTGTCTTTTCGAAATGTCTGATCCACTGTAACCTTGGAATTTCGGACCCATCCGAAAACTACCGACCACTTCTCTTGCCCGTAAGGTCGAAATTTTTTTTTTTGTTTTTTTAGTCGTTCTTGTTTCGGTGTGGTAGTCTTTTCGTGTCCCGTGTAAACCCTTTTTCGTTTGGGTTTGACCTTCGGTCCAAAGAGTTTTGAAGAGAGACTGAAGGAAACCTGATATTCGAAGAACCTGGTCTCTGGTTCAAAAACAAAAGAGATTTCGTTATCATAGCGGTCGTGTCGACATAAACAATGTTTGTAAAACAAGACATCCCGAGGTCCCCTGATTCGTTTACTTAAAGTCCACGTTTAATAAACATAACAATTCGTTATACACACAAAGACATAAAGATGTATAGTTAGTTGTTATTGTCTTACAACTCTATTAAAGAAAGGGACTTGTCACAAGATGAGTATGTTCTTTTATATAAAACTTATGATTTCTTTAACTACCTCCTATCTTCATGCCTTCAAGTATGGATCCGGATCAAGAGACCTAAAAGAGGTATCGGATGTAGAGTGGGGTGGGTAATGTTCAGTGTCGGAGGGTAAAGATGGGGTCCGGACAGAGGAGAAGGAGACTCTATTGTCAGACCTTGTTAGAAGAGTATATTAATAAAGGTGATCGGTTGGTTGATGTGATTTCACAGATAATGTACTTACTAAGTCTCGATGTGACTTCAGGTCACCAAGTCACAAGTCACACCACCCTGAGTTTCACTGAAGGTAGTACTTTTCTGGGAACACACGACCGGACTTCTGACGGGTCCCTCAAGTGATTGAACCGTCCCGGACGGAGGGAAGGGGACCGAAACCATATTGATCTCTTTTCGTTTTATATACAATATAAAATATCTTAAAATCTCGATCTTGTTTTGCGCTTCTAGAGTATCAGAAGTAGAAGGAGTTAAAAGTCTATATCTGCGTTTCTAGGACTTTCTCCTTCAATCCGAATCCTACCAACAGGACCAAGAATTAGGACACGAGAAAGATGATGTCACCTGAACGTAAATACACATTTAAATACCTTAAGTAGTCACCAGTGTTACATCAGTATCTCGTTTTGATGATGTTTTGACATAAAATGTAAACATGTATAGTGATGTGTGACTTATAATGACATATGTGATATATGGTTATATACGTATAACGATATATCCCAATCGACGAGTCCTTAGTGTATTTGTTCTAAGTCTTGGATAGATACTTTGTCTTGGTCTTTGTATCTATAGTCCGACCACAAACGTTTCCTCCTCTCCCCACCCTCTCAATCTAACCCTCAAACCCTAATCGTCTACGTTTGACCACATATATCTTACCTATTTGTTGTTCCGACATGTTGTATCCCTTGATATAAGTTATTGGACACTATTTGGTATTACCTTTTGATACTTTTTCTCGTATATACATATTGACTCAGTGAAAAGATATGTCGTCATTAATTGTGTTGTAATTTTAAGTTGATGTGATTTTTCATTTAAACTTTATATATCATAAGTCAACAGTTACACTTCCTAAAAAGTTTCCATGATGAAAAATCTTGTTGTACAATGACTCTATTTTAAGTGGAAAAATTTATTTTACGGGTCAAATCACCGAAAGTCTTATTAGTGTTTCAATACGTTCTTACATAAGTAGTGGAAGTTTTCTTTGGGATACGGACAATCATCAGTGTCGGAGAAAGAGGAGGTGGGTGTAGGGACCATGATGAGAGACAAAGATACTCAATCGTAGAAGACTTGTAAAGTACATTTAAAAGGAGACTTGTGACGAAATCGACGAAGGGTTTTGAAAACCATATGACACTAAAGTAAAGGGAAATAGAGTGACATAAAAGGTTAAAGGAAACACTAAAGACTGATAAGTCGTCACACAACAAATTAAAGGTGTGTAAACACTTGCAGGGTTTATAGAAAGACAATAACGAAGGACTAAATTAAGGTGACATCAACATCTTGCATGACACATACTAAAATTTGGGAAAGTCTAAATAACTTTGAGTAAAATACCGGATTGTATACTAGACAGTACAACTTGCAATGTACCCTGGAACTCTTATTTCACATAAGACAACAACAACCTGTCTTATCCAATCTACACATTAAAGAACATCACAGACAGAAAGTTCAGAAGAGAAAGGAACAACTAGAAGACGGATCAATAAGATAGGTAATGATTTCTACCCCATAACTTCAAAAACTGGTAATGTCAACTTAAGAAATAAGGAATGAAATTAAGTCATTAAAAACGAAGTACATACAACCATAAGACAACAATTTCGTGTCTATACAAAATTAATATAAAATAGTAATACTTACAGGAAGAAACAGAGATCATTGTCTAAAACGGAATTTTAGCTAAAAAAAGACTGTAATCATATTCGGTGAGATCGAGAGAAAACGAATGATTGACGTACTATTTATAAAGAGTAGTAAAATGAAAGTTGGACAAATATAGAAACTTATATTTAATACAGAGAAAGTTTGTCGTATCTCGACTTACAAAATTTTTGGTAAGACAGTCAGATACGGAAAAGTAAACTCACGGCTAAATGAATACAAATTAAATTAACAACCATTTAATCATTAATGTAGACGGTAAACGATAAAACACATACAGAAAAAACAAGGAAGTGAGGACCTACAAACAGGAAAAACACAATTTATCTATAAAAAGGTCATATGATAAAATTAAAGGAACGACATAAAAATGATTAAAATAAAGTTCAATAAAAGGATGACCAACGGGACCCCTAATGTTACTTGTAGAACTGTGTTAGATGAAACCTAATGATAGTTGAAGTAAAGTTAAACTATATTTTTAAAACGATAACATATAGAGACACGTGGGGGGTGGGGAAACACAAGAATAAGTGTATGTTTAATGTAGAAGTACGTATTATTCAGGTGGTTGTGTAGAACTATTAATGATAAGATACGTCAACAGAAACCTTAACCTATTATCTTCTTTTCTCAAACTTTTTATTCAAATATTATTGAAGAAAACAGAACTGGATGTATAAATGGAAATAGTAAGTAACAAGAAATAAAGAATACACCCAATACACACAATGAATATACCCAGTACACCCAATGACAGGAAAGTAAAGAGGGTCCTCCTAAGAGAAATCATAAAGAATATACTGTACGGACAATCGAGACAGAAACAAATAGACCCTTACGGAACTAAAGAGGAAGTAAGAATTTCCTATTAAAACGATCTAAAGGAATTTATGAAAGTAAGTCATTCAGAGGGCCGGAGACGACTTCCCGACACACACACACACACACACACACACACACACACACACAACCTCGGACTAAAGTTACAAGACAGTCCGCCGAACGGAATCGGAAGTGAACGACAAACAAGTCCCGAAGTTCCGGTTGGTCTCCACTCTCTAATTCTTAAAGAGTCCAGAAAAAACTCTTATGTGGGACTTGTACACGGACCGGGATCTCCAAGGACCCTTATAACAGTCTCGAAAAGTTTCAGGGGATACTTGTACTTAAGAGGTCGAAAAGGAAAATTCCAAAACTCGTCGAAGTAAACGGGGTTGACAAAGGGGGTGTAGTCCGTCGACACTAAAATTTGTTAACGTTAACTAATTACGAGGGACATTTCCGACAAGTGTCACTCACACGAGACTCAGTCCAGTTTATTTCTTCTCGGGGTATTCACCCTTAGTTGGTTGTCCAGTTTATCACTGTCAAGAGACCTTTCTACCGTAAACCCCCTTGAGGTCAAGGTAAGACGTAGGAGATCACCACAGATCTAGCGACAAAAAGTCTATGACATCAAGACTCCGACAACCAAAAGTTTCTGTAGGACCTCGACCCCTCTCTCTCTTGTCTTTATCCTGGACAATTTCGTGGTGTTTGAAACCATAAGAATGACTCTCAGCCGATAAAAAGAACTTCTTTATGAAAACCCCAACAACGTTCGGAAACCAATTAAAGACCTCAAGACTTTTTCAACTAAAACTGTTAAAAAAGGTCACAATGACGTAAATACGTCCTAGTCTAAAAGTCTCTCAGAGAGGTGATAAGAATTTCAGATTCCGAGTTTCTATGAAACTGATACAGGTTAAAAGTGAGATGAGTTAAAGACCTCTTGATTTAGGGAAGTCTCTACGTTGAGGTATCATACGGTGAAACGGGGTTGAGGTAAGATGTACAAGAATAACGAGAGGAGAACAGAGGAGTCACAACATGAGGGACGGACAAATAGTCATAAGATTCTTTAAAACAAACCATTAATTCTCGTCCTCATGGTTTAGAACACATACCGGACTAACAAAACCTACCGTGGAGTTATATTTTTTTACAAAGATTGTAGATATTACCCAACATTTTCTTTGTTTTGGGTTTTTTTCACACACTGTCTCTGGTACACACTGGTCATTTCTCTCGGATTTAATAAATGATAGATCGGGAAATGTCTTTTCAAAAGGTTGGGGACTAAATGTCACATCCCTACCGTCCAACCACTCTTCACTTAGGTAAACGATGTCAACGGAAACAACACACACACACATACACACACGCACGCACACACACAATTACTAAGTCAGAAAGAAACTCACAGGAGTCTCGACCATCTCTGGAATGTTTAACATGTAAGACGTAAAAACACTACTTCTTTGGTTCTGTATTTCTAAATGAGTCACAGACTCATGATGAATTGATGTGGGAGACTAAAGACTCATATGAAATGAAGACAAAGGTAAGATTCACCGGATTGTCTGAAGGATAGGAAAGAGTCGTTTTTCGTAAGAGTTACAATCTATTTATTCAGGGAGAGGAGGGATAAGAACAGGGGCAAGTAGTAGAAGTGAAAAAGGAAATGGAGTTCTTCAACGTAAGAGATTAAGAGAACCTGTCAAGAGATGACTTCAAGACACAAATATGGTTTCTGTCGGAGAATTAGTGGGTCTCTGAACTGGGAGTCTAAAGGTCAAAGGAAGTCATAGAACGACTATTACATTTACTTTTGTCACCAAAAGTTTGTCATGAAGTAAACCTCTACCCACTCTAAGACGGAGGGAGTACAGACTAAACTGGTTTTATTGATGCGAAGATAAACAGAGTACATAAACCGAAGGTTCTTTTTAAAGTAGACTTATCTTTTAAATTTGCTCTTCACTCTTTCTCTCTCTGACTCTTACTCTCTCTAAACTTTTCGTGACTAAATCTGGTATACCCTTCATTCAGATGTTCATTAGTGTTCCTAGAGGTTTATCTCGAGACCCTTGTCACCTTTTTTGGAAACGATATAGTAGGGTAGAGGAGTTCTGTATCTGTTCTGGACCCCGTCATAACCTCAGTACTTAGGATCAAGAACCACCTTTTACTTTCATAATTCTTTATTTAACTTTAATCCACTGCCCCATGTAAAAAACTCAATAGGTAAACAAGTCCCAGACCGTAGAGAGACCTTCAGACTTTACTTAGGTGAATATATAGATGTTGACTAAAAAATGTTTCCATGCTTTCAGTTACTCACCTTCTTTCTATCGAAAAAGTTATTTATCACGATCTCCTTGACTTATAGGAATCCGTTTTTTTTTTTTTTAGGGTTGAATCTGGAGTGTAGAATGTATTTTTAATTGATTTTTTACCTAATATTAACATTTACATTTTGTAAATCTTTACTTTAAGTCCTCCTTTAGAAGACTACAAACCTATCTCAAGAATCTATAATGTTGTTTTTCACGTTGGACATTTTCTTTTTTACTACTTAATCTGTTTAATCTGAAGTATTTTTAATTTTTGAAAACGAGAGTTTCCGATACGTTTTTAATACTTTTCTATTCGATGTCTGACGTTCGGTACATAGATTGGTTTCGGTATATATCTTATATTTTTATTGTCAATTTTGAGTTGTTATTCTTTTTAGTTCAATTTTTACTTATTTTCTGTACTTTTTTGTAAAGACTCCTTACAAAAGAAGTTGACTTGAGTCCTCCTTAATATCTACAGTTAATACGTGTACTTTTCTACAAATTGTAGTAATCAGTAGTCCCTTTACGTTTAATTTTGGTGTTACCCTATAGTAATGTTAGGGTGTTCTGACCGACTTTATTTTTCACCACTTTTGTGGTTTATGACCACCGTTACACTTATTTGATCTAGTGATTATGAAAAGACCACTCTGACATTTACCATGTCAGTGAGACCTTTTGGATTATACCGTCAGAAATGGTTTGATTCGTACATTAATTATGTGTTGAACCTTTAACATGAGAACTCGTAAAGAGGGTCTCTTCACTTTTGATACAGTTGTGTTTTTGGACATGTACCTACAAATATCGACATAATAAATATTATCGGATGTTGACCTTAGTAGGGTGTACAGGAAGTTGGTTACTTACCAATTTATTTGACACCATGTAGGTACCTTACAACGAGTCGTCATATTTCCTCACTTGATGAGAATGTCCGTTGTCGAACTACTTAGAGGTCCCTTAATACGACTACCCTTTTCGGTTAGGGTTTTCCAATATATGACATACGAAGGTAAATATATTGTAGACTTTACTGTTTTAACATCTCTACCTTTTGTCTTGTGACAAACGGTTCCGAATCCCTATCCCCTCCTCACCTACACCGATATTTCCCCATCGTGTGTTCTCGGGAAACCACTCTGATGTCAAGACATAGAACTGACAGTACTACCAGTATGTTTATATGTGTATACTATTTCAGTGTATGTTGATGCGATATGTGTGTGTGTGTATGTGTATGTACTTACGTACCTTTTGACGTTCTAACAATGGTAACCCCCTTTAACGATGGATAAACATGAAGTTTAAGGACACTTAGATATAAAGTTTTATTGTTAATCTCTTTTACAATCAAAAATTTTTTTCGTCAGTGTATTAGAACGGGTAACGTCTCGGGTTCTACAATTCTTTTCCTCTCAATTGAAATAGAGAATAGAAGAATGTCCTGGACATGGACGGAGACAGGAACCTACTGAGTCTGAGTGAACCACTAAGGTACACTTCCTCCTCTCTCAGGTCTCATGTTTACGTTCGAATGGCAATGTTATCCCATGAAGACGAGTTCACAGGTTGTCCCGATAACCACGAAAGTTTAAAAATAAAACAACAACAACAACAATGAAAATTTTTGTGTGACATTATACAACCCAAATAAAAGGACACTAAAGAGGAGACCCGGTGACTAGGTGTCAATGGTCAATATTCTCTATCTAACTATTGGTAGGAAACCCCCATTGAAAGGTCCCTACGTTTTACATGATCAGGCACTAGAAAGATAACCTATGAATCCGTGGACGTAATAAAAGGGGGTAGAGCGAAAGGAGTAGGCACTGTCAGAAGGGAGACGTCTCTCAACAAATGTGTGTATCGTGAATTCTACACACACCCCCACCCCTCCCCTTTTAGTAACCGTTTAGGTTCTCACTGTTTGTATTCGCAGGGAACAGAGGGGTAGAGTTCTTTCGACCTCCTAGGACCCTCCTGTCGTTCCGTCGAGGGGTCGGACTGTGAAGTGAGGACTAACTTTGAGATCAAACAACAAATCGTGATTAAGACCGACGGTTCCCCCTCTTTGTGGTCGTTGAACAGTAAGACTGTGGTTTCCGAATCCTGGGACCACATCCTATCGAATTTCTCTGATCCGTTTTAACCTTTTGTGACATCTGTAAAGTTATCACAAATATTTCGTGTCACTTAAGGAACAGTTGTAGAGGTGACCCCGTTAAATCTCAGTCATTCGTTAATTATTGTCAACCCCCACTCCCCGAAAGTATATGGACCCGGGAGATTCTTCGACAGATTGGATCACTCAATCCTGTGTTTGACATGCCATAGGTAGATAGAGACAAGATAACTTACGGAACATTTGTCGGTTGTGACTTTTGTGACACTCTTAAACAAAAGTCCAGACTGTGGAAAGTCAGCGAAAAATATCGTTCTTTGGTTATAGGAAAAATATTTTGGAACACAGATATAAAGTCCTCGTTTGAGAAGTTCGAGGAAAAAATATTTGACCACTAAAAAGAAAACAGATTTTTTGTGTACGTCTTTTAAATGGTTTTTTTTTTTTACGTCTTCTTATTGCATCAAATCTTTGGTACGACAGTGACGGTTTGTCTTTGAAGGTCCTTTTTTTTTTTTTTTGTTTTACTTATCGTCTCCGGTTAAGTTATCTTAGTCAGAAAACTATTGAAAAATTGTCAATACGAATGTAATTATTAAAGTTACACCTGGTCTGTAAGATTAATATAAAATTTACTTTACAATGCCGTATAAAATTCGTCGAAAAAATAGATATAAGGACTATAAAGTATGACTTCTGTGTCTTAGGAAAGAGAAACGATATTCCTGACTAGTAAACTTTATCAAGAGTCAGAAACTCCATGTCCAAGTATTGTGACGAAAAACAGATATTAGTATCGGGTATTACCGTTTCTGTTGATTTAAATTCACTTTCGGTACGTACGGTTAAGACACAAACGAAAATCGTCTATACTTCTATAGGAATAAAGTAACATTAACAAGTCTATCAACCTTTCCACGTTGTAAGTTTCAGTTCGACGACAAACCGATAACTTACCGAACGTAAACAAGGAGACGAAATTGACCTTACTCGAACCCCACACACACACACACACACACACACACACACGCACGTGTACGTACGCACGTACGTACGTACGTACGTGTGTGTGTATCGACTAAGTATAAATCCTCTATAATGTCCTGTGGGACTGTACTTAGTCACCGTTGAAATACCGTAACGACTACACGTGACACATCCTCCTTTACGTGACTACCCTCCCCATCTAGTCTACGGGGCTCTGTTCGAAGTCTACAGGAATCGATGTTCCTTTTAGGTCTATTACCACCATGACTAAGGACCATTTTGACCAGTAACTTTTTGGGGTTTCATACTCTTAGAGAAAAACGGGGGAGAGAAAACAAACATTCGACAATCTTTAGTAATTCTTCGGGTAAAATGAATGGGCGATGAAGAAAGACCTTCGATTTCAAAACGAATCACGGAGGGTCTTTTTAAACATCAATTGACCCTTTTTAACCATGAACCCAACCTCCGACATCTCTCCCCATCGTCCAGTCATAGATTTAACGTCTGGTCTAAGGGGTTTCTAAGGTGGGTGTCAGAAAGAGATCTATAGTAAATCAGGTTAAGGAAGTTAAATTTTACTTTCCGTCCGTCTCCGTCGGTTTACTGGTAGACCACTTCTCGTCCTGGTCTCTTCTTTGAGTCTAAAGGAGTACAGGTGTGGGATCCGATGGAGAGACTCGTAAGGGAACGAACACGGTGTACATAGTAATCTTTTATAAGTCACCGGTATAAAAGGAGTCTTACTAGAAAGTTGGAAGATATTATTAGTTACGTAAAGATAATAATAGAAGATATTATTATTATCTTAAAGATAGAAATTTTTTTTATTAGTCCTTTACAAAGACATGACGGTTAAATCCCCTGAAACCAGATCAAATTTGAAGTTCGGAAATTGTTGATGTAAAATTTAACCGGGTAAAAGTTCCGTTTTCTCTTTTGCAGACCAACAATGACTCGAGGAAGTCAGGACAGTAAGTGTTAAAATGGGTTAGGTCAAAGTGGTGTTTACAGGGCAACATAATGGAAGACGTGTCAGTCGTTTATCGTTCAGTCAGTTGTTCCTAAACGGTGGTGAGGGGGATAAGAGGGAGGAAGAATCTGTGTGTACGTGTGTGTGTTAGGTAGATAACGAACAAGGATGGAGGACTAAAAAGAGGGAATGTCTTTATCTTTATCCCTGTTTCTTCCCCTTTTACATATATACCCGACCCGACTTGTTGAAGTATTCATCACAATTGATCCCCATTTAACTCTCTTTTCAAGGAAAAGAGAAGTGACAAAACCTTTCCTATCGGTAATCGTACTGACGAAACACAGGAATGCCTGAAATCATAATCGGATCTGACTTAGTATGTCAAAAGCTCGACCTTCCTTAGAAGTCTAGTATAGTAATGAGGTTTAAGGAGTAAAAGTCCGGTCCTTGCCTCTACGTCACCATTTCATTAAAGGGGTTCCAGTGTGTCGACCGATCCCCGTCCCGACCCTAATCTTGGGTGTAGAGGACCGAGAGTAAGGTTCCGGAAAGGGTGACTTGACATAACGGAAGGTGATCCGACGACTCTTAAGAAAGGGTCCCAGTACAACGTAGAACCTCGGTATACGACGACGGGACTAGAGTCACCCTTTAGGTGGGTCGTTGGATTATGTCGAGAAAGAGGGATATAAGTGTACCAAGGGTAGGTGTACCTGACGTCTCCAGGAGTCTCTCTTCGTCCGTAACTCCTGGTGATCCTTATCACCCCAACGACGGGAACAGGTAGTTCGTGGACCCTAGGGACGGGTGGAACTCCTCAGGAGTCTTGTCAAGGACCTCGAGGACGAGACAAGTCTACCCTACCCCCTTCTGACCAAAGAGGACAGTCAAGTGAAGTAGAGTAGAGTATACCCAACCAGAAACATCCGACTCCATTTACCAAGAACAAGGATCTCGTCCCTTTCCTTTCTTCCCTCTCTCCCTCCCTCTTTATTATCGAAACAAATAGGACTGAAAGACTCTACTTAAAAGCCATAAAAAATTCACTCACACCGATGGTAAGGGACCGGACCTCCTCCCGTACCGTTGGGTGAGGTCGTAAGAACGGACTTCTTAGGCGTACCTGTCTCCTCGGACACCCCGATGTCAGGTACCCCAGTGTTTCTCAACTTGTAGTGACTTCACTGGTTCGTGTCGTGTCGTGGTAAGGGACCGTTACTAAATAAATAAATAAATAAATAAATAAATAAAATTAACCTCTGATTAATGAAATGTCATAAAACTACTAAAGAAAATTTTATACCCCTACTCTGATCGATCTCTTTTATTGGACTGGAACACCACCAACACAAGTAGGTGTTAAAAGGGTATTGGTAGGTCGTAGTTACCTCTGTTAAAGGTCCATATTCGTTCCCCGAAACACTGATTTTACATGGGACCGACTACAATTTGTAACTGAGGAACATAAACGTGATTTTATCGTTCGATACGCGACATATGTGGTATGAATAGAACAACACATGTGACGAGTACACCGGAAGGTACCGTCTTTGGTCCCGTTACCCCAGACTTGTACATCGAAAGGGGTGTCACTCCAAGAAGGACCCTTGATCCATAAGTAGTCAAATCAAGACTTTCTGGAGGAAGGTCCGAATGGAGTGAGGAGACCTTTAAGAGAGAGGAAGAACGAAGAGGAGGAGGGAGTCACCATTAGTTCCTTGGAATTTCCTTTACATAACAATAGCCTTCTTCCGTCCTTCTCGTCCAAACTTAGAGGTCTAAGAAGAAACTCAGTGGGTTGGGTTCAGAATCCGGTCGTTAGCTTACAAACGGAACCTGTTTTAATGTAGTCGAAGAATCAGGGAAATCATGAGACCTACCTGTACAGGGATTAGGGGGAGTATAAATAAAGACTTATCGAATAGAATTTATGTGTGTGTGTGTGTGTGTGTGTAGAGGGAACCTGTTCCCATGTTCGTACGGTACAGAGGTTCTACTCGAGGTCGTGTGACTACTCTTACAAGGGGGTCGAGTCACGAGGAGTTTTTGTAGACACGGTTCCCTGAAGGGGTCTGTCTGTGTCACCCTATCACCACAAACTTACTGGAGGGGGATGACAGGTCAAATGGTACCGTTATTTTTGTACGTATAAAGAAAGAAAATTTCGGTGACCTTGGACAGGAACCGGTGTACCTCAGTAAACCTAAAGATTCTGGTCCGGAGTGAGAACATAACGGTAACGTAATTCCCTAAACTGGATCTCCGGATCCGACCGAAGGATTCATTTGGTAGACACAAAACTTCGAGTAGACCCTCATCGTTCCCCAATCTCAGAACTACAAAATCATGACCCTTGGATCTTTCTTATTTCCGGATCGCTAACTGTATGGTCTTTACTGGACTCTGGAGGATACATCGGTACCTCGGAATGTTAACGACCCAAAGGACCCAGAGAGAGGACTACACCTTGAAACTCCGACAATGTGAGACGGAGAGGGGTTCTTCCTCAGGGGTATACATCGAAGTAGGTGTCAAGCTATTAGGGTAAGTCCCAACTGAGAAACAATGTCCATACTGGTGGACCTTGTTCCTATGGCGGAACTAAGGCGAGTGGATGGAAAACCGATCTCTATGTAGAGGTCGTCCAAGACACCGAAACCCACCGGGTCTGGGTCAGGCCACTACAACTGTGAGTTACCTAACGGGTATCAGTCGAGATTCACCGTACTATTACCTGACTCTGTTGTGTTTAGTAAAGAATTTTTGCTTAAGGGTTAAGAGAAGAAGGAGACCGATCGTCTTGAGTGAAGGGATCATCTATGTTCCGACCTCCAAGAACGATGTGTCGTCCGTTCTGTGCAGAAGTCCTTTCTTTTACGTAACGATTTGGGTGTCTCGTGACCGAGGTCGTCCGTTGGATGATACCCGACTCTGAATTGTCGAAGTGGATCGGGGAAGGAGAAAAAGAAAAGTCTCTGTTCTTCCGAAGAGGTAGTCAGTTAGAAAGTCATATAGACCGACTTCTTAAGACGAGGAGGGTAGAGAAGTCCTTTCCCACTGAAGAAGGAGACAGAGAGGATGGGACCAGAGGTTTGAACAGAGGTAGGGGTGTCAAGATCACAATAGAAATGTAAGTTGGAAAACTCAACTCACATTTATTCGAAGAACGAATAAAAGTCCGGAGGATCACACTGTGACCAATAGTATACTGTTCTGAGAACTTAGTGGATGGGGAAGATTGACGGATTGTAAAATAAGGAATCAAATATCTGAAGTTGTAGAAGACCTTAGTCTTCGATAGAACAGAATGGAACCTACGGACCCCGACCCCCCATATTTTAAGAGTAGTCCTTAATTCCGTAGAAGGACGAGGGTTCTCCTGTCAGATCAACCCTCTCCTTTCTACCGTGTCTCTTCAGTCTCGTTTGTAGAACATTTGATTCTACTTCTGAATTTTCATAACCTAGAAGAGTAAAGCTCCAATTATTAGACTCCTTTAGTTACGCAAAAAAACGGTGAGAGATGGAATGGAGGGGACACATAGAGTCAGAAAAGAAAGAGAGGGGTGAAGTGGTATAAACGAGAGTCAAAATATGAAGGGCGTAATATCTGTAGATAGGAAACAGGAGACGTTAAGAGAAAGAGAGAGAAAATTATAAAGGAAGGAGGAATAGATTCATAACCTACATATGGAGAAGAATCGGGACACTAAAACGGAACCACTACTCATCAATAAAGGTCTAATTGTTCGGGACTAGGATGCTCTCAGGGCAATCTTCAGACAACCACCCCTCGTTAGGCTCGGACCGGGAAAGAGGTTGTAAAAGTCAACATTAAGTAGCTTCGTCTAGGAGTGTGTGTCAAAGTAATATCGAGAGTATAGAAACCCAGAAACGGAAGGTTCGTAACATGTCTTATGAAACACCAAGTAAAATCAGGTGGTAAAACACCACGTCACTTCATACGAGTCTTTTTGTTAGTCGACTTGTCTTTTTAGGTGGATACCTAAGTTTGGTCGATTTATGATACTTAACTAAAACAAATTAAAGGAGTATTAAAATTTTCGACGTTATATTATATCACTCTCTGGTGTCCATTAAAGAGGACAGTATACCAAACCGACCTGTCCCCACAACCCACCCCACCCCCGTTAAACAAAATTGAAAATGACAATGTGTTATTCGAGAGGTGTTATTAGAATATTTGTGATTCCGAACGGTTTACAACTTAAAAAATTTCGATTTGAATATCCGCTAACCCTAACCAAATTTACAATTCCCACAAATCGTTAAGGTGTTATATTTGTCTTCGTAAGTGTATTAATTTAAAATAAAAAGGAAGACAATGATTTAGGTGGATTTGTAAATGATAACTACGGTTAAGAAGTACTAGGGTACGTCCGTTAGGTATATTCTCATTAATTACCGTGATTTCTTCGGTAGAACCTCCATGATTAAATAAGTTGTCCCACGTATCGGGAACCCTCACAGTGACGAATCGTTCTGGAATACCTTACGGGAAAGGTTACGGTAAAGAAAAATTCAAGAGAATTTCCCTAAACTCGTTCATTCTCTAACATGGTTTTACAGAGGTTACATACCAGGACATTATATAACGTCGAACTTCGGTTACTAGGGAATACTGAACATGTGTTGATTACGTACAAAACTAACTTAAAACGTAAAGAGTACACACCATTCAAGAAATGTTACAAAAACCAGTGGAAAAACACGGTAATTTGAACATGTCTTTTACGAAAATACCGGTAAAAGTTTCCCTCTTTCAAGTTTTACCTTGTCGGGTGGGAAAGATGGGATATCGACATCAATCTTGAGTCAATGACATCGTTTTGTCGACATTAACCACCAACATCACAATCTCCACAATCGAACGATCACTGATCGAAACCTCTCATTTACGTACCATAATAACATGTAGTGTAAAGAATTTATTGAGTAAAATTGGAGACTTTTCTTATATAAGAAGGAACACCAGGGAGAAGGGAGGGAACGGAAGAGGGAGGGGGACGAGGGTCTACAGAATACCAACATTTATTGACTAAATTCCGGGTTATTAAAAACGGTTCATTTCAGTCGGTTCTTGTTTGTTTGGTCTTTCCCCCTCCTTTCTTTCTGTAAAGAGTTACCAGAGAGTCGTCAATAACTGGTAAAGAGTTCCTTACCGTAACACTAGTTTCTGAGTCGAGTGGAAACTTATTTTTAGTCACCGTTTAACCCTCGGAGAAACCGGTAAACTACTGTAACGTTTAACTTATTAAGAGTCTTAGTGGGTATTAGCTTTGTGTCACCCGTTGTGAATAGGAACGTCGTCACAACTCTATAAGTCTCCGAGAGTCTTCCAAGACGAACTGGTTACTGGTTATTAACAAAAAATCTTTTCTCTTTCTGTTATCTATAAATCCCCAAAAATCGACGGGGAAATCTTATCAATATCACTCTTTTCTGTCCCTGTGCCCAAATACACGTGACGACAGTCAAAGGGTCCGTTACGGGTCGGACGAGAATCGGACTCTACGTTTTCGTCACAAGGTTCTTCCGTAGGAGGAACTACCAAACGACAAGGGTGAACCTGACCATCCAAACCACTCCGGGTACATTTGGACGACCTCGTCTGGGAAAAGTAGAGGACACGGACAATTATAGGGAGAAGGAGGGAGGTGTTAAACTACTCCCGAAAGAAACCAGTCTCCTGAAGTTTCAGATCTCTTCAAGAGGTACACACTTTACACAACACTTGACACTTACGACGTCTAAGTGTCGTAAGCCATGACCCGTCGGTGTCTCGACGAGAACGTTAGTAAAACCGAGAGTTCGAGACAAGAAGTAGAGTACGAGTAAAGACACATGTAAACGTTCTACACACATTACAGTAAAAGGTTTTTATTTTAAGCTAAAGTTATAAAGACCGACTGTAAGAGAGAGCGAGGGACAAAAAAAAAAAAAAAAAAAACTTCGTAACTTCGTTACTAGTATATTGGTGTTTTACAGGTTCGACCGTCTTTTTGAATCTGTAATAAAACAGGTTGGGGAATTAAAATATCTATCCCTTCAACTCCCAGTTACACCCTACCTTTCCGGTATTAATTGTCGTGACGTAAATGTTGTACATTCCAGAGTCTAGAGGGAAGGCCTCAACTCGTCCTTAGTTTACTGGAGAAATACAAATTACTACGTATTCGGTTCCAATCAGGTGCAGTAGTCTTATCCACCAGTGAAGATCATGACGCTAATAAAGTCTCCGGGTTCTTTTCAGAGGTATACCGAAGAAAGTTTTGTAAAAAAGGACGACGGACGTTAAGGAACTGTCACACCGAGAAGAGAGAGGTTCTAAACTAGACGTCGATGAGAGGTCCTCTCCCTTGTGGATGCATAGAATAAGTGGAAGTCCGTATTTACTGATTAACTCACAAAAAGAGTCAATCCTAAAATAATTGTCTTGTGTTCCACAACCCGAACACTTCTCTAACTACCTCTCCCTCCCTCCTTTCCCGTGTCTTTCTCCTCCGTCTCTAGGACCTTTTATCAAACTGGTTGGAGTGGTACTCCCAGTTGGGACGTCGAACGTAGACTGGACACAAACCTCTTCGTTTGACGGTCATAGGATCGATAAGGGTTCCTGATTCTACTAATTCTTACGAAAGAGGTTAGTCATAAAATAGTTGATCGGGGTACTGGTAGTGAAACCACCTCTGTTACTTTCATTTACCCCTCCTGAAGAATCACTAAGATTAGGTTTCTTTTCTAGATTGTTAGCCTGTCCGGTCCGGTCAGAAGCAGGGGTTATAGCAGGCCGGAAAGAGTAACGACTAAAGAGTGTCACAGTGAAAGAAGGTTCCATTCAGAGAAGTCAGTACAGGCTGAGACACTGGGATACCTGGTATCGGTGGTCCGAGGAGACAGGTACCCTAAGAGGTCCGTTCTTATAATCTCACCCAACGTTACGGGAGGAGGTCCCCTAGAAGGACTAGGTCCCTAACTTGGGCGTAGAGAATGTAGAGGACCTAACTGTCCGTCCAAGAAATGGTGTTCGCGGTGGACCCTTCGGGAGAAAGTTGTCACCGGGATACGTTTCTGGTACCCCTATATCTCTATTTTTACCCAAAAATAGAAGTTCACGAGTGTCTCGTAGTCGTGGTGGGTTCCGTGAACGGTCTTTACGTTTAGGAGTCCAGGGTGTGGTGGAGGTGACCTGGTTTTTGACCCCTCCACCCCGGGTCGTTAAGGACAAAAATATTCGGAAGACCTCCTAAGGGACTATCGAGTCAGTCTTCTCTTAGACGGACGATCAGGTCCTCTGGACCAAAGCTAGGGACCCAGTCCTTCTAGGGGACCTCTTCCTTTACCGTTGGGTGAGGTCATAAGAACTGACCTCTTAAGGTACCTGTCTCCTCGGACTACCCGATGTCAGGTACTCCAGTCTTTCTGAGCCTGTGTTGACTCACTGATTTGGTGGGTGGTGTTGACCGTCAAAGACCCTTGGAGAGATCAAACTCTTGGGGATGGAAACACTTAAGGTGAAGGAAAAGTGTTCCTGAGTCACTCCTGGATTCATCGTAGATACTCGAGTACCTAGTAAATTCAATCTCCCCAAACGTAGAAACGGGTCATCTCGTTTCTGAGTTCTCCGTCAATTGAAACTATTCTAGAGATATATAAGTCAAAAGACCTCTTTCTATCGGGAAAACTCGAACTCCTTTCTTTTTTTTTTTTGGAACGTATGTATTTCTGTATGACTCTCACCTAGAAACGTCGACAACGATCTCAGGTCTACTCCTGTACTCTCTTGTATTTAGTTCCAGTCTAGTCACCTCCGCCCCGAAGAGTCCACCGCGACGACCATTTCTTGGGTGGACGGTTTCGTCCTCTACATTCTCTGCACCCAACTTAGGGACCTAACCCTTCTAGGGGACCTTTTCCTTTACCGTTGGGTGAGGTCATAAGAACGGACCTCTTAAGGTACCTGTCTCCTCGGACCACCCGATATCAGATATGCCAACGTTTCTCAATCTGTGCTGACTTCGTTGAAACGTACGTCGTGCGTCACCTCCGTCTCTCCTTTCTCGTCAACTATGTCTTAGTCGTCCTAAACCACCCGGTTGACCTATATACCCTCTTATGCTGGGTCCCTTTCGGGACTGAACTCGTTAAGTCAGGACCGAAGGGAACAGTGGTCTGAACCAGGAGTCGAGGCCTGTCGAGTCGTCGGAGGAAGAATAGGTGGAGGAGGGGACTGAGCTCGGGACCTATACGACACGAGTAAGTGTGAAGTGACAACGACTGTCTCAGATGGGAAGAAAGAGACGGGTCTTTTTATGGGAGACTTACGGGAAGGTGTAAGAGGGGTGGACAGATTTAGAGTCTACATCGGTTTTGGATGGTCGTTGCCTTGAATTCCGTATAAATATTCTTTTTGTTTAAGATTGAACCTCTTTTTGACCGCTGAAAGATAGGACCTGAAAGGTCCCGTCAGGACTAGAATACATTAAAAAAAGAAAAAGGTTTATTTCCACTAAACAATTTGTATATTGATTTACACTAAAGTAAAAATCTGGAAAGAATTTCAGAAATATATTTATGTGAGTTGTTTACCCTTTTGTAGGGAACAGTCCTGTGTGTAGGCGTGACTCCTAAGCCTTTAACACTAAGGGAAGGCCCTCTCCGAAAGGGATCCAAAGGAACCATTGAGTAGACGGGACAGAGGACCTAGGGTAACGGTCATACCCTCTCTGCGACGGGGAGACAGAGATCAGGAGGGAAAGTCACGAGGTTCTCCCAGAAAGTCTATCAGACTAACATAGTTCGGACTAACGAAGTTCGTTTGTCACAATTCATTCGTCCATTAAAGAGAAACTTGTGACCTCCGACGACTAAAAGGGGTGAGTTTTTCTGAACGGAAGTCAACGACATTAGGGAAAAGGAAGTGGGGTAGGGGGTGGACGTATCGGGATTTACGAAGACTTTTAAGGAATGGGTTAAATTTCTTCCCATTCAGGATCCCCAGACGTAAGACATGGTGATAACTGAGGAGTCGAAGGGTCCACCGCGATCACCATTTCTTAGGTGGACGGTTACGTCCTCTGCGTCCTCTGCGGACAAACTGGGGACCCAACCCTGCTAGGGAACCTCTTCTCTACCGTTGGACGAGGTCATAAGAACGGACCTTTTAAGGTACCTGTCTCCTCGGACCGTCCGACGTCAGGTACCTCAACGTTTCTCAGCCTGTGTTGACTCGTACGTGTGTGTGTGTTCGTGTGTGTGTGTGTGTGTGTGTGTGTGTGTGTGTGTGTGACTAATAGGAGTCATTACTTGGTCGACGTATGTCTTGACATCTTACAGGTTCCACCTTCTTGGGAATATTTGGTGAGCGGGTCACAGGGAGTATGAAGGGGTCCCTATACTCAGTGTGCCCCATGAACAGTGTTAATGTTCAAGACCCTCAGGTAGGGTCAGGGTGAACTAATCCTGAGGTCCTGTGACCGGTTCCTTTGACTTACAAATTGTTCTCGGAGTCACTAAGAAAGTAGACCCTTCAAGGGTCGTGAAAGAGTTTGAAACAACACCTATCTTTGTGGACTACTAGAACAATTTTACATCTCAGACCAAATGTTCCAAACCCCCGTCTGAGACGTAAAGATTGTTCGATGGACACCTACAAGGTACGAGGACCACGCACCACACCCACACGTACGAGTCAACGAGTCAACACAGACTGAGACGTTGGGGTACTTGACATCGGACGGTCCGAGGAGACAGGCACTCCTAAGAGGTCCGTTCTTATGACGTTACCCAACGGTAAAGGAGGAGGTCCCCTAGAAGGACTGGGTCCGTAATTTGGGTGTAGAGGACGTAACGTCCGTTTAAGAAACGGTGACTCGGTGACCCCTTCAGGGTGACCACGTGTCTAGAATGAAATTCGTCGTTTTGTAATGTAAGTTTGAGGTCGTAGTAAGTCTTCTCTTCCTTTCACTCCGGGTCCCTTCCTTCCCTTCAACGGGTGTAAGTTTGTGACCCCATCTCCGTCTCTACCCGATCGTGACCCCTGAGTACCTACACACGAGAAAGGTATACTTGTCCGACGGATAGTGATCGTCCGTGATTTTAGTCGGGTCGACGTTACCATGACGAAGATTAGTTTCCGATTAACCTTTTTACTACGAAGGACTTTCCCTTCGTCGGGACCAAACAGAGTCGTTACTCACCCATGTGACCAACGTTCTTCTGTTTCCCACCCCTTCCCCTGTCTTAAATACAGAGGAAAATTAACTTCTTTACTCGGTTCCAGGGGAATGTTCCTCGGTCTTCCCAATTCCAGTGTGTTACAGGAGGATGGAAGAGGTCCCTTTTTTTGTTTTCATTTCATTCACTTTGGTTGGCTGAATTCGTTTGTTTGTTTTGGGGTAGTGGGTTTCGGAACTCTTTCACGATATTACCTCCACGACGTTCCTCTACCCTCTCGGGTCTCCTCCCCGTCAGACCGGAGACCCCACCCCACTACTTCCGACGATCTATAACCTCGATCTTATTATTTGGTAATTACTACTTCTTACTCGATTCTTAATGGGACGGCTCTTATTTAGAAATAAAATTACTAGGGGAAGTCCGTAGCCGGAGTGACTCTACTTTGGACTCGGCTCCAAAGTTGTTGTTCAACCTCAAACAAACCACTTCCTCCTGACCCCCTCCCCCTCTCCTCTCGACCCCGTAAAGTCGGTCTTTCTGGTCTTACGTGTTTCAGTTTCCCAGACCAGGTACACGTTACACAGACCCCCAGACTTTCAGGAGGTCACTCCACCTCCCGTCCCCTCATTCCTCTACTTCTGGTGCAACGGCTCCATTTATCCCTAAGTAAGAAGACTGGTGCATGTTGAACGACGTACGACTCATGACAAGACCCCATTTGTCTGTACCGAGGACTGGAGTGTCTTGAGGTTCAGATCGATCCCCTCTGTCATTATACTCTTTTACGTTTTACCGTCCCAATAGACATCCCGTGGATTAAGTCGGACTCCTCATCAAACTTCTCGGAAGTGTCTCGTTCACTGAAGAATTGACTCTGAATGTCTACTTCTTTTTAATCGGTCTCCCTCGTCCTTACAAGGTCCAATCCCCCTTTGTTATATACTTTCGGGACTTTTTTCAATCAACCTCGTTGGCTTTCTAGAGGTTGTACCGACGCGACACCTCACACCTCTAATCTGTCTTCGGTCTCGTGTCTCCGGACATCCGTTTCAATTCCTCCAACTTGAAGGGGAAACTTCTCGTGGGTCCCTCCATAAATGTTCAAAACTCGTCCTCTCAATCTACTTGTCTATGTTCAACTTCCATCCAGTAAGGACGAGAGGAGGACATCTCTGACCTGACCTCCCTGGGACCTCGTTCTCTATTCCTCTCGTAAACGGGACCCGTAACTGTAGGAACTAGGTCCTCTCTTGACTATTGTCGAACCTGTTCCCAGTCCCGTCACGTCCGGTTGTCCTTCATCTGGGATGTCCCGAACAACTCCTACTTTAGAGTGGTTCCCTCCCTTCCACTCCCCTTTTTTCCAAAATCAAGACCGACCTCCCTTTACTCAGTCTTCTATCATTCTTGAGGTCCGGTCCCTCTAGACTCTCGGTGTCTTTGCTCAGTGGTTCTCTGCCTGTGCATCCCCGGAAGACGACCCGTCGCGGTCGGAGAGTGTCTCAGACCCGATAAACCCCGTGTCTCGATGGTCTCCGGTTCCCGTCTACTCCATGAAGACAAGGACGGAGAGTCGCGATACGTCGGAGACACACCTGGGGTAGGACCGACCCACTCGAAGGAAGACCGACTTCCCAGACCCGGGTCTTCCTCTTTGAAGGTTATCGGGTCGAGAGGACTCTACGTGGTCCTTGACTCGAGTCGTGGGGTGTTCGAAATAGGGTTCGTTCCGAGTGGTTTAGGGTCGTCTCACCCCACCCCTCCACGATAGGAGTACAAATGTTTATCCTTTCTCCCCGAGTCTCTCAACTTTACTGGACAGTTGTCAGTCCTTCACTATCTTACTACAAGAAAAAGAAAAAAAAGGTCAATAGTGGATACATAAAAAAATGACACCATTTTATTTGTTTTGTATTGTAAATGGTGGAATCGATAAAATTAAAAATTTAAAAAGAAATAATTGAAATTAATCTCCTATTAATGAAATGTTATAACGCTACCAAAAAACGGTATGGAGTCATACTTAACCGGTGTCCATATGTACACAGGGAGGGTGGGACTTGGGGGAGGGTGGAGGGAGGGGTGGGGTAGGGAGGTCCAACAGTGTCTAGTGGCCGAAACCCACGGGAGGACCCAGTATGTAGTTTAAAGCCTCTTGAAGACTATGTATGTCGTTTGGTGGAGATGTGAGTCAGGGTGGTACTTCCAACGGTATTTTCGTCTCTCAAGTTTGAGCAGAGACGGACCGTACTGTCTCTCCAACGTTCACATAAACTCCGACGACACAATGTTGTGAGTTCCGACTTCGATGACGTCCTACTGTTTCGTCTAGAGTGTCCGCACCTCCTTCGTCGTTCTTTCACCACCCCACAATTTCCGTCTACCATGAATCTTACCCCGTACAAGAGAGATCTTCGTCCGATCTCGATTACCCTAGTTCTGGTTCGTCACATGTTTTCCGAACCATCCTTGTAGTGGTCCTTCTGACCTTAGGTTCTTGTCTCAAGTTTCCTGAACCATCGTAGTGGGTTACTCCGGGGCTCCGTAGTAAGAACGGTCAAGAAAGAAGTAAAATAGTATAAAAGGAAATTTTTACACCCGACTTCATAGTTTTCCGTGTTAGTCGTTTCACTTTTCCGTTGGATACCGTACCTTCTTTTATAGACGTCTAATATATAGACTATACTCCAATTACACACCCTATGTATTTATTGAGAATGTTAAGTCGTTGTTGTTTTATTGGGTTAATTTTATACCCTTTTCCTGAGTTTATCTGTCCTATGTGTTCGCCAGTTACCTACGTACTTTTTTATGAGTTGTAGTGATGATCTCTTTACGTTTAGTCTTGGTGTTACTCTATGGGGAAGTGTGGGTAACAACAAATCAACGATTTAACACAGACTGAGAAAACGCCGGGGTACTTGACATCGAGGACGAGACAGACTCCTTAAAGAGTTCGTTCTTATGGCCATACACAACGGTAAAGGAAGAAGACCCCTGGAAGGACTGGGTCCCTAACTTGAGTGTAGAGAAAGAACCGTCCGCCTAAGAATTAGTAATCCGGTGGATCCTTCGGGGAGTGTCTGTAATCCTACCGATAGTAAAATATATATATATATATATATATATATATGTGTGTGTGTGTGTGTGTATATATATATATATATATATATATATATATATTGTTTTTTTCTCTCTTTTACCGTTCTGACCAGTTACTAAACCTCTTAAACCTTGGGAATAAGTAACGGCGACCCTTACGTTTCATCACGTCGGTGAGACCTTTTGTTATACCGTCAAGAAGTTTTTTAATTTTTATCCCGATGGTATACTAAGTAATTAGGGTGAATACCCATATATAGGTTTTTCGAGTTACTCTATCAACGTACGAATACAAGAATCGTATAAGTGTTCACGGTTTTTTACACATTCGTTGGGTTTGTATTACACCGTATTTATATCTTATCTTATAATAAGTCGGAATTTTTCCTTCCTTTAAGACTGTGTACGATTTTATACCTACTTGAACTTCTCGTAATGTGATTCACTTTCTTCGGTCACGCTAAGCAGAGATACTGTATAGATTTCATCAGCTTAATTATCTTTGTCTTCCATCTTGTCACTAATGGTCCCCCACTCTCCTCCTCTTTCACCTTCAAAAACAAATTACTCGTATCTTAACATCAGTACGTTCCATTTTTAAAAGCCTATAGACGAAGTCTTGTTACATTTATATGAATTGTGTCGACTGGTATATGTCGAGTGGGAACCTGTTGTACCCAAACAACAAGACTTGACACGTCCGGATGAATTATGTGTGTAAAAAAAGAGTTGTCTATGTACAATGTCCTAATATTAAGAGTTAACCAGCTTAGACACTTTCGTCTTGACACCTATACCTCCGACCTAAAAGTTGACGTACCTCACATCGTGGGGATTGGGGACACAACAATATCCCAGTTGACATGAATTTTTACTAATACTACCACTTATAATACAATACACATAAAATAGTGTTAATGTCAGAATTTTTTTAAAGTTTACACCCAATCTTATGTATAAAATCTCTCGAGGAAGAGAGACGTCTTTGGAGTCGCGATGAAAACGGACGTAAAGACTCGGAGGAGGTCCTTTGAAAAAGTCTGTTACCCTTCTCACCCTTACTAAGAAACTGTTCCGGTGAAGGTTTAGAGGAGGGTGTGGTAGGACGGTCGGACGTCTCAGGGAGGAGAAAGCGAATGTGGGCTACTTATAAGAACAAAGGTCACACAAGTACATTACATATAAGAGTCTCCATCACCTACTTTTGACAACTACTCCTCTTTCCACACCTGTTGAATAAGGTCGGGGCAATTCAATGTTCCTCGAGACGCGAACGGGTCGTTATCGTATCGAAACATCTAAAGTCCGTTCGGATACGAAGGAGACTTTACAAGAAAGTGACGTCCATGCTTTTGTGTCATTTGGCACTAGGTTTTTTTGGGGCAGGGGGGCACTTACCACGAAACACTCGGCCAATTACATATTGTGAAATCTTTCGACCCGTCCCTCGTACAAACGAAAAGGTTGTCCTTGGTGTAGTCCCCACAGTCGACGGTTATTAGGGTCCTAAGACACCAGTATCCGAAACTTACACGTCGGTTTGAAACCGTAGGTCTGCATCTCCGGTCACTAAAGGTTGGAAAAGTGGTGATTCCTAGGGAGAATAATGAGAAAGGGGACACCCGGGGTGTAAACCTTTTAAAAAAATAGATCGTTTTGATGTAAATAATACCTTATTAAGTAAAAGGGTTAAAAATGAGCGAGTCACGAAGTCTAGACGTACTCTATTGATATGGTTCGATTATATTAAGGTCAGTTTTCGCTTCTTTGTACTATAACATGAATCGAAAGACACCGAAACAGAACCGGTTTACATGTTAAAGATAATCTGAAAAATGTTTACAAAAAATTTTTTTATTGAATTCTCGTGGTCAATGAGGGAAATCTCTGGAGGTCTAACTCTTGACGGTCATGTTCCATCACCCACGGGACTGTCCCACTGCTGGTCGACTTCTTCGAGGTTTCAGGTACTTGGTCTTCATCTGTTATTAGACAAGTAGTCCTGTGGAGGGACGAAATAAAGTGAGTATAAAGAGATCGAATTCACAAAGTAAAAAAAGAGTACGTTTCCCTCACTACTTTCCCTAGTAAGGAGTTTGTTTTTATTGTTTACGAATGGTTCGGGGAAGGATCTTCAGACCATTATACTGTCCTGTTCTGAGTCTGTACTCAGACGGAGGGGGTCTAGGGAACGAGGGTTGAAGATTCCTAGAAGACAACCTACCACGGAACCTTTGAGTAGATTCGGTGTACCTTATTTACCTGTACAGATACAAAGAGAGGTGTGACACACGACACGACACATCAGTGCGTCAACACAGGATGAGAAACTCTAGGGTACCCTGACATCGGCGGTCCGAGGAGACAGGTGTCCATAAGAAGTCCGTTCTTATGACCCCACCCAACGGTACGGGAGAAGGTCTCCTAGAAGGGTTGGGGCCCTAGCTTGGGTCCGGAGGACGTAACGTCCGTCTAATAAATGGTAGACGCGGTAGTCCCTTCGGGTTCTTATGACCTCGCCCATCGGATACGGAAGAGGTTCCCTAGAAGGTTTGGGTCCTTAGCTTGACCCCAGAGTGCGTAAAGTCCACCTAAGAAATGGTCGACTCGATGACCCCTTCGGACAGAGAGACACGATGGTATGACCTTAGAAGAATTCCAGTTGCTGAACCAAGAAAAAGAAACATTGAGATGTAGAGGTGGTTAGTCACGCCACGTCTGTCTCGGTTCATGGCCGTACACGAATCACCTTACTAACTGTCACGTAAGATCCCACCCAATTATCAACTTGAGAGCCTCGATCTAAGGTTCGAGGAATTTCCGTCTGTGATACAGTAAGTGTAGACACAAGGGTCGTGGACCGTGTCACATACCCGGGTCTCACCAGTGAGTCATTTACGGACCTACCTACCTACACACTCACCTAAGGTATTACGGCCTCTACCATGGAACGTCGACCTAAGGTCCACTACTATGTATCTGACCAATAATGTCCGTGTGTCCAGTGTCCGGCATCCATATTGACGAGGAGTGGTAAATCAAAACATTCAGTAGAGGGTCCCGACGGTACAGAGATCGAGTAGGAACCCATTTGTGGGGGAAGACACTGTGAGTCATATTGGGGCAGGAGAGGGAGGATGGAGTAGTGGGAGGGTGGAACGGTACTAGCTTATATATATGGTTGTATTGTGACCCTGGTATTTTCTCGTGTCAAGTCACGGGACCGTGGGGTAAACCCTTTCCCGTGACTGGGGACGATATTTTCTTCGAGTCTTTGCTACCTCTTACTTACACCGGCTCTGTACAGAGAGGGACACCACAGTGGTTCACATTAAATTCGTCTCCGTAAGGACGTCAACAATGTGGGTCCGTTCACACCCCTTACTTTGTCAACAGACACTGACTAAATTTGACACCAAAAACTGTTGACACCGGACCTAACTTCACAGGGTAGACAATTTAAATCACAGGTTCCTTCGACACTTGTACTCGAGAGTCTCAGGGTCGAAATCAAGACACGCCAGGACCTGTTGAGTCCTTCTCGAAGATAGAGGTTTGGTTTAACCCGTAAAAGAGACGTAGACTTCCAACAAAATTAATTATGTCAATAAGGACCGTCCTATCACCTTACGTCCTTGTTCCATCCGTCTTACACCTCCTCCGTCCCTCCCCTTACCCCCTTCGGAGAAAGGTTCATAAATTCTCTATTGGTCCTGATAGGAATACGTTTCCAGTGGGTTTCCGGGGGAAGAGTTTAAGGGTGGAGATGGGGGTAGGAGTGGGGTAGGGTTGTGGGGAAAAGAGATTCGGGTTCAGGGGAACTATTAGGGACGAAGATCGTTTCCGTAACATTCGAGGGTAAGTTTACTTTTACAATAATTCTGTAATAGTTGGTCATTGTAGATGACGTGTGAACGGATAGTCCAAATACGAGGATTGTACTATCTCGGACCTCCTTTTTTTATTATACCAAACCTACCTCCCTTTTTTCCCGTCACATCTGTTCCACTAGGACCCACTCTGAACCGGTCACTATCTTCCACTCTCAAGGCGTTCCTCGTCCACCCTACAGTGACCCCACAGGTTTCTCTTCCGATCCGCTTTATGTGTCCACACCTCTAGGGACCGTGCGCTAGGGTGGGACCCACCCGGGAACGAGTGACGGAGGTAAGTTCAAAGTTAATATGGGTAAGAGTCACCGTCGAAGGGTCGACGGGGCCAGTTGATTAGGTACTGACGGATGTCGATATAAACCGATCCGTCGGAGGATACAGATGTGTATGGTCGAACCCCTTGAGTCCATTTGAGGAGTGAGGAGGTCTACACCCAATAAGGGACAGACTAGAGGGTAAGGTAATAAACGGTTGTACTTGAGACTTTAGGTCGGGGCAGTTAGGTGGAGTAACAAAAGAAGGACTTCACGTAGGGGTTGTGTGTGGTGTAAGGGTAGACTGACTGAGTCCCGACCTTTGAGACTTCGAGTCTTTGACGTCGAGTGAGATGGGGTAAGGGGTTTACGGACAACAACAACAAATCAGCGAGTCAGTGCAGGCTGAGAAACGCTGGGGTACCTGACATTGAGTGGTCCGAGGAGACAGGTACTCTAAAGGGTCTGTTCTTATGACCTCACCCAACGGTAAGGGAAGAGGTGTCATAGACGGGTTGGGTCCCTAACTTGGGCACAGAGGACGTAACCGTCCATCTAAGAAATGGTGACTCGGTGGTCCCTTCGGGAGGAGTTTACGGATGAAAGAGAGTTTCGTGATACTAGGAAGTCCTAACAGAGTAGATGACGTACTTCTTCGAGACCTGTTAAGATTTAAGACACTTTTCTTTTGTTATTAATTTATACGTGTTAGATGACCTCCTATATCTGTTATTTTATCTGTTAACATCATTTTCACACTACTTACCTCAATCATCCAAGTTTAGGACCAAGACGATAAATAATGGACGAATTAATACCTATTTAGTGAGTTCAAGAAACTTGGAGTCAGAGAAGTAGATATTTTACCCCTTTACTTGTCATGAATAGAGTGACCCGATTACCTCTTTAAGTCACTTTGATACGTACATTTGTGGACTATGTCCTGATGAGGGAAGACAAGGTCCTGGAATTTATACTAGGTTCTCAGTCATTCGCGGTTACCTCCCAAACAGGGATAAAGAAATCCGACTTCTAAGAGATCCCTTTTCGAAACTGTTTTTCGCCTTTACGTGTTGAGTTCGTTTCACGGGGACCTTACCGTCTCTTCTCACTTACAGACATGACAACCCTTTCCTTCTCCGACTCAAGGACTACCTCCTCTCTGACGTCCGCGAAAATCCTTTACTCGTCACCGTCTTGATACAACCAACTTCCGGTTTGACCTGTTTCATGGTGAACCATCTATCGTGAGGGCGAGGAGTCGAAGACCTTTCCCCTCTCTCTCTTTATGTGGGGTGGAGGAGGTGAGTGGTACTCCGTGATTGATGTCTTCGGAGTCCCACAAGGGATGACTCCCTATCCGTGATGGAGAGTGGAGCTCCCTTTGTTCTTCGAGAAACAACCCCAGGACGTACTGTTCTAACGGTCATCCAGGGTTTGAACCCGAGTCGAGTGGTACCGTCATACTGTGTCTCCTTCACCGGTCCAGAAGGTAGGTCTTCGAACCTAGACTTAGAGTCGAGACGGTACCTTTCTGGTAATGACCACACTTTTGATTTCAACTACTACTTGTCCTTCGTGTGATATGTAATGTACACAGGGTAGTTTCAGTCGACTTCACCTCCACGATTCCTTCCTAAGCGAAGAACACGAACCTTGTAGTCGAGTAAACCCCCCGCAACACGAACACGAGTAAGAGATTTTATAATAAGGGTCATAAAAGGTGATCAGATCTCAAGGTTAGTGAGAAAAAAAAAATTCTAAATAAATGCATAAAACCCGACACCCCCCCAGAAACAACGAAATGGACCCGAAAAGAGATCGACGTCACTCGTCCCCGACGAGAATGACACAACGCGTCCGAAGAGTAACACCACCGAAAGAGAACACCTCGTGCCCGAGATCTCGTGCACCCGAAGTCATCAACGTCGTGTACCCGAGTCATCAACACCGAGTACCCGGAATCAACGGGTGCCGTACACTCTAGAAGGGTTTGGTCCCTAACTCGGTCACAGGGAACGTAACGTTCCACCCAAGAATCTGTGACCCCGTGGTCCCTTCGGGAGAGTAGTGCGAATATTGGGAGAGGAAACGATGAACGAATTTCCTCGGTTCTAAATCGGTCTGAAGTCTCAACGTCGACTGGAGGATACTTGGTACTCCGTCCAGAGCCGGACATGAGAGACCCGAAATCAAAAGAACGGCAGACCACTCACACGACACGAGGTGATAGAAAAGGGTGGGGGTAGGGAATCGATAAGAAGGGAGGGGAACTAGAATAGTTTCGGTCCGAATAT
Organism: Capra ibex; assembly: GCA_006410555.1. Lineage (NCBI taxonomy): Eukaryota > Metazoa > Chordata > Mammalia > Artiodactyla > Bovidae > Capra > Capra ibex. Next base: position 27,676,170 of record SJYO01029184.1, read on the forward strand.
GAAGTTCCAGGTCAAGTTTAAGGAGTAGAGTACTTAGGAGGAGGGTACGAGATAGTAACAATTCTAGTTATGTAAGATGTGCATAAGTGAAAATTGTTTGACCCAACATACTTTACACTGACGAAGTAAAGACAAACGGAACGGAGGGGGTACGTCGTACCTCCGTTAAACTTTCGACACACACATATACACATACACACACACACACACACACACACATACACACACACACACACACACACACACACACACACGCGAACCCGAGTCAGTGAGTCAGTACAGGCTGAGAAAAGACTGGGGTACCTGACATCGGGTGGTCCGAGGAGACAGGTACCCTAAAGGGTCCGTTCTTATGACCTCGTCCAACGGTAAAGGAAGATGTCCTCTAGAAGGACTGGGTTCCTAGTTTGGGTATAGAGGAAGTAACTGTCTACCTGAGAAATGGTGACTCGGAGGACCTTTCGGGTTAAACTCTCGATCCCGGTCAGTTTAGAGGGAAAAAGTATAACAACGTAAGGAAGTTACCCGTTCGTAATACGATCCGAGACCCCGATGTCTTGACTTGAACTGTGTCAGGGACAGGAGTTTCACCCCAGTTGTGGAGTTTCTTTCTAAACTCTCCTCACGATGTGGTAAACTCCAGTGACCAATCCCCTTTCATGGACTCCATCTCTTTTCCCGTGTACCCTCCCGGACCCCCTTCCCCTTCAGTCCAACTCAAGACTCCTAGGAGTCTCGTGACACGGCCGCACGAGTCAGGACTGAGAAACGTTGGGATACCTGAGATCGGGAGTCCCGAGGAGACAGGTGTCCTAAGGGGTCCGTTCTTATGACCTCACCCAACGGTACCGGAGGGGGTCCCTGAGACCAATCAAGTGACGACAGAGGGGACGTCAATCCACTTACTGACCGTTTATGATCCACGGGCATATACAAACAACTTACTCACTTACCATCTAAACTACTATCCTTCGATCCCAAACTTCATCAACTCTAAAGCGGAACGGACCGTTCTCGGTCTTTCTCCTCTAACTATCGGGACTTCTAGAAGACATAACTTGAAGGGGTTTAGTTGAGAGAGGAAACCTAGTACTGAAGGTTAAAAGTTTTCAAATCAATACCACACAGAACCTAAAAAATCCGAACAAGACAAACCCCAAGTAAGTCGAAGAAACTCAACATCCAAATATAGAAAACTATTTAAATTTTTTAAGAATCAGTGATAAAGAGGTTTATAAAAAAAGTCGGGGCATAAGAAATGGGAGAGGAAGACTCTAGGTTACTATCTTTATAATTGAGAAGACAATAACAGGATATCTAGGGGTTCCGGGACAAGTGAAAAGAGTCAGATAAAAGAGAGACGAGAAGTCTAACCCATTCAAGATAACTAGACAGAAATGTAAGTGACTCAGATCCGATAAAGATGAGACGATGACTCGGGTAGGTTACTCATGAAAACGACACTAACACGAAAAATCAAGATATTAACGAGAAAACAAGAAGAAATGTAAAAAATAAAGAAACGACCCTAAAGGATACAAAAAGTAAACAAAGTTTTCTTAAGTATTAACGAACACGTCGAGGGGACACGGAGTCTGTCATTTCGTCTACGTCCTCTGTAGCCTCTGTGTCCAAGATAGAGACCCAACCCTACTAGGGGACCTCTTCTCTTACCGATGTGTGAGGTCATAAGAACAGACCTCTTAAGGTACCTGTCTCCTCGGACCACCCGATATCAGGTATCCCAACGTTTCTCAGTCTGTACTGACTCGATGATTATGAAAGTACCTCCGGTTGATCGGGACGGAGTGTAACGGACAAGTCAGAGGAGGGACGTCCACCCGCACCTCTGAGTCGTGTCGCCCTAATACCGTCCCCTCAACTTCACGACTGACAAAGACGGTGAATCCCGAATTTCTAGTCGAGGGGTAAGTCCAGGTGACTTGGGGGTCCCCTCACCACACGACAACAAGGTGACTACAAACCAATCTCATCCCACCCTTCACGAAGGGTTTTCCACAAGATAATAATCCAATGAAAAAAGGATCCGGAAACCGATCCTCCTTCCCTGAAAGAAATCTTGAAAAAACTAACCACGGACAACCTTCAAACCTCAACCCACAAAGACTTCTCAGGATAGACCTTATATACCCTCCTTTTTTCTTTTGAGTCTCTTGAGTTCCAATACAACCAAAAGTTCAGTTCTCCAGGAATCCAACGGACAGAAGAAGTGTAGAAAGTCAGAAGGATACGAACAAACAACACCATCCAGGTCACAAACAATCAAAAACCTTCCTCCTAGACCTCCTTTCCTCTCCCCTTGTCATAGGAAGACAAAACCGGTTCTGGTCTTCAGACCTGGTACTTAACATTGGACTGTAGAGTAAAATCTGTAATCTAGTTCAGTCAGTGGTGGTGGACGATTCTCTCCGAAACCCTACACACATATTATTCGTAAAGCATGTAAAGACATGTAGTACTCTCAAAGTCGTCTCGAAAATATAGGTCCTAAAGTGAACGAGAAGTACTGTTAAGTTACTCTATGTATGATAACAATCATAGAGGTAAACTATCAACTCCTCTGTGGGTCTCTACTCAAATAAACGGGTCATTACCGTCTCGACTGTAAATTCGGGTCCGGAGGTTCGGGGTCAAATCCCGAGGGAAGTTGGATGTGTAGTTTTTACCGGTGGTTCGTCTAGATGAAGAGTGAGTGTTCGGAGGGAAACTTTCACCTGAGGGTCCCCAAAGGTCCAACGGAGGGGCACGATGAGGTTCTGAAGTGGAAGAAGAGAGAGAACGTGATCTAGTCAACCGTCCTTGAAAGGTTCACGGGTCATGACACTGAAGTGTCATTTATGCAAGGTTTTCCAGTGAATCTGAAGTCAGTAGGGTCAGTCAGGTCTGGTCGTCCCTCCCCAACCCTTCCCCCATGACAAGACATAGGAGATCTGTAGCGTCGACACCCCTAAATCGTCTTTACAATTGACCCCGGTCCTGAACACGTCAGTGTACCCCGGGACACGAAGTTCTCCGGGGTCCGGACCGAATCACGAGACGGTAGTAGTAGTACTTTAAACAATATTTAAAACTTGTTTGTCAGGACGTAAAAGTCAAACGTGACCCGGAGTGTTTACTACATCGACAAAACCCGACTCCGGGTAGGATGTCAAGAGACTCTCGTCCCAAGTGAGAGGGTCTTTTTTCGTCTCCTTGGACGTTTCAATGTCGGAACTTCCTTCCGGGGGTTCGTACTTTAGACAAGGACACTTAAAGTGCGGTATAAGGGGAAGAAAACGTTAGTCAGTCCGAGTGGCTGGACACACTTGAAATAGGGACTCGGCTCACGGGAACGTGGAGGTTCAGAACCGATACAACGAGTTTAGATGGTCTGGTGACCGTGAAGTAGAAAGTTTTCACCAAAGACAGAATAATCTGTCTTATGTAAACTATATATATACATTTGGAGGGGTAATGTAAATTATAGGGAATTTTTTTAGTTCCATTGTAACCCAATGTTGTAATATGTTCAAAGTACACATGTTGTGACATAAAGATGAAGACATATGTGATAACACACGAGTGATCTTGAAATCAAAGGTAGACAATAGTACGTCAACTGGGGGAAAAAAAGTCGGAAGGGGAGACCTATGGTGATGAGACAAAAGACATAGATATACAAATAAAAACAAACCAAACCAAACAATTAAATAAAAAATTTTAAGATGCATACTCACTTTATCATGTCAAAACAGAAAGAGACTGAATAAAGTGAATCGGATTATATCTGTTCTACCGTTTGTTCGTATCCTTTTCTACAAGTTACAGTAATTAATAATCCTTTTATGTTTGGTTTTCGTGTTACTCTATAGTGGAATGTGGACAGTTTTACTGGTAATAGTTTTTCCTTTCTTTAAAATTTTACAACCATTCCTTCATCTGTTTTCCCTTGTGAGTATGTGAGAACTATCCTTACTTGACCACGTCAATCATATCTTTTATCATGCCTGTACGGACTTCTTATCTTGATGGTATACACTAGGTGGATAAGACGAAGACCCATATATAGGTTTCTTATACTTCTGTGTTTAAACTCTTCTATAGACATGAGGGAACAAATAACGTCATAATAAATGTCATCGGTTCTATACCTTTGTTGGTTTCTTAGGTAGTTCTCCACTTACTTATTTCTTCTACAACATATATGTGTATGTATATTTACTCTATGACGACGATTCAGCGAAGTCAGCACAGGCTGAGAGACGCTGGAGCATCTGCTGTCGGATGGTCCGAGAGGGTAGGGACCCTAAGAGGTCCGTTCTTGTGACCTCACCCAACGGTAAAGGAAGAGGTTACGTACTTTCACTTTTCACTTTCACTTCAGTGAGTCGGCACAGGCTGAGTCACTGGGGTACCTGACGTCGGGTGGTCCGAAGAGGCAGGTACACTAAAAGGTCCGTTCCCATGATCTCACCCCACGGTAACTCTATGATGAGTAGGTATTTTTCTACTTAAGAATAGTAAACGTTGTTTTACCTACCTGAAATTCCCAGAATGCTATTTACACTTGATTTAGTCTACCTCTTTGTGTTTATGAAATACGAAAGTGAGGAAAAAATTTTTTTAACGTTATAAACTCTATTAACACCTAGGAGGAAGTCAACATTGTTTATTATGTCTCTCTAGGACAAATGGGAAAGGAACCGAAAAAGACTACTGTTGTAACACGTTTCGAGATGACATATCGTTGATCCTATAGCCATAATTATATTAAATGTCTAAAAAAAAAGAAAAATTTTTTTATAAATAAATAAATAAATGAAATGTTATAACATAACTAAAACGGTATGAAGTTGTACTTAGACGGTACCCACATGTGTACAAGGGTTAGGACTTGGGGGGAGGGTGGAGGGAGGGGTATGGTAGGAAGACCCAGTAGGGTCACGTGGTCGGGGTTCGTTTGACATAGGACGTAACTTGGATCTGACCGCTAAGTAAAGGATATACTATAATATGTACAAAGTTAAGTGTCTAAAATAGGGTTGAAGGACAAAGTGAATATGAGTAGATACATACGTAAATCAAGAGACCTCAAAATAGTGTCCACCCAAGTACATTAGTGGTGGTGTCCGTTTTAAGACTTGTCACGGTAGTGGAGTTCCTAGGAAGTACCATAATGGGAAAGTACCGACGTGGGTGTAGGGAGGGTGTTGGAAGAAAGGGTGGGTACCCTTTATGATTAGACAAGTGGTAAAGATTTTAATCCTATAGACCCGACCAACGTCCAAAACCGATAGTACTTATAGTGGAGACAAAAAATGTTACAAAAGAGGAGTACTTAAGTACTGGTGAAATTTACTCAACCATTTCGTTCTAAACAACTCTTTTCAGAAACTTATGGGAGAGTCAATTACTAAGAAAAGTTAAATCTCCGTTGGACCCGGTCCTCTTTCGACATCCTGAAACCTCAACCTTCTTAACAAAAAAATATTTTTGTTCCGAGGTAATAAAGGAAGGACGTACCGGGCTCCGACCAATGAATTGGGAGGTGGTGGTAGTGAGAGTGGTAGTGGGGTCAGAGGTGAGAGTCGAGGGGATAGAGACAAATGGTCCTTTTTGTTATGGAGACACGTTTCAACAAAAACATTTCTGATTTACTCTATCGTGTTTTTTCGAGGGTCATGAAACCCCACAAGGTCTCAAGGACGAGGGAACTGGTCGATTCTTCTCCTTTACTTAATTTATATCACCCTTCAGCTTTAACACGTGAAACTTTTACGACAAAGTTATGAGGATTCGTAAACGTTGTTGCCCTTTTACCCTGTTCTTACTGACATGTTGACCCTGAATGTTAATCGAATTATTTCGAAGATTTCTCGAGATCCTCCCTCGACCCTTCTGAATTGATTCAGTTTGTTCTGGAACAGGGTAGAGGGTGAGGGAGAGGGTTGAAGTCCCTCCGAATTAATAAAATCGCTGAGAAAAGAAAGTTCTAGACCGATATTCTTCGATGTCGGAAGGAATCAGGTTAAAAAGTTCTGAGGATTTAATCGTCTCGGGCCTACTTGTTGTAAAATACTCCTGACTTTTTCTCAGGAATGGGGTAAAGGAAGCGTGAACTCGAGTTCTGATGGAGGTGTGAAACATAAAGTTAAAATATTCGAAAGGGTCGTGAGTTTCTCGATAAATGTCTATATAAATATCGAACCCGGTTCTTTATCATAGTAAAGGGAGTCTGAAAGGGACAAAAACAACAACAACAACAACAACACTTTAGGGTCTTCTGTCAAGACGCACTAAAAGACTCCTGAAAGACACTGACACACTACCCGGATAGAGTCTCTCAGAACGGTTCAGCGATGACTGAAGTAAGGGTTATAGGAACCTCAGATAACGGTTGATAAACGACGTGTAGATGACCCTCCGGAGTGGGACACGAAGTGTGACACTCCTTACGTTTTCGGTCTCGACGAGAGGAGGTCCCCAAACGTCAAACTCCTTTAGGTTCATGGGTGCACTCTGTCAACCTCTCACTAATTCTTCTCGAGACACTCTACCCTGTGACTGGGTTTCACTCTACTAGGTAGACTCTCCGACTTCTAGTCACTCCCCCTTTCTTCCGAAGTACCTCTTTCATTCCAACCCCTTAACTACCTATTCGGTCTGAACCTATCTACCTTCTCACTCTTTCTGTCAGAATCCTCTCCTTGTAGAACTCATTTTGGTACTCTCACCCCCTCCTCACTTAGTACGAAGGACTGAACTGAAGACCTAGTGGAGTTAAGGACTGAGGAGTAGAACGGAAGATACCGGAACGGGTGAGAGTGGGGCATGGGTCACGAGTCAAACAACCCCGACTGTGAGTCGATGTTACATATGACTTCAAAACGTACTGTCGACGTTTCATAGGTTTCATAGTAGGGTAGGTTGGAAGGGTCGGGACTCAAGGGATGGGGCCGTGGGTTGTCGCCTCCCTACAAGAACTTTTACAACAGGTCGGGACTCTAAACCTTACGTTTTCTCTCGATCTGATCGTGGTTTCTCATCACCCTTTTGGTCAGTACCCTTTGTCGATTTTAGTGTAGGGTACCACCTCCTTCCCGGAACCAGTGGTTCGTCTCCCCATATCTAAACTATATCAGTCTCTAATCCTTGGTGACACTGGTAAATAAACATAATGATCCCTGTGTCAAAAGGAAACTGATTATAATTCTTTGACCTCGGGAAATCAACTGTTCCGTTTACTCAACGAAGGGGATTAATTTCCTTCAAGTCGGCTGTCGGGTCACTTCGGATAAAAACACAATTGGTCCGGTCGTCCCTTCTGTAGGTTAAATGGGGAAGGGTTTCAGAACCAACTTGAGGTGGGGTGTGACCGGGTTTCGATAAACCAAACCTTCGACTGTCAGGTTGGAGAAGACACCGAAGATAAGTGTGAGAATGACCGGAACCCTCTAACATTTAAGTTTTCTTCGTCTCCGACGTCAATCGACCGGTTTTGGTTTACAACGACGGGCTGTCACGGGGTACTGTGAGGTGAGACCCACATCGACCTAAAAGGGGTATCCTCTTGAGCTAAAATGTTGGAGTCCCACCTTTTACGGGCTCTACCCTCTTCTCTAGTCCTCTCCTTACGTCGACCTCCCACGTTTTCCCATCTTAGGTTCTGGACCCACACCTAACTGTACCTCAATTGACCTTGGAGAACCTCTCTCATCGGTGGTTGAATGAGATCGTTAGGACCCGATGACTTACTTTTCCTAAGAATGTTGATATAGGTGTTTGAAAACTTCCTCCAGTTTTAAGCACTTTCTTATTCAGTCTACATGGGGGAAATAGACCTTATGCTTCGTTTGTTTGTTTTTATCGTGTCTGATTTTCCAAGGTGTTTTATTCACTCACCGAACAGAAATTGAATACCTCTCGACTCTAGTACAAAGAATAATGACAAGTAGTTTAGGGGTCCTGGATTGTATCATCTACGAGTCAGTCACGAACAATCTACTTATTTACTTAGTGTCATTATTATCATTACTGTGATTAGTTATAAACAACTCGGGGTCAACGTGGGGTCCGTCACGGGATTCCTCAAATGTACACAATTAATCGATTAACCTAGGAGTGTTGTTGGGAGATTACATCCGAGTAATAATAAGGGTAAAATATCGTGTCCTTTCGTTCCGAGTTCTCCTACCAAGGAACGGGTTCCTATATGGTGCTGATCATTCGGTGACCGTGGGGTGAGGTCATGAGAACGGACTTTTTAAGGTACCTACCTCCTCGGACCACCCGACGTCAGGGACCCTAGCGTTTCTCAACCTGTGTTGACTCCCTGAAGTGAAACTGAAAAGTGAAAGTACGTAACCTCTTCCTTTACCGTTGGGTGAGGTCACATGAACGGACCTCTTAGGGTCCCTACCCCCTCGGACCACCCGACGACAGATACCACAGCGTGTCTCAACTTGTGCTAACTTCGCTGAATCGTCATCGTCATTCGGTGTTTCGAACTTACCAATGAAGGATTCCCTTCCGTCCTTATGGGACCGATAGAGAACTGGTGAACACCAGAGAGACACAAGTACTACTAGTTGGTTTACATGACACTCCGTCTGGGTGTCACTGCTAAGAACTAATGAAGGGGACGGACCCTACGATAGGAGTCATAGGAGAGTAGGATGGTAATTGCGTGTGTAGTGAGGAAAGAAGGATAATCTTAGGGTGAGAACGAATTTCTAAGTCACGTTTAAAGTAGAGAATGGTTCTAACGCGACTGACGAGAACGATTTTCTCGAGAGAGGGTGAACCCTTAAGTATACCGTGGGTACCCGGTATGGTGAGAAAACAACGAACTTTAGATGGATCGTACGGTCAATTCTCGGTCTGAAATCTCAGTCTGACCCGACCCTAATTCAAGATCGAGACGGTTAAATGATCCACACACTGACACCCGTTCAATGAATTGGAGAGGTAGTTCCTTGTACTAGAAACTTGACCTTTCTCTTAATTTCGGATTCTATCTACTCCTCTATTATTTCCTCATGAATCAACGGAAGTTACTCAAGTTCAAAGGTCCGGGCCTGTTTAATGTAGGTTCCGATGACTTTCTTGTACGTCTACACTAGTGCCTCGGTCAGAATCATTGGAAACTCTTTAATACCGTTTCCCTTCTCCACTCTCTGTCTTTCTCCGTCCGTTTACAAAGTTCAAAATCACTTCGCTCTCTCCCTCCAACCACAATGTCTCATGTTTATATAAGGCCTTTGACGTCTGGTCACTCGTACCGTAACCAGAAACCGTTTCCGTATCTTACGTGATAATTCGTCTAGTAAAGACTCCGGAATCTTTCCCTCGCCTTTAGTGATCCCCATTCGTACTCGAGTCATTTTCGTTCAGTACGAATTGATTCGGGTAAAGGAAAAAACTTACCCATAGAATTTCCCATCTACTTCCCCTATATGACCTCACATTACATAGACCTAAAGTCTCTCTATCAAATTTTTCAGAATATAGGAGCACCTTTTCTAACTTTTTGACTTCGACTTACCATCGTCTTAAATGTACCTAACGAAGTTCAAACTCGTTAGTATAATTTTCACTAAAAATTATTCCCCACCCGGGATTCCAGTACGACGTCCTTAAGACAGGACCTGGGATAGAATAAGTTATAAAAATAATCAGTTCAACTAGTTTCTACGTATATTTTCTTTGAACCATTATGTCTCGTCCGTAAAAGTTACCTCCGCTATAGCGGGGGTTCTCCCGTTTTAGCCAAGAACTCCTCACTTTTCTTTGTATATGTATTTCTCGTGCCTAGACATCTCTCATTTATTTGTGTGTCGAATAGTCACAATAATTTTAAAGTACCCTGTTCTAATCCGCTTTTTTACAGAATTTTCAGAGGGATCTCCCAACTATTAAAATTTTTCCAACTTTTTGTAAACATATTTCTTATGTTATAAAATCCACTCTCTGAGTTTTAGATCTTTTTAGTATTCTCCTATTTAACTTTATTTTTTACTTGTCCACTACCAATAGTTCCTACATACCTTTCGGGTCTTAGATCCAATTTTATTTTCAGTTGACATATTCGTATCTTAGACCGTTTATTATCATCAAGCACATTCTTCGTTTTCTCTCAAAATTAACGCAATGTTCGAGGTATAACTCGTCTGTTCTCTGGACGTTTGGCACAGGGTACTCCGTACTAAATTCACTTGACTTCTATAAACCGGACCCCCGGTTTTCTGAGTCGACTGTACTGTCTATAGAGAGTATAATTTCTCCTTAATTTTTATTAAATACATTTCGATTAAAAACGAGTCGGATTCCTTATGGGGGGGGGAAAAAAAAATTCGTTAATCTCCTACAGGGTTACACTTCCTTCAACGGAAACTCTCCCTCGAAAGATCTAATAGTCCCACCATAAAGACGTGACTCACCCTGCCATCTATACCGGAGATTTTAAAGAAGATTTAGAGTCTAAGTTAGTAAGGGATGAGTAAACTTTCAATGTTTCCACCTTTTCTACCGACTGGTTCTACTAGGGTCTGTTTTGTAAGAGGAGAACCAAAGTTTCGACATTGGGGTGTTATACCTCCTATGAACGAACTCTTTAGACAGTGAGTCCTTGGTTTAGTCCACGTGAGTATGAAGAGCAAGTTAAAGTCAGAACCGTATGTCCCACTCTACCGTGTCTCCCTCGCACCCCTTCACGGTTCCTCCTCCAGAGTCTGTGGTCTTAATCTCTTGACGAGTGCAGACAAAGTACTTTTATGACCATACCCGGTCACGCATCCCACTCGTGTGAAGGAAAGGAAGGATCAGAGAGGGAAGAGTCTGAGTTACTCGGTCGTCGTGTAAACTACGTCCCTACCGCGTCTCCCACCATCAAAGTCTAGTCTCCAATCTCTCGACCCCTTACTCTATACCTCGGGAGTAGAAAAGACTTTTAACTTTGTTTCTTTTGAACTCTTAGATCAGGGACCTTGACACCGGGTCCCTTACAGAGTCCCCTATCCCGGGATCGCTCCCACGTGATATCATAAATGTCCCGAGACTTATAGAGGGACTTCGGAGAACCAGCCGTCACGTTTGGATCAATAACCAAGACGAAAAGTGTTTTGTACCGGTCCGTCTGAGAGGTGTCGGGGAAACGACCTTTAATCCGAAGAAGGTCGACGGTACCTCAGTTTGAGGTGAACGAAAGGAGAATGACAATGGGAGAGAGACGGGAACCGGTCTCCATTGAATAACGAAATGTTTTGTTGGAAAAGAAGGGACACGGGGTGGTCCAGGATAAAGTGAGGGTGGGTGAGAGACTCCCCAAGTAGTGGTCGTATCTAGACACATGGTCCCGACCCTGACGTCGACTCAGGTGGTCTTGAAACGGCCGTGAAGCTCTAAAAAGAGAGGTACAGGAGGGAACTCAGTACGAGTCCAGACGTGAGAATTGGAACCCTGCCTTTTCGGTCTTTAGAGAGTCTGGGGAAGGACTTTTCAGGAGAAAGAGGAACCTTGTTTTTCGTGAAAGTTTGTACCGAAAGGACAAAACAAAACAAAGTCAAAAGACCACCCACCTAGACCTCACCCGTAGGGCAAACGTGTAGACCATCCCCGTGAAAGGTCTAAAAGGAGTACTGAGTCCTAGTCAAAGACTGACAATCCGCCCCGGTTCAGAGGACTTAAATTACGTCCCGTGGAGGGGGACACTCGTCTCGAACCATGTCGGGTTTATCAAAAGTCCAATTCTTTCGGTCTTAGAAACAAGTCGGCGTGAATGACCTGTCTGAAACATCCCCAATGGACCACGTCTCGTCGTCGTCGCCGTCGCCGCCGTCGTCGTCGTCGTCGTCGTCGTCGTCGTCGTTCAGAGGACCCTATTGAGTCCACTCCTCTCGTCTGTAAGTGTTTGAGTAGGACGTTAGAATAAACGACCTATTGACTCATAGATTTACTTCACTTCTTTGAACTTGAAATATCCATTTGAGGTGTCGATAGCAAAATGTCAAACAGACCTAACTTATACACACGTATTATTGTCAAACATTTGAAATTTTGATTACCTTAAAACCTAACGAAGAAAACCATACAGATTCCACCCATTAACACCTACAGACTGGTACTCTAAAAAGACCACTATAGACGAGTCCCAAACAAACAAACAAACGACAGAAAAAAAAAAAAAAAAATTAAAAGGTAAGGACCCTCCGATCAGATCCTCCCTCTGGTGTAACAGTCCCGAAATAAGATCGAAGACGACTAGGGGTTGGTACCTGTGTAACACCTTTACGTCCGTTTTAGAACCTCGGTGTGAGACACCAGAGGTTCCAGAAATTCGGAACCGTCACCCCACGGACCTGCCACGTGGCGCCGCGCCGCCCCTTACCGACATTCTAGAAAGGACAGACGTCTCGACCCTGGGAGGACAGGACCACTGTCCAACTAGAGTTGTTAAAGTCCTATCGGAACCAAAATAAAAGGAGACTAAAAACGTAACCAAATTTGAAACTAAAAGTCAACCCTGAGAGAGGTGTTGGGGGTTGACGGGACAAGAACCCCGAGTCGACCCGGTGAACTGGTCTCGTCTGACTCCACTCTTCCCTGACCTCGTAACGTTAACTTTTAATCAAGACTCCTAAACCACGAACTTTATATCACTTTTCGTGCCTCCTTTTAAGTTGTCCAAGACGGTAAAACTGTCAGTGAAGACCGAAGTTCTATTTCATAGGAAACAGACATAATTACAAAAATAACTTTTAGTCGATTATAGAGTAAACGATTAGCAACAACACTGTAATTCCTGCACAATATCAGACTTCCTTACATCTTTTTCTTAGATACCCCCTGCCGATTGACCGTAAGGAGAACGTCAAACACACAGACACGCACACACGCGTGTGTGCGCGCACACGGACATACTTATGAAACCTAAACTTATCGTAAGAAAGAAATAGGAACTCAGGAATCGTCCGTTCCCTCAGATTTGTGAACACAGCCGTCCTTATCCAATTTTTCGTCCGAAAAACATAGGAAAGACCGAAAGACATAGGAACCCACAAAAGTCAGGGGTTTAATTTTCGTCTTTTTCGGGGAAACACTGGGGGTTTGTCACAAAGAAACTAATCGGAACTAAACTTTAGTAGAGTGGAAGACTGTCGTTAAGTTTTTGTTTTGAGGATTCACGTAAGCGTATTCTTCTCCTGTTATGTGTAAAAGTGTTCGTTACAGGAGTCCAAAACACAAACGTACGAGGGGGTTCGAGGCGAAAGAAAATTTTTTGACACCAATTTTTTTTTCTTTTTCTGCTCAGTCCTCCAGGTCCAAAATCAGTGATTGACACATTGGAACCTGTTCAGGGAAATGAAGGGACATTTTCGTTCCTTAACCTGATTCGTTAGATGGAGATTCTCAGGTAGGTCATATTGTAAGATCTTTTTAACTTTCATCCAAAGACTTTCTGACATTTTAATCTTAATATCCTACCCGAATAAGTTCGGTTCTCCCCCTCTTTTCCCAATCCCCCCGTTTAGTCGGTCTTACCTCTACACCTTGTCTCCCCTCCATAACTTTCCGTCTCCCCGGTAAAATGTAACCAGAAAACTTACAAACACTCACAGAATATATACTAATTTATAGGAGTAAAGGGTTATTCCTGTTCTTTCTCTAAATTAAACGAGTTTTACTCACAAAGGATTATGATGACGGGATGTAACCAGAAGAGACATTATCAATTTTTCGTTCAAGTATAAGGATTAAAACAATCGACAGGGGTCATTGTGGGGCTTCACTTACCCCGTCGATAAAATCAGGGTAACGAGAATACCCCTTTGACTCCCTGTCTCTACAATAAATATGATTTACTACCATAAACCCTGAACTGGGACCCAGAGGACTGATGGACACGAGAAACATCCTAAAACTTAAAAAAAAAAATATCTCCAGACGTTGTTGCATTAATTTCCTTTAACACAAAAGACAAAAAGAACCTTAAAGAAACTTGTCTCAGAAGAGAGACCCGTCTCATCTACACAGGATACATTCAAACCCAGTATGCTGAAAACACCCCCGAAGGGAACATCGGGTCAGCCATTTTCTTAGACAGACGTCGTGTCCTCTGGACCCAAGTCAGGGACCCAACCCTTCTAGGGGACGTCTTCCTTTACCGTTGGGTGAGGTCATAGGAACGGACCTTTTTAGAGTACCTGTCTCCTCGGACCACCCGACATCAAGTACCCAAGCGTTTCTCAGCCCTTGCTGACTCACTGATTGTGATTGTGAAGTCTGGAGTCCTATAGACCGGTTGACAAACTTAGTCTTGTCGGCATACAAGGGGTGTCGTCTATACACGGGTGTGCACACCGATACGGAGACGGACACACCTGGGCCTTGTATGAGACGGTATATTGTACATCTACGACCTAAAAATAATTAAGAGGAAGATGTTCGGGACAAAGAGAGTAGGGTGTGTCGACGTCCTCACTCCTATTCCCCAGCGAGTGACACGACTTTCACCGACACTGAAGTACAGTCCCGTCTCAGTTCAGAACTCACAAGTTAAACGAGACGTTTGTGGATTAACGAAACTGGAGGTTTACACGGGGTTCATCTCGCGTACCCCTTTTGACCCCCCTTTCCTCTTTGGTCGGTCTTTGTTGTGGGGTCCCCGGGGGAAGGGAGGGAGAGAGGGAGGGAATTTACGGAAGGGGAGGGAAGAGAGAGTAGGGTTAACTTTGGTCAAATATTTGGCGTCTGACCTAAAGAGGATAGACTAGTAGTGAGAACTTATTTGACTCTTCTTATGTGAAGAATCTCGTTTTAGACCAAAGATGAGATTCCGACTGGGTGTCCATTTCTTGTTCGCTAAAAGGAGAATTCTCAAACAGGTCGACGGGTTCCAAAGGTCAACTCCCTCGTCGCTTTCGAGGGAGAGGATTCACGCTGGAGCACAAGATGCACCGTCCGAGGGAGTTAAAGGGAACCGTTAAGACTTGAGTGGTGTGGGACCCCACACCTCCTCGGGACGAGTTTGTCTTGCCGACTTCTGGTAATAGAGTCATGTTTTGAGGTGTGAGAAAATGTGGGTCGGAGGGTATTATGATCGGCAGACTCTGCGTTCCAGGGAGAAGAATTTACGCTTCCAAGGAAAGCGAGGCAAGGGAAGCAATCGACTTCCGAGAGAAAGCAACTATACGTTTCGTCGGGGTCGAAACTAAGACAAATGGCTGAAAGGATATACACCAGAAATTGGATCTCCGAGGGACCAGAAGTGTCGACCTACGTCGTTCAATCGTTTCTTCCTTGTAAGGGAAGAAGTGAGAGAATACGGGACTGTCCCGTTCAACAACTACTACTTGGGTTAAGGTTCAAAGACTCAGAGACTTTTAAAAGACTCTACGTTACCCTACTTGGAACCCTACACTTCCCAAGTCTAAGAGGGTACGAATAGTTTGGTACCTTTATTTCCCGGAAAATTTGTAAGTGGTGCCGTTATTTAAGATCCGTCTCACGGAGTTTCAATCCATAGTACAAATGAAACCTCCCAAAAGGAGTAGACTCGATTTTTGTTTGTTTGTTTGTTTGTTTTTTTGGGAAGAAATTCTTTCGTCACTCGTTTCCTTCGTCACACCACACCTTTTTCAGTCCTGTGATTTAGACCACAGTGTCTCGGTGGTAAAAGATCGACGAGGAACAGACTCGTCGGTAAAGACTTCTATGTTTTACTTCCTGGGTCTATTGTAGATGATTTGTGTCGAAAGTACTTCCCTTATACTCGACTTTACGTGGGTAGTTCGTTATTAAACGGTGTGTTTGTACTTAAAAGAGGTATTCCGTAAGTAGGTAAAATGTTTACAAAGGACTTACTACCAACATACGGATCGAGACACGGTCCGTCACTCTCCCGAATGTCACATATAAAACGTAAATACCTCGGGAAAGAAACATAAGTTTTTGGATATGTGATTGGTAGAGTAATCCCTGTCGGTGTCTCATTCCTATCCTATTTATCGGGGTGAGGGGACTACTCTTTTAACTCCGTGTTTCTTTGATTCCAGTGTTGTTTACCTTATATCAAGAAGACGACGGATTAGTCTTTAACCCCAGCTAAGATCAGACGTTCAGGTTGTCCTGCACCCTGATATTAACATGAGATTGGTCTTGGTCAGTTTCAACTCCGACCATCCAACGAAAAGGAATAAAGGACACGAGGAGGTCTTATGAACACGGGAGTGAGTTTCCGGACTTAATAGACGTGGTCGACATGTAGGACGGAGACAATTTCAGTTGACCCTAGTATGGTCAAAACTTTTAATTTGAACTAAAAGAAGAGTCAACTACGGTAAGGACAGACATCTGTCCGAGAGAACTATATTACCCCTAAGGTAAACGTCCAAGGACGGACGGAGGGGTCAACTGGCCGATTGTTCCCTCTGACCGTCCCCGTCTCCCCGAAGGGTTCTTGTCCTTTATGAGTAAATAGGTTTTACAAGGCCCTGGTCCTCCGAGATCGTTTGATTATAGAATTAACGGGGTCTGCTGGGGGGTAAACACCAGGGGTCGGAGACCGTTAGGTGGGTTGGAAGGTCCTTTTCGGTTCTCCGTGTCATCACAAACAATATTTAAACTCGTGTGTACTTTTAACCCTAGGTAAACATTTTCCGAGGTCTTCCCTCGGACCCGTATGTAAGTCTGACCGAGGCTACGACGAATTGTCTTTTCATAATGACTATGGTAGGTCCTAAAGTGTATGTCACTTTATTTGTAATTATAAAGTTTGGATATCTGTCTGAATTTGGACTTCTGACTTTCGTAAAACCATAAACGTCGCAGGACATCGGAAGACAAACTTTTTGTTAAAGGTTATTTGTTCATGACCACCTTTCTTAATAAAAGTCGAAGAATCAGGAACCGAAGTCTCTTTCCCATTCAAACAAATGTATATGACCTCCAACTTTTATTGTAGTTTAATTTCTAAAAAATACCAAAAGTTCACCCCTCTGAAGAAGTGGTCATTCCGTAAAGTTTCATTACGACTTCCTTGTGTTTTACTCTATTTCTCCAGACTAATTATAATGTGAACAATATTTTATCGTTGACAGAGTAATAATTGATTCAAAACTTGACACGATGATGTGTCCATGAGAACTTTCACGACTAATCGAAGGACGGTTTAAACCAGGTAAAAAATCGTCTATGAGACTGAAATCGGACTAAGAAAACAAAGTGGGGAGTACATTAGTGTCTTACATCTGTGTCAATGGGAATTTTATTTAAAAACTTTATAAACCACGGTATATTTAAAATATAGGGACGTGTAAATTTGTAACTGACAGTACTCTCCTAGTAATTTTAGTGATGTTTATATAGAAACACTTAGTACTTTTCCGTAACTTTTGGGTCGATAAATTTTAGTTTAAACGGAAAGTTTAATGGGAGTATTTTTGGTCAACAATCCCTGTAGACTCACACCCCGTAAGACTATCTGTAACGGATTTCTCGGTGACATAATTAAGAGATAAATCGGTACTAATAAAAAAAAAAGTCTTTTCTTTCGTTGTCACATAACGGTACCCTATTCTTAGATATCAGATGCCTTGACCACATTAACTTAAAATCTCAGACGGAAAATAGCGTCCGTTTACTAACGTGTGATCTGAAAATTCTTCTTTCTGTGTATGTTTGCAAGATAGAAAGGAACAGAAACCTCCGGTAGACGACTCGAGACTAAAAACACAGTCAGAGGGACCGGTCATTATTACGTCTTGAGAAATTACTATTCTCCTTTCCTTGACACATTTTCCCGAGCAATCTTCACTTTCCCCGACAAAGAGAAGGAGTTCGTGTTTCACACACCGGGAAGTTCCGTGGTTTAATAAGACTTGTATTATTTCAATAAAAAAGGTGAAAGAGAAGTTTAAACCTTAACAAGACACTAACTTGAACAGAGACGGTCACCTTTTACCTTGTAACGGGAAATTTAATATTACCGAGTACAAATTGAGAGTTAGAATTGTAAATAATAGATAAAAAGGTCATTCTAACAATTTCACGTATAATTGGGTAAACTGTCTACTCCTTTGACTCTGGACCTTTACTAAACCTACGGAATGGGGTTCGGGGTTCGATTAAACAACGTCTCAGACTCTAGAAGAAAGGGACTTTTACCACTGAAGAGGAAATTTTGATTTGAGTTCAACGGATCTAGGTCCTTATTTAGTGACCCTACCGTAGACAACCAGATTAGAGTCTATTAGAAAGTTTTTGAACTCTTGAAGAAGGGAGTTATTGTTGTTAAAAGAGTAAGATCTGAATCAAACTGTAATACCCAGGAGGAGACTTCAAGAAGTTTTTGGTCTTCATGGTCCTTGACTTCGTCCTTACGTAGTCCCTACCATCTGAAAAGACACTAGGTTGGAAAAACGGACTCTTACTAAGTGAAAAGATGTTGGCTGACGAAGGACCTTTCCACTATACCTTTGCAGGGGTCCATTGAAACACCAAAGTTAAGGACAGAGGGAGAAATAGAGAAAGTGGTGTTAAGATGAACCAAGTGATAAAGTGAGTATGTCGGACGACACATATCTGGTTAAATCGTCTGTTGAAATTAAAAATATGGTGTCATAGGAAAAATACAAAAATCTCGTGTCGTTTTAAATTTCCTTCCACGTCTCTAAAGGGTATATTTGCGGCGGAGAGTCTCATCATGAAAACAATGTTGACCACTTAAATATGACTGTGTCGTAATAGTGTGCATCAAGTAATAATTGGAATCTCAAGTGAGGATCATATGTAAGATCCCCAAACCTGTTTACATATCACTGTATGTAGGTATTAAGATATCATAATCTTATAAAAGTGACGGGGATTTTTAAGGGTCGTCTTTTGAAATATTACTCTTCAAAATAACTATACCCGAAGACTGAGAGATTGTACTCCTTAGAACTTAAAATTAGTGTAACATAGTCTAAATCATTAAATCTTTCTTGACTTTCTCTACGACAAGAACAAAAGAAAGTCTTCAAGTAAACTCATTTATACCATTGAGTTTTTCGAGATGAGAGTAGAGAAATGATTCAATGGTGAGTGTCGTTGAAGTTCTATTAGAGTCTGGTCATTCCTCTTTTGAGGGATATATCCGAACAATCAGTGAGTCAGCAAAAGCTGAGAAACACTGGGGTACTTGACATCGGGTGGTCCGAGGAGACAGATACCCTAGGAGTCCGTTCTTATGACCTCACCTAACGGTAAAGGAAGAGATCTCCTAGAAGGGTTGGGTCCCTAACTTGGGTCCTGAGGACGTATCGTCCGTCTAAGAAATGGAAAAGAAATGAGAAATATATACCACTCGTATTTACTTTTCTTGAGTTGTCCTTGTTCTACCTCAAACTTGCCCCCCTCCTTCCGAAGAAACGACGAGAAATCTATAGCAGTAGACGTAGGGGGTGATAATCGTTGCACCCTAGGTTCATTCTGACATCGAGAGAGTGGTGAATAATTATCAATGACACCAAGAGACACCTCGTAAACATCTACCATAGAGATTTCGTTCACAGTCTTAGGGAAGTTTTCAGGATAGACTCGTCCTCCAGTTACATATTTTACTATCCTACTACCGTAAACCTCTTATTTATCATTGGACCAATTTAGATTTCTCAGATGGTTCTATCTTCCTATAAGTTAGACCCGAGGAAGGGTTTCAGCCACTGGTCCATATGTCCAATGAATCCCAACAATACTTTACGTTTAAGCATCTGGAAGTGTTATAGGACTTCTGGAAAACTAGAATAAAGTACTAATATGGAAAAACTCGTAATAACACCTTGGTAGAGTCAGTCGTTGAGTTCTAAACGGAAGAAGTTACTTGTTCGATACAGTGAGAAATCACAGTTAAAGGTGTTGAACTTGAGGATTTTCCCTAAGAACGTACTCGATGAAGTGAAATACATCCAACGGTGGTCCCCCACGGTTCTGTGTACCTAGTGAAATTCAACGAACAGAAGAAATAGTAAGTTTCCGTACAGAGACAAAAACGGGTATTTCATACTATCGGTAACTCTTATACTGAACCTCTTCAAGAGAGGTAGTCTTCCTTTTAATGTTGGGGACGACCCAAAGATACGGAGGTCAATAACTGTGGGAACATCTAGTGACTGGATAGTTGTTTGGACCTTTTGTACTCGTCTTAAGTAATCGGTATGTAAGTCATATCTCTCTCCATTCAAAAAAAGGGGTTTTTGTGTACTTCTTTTATTTTTATACGACAAACTCTCGGTGAGACCTACCACTATTAGTCGCGGTAGTGAGACAAAACTATTGACCGATATATTTTTTTTTTCTCCAGTTATCCGATCTTCATCGACTTTTCTTTCGTCCTTTAACTCCCTCCAAAAGATCCCCTCCCACAGAAAACGTTTATCCTGTCTGAACTTGTATAAATATTCGATTCCTCCTTTATCATTTCATCTTCTCCAATTTCTGAGTCTTCTTTCTTCCCTATTGCCTACCCCCACTCCAGGACCTCCTCCACCGTCCCCTAGACTACCCGGTATTTTAGTGTTCGGTTGTACTTCGGCAAGGGGTCAACACTTGGTTTGGTCGTCACGAAGGACATGACCGGGTAGAAGTCCGTGTAGGAGGGGTGAGAAAGAACCGAGTCTGGAAGCAGGAAACGGAAGTAGAAAGTTTAAGACACCTAACTCAGGATCTACCTAATCGTGACTTCTTTTTTGAATTTATTGGTTCCGTTAGAAGGTAGAACGGAGACTCCATTCACTATGAGGAAACCTCTATTCCCTCACAGTCTTTCTCTTCCCTTTACCCCTAGCATCTTCTTCCTTAGCGGTAAATTCCGAACCGACGATAAACGGGTTTATGACACACACCTCAAAAGCTATGTAAAAAATTTTACGGTATGATTAAATGTTACCGAATCGTTCCATTCACCACGAAGGGGCCATCGAGTCACCAATTTCTGAGGTGGACGTTACGTCCTCTGGGCTCAAACTAAGGACCCAACCCTTCTAGGGGACCTCTCCTGTACCGTTTGGTGAAATCATAAGAACGGACCCTTTAGGGTACCTGTCTCCTCGGACCACACGATGTCAGGAATCCCAACGTTTTTCAGACCTTTACTGAATCGTTGATTTGTTGTTGTCGTTTCGTTCCATCCATAAATTTTTAAGTGAAACTATATTAAGAAAAAAGGGTCACACTTTTTCTTTCCATCTATGATACAAGTAAAATAACTACTCCTTTGACACAGAGTCCTTCTTCGATTCTTAAAAGGGTCCAAGTCTGACGATTGTTCGACCCTAAACTTAGGTACAAACTGAGGTTTCGGACATAATCAAAAATGAGTTGGTGTGACGGTACATTCCTTGTATCTAAACGAACACACAGAAAACTATTTTATGTATCGAAGGGAGGTCACTCAAGAGTGTAAGGAGGAGTGGTACAACTACGACGTGTAGGTAATTGACTGGGTATGGGAGGGAAAACTCTCGTATGAGACTCGAATCAGAAATAAGTCGGGTTTCCCTCTCAGTCAACTCTTTATAAATACATCGTGAATGAGATACGGTCGAAGATACGTTCTATGTCTGTTCTAGACTCTACTCCCTGAGGGTAATGTCAACTTCTCTATCTATAACTCGATAGTTTCTCAATTTATTATTTACTTACGACCTATCTCCTTTACGATAAAATCCGTATGTCTGTCATTTAGTTGTATCCCAAAACTTCTTCCCCTCTAGTACCACCTAACTTCACCAACCCCTCCCCCCGGAGAACGTCTCCCCCTCATCCCCTTCTTTGTTCCGAGACCTGGTAGACTTAGAAGTTTTTCGACCTCTCATCAAAGGTCAGTCTCACCTCCGGTTCGGACACCAGTTCTTGGTGCAGTTTCAAGAGACCGAAGGGTAATCCTTTCGACTCTCTGTCGGGATCTGGAGAGATTTGACCGAGTCCTTCTGGGTTACCCAGCAACCTGAGTGACGGAGTAACCGTTCGTCCCAATAAAAAACTTCTGAGATTTTCCCTTCTTCGTGCTAATTGGACCATAAAAGACAGAGAACGGGGAGGGCCCAACTTGCCGGAGGTACAGACATTCGTAGTGACGATTAACTTGGTTGGTTGACGTCATTTCGGGGTGGTAGGATCCCGTCCTAACTCGAGGAGAAAAAGGGTGAACGGTGAAGAGACGACACAGGACTTCTCGGTAAAATCTAACTGTCCCTAATACTCTTCCAAAAAGTCAACAAGTTACGGTCAAGTAACCGGATATAGAAGGTCTCCTTTTAGGAAGAGGAATTCCGGAGGTAACCAGGTTACTGGGGTCGATGACCGGAACGAAGGACCCATGTGTCCATATAAGGGACTCTGGACATAAGGACCCGAAAGGACAGGAGGACCTGGAATCTTTTAAGCTTCTCGACTCAAGGTGACTCAATGGTACACTAGGATTTTACCGTCCATCCTAAAAATCCGAGTTTAGATTGGTGGTTTAAGGGTGTCTTTCAGAGAAGAGGTCGGGGGAGGTCGGTGAGAGGGGAGGTTGGACGGAGACCGAAAAAAAGGACTGACTGAGTGTGGGATGATGTTAGCACAGGAGCCCAGTCTGAGTTGATTAGAGGTTGATTTTACCTCGTTCCGGAACATCCCTAAACGTGTCGGTCACCACCCTCTTCCGTGTCGTGGACGTGTTCTAGACAATCGAGAGGACCAGTTCAAAACTCAAGTCGGAGGTGATGGTGACTGGAACGAGCCCAGAAGGTGGTCCCTCATGAGAGGGACCCCCGGTAAAACGATGGAACATACCCTACTCCGACTACTTCAAGACATACTTTCGTTTCCACCCTCCTTACCTTCCTTTTCCTCCTCTCCTCTAAAATCTTCGACCTATGTGTTCGGAGCCACCATCTAATGTATACCACCACTACCACCAAATCAGTGATTCAGTACACGCTGGGAAAACGTTGGGGTACCTGGTATAGGGTGGTCCGAGAAGACGGGTACCCTAAAGGGTCCGTTCTTATAATCTCATCCAACGGTAAAGGAAGAGGTCCCCCTAGAAGAGTTGGATTCCTATCTTGGGTACAAAGACCTTTCACTTAAGGAAATCGTCTCCCCGGTTGCAACGGGGACTCTCCTTCAGGTGGATGTACAACACAGGCCTCTACCATGTGAAAAGATTCGTATTCTATTGACAAACTTGATCGACCATTTCGGGAGCCTAGGGCTTACCTTTGGGATCCGGAAAGTCCTACTGAATCTTGGGATCTGAATGAGCATTACATGGACGATGTCCCGGTCGGAGTGAACATTCACAGGTGTGACTGGGGTCAGGGTGTCCTGACGATCTGTCGGGCATCGCGAAAACTCTCACGGAGACAAGAAGACCGGCGACCAAAAGATCCGTCGGAAAGTGAAATGACACCAAGAACTCCAAATGGGACCTGGAGTCACAAATAACAGTCGTTTAAAGTGGACACATTTTTTTTTTTTAGTGATTTCTACACCTACACCATTCACGGTATATCTCAACTCCCCCGAGGTTTGGAATATTACCATTCGGGGGAAGAGGGGGCTGGGGCTCCTCAGACCCTCCCCTCTACTCCACTCCTGTTACTCTCCCAGAAAGTCACGAGTCGATTCCGTTGTATAACGGATCTCTACGATGAAACGAACATCTTCGGAAACCGAGGTCCTACCCCCAGACGTCTCTTGTAAGGACCTGAATGAGAACCACGAACTGAAGGATCAACACACAAAAGGACGATTATTCACTAAACGGAACTCTTTGTCGGGTCAAGGTCCTAGTACAACTCATGTGGTTGTGTCGACCCTTGGTAATCCCCAAGTCGTTAGAAGGATGAAGAGTTCGGTGGGTTTATACACTGACACACTCGACACTGGAGAGGAGGTTGAGGTGAGGGATGGTAAAGTCGTCTCGAACCCGACTGTACAGGGTAGACGTGAGACGTAGAGTCGAAACTGAATGTCCTTTTAAAGAGGTCGGAACGAAGGAATGGGGCTGTACTTAATATGGGTCAACAGGTTTAGATCCCCTTTTACGTTACTCTTCGGTAAAGTAACAAAAGTTTAAACAGTGGTTTTTCAGGTGAACCGACATCTAAACATAACCGAGTAATGGGAAATGGGAAGAATGGAGGAATCGACAAAGATCAGAGTAAAGGAATTTCTCCATTTTTTTTTTTTTTTTCACCGAACTATTTTTACAAGAGGGTACAAAGTGTAGTACCACGACTGTATGTATTCTCAAACTAAGTATAAATCACCTACTCCAACTCCTCTAATTTCGAGTAACCATTATAATATAAATCGGACCTTGGTTTTCGATTTTGTACAGAATTCGGTCAGAAGGTCTTACCCCCTCTCGAAAAGCCACTCGTAATTCGTCTCTGTATTTTGGGACCCTACCTACTGTCTCTGGACCAACATAAAGGTGGGGACTTCTTGACGTGTCATAATAGGAAATGT
Organism: Capra ibex; assembly: GCA_006410555.1. NCBI lineage: Eukaryota > Metazoa > Chordata > Mammalia > Artiodactyla > Bovidae > Capra > Capra ibex. The sequence goes on from SJYO01029184.1 coordinate 27,700,665, forward strand.
ACCACCGGTAATTATTTGAATTTCCCTTTTCCTACCTGATCAACTACAAATCTCTAAGGAAGAGATAGACATACACTCCTTAGACTTCTAAATTAGGATCAAGATGATTGATCGACTTACGGTCCTCCCCACTCAATGACGGAAAGAGGCTCGGACAAAGGAGTAAACATTTTATTTGTCCAACTGATCAGAGATTTAAGGAAAGTCCGAACTGTCAGATACCTGACAATTGAATAAAAAAATTTGGGTAAAAATTTATCGGTGGGTAGTACATACTTCTCACCACTTCATTTTGACCCCGTCCAATACTCTCCTTTACCTTGTATTCCGCTCAAAAAGAAACGGGTTTATATATAAGAGGGTACTAATGTGTATCGAAATGTTTACGTGCATGCACGACAGAGTGTGTGTGTGTACGTATGTGTGTGTAACATATATTTTATTAGTGGAAGTCTCGTCAGTTGTTCTCTTATTAATATGTCACGGAGATAAACTCAAGACGAAGGTACAGAGAAGCGAATAAATATACTAGGAAATCCAGAATTTATCTTCAACTGTATGGTTTTCACAAACGACTCGGATCTAGGGACGATACTTACTTTCGGAACACCTTTAAGTTCTGATTACACTGGTGTTGGTGATTATTGAGGTGTGTTTTGGTCGTTCATTAAACGGAATTATTGGATTTTCGTGTGAAAAGGTGTATAGTCACAAGTGTAATGACTAAAAAGTACGATCCTTTAATAATATACCTAATAGCTTCAGGTCCTTTAGTACCATATTGAAAAGTAGAACGAGACGTATTTTACCATTACGTATCGAGTCTTTCCTTTTTAACCCAAAGTAAAGTAGAATCTTTCCCGTTTCCTTGTTTGTCTTCTCTTTCTTATAATTTTGACTTAAGTGGGTTGTGTGGACGAGATACGAGGTATTCATCTTTTTTGGTCCGTCAAGGGTTGAGTGCTTTTTTAAAACAGAAGAAGATTCTGTTTTTTTCGTTACTACTCTGTGGATTTTTTTTCCGGTCTTTTATGTTTCAACTGTTGGGTGGATTGAGAGAGGAAAACCGTTTTCCTACTGGTTAATTAGAAGTCAAACCAGAACAGGAACGGGTCTTACAGACAAGGAAAGGTCTCAATAAAACCGAAAATTTCTTATATACCTTACAAAGTAAGACATCTGGTCTGGGAAGTAGTTTCCCTTAATACAGGTAAATTTTTCTCAAAACTCTTGGTCTTTTTATATCTACAGATAAATTATTAAAAAATTTCCTATATACAGATCTAAAAGAAAGGTAAACTCTGATCCTAAATAAAGACGACCCATTCGTCTTACAGTTCCATGACCGGTTTCCGGAGAAGGTGCTTCGACAGAGGTTGATGGGTTCTGAGGTAACCATAAAGGACGGAAACTTGAGAGGTTCCCGACTATGAGACTCAGTGCGTTTGCACAGAAGTTAATATGTCACAGTACATACACCGATACGGAGATAGGTACGGACAGAGAGATGAGTAATATGGAGGCATGGTGAGGACACGGGTTAACGATTGAGATCAGTAAGAATTCCGAAGTTGGACTCGTAACGGTGACGATAAGTTTAATAAGGTGGAGGGTCTTCCCTTTGAACCCCTAGAAAGGAAGTCCGTAACCAATATGAAACTTTTACGGAGATAATGAAGCACAACATTAACATAATAAACCCGGAGTAAAAGGAGGAACGTCACCCTTACCGTGTTGATTACTATGTAATCCCTTTCTGTGTGTATGTGGGGATTGTTTATGACGTCGGTCAGACAGGTCGGAGGGAACCTTATAGGTGACCTGTTTTTCTCACAGACAACTTCACGAGGAGTCTTGTCAGATAATGGTGGACGATAATCACGACGACGGTAGACATTAAGTAGGTTCCTACATCCCTTTAGATCAACGGTACCTCTGGTGACAACGGAAACGAAAAATAATCCTTACCTAAAGTATATATTCCAGAGGATTGATTAAAAGGATCTCTCCCTCTTCATAATTACAGGTGGAGGCAGTCTGGAACAGAAAATTTACGTTAGTGGGAAGGTTCATGTCCGTGAAGTCCTTTAGAGTAGGACTGTTTATCCTAGTTTTACATTACACGATTAGGGAACGAGAGGAGAAATGTTCGACCGACGATGACGTTTTTGATACAGACTCCCGTGGTCGTGCAAAGTAGGACAGAGTAAGAGTGGGAGAGGAAGGTGGGGGAGTGTACTGGGAAAAGGACACCGAACTACTAGATGACGAAACACAAACAAGAGTGTTGGGGTGTTGGAAGGGAAAGAGGGTGGGTACCTTCAGGACCAGCAGAAAACTAGAATGGAGTAGACACTCCAGACAGGACACGTCGACTCGAGTGTGACAGACTACCCTTTGTGTAGAGTCTAAGAATCTTGGTTAACAACATAGGTGTCCTGTAGACACTACTGGGAGCAGACTAACACCCGTTGTAGTCGTTGGTGGTCGACTGGGTTCCCTCTGACCCCGTGTTCGGTTACCAGAGACGTAAAAGGACAAACCGACAAGTCCTCACAGTGACCTGTTTCCATAAGAGAAAAGACGTCCTGGAGTGAACTGAAGATGGAAGAACAGAAGAAATCATTGAAATCCTTTTCAGTCGAGCATTGAAAGAATCAAACAAATTAAGAACTTCAGTCTTCATAAGTGCTAGCCTCCACTGAAAGGAGGTAAATCAAAGTGTTTATGTCTTTCAACTTACTAAAAATATCAGTTGTAGGTAAATGAGTGGACGCAAGATGGTAATTGTAAACCGAGGTAAACGAAACAGTGTGCGTAATCGACTAGAAAACAAGTGAACGTCATGAAACTGAGTCATCGAGACGTATGAATGTGAGAGACATGGATGACCCCAATTTTTTTGGGTGACCCTCGGTCCTTAAGTGACTGTCTATGTTTATTTTCTTTTCCACTCTTTCTACCTTTATATAGGAACTTTTCCAAGATTATTTAATAATTCTCATGTTTTTAAGGATACCGTAAATCCGTCTCAAGTTCCGTTACTTCACAACTAAACCCTGTTTCCATCTCGTAAAAGAAGTCTCTTTATTAAAATCTTCGACTTTCACATTAACTTAAAATTTTCCTCTGAAAGGTTTTACACCTTTCCACACTTATTTTAGATAGTAGATATCTTAGACGTATTTGAGAGATCCCACCTAGAGATTTTGGTGTCCCCCAGAACACAAAACTTATTAAAAACGGAAAATTTTACGGACCAAATATCCCGACTTATACGTTGGTACTTATACAAACACATCTGTCAAAGAGTACTAGCTGAAACATCTAATAGACACCCTTTATTAAATTCGGTGTTGAACGACGGGGGGTACTAGGACACACATAAGTCCCGTTCGTACCATTATGATAAGAGTCGTTTTGACTTGACCCCTTCGTTTTTAAAAACCCCTTTTTTCGGGATGGTCCCTGAAGGATTGAGTCTGGGTTCGGTTTACATAAACCACACGAAAGACAACGGGGTACTTAAAAAGTCTTCAGTTGACATTAGAGTTATAGACTTATACCAGACCACTTATTTTCAACTGACTAACTTACAAGAATATAAAGGTCTGTTAGGGGTTGATATTCCTTGTCCTTACCCTGGGAGCTTTTGATCTATTTATACGACCCTATAAAGTGAAGGCCAAGACCGTAAAACCTCTTACCTGACTCCACCACTAACTACTGAACGACGGGTGGTAGTTACCTCTGGAACACAAGAGGAAGAGGTGGAGGTACTTACTCAAAACCTTACGAGACAACCTTTTTCGAATACGGTTCATTCCTCCACCCCCCAACTGATCAGTCACCAGTCCGATGTGTTCCCTTCCTTCCAGTATAAGTAGGAACCCTTGAGTATGAGTACGGGAGGGTCGAATCGAAACCCACCCTACAGTCCGTCTAGGTTCCGTCACGAAACCTGGACCCTGACCGGGAGGTATTAAAATCTATTCTTTCTTTATTCGACAAGGTTAAAGGTAATTTGGGGATGGACGAGGGAGTTTTTCCACGGGGGAAAGACTCCGATTAGATTCCTAGTGTACTGTAATACCGGAGTCTAAAGGAGGAACAGATTATAAATGACCATTTTTCTTCAAAGTACGTACCTGAATCCAGTTGTATCGGATTCGGATCTTTATACTGATACCAGAGTTTTAGAGAGAGGAAGACACGGATCTCTTTTCGATCGACCATTCCTGACGGACACGTTCGTCACAAGATTAAAACTCCCTTGTTCTACAGGATCTGAACCTTTTTATTAAAATGTTTCTATTGAAACGTATAAACGAGGATCCGAGGAACCGACAATACTTCGGGAACTACCAGACTGGTGGTCACTATAGTAACACCTGAAGTGACCATGTGACCGACTTTGACAACTGTACGTCTTCCCTTCTATGTGACTAGAACAACTCCTCTTCATGTTCGACAAATTTCTTGACATGTTCTGTAAATGGTTTCCTCCAGACTAGACAACGAGGTAACTCCAAACATGAGTAGTTTTGGTGAGAAATGAGTGAAAACCACCTCCTCTGGTACTGTAAATCACACCTTGTACTGGGATTGGGACCTCTAGGTTCTGTTCGGTGACACTTTGAGTCTTTCGATTGTTATCTGTGACTCGGGACCACGTCTCCGATTCCTATACATTGCATAGTAGGAAAACATGGTCAGTAAGGTTGGACCACTACGTCGTAAGTTCGTCTATATTTATCGGAGACGATTTAATAAGGAGGATGGACACGAGGACTTACACCTCCAATATCGACAAACGAGTTTCTTAATTGGTCAGGGGGCTTTAAGACTACGAGAAGTGTAGTTACATGATGGTACTCAGTAAACATAACAAACTCAACAATATAATTTAATAAACGAAGAAAAGGAACGGAACGAAACACAGTTCAATCCGTCGTCCTTGTTTAAAGGTACATGTATTCTCTTGATCAAAGTTGGTATGACCACATTTGGTTAGTTCCTTCTCCTCCTCGGTTCGGAACCGAGAGGGTCAAGAACACGGGAATACATACAAAAAAACAAGAGTCAAAGGACTGGTCCTCCTTGTTCTTCAACTTTGACTAACCCCAGACGACTTCCCGGTATGGATGTGGTACTGACTATAAGCGTTCTAAGCGGAACCTCTTTCTGAACACCTCCAGAAGTCATGACTCTTCGACATATACTAAGCAGATTCCTTGGGAAACCCTTCTGTCCTTACCTCACCGGGGACCTCACTCTACACTCACCGAAAGATGAAACTACCGACGTAGGGGGTTTGTGATACGGAAGAGGGTTAGGGTAGGGAGTCCGACGATCACCCGACAGTTACGAATGACTGTAGACACCCAGGAAGAACCCGTACCTCAGACACTGAATCGATTGTCATTTTGTTTCGACAGGGTTAGGAGTACGTAAGACAAGGAAACCGTAGGACGAAGGACATCCTGCAGTCACCGTTTGTATGACCGAATAAGGAAACAAGTAAACGGAAATCAAGACTTCTCACCGTTGTTGACTGACGTCTTCTAGCGTTCTTGGACCCCTAACAATACAGACTACTACCTCTCAAAACCATTCTTCAAAAGACACGATTCTCTTAACTCCGAAAGTGTACCTTGACGTCCCCATCTATAATTCATGGTAGAAGTAAAGAAAGAGGACGTGAGGAAGGTAAGTCCTACTCGGATCTCCTGAAAACGGCGTTGAAGGTACTTGAGTTACAGACGGCGTTACACTTGTTGGGTGAAAAACCGGTGTTCCTCGACCTCAGCCACCACCCTACGACCTGACACTTACTACTAGGGGATTACTTAGCAAGTCCTCCGACGATATTGTTGGCACTATGGAAGGACGTCTTAGGGGTCCAAACTTGGTTTAAGAAAGACAGAAGTTCAATAGTTCCGTTATCCCGAAAGGACCACCGAGTCTGTCATTTCTTAGACGGACGTCACGTCCTCTGGACCCAAGTTAGAGACCCAGTCCTTCTGGGGGACCTCTTCCCTTACCGTTGGGTGAGGTCATAAGAACGGACCTCTCAAGGTACCTGTGCCCAACGTTTGTCAGTCTGTGTTGACTCGTTGATTGTGAAAGTGAAAAGTGATAGTTCCGTTATCCTTCGGTCCAGAGTGAAACCTTACAAAGAAACTGTAGTTAAGAGGGTGACCGGTGATAACATATTATAAGTAGTTGGTTCTACTTCTCCCTACCCGAGTCTACGAACATTCCGTGTCATCTGACACAGAAAAACGTCTCTACACTAAACCGTTGTAATAGTTTAGGTTCGGTGGAGGAGACCGACGGAGAGAGAACCGATATAACGACCATACGAAACTGTGAGGGACGGAGGAACACTACCGGGGTGTAACCTCTCTTTCCTAGACGAGAAACTACGAAAGAGTTAAGAAAATTTATAGAAATGACGGCTTAACGAGGGACCCCACGTGTGAATGATATACACAGGAGAAAGAGTCCGTCCACTAAGAGGACTTGGGGGAGTAATACTGAGGGAAAGGACCAGATCTTAGGGTCCAGTAATAAGGGTCCTAAACTTAGTGATGTTATAGCTACTTGGGTAAGGGAAGTGGAGGGTAATGTTACGATACGGTCCACTATGTAATCTCCAGTTCGGGTCCGTGTAGAGTTTCGTTTTAAATGTTTGTAGGTTTCGGACTTGGATATTATTGGAACTACGAAATTAGGTGTTTACACGACTACTCGATTGGGTGTCCTCTGTTCTTAAGACTGACATGACGTCGGAATCGGTGCTCACAAAAGAAAGGTACTTGGAGTAACCGTCGGTAAAACTTTCTATGATTTAAACCACCCGACGAAATGAATTGAGTATGAAAAGAGAAAAGGAAGATGGAATTAACAGGGATTTCTCTTCTTTCGAGGATAATGGTGGAGGGAAGTAAATGTTGGGACCTTTACGAAAGTAACAGTCCGTGTATATGGTTTGACTACTTTACCCGAAAAAACCGAAGTCACAATTTCACAGAAGTGTCCTATCTAGATACCCCCGGAACACTTGGATACTAAAAAGTAGACAAAGGACAAAGAAAGATCCTCCCTTTCTTTCTGTGTGTGTGAGTGTGTGTGTATGTGTCTGTATATATGTGTGTGTCTTTGTCTCTGTCTTTGTCTTTTTCTCTCTCTATTTCTCTCTGTCTCCTTCTCTCTTTTTATCCTCCGGGAAACCTGAATGAAGGGTTACCGTACTAAGGGGTTTAATACAAACCTTTCAGAGGTTGTGTCGGGACATCGAAGGGATATTAGCACTATCGTTTCGTAGTTAAGTGGTTCCTTGACGTAGGTTGACGAGGGTGTTCAGTGTGTAGACCCTACCGTTTTTCTCCAATCGGATCCCCTTACGACGACACAGGCCAATTCAGTTTGTTCTTACGAAAGACAGAAACATAAGAACTAAAAAGGATACATGTTGAAATTTTTATTCCTCTATTAACCCCTTTTTTCTGGTTCTCGGATTCGTTATTAACTAATTTTCTTTCGTATGGGAGAAACCTTAGTCTGCGGACCCGTACTTCAACACAGAGAGTTGTGTACGACTTACGGTATCCCTCTTTGTTTGTAATCTTAAGTGTCAATCGTTCAGTTACTTAATAGGTTCCAAAGTAACAGACCAGTCACCGTTTCGGGTCTTGTATTGGGTCGAGAGACGAAACTCTCCATCTCACAAGGTGGGACTGTAAACTCGACTGGGTCGATTTTGTCTTCACACGATTGATTTGAGGAACCACCGGAGAAAAGAGATCATGTAGAAGTGACACGGTCTCCTACTCGTGTTCCAGTAGTACAGAGATGTCGTTTTCCTGGACGCGTGAATGGCGGCGTACCCTTCTGGACTGTTAATGTAGTAGCCGAAACTCGAGAAGTTCCATTTTTATCCGGAAACCTCGTCTCTGTCATTACCGTTTATCACAGTTTTAATCTTACGGAACCCCAATTCCCTTAATTCTTACCACCTCCCTACTTCGATCATTCTCCTGGATCTTAGAAGATTTTGGTTTTTTTTTTTTTTTTGGTTGATACTATACTCACGTTACCTCGTAAAGGAAGAGAACGTAAAGGTCCACCTTAACTTGGCGTTTAAGGCGGAGGTGGTGGAGATGTAAGTCCTCGCACGGCCCTGGAGGTGAATGTAACTGTGCGCGTGACACAAAGACTCGTTCATGGACTTCTTCCCGTTGATGCACGACCAGGGTTGGTACAAGGTTGTACCGGCATGGTCGCTCAAGGAGGACTCTTAGAAGACACTTCACGGACAGGTCGAGTCCACGGCAAAGGAACCGGTCGGGACGGTTGAGGATAAGACCCGAAACGGAGGTTCAGGATTGGGGTAACCGGGAGAGGGGGATCTACCTATGAGTCTCCCGGTTCAACACGTTCAGTCCAAATTGACTTTACTACCGTCCTGTTGACACAGAGTTTTTCCCCACCAAACACTCCTTAAGGAGCACCTCCAGACCCGAAGTCACGAGACTCGACGGTAAATTCCTCTTGCCCGGATATCGGATTCAAAAAGGCGAATATAAAATAGAAGACAAGAGACCGACTGAGAGAGAAGAGAATTTGTCGACCGGGAGGAGTAACGTAGAGAGAATACAAGACTCACGACCCAGTGGTTTCGATGGAAAAGTGGGGTCGGGACGGATGAGACTAGAAATAGAAGACCCGGAATTTCGTTCCCCTTTCCTTTTGTATGGGTATTTTGTATTCGGTACAGACCCCTCCTTACCCGATCCGGGGAACCGTAAAGTACAAAAAGTTGTTACTCCAGACGAAACCGATCGGAAAGAGGAGTAGTTTCCCGTAAGCAGCACCTACTGCACAGAAGGAAAACTACAAGGTCCCTCGACTGATACCTGTACGGGTTCTACAGGACGACCTTAGACCGAGCACCGATGGGGTTCCAACAGTGGGTCTAGTGCCACGTATCGCGACTCCCGGACCTCTTCTTCATACGGTTACTTTCATTCTTTACGTGCCGACAGACCCTTTCGTTTTACGTCGAAGTGAATAACGTATATACTAATCTTTTCTACCAGTGTCTACTCAGAGAGGTCACCATAAAAGTTACATCTTTTCAGTCTTACCGACAGTTGGTTCAATCCTTTTGCCCTATATCTATTTGTTCCAGGATGACATATCGTGTCCCTTGATATAAGTTATAGGACACTATTTGATATTAGTTTTTCTTATCAATTTTTATCACATATATATAACATATGTATTTTATATATTTATATGTATATATAAATTTCCTAACATATAACATATATATACATATATATAAATTTCCTATATATATATACTTACACATATATATATATTTCCTAACTGTCTTTTCAAACAAACCCAAAAAGGTGCTGTAGAATGTCTTTTGGACTTGTTTGTAAAACTGATATTACTTAGTGAAACGATATATCATCTGTGATTGTGATACAACATTTAGTTGATATTAAGTTAATTTTTCCTCTTTTACCCTATATTCACAGAAACCCCCTCCGGACAGATCATAAGTAAAAATATAGGAAGATATTTTATATCTTTTCTTTTCCTTTCATCTGTGGTTTCAGGATCCAGTAAGATGATTGGTCCACAATACAATTTTCAGGGACTCATCTGAATCACTCTAGTAAAACTGATAGGTGTTTCTCCTGAAAAGTAGTGACGTAAGTTTTATTACCAATGAAACAAAGTCGACATTTGGGTATAAACTAGTAGTTTACACCTTTCCTTCTTCAAGCAAGAGGACAGGTTTTCTTGTGGCAAGTACGGTAAAAACTGTGGGTCCGGTAAAAGATGTCTTCCTGGTGACTGTAAGGATAATATCAAGTCCATTCCTACACTTGTCCCTGGTCGTCTCACCGAGGATAAGTGATGATCTATGATCTACTAGGGTTCACGTAGTGTCTACTGATCCTAGGTCTCGTTCCAAATAAAACCCAATAAACAAAACATGAGTCTATGGAGGGTGATCCGTGTTAGTGACTGAAGGAATACTTACAGGTAAGATTTATAGAAGAGGAGGTGTATAAAGTGACACCGATGTTTGGGTGTACGACAGTCTAAGTGTACGATTGTATCCGTGCCGTTTAAGGGTACATCCCTTCGTATACGGTCAAGTGTACCGGGAGTTGGACGATCCAGTCCTACCTAGTGATACCAAACCGACACAAGGGGACTGAATGACGAAGACTGGTCGACGGTTCAAACTAGGACTTGAGACGAAAAGTAGAGACGAGAAACTCCATGAAAGGGGGATGAGTCTCGTCATAAGCCCTTTTCAGGAACCAAAAATTTGTCGGGAAAGATTCAGGTCGTAATCCAAGGTGTACGGTGTCCCCGTCTCAGGTCACAGTGTCTCCCAATGAGTGGAAGTGGGACAACCGAACAGAGAGGTCCATACCTTGTTCGCTTTCAAGACACTAGTCAAGAACCCGGTTCAATGGGACCTACGACTGGGGTCGCTGACGGCACTTGATTTCAGCGACATGGACGCGTTCTTCCCACCGGGTTGGCGGTTTCACTTCGTTCCGGTGTAGTCGAAGTTCCAATAAAGCTCGCTACTGGAGTGACTCGAGATTTACAGGTCGAGGTCCCTTCGGACTGTCTCGAGAAGGTAGGAAAGTAAAAGACAGTCTACGATCTAAAATAGATTCTAATGGTTAGAAAACTCTCTTTTTAATTGTCATTAATTGAAAGGAAAAGAAGACTATTTAAGGGATATGGAGAGCTAGACTCATCGTATTCATCGATGTATTGGATAAATGGAGGTCGTCGACCTGTCCCCCTCCACTGTCAGGGTAGACCTCTAATCTACCTACAACCGGTTCTATTTTCTAGAGACCCCGAAGATCCCCACTCTCAGCTCGTCCTGTTGTAGTCGGACCTATGAGATGGTTACGGTAACGGCAAAAGTCCAGGGGTTATACAGAGGGGACATCCCGTATAACTCCTTCCCCTTCCCCACTAACTCCGGTTCGTCCAGATCGGACTGTAGGGTCGAGGACTGACTTGTGATGTCGTCAGGGTCGTCGTAAAATATGTCGTGGGTCTCAGACCAGTATACAGGGGTCGGGAATGGCGCTAGTGATGGTGGTGGTAGTCGGTTGTGGTGGTAGGTAGAGGTGGAGACCTTTCTCATCAGGACGGGATTAAGTTCAGTGGGGGTGTCATCCAAAATGGAAGTACAACTCCTTCGAAGGATCCACGAATTAGTTCTCGATCTCAAGGGACTCCGAGTCTGTCACCTTTCCCGGGCTCGAGGTCGAGGTACCTTTGGTCGACACACGGTGTTCTCCCTTTTCACCTTCTTCGACGTCACCCTCTGTTTCGGAGCCAGGGGGTGGGTAGGTGTGTGTGGATGTGAGTGTGTGCGCGTGTACCCGCGCGTGCTTGATGGTAAGTCCGTCAGTCACCCGTTCTCCTTTCTACTTATTCCTGGTGTGTCCTAGTTTCTTACTCTCAGGTAGGTCCGCATCAAGTCGGTCAAACCCCGGGGACTGACGTAACACTTTGGAGGACGACGACGATCCAAATGTTTGTTCGGGTAACGGGACACGGAAGATTATAGTAACCATGACTTCTGGGGTAGACCCCCGAACTCGGGAGAGTCCGAAGGGTCGACCCTTCGTAGTGAGGGACCCCCACAAACAAACAGGAGAACATAAAAAAGTCAGGAAGATGTCTTAAAAGAGACTTTACAAGAAGGGAGGTGAAGTAGATAGTTGTAAAATGGGGAGGAAGTTCCGGGTCGTATTTACGGTGTAGGAGGTACTTCGGAGAGGGGTAGGAGGTTGGAGGTGGAGGATCTTATAGAGTTACGAAGACGTTATTACTTATGTTACTGTATCGACATCGGGAATCAAATCAAATCGTGCATTAGTAAATTTTTTAATAAAACATCTAATAAAAATCGAGAGAGAAAGGATAGCGCAAAAAGTGAGATTGAAGAGGTGACGGAGGTGACGTTACGGAATGTATTAGGTTTCGTGTTATTTTAAGTGTAAATTAATTGACTGGTCAGAACTGAACTAAACCGCCGTGGCCTCTCTACCGTTCTCATCGGTAGACGTCTCTGAGTAAACCCTCGACAAGTTCCCCACCCTACACCCCACTCCCTTCCCTATGAACCACATTGGACTCAGGTCCGTACTCAGACTACTTACACCTTCGGAACCGAGATAAGTAGGACCACCCCCACCCCGACCATCTAACCTCTTCCCCCAAGGAAAAGATCAACCCTATAAACACACCACGGGCCCCAATGTACCAAAACTTTGGGGAGACTCTAACCTGAGTTCCGGTTTCAATGTCACCGGTCCAGTAAGTTCTGAAGTGAGTGAGGACGGTGTGAGTTGAAGTGGAGACGGGTAAAATCCCATCCGACACTTCTTTTAAGGAATAAGGAACTCGAGACGGAGGGCTGTCCTCTCCTACGGGTACGTTTCCTCCGTAGGGGTTCGAGGTGTCCTGACAGAAGTTCGTGTCAAGAGTAAGGGACAGGAACGTTCCGATTGGGTCTGTGTGATCTCTACTTAAGGATTCAGGTCCTACAAAGGTCCGTCTTTGAAACAGTCTTTACTTCATAGGTTATGTCTATTACATTATCGAGAGATACCAGTGGTCTACCGTGATACTATAGTGCTAATTTGAGTTTACGCGATGGTAAAATTCTTACTCTTAAAAAAAGGGATTATTTTTCCATCTTTTTCTTTTCCTGATTGTCAAAAAACTAACAGACGATAGACAGTCTGAGGTCCGCGATACGAAATTTTTACTCTTGAATAGACTTAAGTGAATTTGCATACTTCACAACAGTAACAGAGACAAAAAGTTTTTACTGTACTTCCTTGTCTCTCCGATTTATTGTACATTTATTATTGTTGAGTTCCAACGATCAGTCATTAATATATTACTAATAATTAGTCTATTATCACAGGTAAACTACGGATTTTGAACTCGAAAAAGTACTTTTATACGACAGAGGTCTTTCACCATTGTATAAGGGATGTAGACATAATGGTGGACACATAGGTCTCTTTTTCACACGTTTATCGTGTGGTTTACAAAGAGAGTCTTAGGAATGGAGAGATTGAATATATGAGTACACATATGAATTCATACGTGTATATATTACAGTCAGTTGGACCAGAAGGGTCTTATTTAGGTCACGTACTTGTACATAGTTATACATAACCTATTACTGTATTTACTGAAAGTTTTATTATTGCGACCCACTTTCTTCATTCCCCCCTTTTCCCACGTAGGACGGACCAAGGTAAGTGTATTTTAGAGTTTTTACGTCTGATGAGATAGTCAAATCAAGACAAGTCAAGTCAGCAAGTCAGTACAGGCTGTGACGCTGGGGTACTTAGCGTCGTGTGGTCCGGAGGGACAAACAGTGGTTGAGGGCCTCAAGTGGGTTTGAGTACAGGTAACTCAGTCACTACGGTAGGTCGGTAGAGTAGGAGACAGCAGGGGAAGAGGAGGACGGGGGTTAGGGAGGGTCGTAGTCCCAGAAAAGATTACTCAGTTGAGAAGCGTACTCCACCGGTTCATAACCTCAAAGTCGAAGTCGTAGTCAGGAAGGTTACTTGTGGGTCCTGACTAGAGGAAATCTTACTTGACCAACCTAGAGGAACGTCAGGTTTCCTGAGAGTTCTCAAAAGAGGTTGTGGTGTCAAGTTTTCGTATTTAAGAAGTTGCGAGTCGAAAGCAGTGTCAGGTTGAGAGTGTAGGTATGTACTGGTGACCTTTTTGGTATCGGAACTGATCTGCCTGGAAACAACCGTTTCATTACAGACGTAGACTTATACGATAGATCCAACCAGTATTGAAAGGAAGATGAGATATCACTACATTTTAAAGAGTAACCAACGGACCCCTCCACCCTTGTCCTCTCTTCTTTCTTTATGTTTCATTGGACTCCTAGTAAACCCCACATTACTAATCCAAGTAATAAGACTTTGAAACACATAGTTAACAGGTCAACCGATGTGTTGACAGATACACGTACGATTCAGTGAAGTCAGAACAGACTGAGAAGCGCTGGGATACCCGGTATTGGGTGGTCCGTGAAGACGGGTATCCTAAGAGGTCCGTTCTTATGACCTCACAGAACGGTACGGAAGGAGGTTCCCTAGAAGGGGTGAATTCCTACCTTGGTCAGACAATCCAGGGGACGTAACAGTCGGTCCAAGAAATGATGATCGTGGTTGACCCTTCGGATGAGTTAACAGACGTAAAGAGTTTGCGTTGACTTAAAAATCATATTTATTTAAAAATTCTTTATTTCGGAATATTGTGAAATGGTAGAGGGAGATTAGAAAGTTTAAAAGTACGTATAGTATAGACTCATGTATTTGTTAAGGAGGTCTGTTACAATGTTAAAAAACGAAAGTTGTCCGGATGTATAAATTTTCTTGAATTTCCTCTACTTTATCATAAAATATAAACGGTAAAACAAAGTGAAGAAATGAGGGTTTCAAGGTTCTAAGAGAAATCATAGTAAATATAAGTGGGACTTCTTGAGGGACATCGTAAAGAAAATCTCGACAACTACTTAAGAGAGTCAAAAAGGAAGTAGACTCCTATAGAAATAAAACGGAAATAAAGACTTCTTATAAAAACAACCTATATCTCAAGTCCCAACCGTCAATAAGGGAAATTCACTAAATTTCTGTAATAAGATAAGACGGGAGGTACCTAAGACTACTCTTTAGGTGTCATAAAGTTTAAAAAGAATAATAATACACATAATACACAGTAAAACGTGATATACGAAAGTTTTAAAAGAAAAAGAAATCACAAGTCGTCATAACAATAGATAAATCCGTCCTAAAAGAAATACAAATGTATAAACCTAAAGTGACTCAAAAACTTACATATTTATACAGAAACTAGTTTAAAACCCTGTAAAGGTCGTCAATAAAAAAGTTTTTAACGACATGGTTAAGGAAAAAGGTAAGGGAGACCTAGAACACTACACTTATACTTTAGAAAAATGTAACAGGGTCTCTAGAACCTTCAAAACAAGTATTAATCTAAAATTAATTTCTATGTGTATCACACTTACTAAACTATCTTTATGTACATCTCTTGACAATCTATGGTTCCTCCATGTGTGTTAGGGTCCCTAGTCATTTCCGAAAGACCTTCCACTACAGATTCGACTTTAGACTACCTACTTATGTTAACCGGTTTACTTCTTCCCTCCTTGGTTGTCAACGTCCATCACTCTTACTACACACGTTCACGTCTCTGAACGTTCCCTTGTACGTGACAAACCTCTTTTCGTTAAGCAATGTCAACTTTGTATACCACGGTCACACCTTTGCTACTTTCCACTACAAGTTCCTCATTTGTCTTACTTAGTACTCTCCAACATATAAAATCCTCCCCTTCAAAACCGAATTATATAGGACTCCTGTTAACCCTTCGTCTTTTTTTTTTAAGTTACAGTCACCTTAAAAAATAAGATCAAGACACTTTGTACGGTAACCATTAAACCATCCCTAACGTAACTTAGACATCTAACGAAACCCATCATGTCAGTAAAAACGTTATAACTAAAAAGGTTAGGTTCTTGTACCATATAGAGAGGTAGAGAAACACAGTAGAAACTAAAGAAAGTAGTCACAGGATATCAAAACACGTATGTGTAGAAAGTGGAGGAACCCATCAAAATAAGGATCCATAAAATAAGAAAAACAACGTCACCATTCACCCTAACAAAGGAATTAAAGAGAAATCGAAGAAAAAATAAGAAAAACGAAAAGACTTAAAAGAGTTCAAAGACATTACTTGTATATAGTAAAAAATAATACTGTTAAAATTATTTTTTCTATTGTGTATAGTAATTTGAGTGGTTAAATTTCACATGTCAACTTACCAAAAACCAAATAAATGTCTCAACTCGTCGATAGTAGTGTTAGTTAAAAATCTTCTTAGAGTAGTGAAGGTTTTTCTTTACGATATGAGGGGTGACGAAGGATTAGGGGAAGAGGAGGTGAAATCTTTTGGTGATTAGATGAAAAGGAACACCGAGTCGACCATTTCTTAGGTGAACGTTACGTCCTCTAGACCCAAGTTAGTGACCCAACCCTTCTATGGGACCTCTTCCCTTTCCGATGGGTGAGGTCATAAGACCGGACTTCTTAAGGTACCTGACATATCAAGTACCCCAGAGTTTCTCAGTCTGTACTCCTTCGTTGAAAGTGAAAGTGTTAGATGAAAGACACAGATACCTAAACGGATAAGACGTGTAAAGAACAGTTATCTTAATATGTTTCACACTGAAAAACACACACCGAAGAAAATAAATCATGTTATAAAAGTTCCGAGTAGATGTGACATCGTACCTAATTATAAAGTAAAGAAATATAGAGGTCTACCAGAAGGGTTGGGTCCTTAACTTGGGTCCAGCGGACGCAACGTCCGTCTAAGAAAGGCTTACCCTCGATATCCCCTTCGGGGTTATAAGGTAACATACCTGTATGGTGTAAAGTAAATAACTGAGTGGTGAACTACCTTTGAACCCAACGAAGGGGAAGAACCGATAACACTTTTTACAACGATACTTGTAAACACATGTGTAAAAAGAACCCGGTACATAAAAGTTAAGAAAACCCATACATCGATCCTCACCTTAACAACCTAGTATGTTATTGACATACGAATTGGCAAACTCATTGACTGGCTAATAAATGGTTTCATAGACGTGGTAAAACGTATGGGGGAGTCAAGTCAAGTTAAGTCAAGTCAGCGAGTCAGCACAGGCTGAGAAACGCTGGGGTACTTAACGTCGTACGGTCCGGAACGACAGGTAGTGGTTGAGGACCTCAAGTGAGTCTGAGTACAGGTAGTTCAGTCACTACGGTAGGTCGGCAGAGTAGGAGACAGCAGGGGAAGAGGAGGACGGGGTTAGGAAGGGTCGTAGTCTCAGAAAAGGTTACTCAGTTGAGAAGTGTACTCCACCGGTTTCATGACCTCGAAGTCGAAATCGTAGTAAGGAAGGTTTCTTTAGGGTCCCGACTAGAGGAAGTCTTACCTGACCACCCTAGAGGAACGTCAGGTTCCCTGAGAGTTCTCAGAAGAGGTTGTAGTGTCAAGTTTTCGTAGTTAAGAAGTCGTGAGTCGGAAGAAGTGTCAGGTTGAGAGTGTAGGTATGTACTGGTGTCCTTTTTGGTATCGGAACTGATCTGCCTGGAATCAGCCGTTTCATTATAGAGGCGAAAACTTATACGACAGATACAACCAGTATTGAAAGGAAGGTTCCTCATTCGCAGAAAATTAAAGTACCGACGTCAGTGGTAGACGTCACTAAAACCTCGGGTCTTTTTATTTCAGACTGGGACAAAGGTGACAAAGGGGTAGATAAAGGGTACTTCACTACTCTGGTCTACGGTACTAGAAACAAAAGACTTACAACTCGAAATTCGGTTGAACAAGTGAGAGGAGAAAGTGAAAGTAGTTCTCCGAAAAATCAAGGAGAAGTGAAAGACGGTAGTCCCACCACAGTAGACGTATAGACTCCAATAACTATAAAGAGGGCCGTTAGAACTAAGGTCGAACACAAAGAAGGTCAGGTCGTAAAGAATATTACATGAGACGAATATTCAATTTATTCGTCCCACTGTTATATGTCGGAACTACATGAGGAAAAGGATAAACCTTGGTCAGACAACAAGGTACAGGTCAAGATTGACAACGAAGGACTGGACGTATGTCTAAAGAGT
>SJYO01029184.1:27718479-27731913 GCA_006410555.1 Capra ibex
CCACCAGACCATAAGGGTAGAGAAAGTCTTAAAAGGTGTCAAATGACACTAGGTGTGTCAGTTTCCGAAACCGTATCAGTTATTTTGTCTTTATCTACAAAAAGACCTTGAGAGAACGAAAAAGGTATTACCACCTCTCCAGACTGTCTTACACCAGGTGACCTCTTCCCTTACTGTTTGGTGAAGTCATAAGAACGGAACTCTTGGGGTACTTGTCATACTTTTCCGTATTACTATCCTATGACTTTCTCCATGAGGGGTCCAGTCATCCACAGGTCATACGATGACCTCTAGTCACCTCTTTATTGAGGTCTTTCTTACTTCCCTACCTCGGTTTCGTTTTTGTTATGGGTCGACACCTACACTGACCACTATCTTCGTTCTAGGCTACGACATTTCTCGTTATAACGTATCCTTGGACCTTACAGTCCAGGTACTTAGTTCCGTTTATCCTTCACCAGTTTGTTCTCTACCGTTCTCACTTGCAGTTGTAAGATCCTTAGTCACTTGATTTTACCTGACCTTACCCACTTAAATTGAGTCTACTGGTAATATAGATGATGACGTCCGTCCTTAGGGAGTCTTCTTTACCTCATCGGTAGTACCAGTTGTTCTCAGACTTTACGTCATGAACCTATGTTAGAGTTTTTGCTGTCTTAATAGAGACAAGTAAAGGTTCCGTTTAGTAAGTTATAGTGCCAATAGGTTCAGATACGGGGTTGGTCATTGTGATTTCTTCGACTTCAACTTGCCAAAATACTTCTGGATGTTCTGGAAAATCTTGATTGTGGGTTTTCTCTACAGGAAAAGTAATATCCCCTGACCTTATGTTTTCATCCTTCAGCTCTTTGTGGACCTCATTGTCCGTATGGGGGATCGTCACGTATTTCTAAGGTCAAAAAGGTGTAGAAACGGTTATTAACAATAATAGACAGAAGATATAATGAAGATGGGATCACCCATACTTCAACGGTAGAGTACCAAGAATAAACGTAAAGAGACCGAAACCTACCTGAGACTCTCAACCACTACCTGTCCCTCCGGACCGTACGACGTTAATTACCCCAGCGTTTCTCAACCTGTGCTGACTCGTTGACTTGTCTTGTCTACCGATTATTACAACTCGTAGAAAAATACACGAATAACCGGTAAACATGTAGAAAAGAACTTTTCATAGATAAGTTTAGGAAACAGGTAAAAAATTAAACAAACAGAAAAATAATGACTCAACACACACACACACGATTCAGCGAAGTCAGTACAGGTTGAGAAACGTTAGGATACCTGATACCGGACAGTCCGAGGAGACAGGTACCCTAAGGGGTCCGTTCTTATGACCTCACCCAACGGTACGGGAGAAGGTCCCCTAGAAGGACTGGGTCCCTAGATTGGGTACAGAGAATACAGAGGACGTAACTGTCCACTCGAGAAACGGTGATCGCGGTGGTATCCACGGGAAATATATAAGACCTAGATTAAGTAAAATGTCTATACATTAAAACCTTTATATGGGAGGGTAAGACACTCAACAGAAAAGGTAAACTACCACAAGAAACAAAAAAAAAAAATTATATTTAAACAAATAAAATTAACCTCTGATTAATGAAATGTTATAACACAACCAAAACGGTACGTAGTTATACTTAGACGGTGCCCACAATTGGATTCTCTCTCCGTGTATCCACCTTCAGGAACCCGACTCTAGAAGAACAATGTCCTAGTGAGATGGAGTTATGGCTTCCACAATCAATTAAAAAAAAAGACAAAATGAAAATAAATAAAAAAATGAAATGTTATAACATAAGTAAAACGGTATGTAGTCGTACTTAGACGATGTCCATATGTACACAAGGGATAGGACTTGGGGGGAGGGTGGAGGGAGGGGTATGGTAGGGAGACCCAGTAGGGTCACGTGGTCGGGGCTCGTAGGACATAGCACGTAGCTTGGACCAGACCGCTAAGCAAAGTGTATACTATAATATGCACAAAGTTACGGTAAGAAGGTTTAGTAGGGTGGGAGTGGAAGAGGGTGTCTCAGGTTTTCTGACAAGATATGTAGACACAGAGAAAACAACAGAACGTATGTGCCAATGTAATGGTAGAAGGATTTAAAGTATATATACACAATCATATGACATAACCACAAAAAGAAAGACCGGATGAAGTGATATTATCCGAGGTCAAAGTAGGTAGAGTAATTTTGACTAAGTTTATATAAGAAAAATTACCGACTTATTATGAGGTAACACATATACATGGTGACGAAAGAATAGGTAAGTAGACGACTACCTGTAGATCCAACGAAGGTACAGGACCGATAATATTTGTCACGACGCTACTTGTAACCCCATGTGCACAGAAAGTTAAGACCAAAGGAGCCACACATATGGGTCGTCACTCTACCGACCCAGTATTCTGTCAAGATAAAGGTCAAAAACTTCCTTAGAGGTGTGACAAGAGGTATCACCGACATGATCAAACGTAAGGGTGGTTGTCACATTCTCCCAAGGGAAAAGAGGTGTGGGAGAGGTCGTAAATAACGAACATCTGTAAACCTAGTGTCGGTAAGACTGACCACACTTTACCATGGAGTGACACCAAAACTAGACGCAAAGAGACTATTACTCACTACAACTCGTAGAAAAGTACACAAACAATCGGTAGACATACAGAAGAAACCTCTTTACAGACAAATCCAGAAACCGGGTAAAAAACTAACCCAGTAAATAAAAAGACCTCATCTCGACATCCTCAACGAACATATAAAAACTCTAATCAAGAAACAGTAAATGAAGTAAACGATAATAAAAGAGGGTAAGACTTCTGACAGAAAAGTGGAACACATATCAAAGGAAACAACACGTCTTCGAAAATTAAAATTAATCCAGGGTAAACAAATCAAAACGAAAATAAAGGTCATAAGACCCTCCACCCAGTATCTCCTAGGACGACACTAAATACAGCCTCCCACAAAACGGATACAAGAGGAGATTCTCAAAATATCAAAGACCAGAATGCAAATCTAGAAATTAGGTAAAACTCAAATAAAAACACATACCACAATCTTTCACAAGATCAAAGTAAGAAAATGTTCACTAACTAGTCAAAAGGGTCGTGGTGAACAATCTCTAACAGAAAAGATGTAAAATATAAAAACGGAGGAAACAGTTTCTATTCCACAGGCATCCACGCACCCAAATAGAGACCCGAAAGATAAGACAAGGTAACTAGATATAAAGACAGAAACACGATCATGGTATAACAGAACTACTGACACCGAAACATCATCTCGGACTTCAGTCCGTCCAACTAAGGAGGTCAAGGTAAGAAGAAAGAGTTCTAACGAAACCGATATCTCCAAAAAACATAAAGGTGTGTTTAACACTTTAACAAACAAGATCAAGAGACTTTTTATGGTAACCATCGAACTATCCCTAACGCAACTTGGATATCTAACGAAACCCAACATATGAGTACAAGTACTATAACTAAGAAGACTAGGTACTCGTGTCATATAAAGAGGTAGATAATCAAAGGAGAAACTAAAGGAAGTGGTCACAAAGTATCAAAAGATATATATCCAGAAAACAAAGAAATCCATTTATATAAGGATTCATAAAATAACAAAAGTAACGTTACCACTTACCTTAACAAAGGAATTAAAGAGATACAAGAGTATTAATCACATATCCTTACGTTCCCTAAAGACATACAACTAAAATATAGGACGTTGAAGTGATATAAGTAACTAATCGAGATCATTAAAAGACCACCTCAGAAATCCCAAAAGATACATCTCCTAGTACAATAGACGTTTGTCACTCTCGAAATGAAGAGAAAAGGTTAAATCTAAGGAAAATAAACAAAAACACGAGACTAACGACACCGGTTTTGAAGGTTTTGATACAACTTGTCATCACCATTCTCACCCGTGGGAACAGAACAATGACTGAAATCCCCTTTACGAAAGTTAAAAAGTGGTAACTCCTATTACAAACGACACCCAAACAGTATATATCGAAAATAATACAACTCCATACAAGGAAGATAAGGACGAAAGACCTCTCAAACATAGTATTTACATACAACTTAAAACAGTTTCCGAAAGAGACGTAGAATAACTCTATTAGTATACCGAAAATAAAAAGTTAAACAATTACACCACATAAGGTAACCAACTAAACACCTATAACTTCTTAGGAATGCAGGGACCCTATTTCGGGTGAACCAGTACTACATACTAGAAAAATTACACAACAACCTTAGACTAACGATCTTAAAACAATTCCTAAAAACGTAGATACAAGTAGTCACTATAACCAGACATCAAAAGAACAAAACACCGTAGAAACAGTCCAAAACCATAATCCCATCACCACCGGAGTAACTACCACAATAAACTTCGTACTACAAAAAATCAAAACCACTATAGGTTAGATAAATAAAAAGAAAACAAATACCAAAACTACACTATAGATTCTTTGGTAACAGATTAATTTACAGTGTTCTAAATACGAATGCAGGTGAAGATTTTCAAAACATCAAAGTCGAGAGTGTCCATCTAAAAACTGGGAAACTCAATTAAAAATAACAACTATATGTAGTTCCCAGGTTTAAGGAGGAAAGCTCACACCTATAGATCAACAGGGTCTTAGTAAACAACTTTTCTGGTAAAAAAGGTGATGACATATCAAAACCGTGAGAATGACTTTTGGTTGACTGGTATTTACATACCCAAATAAAGAACCGAGAGTTAAGATAAAGTAACTAGATATATAGACAGAAATACGGTTATGATGTGACAGAACTGATGACATCAAAACACCATACAGCAACAACAACAACAACAAAAAATTGAAAAACTGACACTACCCAGGTAGCGACACGTCCGATGAGAGATCGACTCCACACACCCAAAAAGTAACGTCACCGAAGAGAACAACGACTCTACCCGAGATCCTGTGCACCCGAAGTCTTCAACACCGAGGACTCGAGATCTCGTGTCCGAGTTATCAACACCACGGACCCGAATCAATGAGGTTTCGAACACCCGGGAAGGGGCTGGTCCCAACTTGGGGTACAGAGGACGTGACCTTCCGTCTAAGAAATGGTGACTCGGTGGTACCTTCGGGACATCATTCAAAATTTTAGTTCTTAACCTCTAAAAGTTAACACAATAAAAGTTAAAAATAAAAAAATTATATTTAAATAAATAAAATTAACCTCCGATTAATGAAATGTTATGTCATAACCAAAACGGTATGTAGTTGTACGTAGGCGGGGTCCATATGTGCACAAGGGGTAGGACTTGGGGGGAGGGAGGAGGGAGGGACATGGCAGGGAGACCTAGTAGGGTCACGTGGTCGGGGCTCGTAGGTCATAGTACGTAGCTTGGACCTGACCGCTAAGTAAAGTATATACTATAATATGTACAAAACTACGGTAAGAGGGTTTAGTAGGGTGGGAGAGGGAGAGGGTGTCTCAGGTTTTCTGACAAGATATGTAGACACAGAGAAAACGACAGAGCGTATGTCCCAATAACAATAAAATCGATAAGACCCAGAGAACTTACAGGTATATTTAAAATCCCATTCAGATTAAAGACGTTTTTTGGTCGACCTTAAAACTGTCCCCAACGAAACTTACACATCTAGTTTAACCCACTATATCTGTAGTTTGTTACAATTTTTCGTAATTAAATTGTTGTAGTTTTACTTATACCTTGTACGTAATGAAAAATCTATTTTCATTTTGATTATAGTAAATAACTATTTTAACATACGATTGAGGTAAATACCGGGGGAAGAGTCGTTTACGGGGCACAGGGAGAACACAACAAAGATGGACCAGGAGATCTTTGTCCTTGTTTCTGGAACGATAATGTTGACACGACACGTACGATTCAACGAGTCAGTACAGGTTGAAAAACGTTGGGGTATTTGACATCGAGACCTCTTCCGTTACCGAGGGGTGAGGTCATGAGAACGGACCTTTTAGGGTACCTTCCTCCTCGGACCTTCCGACGTCAGGTACGCCAGCGATTCCCAACCTGTGCTGACTCGCTGAAGTGAAAGTACGTAACCTCTTCCTTTACCGTTGGGTGAGGTCACAAGAACGGACCTCTTAGGGTCCCTACCCCCTCGGACCACCCGACGGCAGATACCCCAACGTTTCTCAGCCTGTGCTGACTTCACTGAATCGTCGTTTGACATCGAGGGGGTTCGAGAAGACAGGTACCCCAAGAGGTCTGTGTTTTTGACCTCACCCAACGGTACGGGAGGAGGTCCCCCAGAAGGGTTGGGTCCCTAACTTGGGCGTAGAGAATGTAAGGGACGTAACCGTCCGTCCAAGAATTGTTGGTCACGGTACACCCTTGACCCGTTATAGTTTTTCTCCGTCAAGACTGGGACTCTTAAAAACCAAAACGTCTGAGTGACAAGTATGTCAGGGTCCAACCCGGTCCCATTTACTTTTGATGGTATGTAGTTCTCGTTACGATGACGATGACGATTCAGCGAAGTCAGCACAGGCTGAGACACGTTACTTGAATGTAACCATTTTGTTAAGGTCAAAATGTCTACTACTTCACTTTCGGACCCCTCAAATTCTTTAACCTAAGTTGAATGTCCCGATAAGTCACCGTCTCCACCCTTGTTTCAGTAAGATTGAAGTCTTGGAGACTACCCGGTTGACGAGGGTACGGGACTTCTGTCACTCACATACTTTTGTAGACAGGTTCGGGGAAATTGGGACGAAGGGCCTGGATCGTCTCCCTCACAGTGAAGGAAAGAGACGTGAAAGAATCCGACAACTCAACGACGGTATAAGAGGGATCTCTACAACTCCCAATGATCCCTTCAGACACCAGACACAATCCCAAGAATAGGGTCGATTGGACTTGAGAACGTGTCATGTAGAGAGGTCTCTTCGAGACGGGTCTCTTCGCGTAAAGGAAAATAGGACCTCGACCTGAATCTCAGTTTGGTTATTGAGAATATAAACCCCTAAAATCACATCTGGAAGAGTGGACCGTTTTGGAAACTCTATGTCCAGAGTCGTTGATAATACATTTCTTGGGTAAAATGAGACATTACCTTTTACATACACATAGATCGAGATCTTGTGATATTCCGGTAAAGGTTCGTAAGACTTATATAACTTGGATAGGTCCAATAACCAGTTCTTAGTATGGAAGAAAGAAATTAATTAATCAAATAAAATTGACCTCCTATTAATCTTGTAACACCACTAAAAACGGTATATAGCTGTGCTTAGTCTGTACCCAGGTGTACACAGGGGGGTAGGACTTGGGGGGAGGGTCGAGGGGGGTAGTTAGGAAGACCCAACAGGGTCTCGTGACCAAAACTCACGGGACGAAGTATGTAACTTGAACGTGACCAGTAGATAAAATGTATACTATTATTTGTACAAAGTTACGACAAGAGAGTGGTAGGATGGGAGTAAAAGAGGGTGTTTCAGGTTTTCAGACAAGAAGTGTAGACACAGAGAAAACGACGGAACGTATATCCTAGTAACAATGACAGAAAGATTTAAAGTATATATACGTAATTGTATGAAATGGAATTTAAAAAAAAATTAAAAATTAACTCCATACCAACTAAATGTTACAACATAATTAAAGACGACATGTCATTTCACTAAGTCAATATGAATACATACGTAAGATAAAAATTTCAAAAAAAGGTGATACCAAATAATATCCTATAACTTATATCAAGGGTTACGATATGTCATCCTACAACAACAAATAGGTAAAATATAAATTGTCGAAAATAGACTATTGGAATTGGAGGGTGAGATAGGGAGGGGTTGGGGGATGTGGAACCGTTGGTGTTCGGACAAGAGACACTTCCTGGTATGGAAGAACTCGTAGTTTTACTCTTCTCTTAATCGAATGGAAGGTCCTACCTTCGATCCGACGTCGTTAATCTTCCCGTTTAGGTTTACGGTACTTTATCTCTTGTGGTATACTAAGACTTACAACCGATAATGTTTCTACGCGGGAGGAGAGGAGTCAGACACTCAAGAGTCGAAGTCTTGATTAATATCGTAACCGAAATATACAAAAAGGATACCCTAATAGTATGTCCTTCTCAAAAGTTAGTGTTGGATGTCAGTCCCAAGAATTCGTAGTAAAAAGATGAGGGATGTTCGGATCCCAAGTAATTAAAACTAAATAACTACACTGAAAGAATACACCAAAGACATAGAGAGGTACCTAAATATTCGTTCCCAGTACCAAAGAAAAATCCTTCATAAACTGTTCGAGAACTTGAACTATACTCTTAGGTGTACTTCCCGTACGTGACCTCTCGTTCCCCGGACAGGACCACTACGATCTCTCAGATACCTTTCGTAAATTCTTTCCAGTACTGAAACAGTCTAAAAGAAAGTCTTGTCTGTGATCGTCGTTACACTTAGTCTTCTCACAGTTCTTACCTTTGATTTTCTGACCAAGGAAGTCCGAAAGTAATAAATAATAACGACGTTATAAGGGGTTTATTTATCACCTCCATTTCTCATTCCCTCTCAACTTTTCTATACATTATCCTCCTGAGTATTCTTGAACCATTGACTCCTCTGTCATACCCATTTATTTTACTCCTCTTCGAGTTCCTGATATGGGCCCAAAGACTGACGCCACCACTACCCTCTGTCTTGTCTTGTGTCCCTCTCCGAGACTATACCACTTATAATCAACTACGTAAGTCAAGTCCTGTTAAAGTCACAGCTCACTGAAACCCTGTGTAATCACCTCCAAAGTTTACCCATCTACCCAAATGTTAGTGCTAGACTTCATATCTCCTCTGTATTCCCAACCGCTATAATGAATCTCTCGATACTATACACCCCCCCTACCCTCTGAACCCACACTTATTTTAACTGGTACTTTCTTAGGACTTTCTTGTAGGTGTATACTTCCTACCAATCTTCGTCTTGAGACTTTTCCCTTGACCTATTTACCTTTTGTCTCTTCATTCTCTTACAAGTCCTTTTTGATCAGTGTCTTAGTTCTTTTCTGTCTCAAAGTTCTTCTTTCCTTGTTCCTAAAAGGACCACCAGGTCACCAATTCTGAGACGAGAAGGTAACGTTCCCCGAGTCCAAACTAAGGACCAACCCCTCAATTCTAGGGCGTACGACGTATCCGTTTTTTCTGTCCTTCTTTTAAAGAACTTGACTTATTGTTACTTTTATGTTGTATAGTTGAATTTGTAAAAAAATTTTTTCTTTCTTCTTTCCTTATCGGTTGTAAGTGACTCAATTGATTCCAAAATATCTATCGACGACACACGGACCCCTACGGAGTTCCCTAATTTTTTTTCTAGAAACGGGACCACCTCGAATGTAAGTTGACCCTTCTCAGTCTGTTGTCTATCTTCTTTATTTACTTTACCATCTCATACTTTCATTGACTATCTATAACACTCCTTTTCCTGTTCCCTTTTGTATAATCCTTAAGACCACCACCTTAACGTCAACTTTACCCCATTGGTCCAACCGGAGTGACTTTTTCTTTGTAAACTCGTTTCTGGACTTCCTTCACTCTGTACTCTACACACCGATAGATTCCCTTAACAAAAGGTTAGTCTTCCTTGTCAGTAGTGTTTCAGAGACTCCGTTTGTGTTTTGACTTTACAAACCCTTGATCGTTCCTTGGTCACAAGGACCTTGTCTTGCTCACTTCCACTCTTATCTTTCCCTACTCTTCCATCCCCCACCATGGGTGTCACCTCCCGGTACATTCAGTAATATTCCTGGGACAGAAATGAGCCTCTCCTTATACCTGGGTTTCTTCTCAAAACTAAATACAACTTACAACGTATCTTCGTTCCTGTGGTCCATTCTCCGATAACGTTGGTTCGTTCTCTATTTCTACGGAACCTAGTCTAACCAACGTCATTTACACCAGTCTACTATATATGTATATAAGTGTTTGTGTGTGTGTGGTCGTGTGAGTGTGAATTTTAGTATATGTCTACCATGGGTTGAATGAAGCTGAAATTTAAAAAGTTGAAGTGTTACCACGTTCTCGTCAAACGTAAGTCATCTTAAGTATGAAACTTAAAACTGAAGAAGGATTCGATCACTGTTCGTCATGCTATCAGAGAACACGACGACCCGTCACCGTCACTCGGAGTCGAGGGTCAGTCAGTATGATAGTGTTTCCATTAACTATGTGACTGTTGGTAAGGTATGGGTCTGTTGGTAAGACAAAAAGTGAAAATCACGTCGTAAGGTAATTAATGTACTCTAGACGTCGTGAATTAATAGTTTATCTGGAACACAATTTACCAAAACAAGTTGACAGTCAAATAAGTCGAGTCAACGAGTCAGCACAGGCTGAGAAACACTGTGGCACCTGACGTCGTCCGAGTACATTTGCAAGACTCGTGCAAATTCCTTCCAATCGGATTCAAAACTACAAGTCATCCACTCCACACAATTCACGTAAAAGTTAAATTTTATAAAGGTTAATATCATTTATTTATTGAAAAAGTTCTTTTCTGTCGTTTCGGACTCAAGGATAGTGTTTTTTTAATAAAGAAATTAAAACATAGATATACTCTACTGTATAACAAGTGACTTTGAATAACACTATAAGTAAAGTACTACATACATTTAAGTTAGTAATACGACATATGGAATTTGAATATGTCACGACATATAGTTAATATAGAGTCATTTTGACCTTCTTTTTAAATTTTTTTATAAAAGTTGAATGTCACCCAAATAACCCTGTATTGTGGTAGTCTTCAACTCCTTCTAGACAACAAAGAAAAATCAGTCAAAGTAACTTCGTATTGAATTTATGTTATTCTAACGGACTGAAATCAACCTACTAAGTCAACACCCGACTGATACAGAATATACCTACGACATTACGGAGGACGATTTTTATTCAACTTTATCGACCTAAAAGGGGTTCTCATAACAGAATACCGAAATTCTCACTATGTCTCTCTTGCTCTTCCTTCCTCTCTTTTACCGCAGGTGCCTAATATCATGTATGTCGGTTCGACGTCGGGTCGTCCCGATGTCGCGAATATGGCGGGTCGGGTGAGTTCCTATACGTGTCTGATGGGTCCGCATACCCGTCGTTTCAATACCTTGGATACCTGTCGGGTGACTACAGTCGATATGGGTCCGAGTCTGGTGACGTTGGATACCCGTCTGGCGGATACGTTGAAGAATACCTGTCGGAGGGTGACCTATAAGTTGAGGTCGACGGGGGGTCCGCATGTCAGTCGGACAGGTCCCCATGCCGTGACCGCGAATGCTGTGGTGGTGACGGTGCCAATGTTGGTGGGTCCGGAGGATACGTCGAGTCGGACGTATACCATGAGTCGGACGGATGGGTCGAATACCTGTCGTCGGTCGTCGGTGACGCGGGCGTTCTGGCGTCCTACCATTGTTTGGGCGACTCTGATCAGTTGGAGTTAGATCGTGTCCCCCAATGTTGGTCGGGTCGGATCCTATGCCTGTCTCATTGATGTCAATAGGGGTCCATGGACCCTCGATGGGGTACGTCGGTCAGAGCCGTGGTGGTAGGATAGGAGGATGGTCGATGAGGAGATGCGTCGGCTGATCAATGCTAGTCTCGTCAATGAGGGTCGTCTTGTGGATGCCCGTCGGCTCGTCGATGCCCGTCGTCTCATCGATACCGGTCGTTTCGTCGATACCCGTCGTCGGTGGGTGATCAATGTGGGGGGGGGGGTTCCGACCTAGGATGTCGGTCCGAGGTTCAGTTATATCAGTTGTCTCGTCGTCGATGCCCGTCGTCTCAAGTAAGGCTGTCCTGGTGGGGTCATCGTACCCACAAATACCCGTCCTCAGACCTCCTAAAAGGCCTGGTCCTCTCTTGGCCTCGTACTCACCGGGACTATTGGCCCCGTCCCCTTCTCCCCCTAAACTAGCACCTCCGTACTCGTCTCCACCCGCCCCTCCTCCTGCACCACCTTACCCGTCGCGACCTCTCGCTCCACCGAAGTTATTCGGACCACCTGGGTACCTACTTCCTGGTCTAGAACTAAATCCGGGTGGACATCTAGGTCTATTTCTGAGACTGTTGTCACGGTAAATGCACGTTCCTGACTCACTGTCACACTGAGAGCTACTAGACCAGCTGAAGAAATTCGTTACACCTCCGCAATTCTACTTGTTCTCCTGACCTGTTGGGTACTAGGTATAAATGAACCTGTTCCTTTGTCCTTTCGGGTTTCCACTACGATGTCACAGAATACTTCTGGGTGGTTGACGGTTTTGACGGCAGCTCACCAAACTACCGTTTCTAAAGGTTCCCTCGTTTGAATTTCACAGAGAACGAGCCTTCTTCGGCGGGTACTTGTCGTACGCCCCACCCTACGGCGGTGCGCTCCCGTCCCCCTACGGTGGCGACGAGGCTCCTCCAGGTCCCCCGGGTCCTCCAGGACCTCCTGGGTACCCCGCGTACCCTCCGGCACCTCCTCTGTCTCCGCCGAAGGGTGGTTCTCCCGGGGCGCCAAGGGCCCCCTTGGGCAGACCTCCTCCTTTGCAGGTCGTGGCTCGACCTCTGACCGTCACGGGGTTGGGCCCGACATCTTTGATCTTGAAGCGGACCTCTTGTCTCACGTTGGTCACATTCCGGGGTTTCGGACTTCCGAAGGAGGGTGGTGGAAAGGACGGGGGCCCGCCACTGGCGCCGTCTCCACCGGGACCTCCGTACGCCCCTCCTTCTCCACCGGAGTACCTGGCGCCCCCAGGGCCACCTTACAAGTCTCCACCGGCACCACCTCTGTCTCCACCGAAGGCACCGCCGGCCCATTACCTGGCGCCACCGAAACCACCACCTTCTGCTCCACCGGGACCCCCTGGGGGACCTGGTGACTACCTTGTCTACCCTCCTGCTGCTCCGCCCGCTCCTCCTGGACCTTTCTACCTATTTCCGTCGTGGCAGTCCTCGCGTCTCTGGGCGTCTCGACGTAACTGATGGTCTAAATAAAAAATTTGGTCTTTTACAAAATTTAAATATTAAGGTATAAATATTACAACCGGTGTTGTAATACTAATAAGGAACAGACATGAAATCATAAAAAGTGGTAAACACTTCTTTGTAATTTTGTTCAATTTACCATCACACGACTCAAAAAAAAAAAATAAAAAATAAAAAAAATAAAAATAAAAATAAATAATAAAAAAAATTTTAAAACAAATAAAAAAATAAAAAATTTAAAATTTTAGAAATTAAGAATGTACGCAAGGGTTTGTACTTGGGGGGAGGGTGGAGGGAGGGGTATTGTAGAGAGACCCAGTAGGGGTACGTGGTCGAGGTTCGTACGACATAGGACGTAGTCTGTATCTGACCGCTAAGTTAAGAATGTACTATCATATGTACAATCTTACAGTAAGAGGGTTTAGTAGGGTGGGAGAGGGAG
>SJYO01029184.1:27732490-27999875 GCA_006410555.1 Capra ibex
GAGTTTGAGAAGGTCTTTTAACGTCTCCTTCCATTTGAAGGTTTGAGTAAGATACTCCGGTGGTAGTGGGATTATGGTTTTGGACTGTTTCTACAGTGTTTTTTTCTTTTGATGTCCGGTTATAGTGACTACTTGTATCTACGTTTTTAGGAGTTGTTTTAAGATCGTTAGTCTTAGGTTGTTGTGTAATTTTTCTAGTATGTGGTACTGGTTCACCCGAAATAGGGTCCCTACGTTCCTAAGAAGTTATAGGCGTTTAGTTAGTTACATTAAGTGGTGTAATTGTTTAACTTTTTATTTTTGGTATACTAATAGAGTTATCTACGTCTCTTCCGGAAACTGTTTTAAGTTGTAGGTAAATACTATTTTTGAGAGGTCTTTCGTCCTTATCTTCCTTGTATGGAGTTGTATTATTTTCGATAGATACTGTTTGGGTGTCGTTTGTAATAGGAGTTACCACTTTTTAACTTTCGTAAAGGCGATTTCAGTCCTTGTTCTGTTCCCACAGGTGAAAGTGGCGATGATAAGTTGTATCAAGACCTTCAAAACCGGTGTCGTTAATCTCGTCTATTTTCTTTATTTTCCTTAGGTTTAACCTTTTCTTCTTCATTTTGAGAGTGACAAACGTCTACTGTACTAGGAGATGTACCTTTTGGGATTTCTGAGGTGGTCTTTTAATGATCTCGATTAGTTACTTATATCATTTCAACGTCCTATGTTTTAGTTGTGTGTCTTTAGGGAACGTAAAGAATAAAATTTCTACCAACAAATTCTGATTTGTTACCCTTGGGGAACACTCGTACGAGTCATAGAACACCTCTTGGTTCTCCCGGAGATTGACATTGTTACAAGTACCAACACTAAAAAAAAATTTATTTTAATGTTTACAAATATTTGTCAGTTTTTTTTTTTTTCTCACTATGTCTTACCTAAACCGTTATATTCTTCTATTTTCTAAACCATTGAGAATTTCTTGGTCAATAAGGTCGGTTTCTACCTATTCCTGAACTTTATGTTTACACTCCGTTTTCAAACGAAACGTGTCGTGTTCTAAAGTGGTTATGTCTATCACATTGCCCTACGATGTGGGTCTATGTTCGGTGGGGCCAATCGTTTCTAAAAGAACAAAAACCTACATCTATCCTTTTTTGTCCCACGTATGAATGTGACGTGTCAAGTTGTTGGAAGGTCAGACCGAGATGTGTCCTGGTCTTCTAGAGATTACTACCGACGACGCAGTACGTTCTTTATGAAGAAACACAAACCTAGTTTTCGGTTTTAAGTGAGTCCTGACCGATGAGAACTTCCACAAGGTTAGCCGGTCCTATAAAATGTTCCGATTGTACGACACGACATGAATCAACGAATCAACACGGACTGAGAAACGTTGGGGTACCTGACACCGGACGGTCTGAGGAGACAGGTGGCCCTAAGAGGTCCGTTCTTATGACCTCACCCATCGGTAAGGGAAGAGGACCTAGAAGGACTGGGTCCCTAGTTTGGGTCCAGGGGACGTAACGTCCGTATAAGAAATGGTAGACTCGGTGGTCCCTACGGGTTCTCGATGGTAAATAACTATGCAAAACTATACATAACTCGTAAAACATAACTCAATACGATACATAACTCGTAAAACTACACAATTGAAAGAATAAGAAGTGTTAGGGTAGTACATATAAATAGGAGAAAACTATTTATTAGTTTTATTAACTTTGATTGTGAATCAATTCTTTTCACTTTACTTCAAGATCGAGATTTTGGATTTGAGAATTAAGGTACAGTCGGATTCCCCTTAGGTAGTAAATGCTCTAAGTTTACTTAACTGTCATACACCAGCTCACGTCAACTCCGGTCTCGTTTTCTCCACTACCCTCGGTCCTAAACCCAAGACCCAACGACGACACAATACTTACTACTAAAATGTGAGTACCAAAATAAAGACCTCCCTTTAGGTCTCTGAAGATACACCCTCCTTCACCTTCCATACCTGTAAATCCTCCTACGACTACATTATAATGAGATATTGATCTGATTTAATCTTTGCCGGCCTTTGTATATCTAACGGTGGAGGGTCCCGTAAAATGTCGTTGTAACTTACCGTCTTCGTGGTCTTGTTACAACCTCATCCTCCTGTCGTCGACTTTCTACCTTACGATTAACTACAACTCCTTAGCCCCTGAAGGGACCACTCGGGGTTTAGCAACGAGATAGGTACCTGTCCCTCACTTAGATAGTGTCACCCAGTGTCTTACATGGGGTCGGTTATCCGTTAATTACCTTTCGGTTCCCCCGGTGGTAGGTGTACGAACGGTCGTTTCATTTACGGGGAAGTCCGTCCCAAGTAAGTAAATGAAGAATGTATGAATCTCAGGTTCCTCGGTTTGAACATGAACTTGACCGAAGACCTCGACGATATGGAGTCATATCGGTCCAAGGTACCGTTACTGTTTCTTTCTACACTAACCTCTACTACACAATGACACACACCCCACTCCCTTCCCCCTCCCTCGGAGGAAGTTAACAATACGGTACTACCATTTTCTTTTCCACCACCTTTTGAGTTTCTTAACTCTTTCACTCCGTTTGATTTCGACCATGTCCCGTAGAAGACCTAGGAATTCGGACACCGGTTCAACGGCTCGGAGTGGAAAAGGTAGTCTCCTTGTCACGAAGAACTTCCAGTGTCTCGTGGTGCGTGTCCGGGTCGTGTTCGTTGTGACATAGGGAATATCATGTCTACAATCACGTCTACTGTAGTCCCGAAACTGATTATCGGATATTTTAGGATACTAGGTCTGGGTTGAACTTCCTACCGAATTCCATCCACAATTATTAGGAGTTTTACTATGTTTATTACTCAATCTTTTCTAGTACCCTATGTCTCGGGGACAAATTCAAAGGACTCGGTATGTCGTTTAAGGACAACCGATAAATAAAATGTTCACCCTTCAAAGGTACAATGAGAAAGGTATATAGAGTGGGAGAGGGAGGGAGACGGGTACAGGTATTCAGACAAGGGATACAGACAAAGAGGTGACGACGAGAAATTTATTTAAGAAGTCATGGCCAAAAGATCTAACGTATGTATACGAAATCTCATACCATAAATAGAAAGAGAATAACTCGTGTACGAGGTACTCTTATGTCAGAACGACTATCGTCGGACCCCTCCTTGGTGGATAGTCCTGTGGAGGAAGGAGACTACTGTCCCGTTGAACAAAGTGGGAGGTGACCAACACATGATCAGAGAAATAGAACACACGGTACGTGCTATTCTGTGAAGTCATCACAGACCGAGAATCACTGGGATACCGGGATGGTCCGAGGAGACGGGTACCCTAAGAGGTCCGTTCTTATGAGTCACTCGTGTTCTATATATTAGACGAGTTTCCCTTGTCTCATGGTAACCCATAGGTGAATGTGTTTCTGTAGTTTAATATCTGTGTCCGAGGTCTTCCTTATGATAGGGTGACATTTTCATAATGGTCCCATTGTTTGGAGGTGATACGACTTAACGACCACAAAAATAGAATAGGATTCCTGAGTTCTCTCAAAGACTATTTGGACTGAGGTTGTACAAGTGAATCGTCGAAAGTCACTTGAAATGACAGTAAATCAGTGTGAACTTCAACCAAAAATTATGTTTGCAATAGAAAGAGTCCTTTCAGGTGTCACGGACTGTATATCGTTCTCGAGTTATTTGGAAAATACTTACTTTCTCACTTACTTTCTTACTTACAAGAGTCACTGTACCGAAACCTTAGAGGACACTGAACACCGGGAACTAAGATCTATCTTCTATTTGTGATTTATAATACGTCTACATGAACAAGACTTAAAAGGTTCGTCTTTCTACTCGTTTTTTCGTTTAATGATATATACGAAAGAAAACCGTCAAAAGGAAATAGATGGAAAACGAGACGTAACTTATATGTCTAAACAGAGAAGCTCGAGAAGATACATTTTTGGGCTACCTCTAAGACCCGGACTCAATAGGTCACCGTCCTAGACGTCCTGTAAAGGATATAACGAATGTTCCAACCTGCAAAAGGGACGGAACTAAGGAAACTCTCTTACGATGGGAGATTAGACACTTACCCCATTTACCGGTTACGGTTCCCCCACCCAACTTCCCACTGTCTTCTCTCTTCGTGGTCGAGTCACTACAAACAGTAAAAATAAACGTTATGAAATCCAGGTTCAAAGTTTGACGTAATAAAAATGTGAGTTCTGTGTCAGTACGTGTTAGGTATAAAGTTAAAAGATAACGAAGTTGGTGTTAAATTTCATTGTTATATTATTTGTTTTCAGGAATTTTTCTCGTCTACGACTCCAGTCTTCCTACCTTGGTATGGTAGTCGTCCAAATGTTTTCTTTATTAAATGAATTTTTTAGTTTGTCTTTCTGGTATTTATGGAAATTAAGTCAATGTCTTCTTAAAGTGATGTGTACCCAAATGTCTATTGTGTAAAATTGTTTTCATTTCGTGTCGGTTTACTCTATGTTAAGACTATTACTTTTGTGTCTAGGAGGAATTAAACAAAACAGACCTATAATACTCATATTAGGGTCATGTGTAGTGATTGATGGGACACTAGACAGAGAAGGAACGACTACATGACTCTAAATTTGAGTTGGGTGATCACCAATGTCTTAAGACACTTTCCAGAATAATAGTGATTACTTATATCATATACGCCCAGGTATTTCGTGTGGTGTGTGTTCGTGTGTGTGACTTGAACTTAAAGTGTGAATCCCGACCAACCGTGACGACATCCGTCCCGTAACCCTGACAGGTGATTGATGTTCAACTAGGAGAAAGATCATAGTATGAGTAGGTTAACCGGTTAGGGACACCCTCGACAGTAGTCTTTACGACAGAAACCAAGGGTTCACCTAAACAGTTGTGAGGAATTACGATTATCGTGTATTAGTAAAAAGGGAAAAAGAGAGACGTTGGACGTTTACAAATCCGGGTGAGTCATCAGGGTCGGTACCGTTCCCAAGACGGTAGAACACGGTAAAACCTTCATTTGAGATATTTCGGGTTGTGACGAAGTATCCCTTCCTCTCCGGCTTCATGTCAAGATAAGATCGTTCACACTGTCACAAAGACAAGATCATCGTTTATGACCGGTGTCGAATTACTTTAGGTCTGAAATGTATGTCTCGCATACCTTTTCTTTTTGACCTTGTGATTTGTCTTTTCCTTGTGATTTAGTTTTTGTTTTGTTGTCACTTCCTTAACCTTCCGACGGTGCTCAAAATAGTTGTAAGGGATCATAAATAAGTGAAGTAAATGAACTCCAAACTAAAAAAAACCGTAGTAGAATGTATCAAGATAACAAATTGACGTTATATTCTCTGGGTCCGAATTCGTATACTATAAACGGTAGTGAAATCGTCCTACTTAATCGTTCCGTTAGATATCATGGTGTCTTACAATCTCGAAACCTTTCGGAACCTCTCGA
Source organism: Capra ibex (assembly GCA_006410555.1). Classification (NCBI taxonomy): domain Eukaryota; kingdom Metazoa; phylum Chordata; class Mammalia; order Artiodactyla; family Bovidae; genus Capra; species Capra ibex. The sequence goes on from SJYO01029184.1 coordinate 27,737,962, forward strand.
TCAGGTTATGGAAATAAAATATTTACACCTTTGTCTGTGTTGTATCAATTCACTGAACGGGTTCCCGTGTGTCATTCAATCCTCGTCTCGGATGTAATCTTAGGTTCATAAGAATAAAGACCCGAAGGGACCACCGAGTGAGCCATTTCTTAGACGGGCGTTACGTCCTCTAGGTCCAAGTTAGGGACGCAGCCCTTCTAGACGACCTCTTCCTTTACCGTTGGGTGAGGTCATAAGAACGGACCCTTTAGGGTGTCTGTCTGCTCGGACCACCCGATGTCAGGTACCCCAGTGTTCTCAGCCTGTACTGAACCACTGATGTGGTGCTGGTGGTAAGAATGAAGATCCAATCGTGAAGAAGGTAATGTAGACTAACTAAGATTAGCGACAACTAAAGGAGTATCCAGGATTTAGTCCACGTGTACCATGGACGGAGTGATGACCATAATACCCTATCGTAAGTAGACTGCCGTCGAAGGTTTCCTCTGAGACTACCGTGATTTGTCGAAGATATTCAAATAGAACGTTTACACTGACATAGTACACCGTCATTTACGAGTAATAATAGCAGATGAACTTGTGTTCTCACACGTGCACCTTCAATATTAGAGTCAAGGACGTAGACGTCTAAGTCAATCCATGACGAACTATAATTTGTCTGTAGGTTACGTACTCCTCAACCCAAATATAAGTGAACCAGTGATTTCCTCGTACCCTAGTCTTTTCCTAACCTTTTTTTCGAATGGTTGTCTTTCTAGTATAGTTTTTGGTTAAAGACTACTTTTTCAGAAAGAATCCTTTTTATCAAGGTAATAAAGGTCCCAGGAGAAATTAAGGGAGGGTTAGGTGTACGTTTATATACAAGTCTCAACACACAATTCAAGTGAGTTTTAGAGTCCAGACAATCTGACAGTCAAATGTGTACGACTTAAAGTCAGGAGAACGAGTCTCTGATCCTCATCCGGTAGTGACCGGTACGGAAACAAATTTGTTTATAGTTGACGTTCATCGAGTCTTTTCCTGGTACTCTATGTTAACCCCTACAGTCCCAATTCTGAGAATATTCATCTAATATACAACTCTTACCGGGTTCCACCCAAGAGATCTATTTTCCAGACGAGAACCACTTTGATTGTGGACTCCGGTGATGGCATAGTATTTTCAGGAGTGGACGTTTCAGAAACCACTCAATGTTCCTTTAAGGAGAGAAACCCATCTATCAGAGGGACTAAGAGCAAATTTTAATATCATCAGTGACGTATGTTGGATATTAATCCGTCTAGTCTTTCGTGGATCTCCAGTGGTAGAGTCCGGTTTCGAGTTTCCTCAACTCTAACTTACGGTTCTCCGGTCCCGACAAGATTTATAAACAGAGTTATAAAAGTATCAGTCGAAAATTCACGTTCAGTATTGAAGATGTCTTTAGTTGTTCTGAACGGATGACAAAAAATTTTCTTTTAGGATGGACTTACTATCATATAGGACAACCTTTTCCTTTACCACCCTCGACCCCTAAAATTGGAAGACAAGAAGGTTTTAAGTTGGATTTTAGACGATTTTACTAGGTCTTTCCGTCATGGACTTTGTCTACAACAGTCTCCCCGATAGGTTTCACTGGGGAGGTTAGATTTTATTCATTTTGTCTTTGGAATTCCGGTATGGTTTCGTCTCCCCCGTCGGTCTATCAAACTTTCGTCTTCCTACACAAACCTCAAGATTGTCTCTGTAGAGGGATCGAAATTGCATATCTATGATCAGGGGCTTCTTTCGTACACGGTATGGTTCACACACGGTTGGCGTCGTAGGTCCGTTTATATTTCGGATACCTTATTAACATTAATCGTTCATAGACACGGGACGTACGAGACCCGAGACCGGTCTTCCGTAGACGAAGACCGCAGAAAAGATACAAAGATATCAGGAGAAAGACTACAAATAAATAATATTTCGTTATCATATTGTTATAGTTTCTTTTAAGATTGTTCTTTTTTTTACGCGTATTAGGGTGGTGGGGTTGTGTTGACTAAAGTTAACAGACACAAGGGTCAGAAACAAGTATACGTGTGAATAAAAATGTGTCAACAGTAGGGACAAATACAATAAATTTCCACTAAAATATCTAAGAGAGACTCTTGACCGTCGGAGTAATCTTTATTTGTTGGGTAACTCGTTTCCTTATCTTAATAAATGTGTTAGAAACTCGACTCTTTATAGCAAATATCTGTTTGTAGAGTTTGATAGTTTTGTCAAAATGTCTGCTGTCCTTCGTTAAAACATAAAGAAAAAGAAAATCGTTACCTTACACGAAGTGTTCCCTCCCTTTCTACACCCCTAGTCCACCAATTTTAGTTTGTAACCCCACGTTAAGTGTTCGGACTTTCTTTAGACTTATTGTGTTAATTTCTTATTTATGAACTCAATTTAGAAGAATGTACTGAACCGGTAGGTCATCGGTTTTACCTTGTGCCTGTGTGTTTATAAATGTTACTGTGTATCTGCTCTAGTCGTTCTTGCTTCAGTAATGGGTTGTGCCACTGACTAAACTCCCCTACACAGTAGGCTTTTAGAAGTGCCCTACTACTGTTGCACGACCTAGGAACGATGTTGTAATTGCAAGAAAAGAAAGAATTTATTTATTAGAGATGACACGAAGAGTGGGAAGGGACTGAAAGGGTGACGGGATAGGGAGAGAGTCCTGTAAAACCTTAGTTGTAAGCTACTACGCGGGAGGAATAGAGTCCCGTACCTATCTGAGTGGTTACAGTTCTACTCGACGTTTTTTTGTTAGGTCCTTTTCCCTTATTTGATAATTGGTAGACCTCATGTTGAACCAGTCCATATGGTTCACATTTAGGGAGTCGTAGTAAAACCGTCCTCTTTGTCGAAGAGAGATTATGAATAATCTTTATATGTATTGAGAGGTTGTGTCCCTTACCAGAAATCTTCGACAAGAGTAAAATTTTAAATGTATCTATATTTAGACATTCTCATTTCGGATGACCCTATATAATAGTATTTTAGAACTATGTTGTCCTACACCACTTCATCATGTTCTGAGGAGCAACAATTGTACGACTTAACTTTCGTATTTTCTCGTCGGTAAAGAGACGGAGGTCATTAGACTTCCTAGTGACGAGGTCCACAGGAAGGTGGTTTTTTTACGGAAGTACTGTATATGCCCTACGAGTGCCTGTTAATCCCGAAGGGTTGGTCCAAACCCCGAGAGAGGTCACCGTCCCGTATCCATGGTTACATGACTTAAGATAAACGTAGGGTGGATAACAAAGTGACTTAAGGGACCATGCTACTTACTTTTTGAAAAATTTATGAATTAAAATTTACTTTAGTTTTAATTCCGGAGTGAGAGAGTGTGTGTATTTTGTCACACCGTAATTGTAAAAGTCCGGGTCGGTGCAGAAACACTTCTTATTGTATTATGCCAAGTTTAATTATAATGGTAAACTAGAAAAGTGTAAACAACAAAATACGGGTACACGTGTAAAAGATCCCCTTCCCCAGTTCGGGGAGGGTTTAAAGTATCAGTTTCCTTTGTTGTCCTTTAGGTGGTCACCACAATAGAGGATTTATATTTGTACACGTGATATACCAACCAATCGTCTTTGAGAGATTTCTTTCACGAAAGTAAAATTCCTTACTTGTGTACTAATGTACCTGCCTACACGGAGTCGTCTCTTTCTCTCTCCGGGTGCCGTCACTAGAGAAAGGGAGAGAACAATTTACGTCTATCCAAGATAAGTCTAAGAACTGTATGATGTTTAGTTCCTCGGGAGATGACGTGTTTGACGATCGAAAAGTTTCCGAATCTCTTTTTTGAGACGTCTTAAATATTTTGACTATTGTGAACTTTCTCTTCGTATAGGAAAGATACGTCTGTGGGAGGTCTATAAAAAGATGAGAGTCTTCTAAGTCCTTCACCACTGACAACTCACAGATTATTTAACTATGTACCACTTTATTATCAGTTTAAAAGTATAGAACGGGTTCGGTGTTTTCCTTGAGTCAACCTGACCATCCAGAACCCTATGTACAAACGTTTCGGTTTCGGAAAAGTGACCTCTTGAAGTTCTAGAAATCTATGTACAAAAACTTTAAGTTTTCGGGTTTCCCGATTCATACTTGTGTGGTATACGTCTTTGTCTTTAATCACTATGTATCCCCTTTACTGTTATTCATGAATCTCGGTTTGTAACTGACCCTACATCAAAAGTGATTGGAGGGTAAAGAACGTCTCAACTTACGAGTGTATAAAGACAAGAGGTATAGAATTTTGAAAAAAATTACAAACAATATTTAACACTTCTGTTTATTATAAAATAGTAGTCGTTTGTAACCCATTACCCAGACAAAGGAGGACTACACGGACAAAATGTCCACGTATGGAAGGTGTTCGTGTTTTGTCCTACTTTAATCCATAGATATAGAAACAAATGAATGACAGGTTACTTCTAAAGTCATAAAGTACGAATATAATAGAAGCAAAACCGAGAATCTCTTTCGGGGTACAAACAAATTCACACCGGAGAGGTTAGTCCTAAAGGATCCAAATTCTGGATCTGAGTGGGTTGACCTCACGGTATCAAAACCACACAGAAAAACGTCCATGGTACTTCTACTCGTTCGTCCAAATATGTTTACTGTTTAGTTGATGGTGAATTCGTAGTAGTACTTTTACACTGTTCTAAAGTGGTAGACTTGAAATAAATCTATCAAAAATTTTCGGGAAGGACTTGTGTGTATAAGGAGAGACGAAAACCTTTTACAGTATTTTCTTTGGAAAAGGTCATGTTTACGTCTTTTTGTCCATGTGTTTGGTTCGGTGGTGATATCTTCTTATTTTTTGACGTTGAGATACTCCCGTACCTGAAGGTGTACAAGTGTGTCATGAACGAGACTCCAAAAAAAAAACAAAACAAAGTAAAACAACAAAAAAACAAACAAACGAACAAACAAAACAAAAAATGAAAGAAATTTTTTTTTCAAACTGTAGAAAAAAGACCTGTAGATTACTGTTACGTTCACTTTTTGTAATGTAACCCATTCCTCTAAACTTCCTCCAAACTTACGTTCTCCCTGATGAGAGATTGAATTTTTGTTTGTGTTGTGATACTTCTCCCTAACACGTAGAAACTCTTTAGAAAAAAGAAGTTTCACTTACGTGTTTTACTCCCCTAAGTGATGACCGAGAAAGCGAAGTGCCACCTTCACTGGAAAATTACCAGTGAAGCTGTAACGACGGGACATACCCGACGCTAAGTCCGAATGTTTATTTAATGTATTAGACTCCCTCATCCTTTTTCCGAATATTCTTCAAAGATAAGTAGAGTTTCAATTTCTTTGGGGTGGGGTAAACTGACAGAAAAGAAGGTAGAAAGGACGTCGCCTCAAAATAAAGTCAGAATGAGTACTCCCTCTACCACACCCCATTCCGACCGTCAGGATCGCCGACGACAAGAATTAGCGAAGAAAACGTCGTTATTAGTCTCCTCAGTCCGACCTCTCTCCGAACCGATTAAAATTTTTACCTACGACGTTTTCCTTTTTGTCTCCTTAATGACCTTAAGAAAGGAGGTTGTTCATATAATGAAATGTGAACGTTCCTCGGAAAAAAAGTAATTTTAAACATAAAACACCTAGGTTAATTTGTAGTAAATTTTTTTATATCACGGTCGAAAACAGGAAGTCTACAAAAACAAGAAGTCACAGTACTTTAGAAACCCTTCGACTGACCGTCTCGATCTTTAAGTCTCATCCTCAGAACACTTTAGAGTGACACAAACCCTCAGATTTAAAGACTAAAAGAATTTAACTACTGAAATAGACCTCGTCCGAAGTTACGAACTTTTTGACAAGACAACTGGTGATCTCCGGAACTGGGACTTTGGTTACCGGAGGATTGACGATTTGGGTTATCACACGGAGCCGGTAAAGAAGAAACCAACGAGGTATCATGAAGTATGTTCACTTACAGGGAAGGAAGAAACTTTACAACAAGAGAAACCCCCGGACATTGTAAGATGACAGAGTCAAGAGAAGAGATACGTTCGAGTGACTGACGAGGGAGGGATAGAAGAAGGACCAAAGTGCAGGAGAAAGGTGGAGGGTATTGAACTGAGAGTAGTAGAAGAAAAAGATTAAATTAAGGAACCTCTCAAGTAAGGAAAAGTACCAAGATTGGTTCGAGAGTAGTCGGAATACCTCTACTGAGGGTTTATAGGTAACGCACTGGACTAGAGAAAGGACTTAAAACCGGGATAAAGAGATTAACAGACAACAAATAAAGGAAAACTTACAGGAGGACGGTGGAACTTGAGTTGTAACTTTTTACATGTAAGTTAGTCCAACTACATACCGTCTTTGGTTGTGTCATAACATTTCGTATAGAAAGTTAATTTTTATTTATTAAAATTTTATTATATATCAAAAAATATGAAACTTCAAAGAGTTTGTCTCATGAGAATACACTACATTCGATATCCCCGAAACCTCAGTCTTGTGGATCCAAGTTAGGTTAGGAGACGAATAGTGTCACCAATTTACTCCATTCGTTGTCAAAGAATATTCGATATAGTTCCGGTTAGTCACAATCGGTCACATAATAATAGAAGATAGTGAAGACGAAAACGACTTACGATGGTGACCAAACTATAAGACTTCAGTGAAAACACAAGAAGAATACAAAATGTACGTTAGTCAATGGTTTACGACGGAAAAGTTACGGAAAATGTTACTAGAGAACGAAACGGATCCGGATTAGTTGAATTAGGACTTAATGTTGTTATTGGAGGAGGAGTAGAAGGACGGAGGTAAACAAAGACAACGATTAAGAATGACGTCTGGTGGTCGCAGTAGAAGGACTTGTTTCGAAAGTAGTACACACAGGGAGTCTACCGAAGTCACAAAGGGGTAATGGATGTCGGGCATACGAAATCGGACCACAAGTTCCGAGAGATGTCAGGACGGTGGACGTCGACAGGACTGAACTTGAGATGAAGTCGGTGTGACAGATAAAAGACAAGGAAACTTGAAACGGATGTACAGAAACTAGTCCACTATTAGGAAGATAGACTTTAAGGAAGGGGAAAAGGGGGATTTGATAGATTCTGACTAGACAGAAAGTTCCGGGTCCGTTTGAGAAAGGGAAAGTGTCTATAGAAGACTCACGGTATCCGGTATCTACGTATAGAAATTAGTCAATGCTGTAAGTGACAAACTTACCGGTGAACCAAGGTGACTCAGAGACTTGTTAGAAAAAAAAAAAAAAATTAAAAAGTATAAGGGTTCCTCTGCCTTGAAGATTTCTCATCCTTAGTACGGAAATTCTCTAAACATAGTTGGTCACGTGAATTCGGAACGTTTATCTTCAACGAGGTATTTTTAGGTAAATAAACAAGGAAAAGAGTTCAGAAGGTCACCACACTTACAGTACATTCAGAGACAAAAGGTTGGAGATTTTACTTGATCTCCGTCTCTTACCTCAATATACCTGAATTCCATTATACGTCTCGAATGTACATATTTTAGTTTTCTACGTTGTTTATGTGAGAAGTTAGAAGAGTTTTGTAGTAAAACGTAGTCATTAGACTGACCAAGTCTATTTTCATAACAACTCATTCCTTAATTGATCTATTAACTAAATTAATATATATATTGAAATATCGATGGAATTCACTTTGACATAAAAGTGAGTAGGAACTTCTTCTGTATTATCCTTACACATGTCCTACACATTCGCCCCACCACTCTCCGCACATTTCTGTACCTTTACTACATGAGTTGTCAAGGTCAAAAAGTAGATATTAAACTCCGACCTTATTACCCTGCTGATTATTTCCCGATAAAGTCTATCCTGTAAAAGTCCGGAGTACTATCGGACACTTTACGAGTGTCCATCGTCTTTTCTCTTCCACATCGAAAGGGTCAAGGAGGTTTAACCAAATAGGGTTCATACTGAATCCAACCCCATCCCATAAAAACGGACTCACACCGAGAGACAGAGACCTTCCTCAAGGCTTCGTTATCCTTGAAAAACAACAAACCGGCTCTTGTCTGACTCAAGTAGTAATTAGTGTGAGACGTACTGGTTTACAATACGGAAAACAAATTGACCTAATACACAAGTTTCAGTCCTCCCTGTTCATCAGTGAAACGAACCGAACCGATAATGTCTAGAAATAAAAGAAGGGGCTCCCTGGTAGGGGTCGTCACTAGGACCCGTACGTAACGAAATAGTTATATTTACAAAAAAAGGGAAGATTTAACCAAACACACCTTCTTTCTGTTAGGTCCCGAGTTCAAGTTCAAGACGGTAAGTTATAAATACACTCGAAATTAAAGATGTAGACATTGTCCCTAACTATTGTGGATAGAATCTCACAACATTCTTAATTACTCTATTATACACATTTTTTCAACCATAGTTCATCCATGATTAATAGTAGTATATATGCTTAGGGACTCTCGGTACTTTTCCTGTTTACCAATGTCTCCGTGAGTGGTGACCTACCATGAGTGGGTCCGTTCGTCCACGGACGGTAAACCGTAGTGTTCGTTTCCCCGAAACTGGTCATTTCGTAATCTCATCGTTTACGGTACCTTTATTAACGTATCAATACATCTCTTAATGGAGGCCGGTTCTCGTGGACGCATGTTGTAGGTCCCCGTGTTCATTTCAAATCTTGTTTTGTCATTGTGGTCTCCAAGTGTAACCAAAAAGGGGAACGTTTTATTCTGAGGTCCTTCTTGTTTTCTCTCAAGATCAAATTTAACGGTTGAAGAGTCTTCTTTCCGGTGTACGGTTAGGTAATGTATAATCTACGTACGGATATAAAGACACGGACACTAGAGTTTAGTTTACCAATCGCGGATTGAGCTTGATCCGTAGAGAGTTGTCTCAAGAGACTAACAGTGTGTAGCTCCATCTTTTCGAGTTATATTACTGAGAGACAAACATTGACAGGATAAATTAAAAGTGGACGTTTTCGAGGAACCGCCTAGGAGCGGATAGGTGTAGGTAGAGTTCTGTCGCTAAATTTTTCAGCGCCTTATGTCGTCTGTCAGAGAGTCCTAAGACGTCGAGACCCCAAGGTAATCACCGATAGTCTATATTACGGACATCTTTTTTTAGTCTTTTTAGATAAGTCGTGCATGTATAATCCTAGCACTCAACTGTGTCTTCTGTGTGTAGGTCAAAGACTAAAAATGGAACCCATATTTTTGAGGTAAAATCTCTTACTATGACCGTATGTGACGTTTCAAAGACATTGTAACTCTCTAACGAGAACCGTCATTGACTCCCTGTCACTCCACGGGATGGGAGTTTTCAAATCTTTATGCTAATATTCCGACAGGAGACTCTCGATTCGGTCATTTTACTTTCACAATCAGAGAGTCAGTACAGACTGAGAAAACGGTGGGGTACCTGACATCGGGTAGTCCGAGTAGACAGGTACCTAAGAGGTCCGTTCTTATGACCTCACCCAACGGTAAAGGAAGAGGTCCCCTAGTAGGACTGGGTCCCTAGTTTGGACCCAGAGGACGTAACGTTCGTCTAAGAAATGGTAGACTCGGTGGTCCTTTCGGTCATTTTTAGGTGTATTTTACTTACACAGTAATTGGTGGATCCTTTACTTTGGTTCCTTGACGGACCCTGAGACACCGGTGTCTCAATCCCTTTGTGTGTGTGTAGATTTGTGTAACTAAGAAAAAAAAAAAAAATTTAAAATTTTAGAAGTTAAGAATGTACGCAAGGGTTTGTACTTGGGGGGAGGGTGGAGGGAGGGGTATTGTAGAGAGACCCAGTAGGGGTACGTGGTCGAGGTTCGTGTAACTATTTTCATATTGGAAACCTTCCGTGTCAACGTTTCCACTAACATTAAATGACAAATAGAACTAACCTCTTATGAACACTCATCTGGTCCCTACTTGTCCCCGAAGGGCCTACCGAACCACCCATTTCTTAGACGAACGTTACGTCCTCTGTGTCCTCTGAGCTCAAGATAGAGACCCAGTCCTTCTAGGGGACCTCCGCCTTTACCGTTGGGTGAGGTCATAAGAACGGACCCTTTAGGGTACCTGTCTCCTCGGATCACCCGATGTCAGGTACTCCAGTGTTTATCAGCCTGTACTGACTTCGCTGATCATGTTGTGTCCATACTTGTCCGATGTAATATCTTAGTCTCTTCATTTTCGTTAGTCTTCTACCGTCACGGACCTACTCTACTCTTCGTTGGGTACCCAGGGTTTCTACCTTCATAACACAACCGGTTTTTCGAAAAAACCTAAAAAAAGTATTGTAGAATTGTTTGAAAAACTGGTTAGGTTATGAAAACAGGACACCGTCTATATGGGGATATCTAAAATTAATCCAAAGGGTACTTTCAGATCGATATTATCTTTTATATTCTTTTCAACTGTAATCATTAGGACATAGGATGACATTCAACACACACACACACACACACACACAACCTCTCTCTCTCTCAGTAAGTCAGTACAGACTGAGACACTGTGGTACCTGACATCGGTCGGTAAGAGGAGACAGGTACAACGGTAAAGGAAGAGGTCCCCTTAGAAAGACTGGATCCCTAGGTTGGGTGTAGAGGTCGTAACGTCCGTCTAAGAAATGACGCACTCGATGATCCCTTCGGGTGACTTTGTATAATTCAACGATTATATAGAGACTCTAGAATCAACTCCAGTGACTCTCTCTAGTTGAGTACCACACGATTGTCTTAGTTCCCGGGATTGAAAGTTCCGTGTCTCGACTTGAGTTCTGGTACCAATTAAGTACCAATTAAGTTTCATTTGAGTAGAAAGTTTCCGAAGACTCGAGGACTGTCGGTATTTTTCGACCGGTAAGGAGTACGGAGGAGATTCGTTTAATAAGATCTCATAATTCATACATAGTCCTTAGTATAATCTGTGATCTCTAAGTTTCTACTTATTACCTTACAGGATGAAAGTTTCCAGTATGTCAAATCACTTCTTCTCTCTGAATGTATATGGGTGGTATGTCACTCTATTCTCGGTTAGTCTCCTTGCAACGTTCACGGTTCAGTTATGTTCCTACTTCGGTAACTGTGGTATCGAGTTTCTTTTGAAGTGTCTCCTCGAACTGTAAACTAGTCCCAGAACTTCCTATGTGTCCTCAAAAGGACGTCCATAATGGTGGTCCCAATACGGACGGATACGCGGGTCTGAGGATTGATAATACTTCTGTACGAGGGAGAACTTGACCGAACCTGAAACATCGTTTAATAGTAGGGGAAAAGGGTGGTACCGAGACTTACAATAATAGTTTTTATAAAGATAGTTTCAGAAAAAGGTCCGGGCAAAAGTAGTCGACCACTCTTGTAGAGAGGAGGTAAGGTCTTTGGAGGTGTCTACATGAAATCTTTCCCAATCCTTCCTGGTAAAGCAGGTCACCGATAGTTGGATATCGTACATAACCTTAGTGGATCTCCCCGAACAATTTTTGTCTAGTTAGACCTCTCCCCAGACTCTTAATCGTAAGATTGTTCATAGGACAACTACGACTTTGACGACCAAAATCCTGGTGTGAAACTCTTGACCAAATAAGGTGGGGTTATTCGCTGCCCAAATTACTAATTACGAGCCTCGTGGACAGGAGTGTTCGGTAGAAACAAGACAATAATTTTCTTTTAACAATGACGTTTACTGTAAACGACGGAGGAGGATTTGAGAGAATAAAGTCGATCAGTGTTAAAGACGGTTGGAGACGTCGGAAACGAACGAAAAAAGACAAGACATCGGTTTGGTTTAGGATTCGTTTGTGTAGAGAAAAGAGGGAAAGGTGAGAGGGACACAGACACATGTACGGTATGACAAAGTAAAAGGGTGAAAAGTAGAGTGGAAAGAATCGAGTTATGTAAGATGAGATTTATTATGACGAGAAGTGTTCATATATATATATATATATATAGATGAGTTCAGAAAGAGTGGAGAGAAGTTAAGTACATGATTCTTTTTCTAACTATCCTTTGTGAGGTTGTACACTTGTTACCAAGGAGGACCCACCGTCCTAATAATTACTACATTAGAAACTTTTGTAAAAAAGTTAAAAGGCTTAAAAGATGTTACTTACACTGACGAAATAAATTTTTTTTTTTTAGGAGGTTTTGCTCTGTGTACATGGGGTTACAAGTATCGTCGTGACAAATATTATCGATCCTGTACCTTCGTTGGATCTACAGGTAGTCGTCTACTTACCTATTCTTTCGACACCATGTATATGTGTTACCTCATAATGAGTCGGAAATTTTTCTTATGTAAACTTAGTCAAGATTTCTCCACCTACTTTGACCTCGGATAATATGTCTCACTTCATTCGGTCTTTCTTTTTGTGGTTATGTCATATGATTGCGTATATACACCTTAAATCTTTCTACCATTGTTATTGGGACATACGCTCTGTCGTTTTCTCTGTGTCTACATATCTTGTCAGAAAACCTGAGACACCCTCTCCCTCTCCCACCCTACTAAACCCTCTTACCGTAGTTTTGTACATATTATAGTATATACTTTGTTTAGTGGTCAGGTCCAAGCTACGTACTATGACCGACGAACCCCGACCACGTGACCCTGCTGGGTCTCCCTACCATGTCCCTCCCTCCTCCCTCTTTCCAAGTCCTACCCCTTGTGCACATATGGACACCGCCTAATTACAACTACATACCATTTTGGTTATGTTATAATATTTCATTAATTGGAGGTTAATTTTATTTATTTAAATATAATTTTTATTATTTTAAATTTTTTACTTTTTCTTTTCTTTCTTTTTCTTTTTTTTACTTGAACACACATTCGACCCGGGATAGAAACATTTTTTCTTTTGACGATGAGTGACGGGACGATTACTCTCTGTTTTGGTCAACACCCGTTATGTGGTTAGTGTCATTTTTCGTAAAAGGATCGTTTCAGTTTGGAATCGACTTCTTTCTAACTTCTTTTAGTTTGATCCGTGTTCACTGGTGTAAGACCAAAAATAGATTCAATCAACTTTCAAGTTTTCTTTTACCCGACCGAGTAAAATATCTTTAACGATAACAAATCAGTGATTCAGAACAGACAGAGAAACATTGGGGTACCTGATATCGGGTGGTCCGAGGAGATAGGTACCCTAAAGGGTCCGTTCTCCGTTCTTATGACCTCACCCAACTGTAAAGGAAGAGGTCCCCTAGAAGGGCTGAGTCCCTAGTTTGGGTACAGAGGACTAACCGTCCACCTAAGAAATGGGGACTCGGTGGACCCTTCGGACCGAGTTATTAGTCTGATCTGAATAAAATGAGTGTTCCCGAAGGGAACACCGAGTCGACCATTTCTTAGACGGACGTTACGTCCTCTGGACCCAAACTAGGGACCCGACCCTTCTAGGGGACCTCTTCCCTTTCCGATGGGTGAGGTCATAAGACCGGATCTCTTAAGGTACCTGACATATCAGGTACCCCAACGTTTCTCAGTCTGTGCTAACTGGCTGAAAGTGAAGTGATAAAGTGAGTTGTACGACGACGACGACGAGTGGTTTAGTCTTTTTCTATTTATAACATACTATAGTGAATGTTCACCTTAGAGTCTTTATTTTGTTTACTCACATATATTGTTTTGTCTTTGTCTGAGTGTCTATGTCTCTTGTTTGATCATAAATCGTCATCCCTTTCCCTTCCCCGTCCCCGTTCTATCCTCCTCCCTTAATTCTCCATGTTTGAGGATACATATTATTATTTATTCGTTGTTCCTATATAATATGGTGTGTCTCTTATATCGGTTAGAAAGTATTATTGATGTTTACCTTATGTTTACAATTTTTGACGCTCAGTAATGCTACATTAGGACTTTGTATGTTATAACATGTAGTTGATACGGAGTTATTTTTTTTCTCTAATCTCTAAAAGAAACATCAACCAACGAAGAATTCATTCTTTGGGTCTCAGTATGAACTGAAGAGGAAGAAGGAGTAGATCTTTTAAAAAGGAGGGGGTTGAAGTCATCGAAGTCAAGTACGTTGGAAATCTTTACGAAAGTATGGGTAGGTGAAAAGAGACAGGGATGACAATGTTATCGAAGGTTATCCAAAAAAAAAAAGTTTGAATTCAGTGACACAAGAAGTCAGGTAGGAGGACTTGTTAGACAGAATAAGATTTGGAGTAGTACCGTAGGTAAAAAGACGAAATCGTTAAAAAAAACCGAGAGATACCGGGTGTCTCCCGAAGGGACAACCGAGTCACCATTTCTTAGACAGTCGGTTACGTCCTCTACGTCCAAGTTAGGGACCCAGCCCTTTACCGTTAGGCGAGATCATAAGAACGGAGAACGGACCCTTTAGGGTACCTGTCTCCTCGGACCTCCCGATGTCAGGTACCCCAGCGTTCTCAACCTGTTCTGAATCAATGATTTGTTGTTGTTGCACCAGGTATCTGTACCAAAAGTTTGACAAGAGGGGATTTAAGGGGAGTTCTGGTCGATTCACCCTTTTCCCTACCCTCTTCCTCTATCTACCTCTCTAAGATCCTGGGACATGGTGTACACAAAGTTAGTCTCTTTATGAACTAAAATAAGAGATAAATAAATACGAAGGGAACACCGAGTCGACCATTTCTTAGACGGACGTTACGCCCTCTGGACCCAAGCTAAGGACCCACCCCTTCTAAGGGACCTCTTCCCTTTCCGATGGGTGAGGTCATAAGACCGGACCTCTCAAGGTACCTGACATATCAGTACCTCAACGTTTCTCAGCCTGTGTTGACTCACTGAAAGTGAAAGTAATACGAAGGTTCGTTCCTAATTAAACTTGGTTCCCTAGTGATGTCGACAAACTTTTGTGACCTGTATCATTTCTGAGGAAACGTACCGTATCTACCAGGAGGTACTAAACCGGGGACGGAGAGAAAGATCAGGAGGAGACAAGAGTAGACTCTTGGGACGAAGGGGGTGAAAGTGTATGTATGTGTATAACCGGTTCCGAGTGTATGATAAGTACGGTTAATCAAGAAGTAAGGATATTATTCTTTACGAGAAAGTATGGACGGAGTTTACGATAAGGGAAGTCACGGACTACTTGAAGATGAACGGAAAATTAAAGATAAAGTTTACCGTGAAGGAAACGATTCAGAAGAGTTAGAGAGGGTCTACCTATACCACTTGTTGGTGGAGCCAAAAGGTCCCTGACAGGACCCAAAATGATGACTTCCAAGATACAGAGAGTCACGGTTCGTTTTACCCCACCGTCAGTGGTACCTCTATCCCAATCGGGAGGGGAGGAAACTCGATGATATGGGGAAACAAATATGTAGACAAAAGTACAACATCCCACTTATGGACAATGAACAAGTGTCCAGACAGAGGGATCTAACACTTCCATCCTTAACACAGTGTTCGTAGAGACCTATAACACCTATCACCGAGTTTTGTCCACTAGTTATTTAAAAAACAACGATTTACTTTACTTTTGGTTTTTCATCTTTATTTAGAGTAACTCTACCCTTATACTGTCTGAAACGATATACTTCATAATTTCGAGTCTTCGATTTCGCTTACTCACTTGTATATTCTTCTATGTATCTCTTACTGTGGGAAAGACTCAACTTATCCGGACCTTACACCCTTGAAGACTGATGGGTTGAGAAGTCACACCCTCTTCCTTCTCTCACGGTACTCGTTACATCCATTCCCCTACGGTAGTTTCCCTCCCTTTCGACCTCTAATGGTGTTGTACCATTAGACAACACCCGTTTGGGTCTCTCGTTCACTTCTGTTAATCAAGAGAGACCTTGACCTTTGTGTCTTTGAATCAGAAGAGACTGACTAGAACTTGTCTCTTTCTCGAGAACTAAAAAGAAGACGATGTAATAAATTGTTCCAGACAAAATAAGGATTCCACTCTGTTTCGGGGGTACTGGATGACTGGAATAAATATTATAATCTGTCTGTTGTAAACCGGTTTTTTATAACGGAAAGAAGTAACACTATATGTATAATGGATCTTCAAAAACCACAAGACCTTAAGAATTATTGAAATGTAGGGAACAGTTATTGTTTGTTTACAACGTCAAAAGATACCTAGGACTACACGTTGATTTAAATGGATTCATAAGTCTATCGTACTGAAGTGGGTCAACCTCCTTATTAAGTTAAATGGAATGACCGTTAAAGGAGTCAATTTTTGACTAATTTCGTCAGTAGAATCTTCAATGGTGTAAAGAGGTTTCTCCAGGGGTTTGTTACGTATCCATGGGTTATGTAAAAGTAATTCCGTCAAAACGTTGACCTGATTGGTAAACTAATTTTCCGAAGTCAAACACTGAAGTCAAGTAAAATTGTCAAACATTTCAAATCCAATCTTTGTTTGGTCCTCTGAGTGTACCTTTACACAATCATTGGGACTCTCCGGGGTCGTGACTATATTTCTGAGAGAAATGTTTCTCCTCTCACCACCTTGTAAAGAAAGATTCAACTTATAAACCTTGAGTTTTATGTAAGAGGGTACCTTTACCACAATATGTACTACTTGTCCGAGGGTTTGATCGGGTATTTTTAGATAAATTGTTTGTTACATTGTTATTCTGGTTCTCCCGATAAGTAGATATAAAATTATAGACATATTTCTGACAAAGTACCCTTTATAATAATCAATCGTAAATGACTTACTAATGATAATCGAGTGCACTAAATATGTTGTTAGGGACTCAATATGAGCTAATACTGGTTAACTGTCTACTTCTTTGACTCCCACCATCCCAATTGTATTATTGAACGGGTTGTAATGTATTAATCGTTACTCCCTCAGTCATAGACTTAGGTCCTTCACACTCGGGTCTCAGGTAGGTGGACTGGTGAAGTGCCGTGGTGGAGTGTCACGAGGGTGGGAGACACTATAACCAAAAGCATTCGTCTCCGTCTGTTCCTCAGAAATTCTCTACTTTGTGTGACTGTATTCTGGTCCATGTCTTTAAAGAACCAGATTTCCGTAACTCTAGTATGTCAGACAAGAGAATAATGACACCTTAATACAATCTCTGGTTATAGTTTTCTAAACTTTTATTGGGTGTATAAAAATTTACGTCACACTGTAAATGGTTCTCTCGAGACGTTGAATCGATAACTTTTGGAGTTATTTCAATCTTCTGACTTTTTAGTACCTCCCACTGACGTCTCTTCTTTCGTAAAATTTCTCTTTTGTTACAGTTTTACTCTTTAATTATAGTTTCTATGAAATTTTTGAGGATACATAAACATTTAATTTAAAGGTAAAAATTTACTCCCGATATAGATTCTTCGGTACCAGAATACAGGGACCTATATAAAGTATTAGAGGATCAAATATGAGATACCCTTGAACTTATCTTAAACATAGGATGACAACGCACTTTTAACATATTTAGAATTAATACAGTTTAACCAAGTATCACGAAAAGTCCAGATGATATAAGATGAAGAGACATGTGAGTAAGATAATTAAAGACTCTCAGACTATAACTTTGAAGTTGATTTTTTTTTCTCTACTCTGTGTGACTCGTACGCATTGAGGTGGAGATGGAAATTGTTTCCTTTACCTGGGAAAGTTCCAGTTAGCAAAACGTTGATTTGAACCTTTACCCCTTGTTTTCCGGGTCAATCCAAAGGATAACATAAGTGGTCATAGACATACATACAACTCACAAATATTCGTCACACAGAAGACCAACAACGGGTATTGGATGAATACAGGGTTAAGGAAAGTTGATAGAGATTCACAAAATACCCTCTCTAAACCGTTGTTCACTGAACTGTGGAATACTGAATCTCCAGTGAAAACTGGACCCTAAAGCCTCCAATATCCGGTCTCACATAATGACGGAGACTACAAAAATATCTAAAGTAATTTCCGGGACTGTAAAGATTCTACTCTCATTTACCCCGGTTTAGATGTTTTTTCAACAATATAATATTGTTTACAACATAAGGGATAAAACTGAATAAGTTGGGTTGTCAAGTCACACTATTGACTTATTTGTGACACGAGATTAAATCAAGGACTGAACAGGACATATCATCCAGAGTAGACAGTGATTTAATATGTACCATCCCCCGAGACGACAATAACAAATTAGGAAATTTTCAGTAATTTTTAACTCGATAATGTCTAGATAAGAGAATGACCAAATACCATTTTCCATTAATCCATGGTGGTTGTCTAATCCACAACTTGACGGAAATCTCACGAGGAAAGTTCGTATTTTTTGACCGGTAACGGTCTTTTATTTCTGGTCTACTGAGGTTGTTACCCGTACGAGTAAAATTAGAGAGTCCTTATTATCACAAGCAGTTCTTTACACCTCGTCCGATACACACGAGTTCCTCGGTGGGACCCATCGGGTCCTCCGTGGGTTCGAACTCTTGGTGTTCCCCAAACCTTCATCTCCTCCCTATCCGTATCTCTGTCTTTTAGTCCTTTCGTTTTACCCCGTCCTCCATCTCCTCTTTTCAACATTCTTCGTCTCCATCGTCTTGTGTCCCGTTCCTGATCCCGGTTCCCTGGTACCCCTTTCTTCCACCGACCACCTCACTGCTCCTTCTCTTTACTTCTATTTCCGAGGTGTTAAGTCGCTCAAGTTCCCCTGGACTAGGATCCTAGGTAAGACGATGGAGGGGTAAAGAGACCAGGAAGAGGGTATTTTGTAGAGTTTTGTAGTAGATTGTGCACCAGACAACTGAAGGAGTAGAGGGTAAAAGAGAAGTTGGGTGCGGATCAAAGATCAAAGTTACATGACAAATGGTAATATACAAATAAGGACAGAGTGAAGTCTTGTGACCTCGTCCTTCCATGATTCAGGGACTGAGAAACCCCGAAAAGTTTTTGGTCGGACTGACACTATACTAGACACTTTGTACGTAATGACGAATGTATTTGACCGAAGTTGAAGACAAAATATACGTCAAGTAGTCGACTTGTCGAGACATGTGTTATTGTACGTGTACAAGAGTCATGTCGGGTCCCATCTTTTACCCAGGAACTTTGTCGAAATAGTGACAACACAAGAAGGGCCCGAAGAATGGGTGTACGTCGTACAAAGTAAACGTAGTGTTAGCTTACAGAAAGAACCATCCCTTTACCCCAGGAAAGGTGAGATACCTTATGTCTGAATCCTCTATTAGTCTCTCTACAGAGGTTTGTCGAAAGAAACGAAAAAGAAAGAAAAACCGACACGGTGAGTAGTTCATCCTGGAATCAAGGGGTTGGTTCCTAGTTTGGGTGTGGGCAACGTAACCTTCGCACTTCAGAATTTGTCACCTGGTGGTCCCTTCACGGAGGTGAGTTCGACAGACTTCTAGTGTTGAGACCTTCGGGAGGATGTCTGACGTATGAGTTTGGGTCCGACAGGACCGTGAGTACCCTCCGACCTCGTATATAGATGTCGGATTCTTTTGTCTTAGTCTCTGTCTCTGGTACTCAAAGGGGAAAATAAATTGATTTAAAGTACACTTTCGGACTATGTCTTTTGTTCAATTACTCCCTTGATAAAACCACCTGAACTCTTGGTGTACTGGAGGGGTGACCCGGGGTTCCTGGAGGTACCTTAAGATCCTCGGGTACCTTAAGTGTCTCAAGTGCCCATTGGTTATTAGAACAGTTTAAGGTGAACAAACTTCGTTTTCATTTACTCCGGGTCGTTCTTCATTAGATACGTTCTAGTACCCCGAGGACTTCCCATCTGGGTCCTTGTCTTAACTGAGAAGTTGAGTGTACTATTTCCTTATAGTCAGAACCGGTTATCATCCAGGGACCAATGGTGCAAACATTAGGGAGAAACGGTGTAGAAGTGGATCAGTCTCAGAGTCTGAAAACAAACGACACCTTAATCAAAGAGGAAACCGACAGAAGACCTAGTATTTAATGACCAAACTTGACACGAAGACTTAATGTTAGATTTACTCTGAACGTCGAAAGGATACCGATCCAGGGTAAAAGGATACGATTTAAGGACTGTTGGTTACTCAGAATTCTCGATAGATAGAAAACTGTCCGTTATAAAAAGACTAATTTTTCTCTGAGACAATGAAGTACTAATAAAATCAACGGCAATAGGGTTGAACGGGGAGGAAAATCCGTATCCAAACGGGAGTTTCATCCGCCTCACAGTTGTTTGGTAGTTATTTGGAACGACAAGGTATCTCCGAATACCTTTTTCTTCCCTTACGAGGGTCTAGAAGGACTTTATGTAAGTTTTGTTATAACTGTCTCACGATCGTTTCATACGAACGAAGAGACCGTGAGTCCTTCAAATATAAACTGAAATTAAGGTAGTTTGGGTCTGTAAGGTCAGCTGTTGTGTCCAAGGTCACCAACCTCCCTCGAGTTTCGTGAAACCGGGATTCAACGACGAAAAATCACGATCTCTAAGATAAGACGAATTAAGAGAAGAGATCCGTATATTCGATTGGTGTTAAAGGGATCAAGATATCCTTTTTTCTTCTTTGATTGTGAACACGTCACAAAGTTCACACCCCTACCCCCGTATCCCTCGGAGAAGGACATCTGTTGTCCAGAGTTAACTATGAAGAAGGGTGGGAAAAGAGACTGGTATGTCCAAGATGTGAGAATTAATACTCGTCAGTCTGATTACCGAAATAATAGTAGTCATGTACACTACATGTGTTGTCGATAGTCCACCATTACTCCCTGAGGTAAACGTCCTTTTCGTTTTAACTTTTTCTTTTACCGTATCGTTCCTCCATATACGACTTGATTACAGTAAAGAAAACACTATCACAACGACCTTTGTCATTTAGTTTCTTACGGTCTTACACGGTTCTAAAACTGTTTCACTAAGTACTACAGGAAAAATCTACTTTTCCTCTTTACACCGGTCTTACTCTCGTACGAGAAAAGACCAACTTGTTGGTCCGAGTTTCTCCCGACTACTTCTTACAAAAAAAGTCAAATCTGTCCCAAGATGTTTCCCGATCGGTGTCTCGAAACATAACTACAAACAAGATCAGGAACCACATCTTTGGACTGGGATAGTCAAGAACTTCGAAGTGTCCCTAAGGTTACATGTTGGTTCCTCCTCTTGGTGACCATATTCTATCCACCCAGGGTATGAGAGGATTTGTGACAAAAATCGGAAGTCTATAGAGAAGAACTATGACTATTATCAGAAGGTTTCTAGGTCACAAACTATACCGAAGTGTCTACGAATTTCGTTCCCATCTTTCTCTTGTGAATTTCAAGTAGAGTTGATCCTATTTCCAGACCTTTCAATGTGTCTTTTCCCCGTGGTGGGTGTCCCAGGTCATCCTAGGAGGTGACCTATAGTGACTCTGCAAAGTGTTTGTGGTTTTAGGGAGTTTTGGGTAACTGTTCTTGTCGGGGTAATACAACTTACGGTTCAATTATTTCTCCGTGAGAGAATCCCGACTCCTTTTGTTGTTATTGTTGTTGTTTGGTTTCTAAACAAAATACCTTTACTAACACGGAGGAATAAATCTTAGTCCAGTAATATTAGTATCCAAATATTTTTCTATAGAAGTTTGCTTGTGTGTTCGACCCCTCTCGTCGTCATAGGGTTGTAAACTAAATGTATAGATGTCTCTTTCAAGCTTAAACTGAAGTCAGTGAAATCACTTGTCTTTCTTGTTCCGTGAAATAATAACCTCCGACGTGGTTTTTACCGACACCCAGTGTCTTGTGTAAGTTCCGGTTAATGTAACTCACGTGTCTGAAGTCCGTTACTCCTTGAACAGAGGAGAGACAGAGACTTTCCCATGGTTGGAATATTGTAACCGTGTCAATTGTTGAGAAATTGGAAATTTTCCGTAAAATACTCGTTTAATCCAGTTAATCATGTGTCGTTAAATGAAATTTTTTTTAGGGTTGACGAAATTTTGATCCCCCCCTTACATCGATTAAGGAACGTAGTCACTATTCAATTGTCCGTTATAAGGTTCTCCCGAACGAGTCAAGGTTGACTGTGTTGTCTCTGTGTGTGTGTGTGTGTGTTTTCGGTGTCGTTTTACGGTTGTCAGAAGATTACATATCAGGGTCTAAAGTAGAAATTGGAGACGACGAGTCACATTGGACAAGTGCCATTAAATATGACTTGGCACATCCTGGAAGGTGAGAAGCTCCCCTACGATGACACCTTCCTTTCACGAACCCCCTTCTCCCCTTAGGTTAGAGGGAAGTACTTGCCCATTTTTCATAAGATTCGTAGAGAAGACAAAGGAAAGAGTGAAAAGATAACTATATATTTAGAGAAAGAGGGAGAGGAATGTTACTCGATCTGTGACACGATCCACAAATGTACGTACTAAAGTAAATCTAAAGTATGATTGAGACGTTCTCTCTATAACAGGGGTTAATGTGTGTCCTTTGTCCCGAATATCTCCAAAACCCAGTGGACGACTTCCAGTGTCTCGACCGTCCAACATCTTGCTCCTGAATGGGTTTAGACGGACTGAGGTATCCGGTTTACGAAAAGTATAATTGTACAATCTGAAGTGAGATGGTGAGATAGAGTAAAGGTGAAGGAAGGAAAACAAGTAGAAGTTTCAGATTTCACCATCTGCCCACCATCAGAGCCTTCTTACAATTTCTTTCTTCCCGATTCGGTCAAGACGGTAAAAGATAAAGAGGTGTGTACGGGACCAGTGGTCTTAAGTTCTTTTGTGTACGAAGGTTGTTCCAGTACCATACACAAAAAGACAGGTTGGAGAGGTCGCAAAGTCACTGATATAAAAAGTTTAGGGTTTATTCCCGGATATCGGTCCCTATGACCTAAAAGAAATTCTCTTGTCCTCCTGTTGTATAAGTTTTAGTTTTGAATTTTTCAGGAACACCGCGGACCGTCTGTCTATCTCCGGACGGAGGTATGCCTGAACTAACTTAGTGACCTCCAACTAGTGTGTGTCTCTTATTACTCGTATCAATGTCATTTAGGAATAGTCACCTTAAGTTGTCCCACCAGAAGGACTACCTAGAAAAACAATATCGGTATTACCTCCGAAGGACTTGGACACCGAACAATTAGATGTTCATGAACAAATCTATGTTCCGAAGCCTAGGATTCTCTGTTCGACAATTAATAATCGAGATTAGGATCCGATCTTCTACGGGTATTTCTAATGTTGAACAAAGGAAAAAAGATTGTTAATTGTCGGAACGACTTCTCGCTAGTTAACATGAACCCCTTGACTTCTTCCATTATTTACGTAATGACTCCGGTTGACGAAATGTCTCGGTAAATAAATTTGGAATTTATAACGTTCGACATTTAATGAGTAATCTTCCGTCTTTCGTTTTATCGGTATTAGACAAATCAAAGAGGTTTGAGACTTCTGAAGTTCCTCCTTTAGGTACCTTTACTCTCCGGACCACACAAGCAAGTGACGATGAAGAATTTCCCGTTTCCACCAATCTGTTAATCCTGTTCGGGTACATTAATAGGTATCCAGTCCCCACCCAAACTAATTCAAGTACCTCCTGACTGGGTGTTTGTCACCCTTTTACAGGGAGAAAAAGGTGAGTCGGGACGTCCGTCGCTTAGTGCCACGTGTAGAGTGAAGGTCTAACAAAGTACTCGGGTCTCGTTATCGGGTATCGTAGGTAATCCCGTAAGTGAGGATAGACAATAAAAGATTAGTCACGGCCCAGATTCTGTTCTCCGGTTGATCGTCTCTTCTTAATCCTTCCCCGTTTCCCCTCCGACAGGGGGAGAGGTATGTGTCCCTTACGTCGAGGGTTAATCTTTGACGAGGTAAAGTTTTATTGATCTGTTAATTAGGCATTCAAAGAAATGTACATGTCTTTCGGTGTATATAAACTAAATGTATACCTAAAATATTCGACTTGCACACTTGTGAATTGGTACATGTCCGTTACTAAAAATATATGATTACCATTTTAAGTCGAAATCCGAGAATCACCATTCCTTCTGTTGTTATACGTTCTGCGGAAGCCGTGACCGTGAGACGTATCCTAACCTCTGATCTTAAGCTTAACCATGTACAAAGGAAAAGAATTATCACACTACGGGAAATATATATATTGTGTCGAAGACTGAATGGAAATCCGAAATCAGTTGTTTTGTCGAGGACCGAGTGAAGACGTGACTCGTTGGTAAAGAAAGTACAAGGAAACGGAAAGAGACTTACCCACAATCCGAGGTTTTACCTCAAAAAGAGAAGTATCTTCATTGGTCTGGTGTATTCCTAGATTGGAGACTAAGACGTCAACGTTTGACTCAATGGGTTGTGTTTGTTAAAGGTAAGTAAAGATTGGACTGTCAGATTAATTCAAACACTAAAACGGTCCGACCATGACACAGATAGAAAACAAGGTAAGTTATGGGTGGTTCGACGACACCGAGTTATTTAGTAATGACTAGTACATTTAGATTAAAATGGTTAAAGTCGACAAGACCTTTACGTAAATAAATGAGACGATTTTCATTCAACGTACACTATTTTTTATGACAAAAGAAGGGTGTAGAACGAAATTTTTTTTCGATATATAAAAAAACTGTCGTCTTTTAATATGATGTTTTAAAATTTCTAGGGACTGTTATCTTTATCACGATAGTTTCGTAAACTTTTTCGACAACTCTGTAGAATTCTCTTTGTCTTTTATTTATTGAGTGTCATTAAAACTTTTAATGTTAAACCTCGAAGATACAGTGAACAGGGTAGTTTCTCGGGTAAGACCGGTGAAAATCACCTCTGTTCTTTACTGTAAACCGACAAAAGGGAAGGGAACCCTATTTCCTGAACTCAAAAGAAAAATGAATGGGACTCACCTAAAAGTAATTCCATTCCCCCAAGCGGAAGATGGTAAAGTTAGCGGTATTAAGGGTCTCTGGTCTATAGTTGAAAGCCTGGTATTCGAAAAGCTCAGTGATGGAGTCCACGGTAGGTTATCCCTCAAGGGTGGTAGCACGAAGCAAATGAAACGAGTCCTCACTAGACCCGTGTCTTGGGTTTTAGTCGACATCTCTTGTTTTCAGTCAATTTTAGTCGAGTTGAATAAAAAGAAAATGCTCTCCAGTGAAAGTCTATGCTGGCATGGAAGGAAACCTGTGACTCGAAGACTTTGACGGAGTGAGTATAGGAAAACAATAGGATAGAGAGTCGACGAGGTCTAAAATTTGATCAGACTTCATTGACTCACTATAGTAAAAATGATCTCGAGTTAGGACCAAGGGAGGAGCATGACAAGGGAGATTGAATATCTTAGAAAGAGAAAAGAAAGAAAGAAAAAAAAACTAAAAATTAGAATTCTAAAATAATACAAAATCATAATAAAACTGATAATATCATATTAATACATAATGTCGAATCCATAAACAGTAGGTCGTCTATCTTTGGTGATCTATAAGAATTGATAATTGGGAGGGGTTTAGACCAGTGTTAGATGTCCTTATGTTACACTTTTTTTACGAAGTGGAGTTTGTCCGGAGATTTACGGAAGTTTGGGAGTGAGAGTTCTCGGGGAAAGAAGAGTTCTATCTGTCATTTTCTTGTATTTAGGGGACTGTGAGAGAGTGTACAATAGACGTGGTATTATGAATGAGTCAAACTGTCTCGGTAGGTAGGGTTCCTCTTATAACAGTGAGAAATACAGAGACACCTAGTGAACCAAACTCACGTTCTTTAGGTTTCGAACCTCCGTGATAACATAGTCCTTCTTTTTTCAAGATCAATATAGTGTTTTAAAAATTTTTTACACAAAGTAAAGATCTATTTAAAACTCGTTTCCATGTTCGAATTCAACAGTCCTCTTTATTTAATTTACAAAGTTTCGGTAAAACTTTAGTACAATGGTAAATGTAGTCACTACGTTGAATCGTAATATGTATACTTTCGAGGACTTAGTCTGAACCGGTGTTTCTCACTACCACACCATTCATCGTGATGTAACAATTACGTCAACTTACTTGGTTAATGATATTAGTATAAACCTAGGTGAACAGACCTCCTATACCTAAACCGAACTAGACAATATCTATATCATTCGTGGACGTAGACCCTATACTAATCTAAGTCTTCCAGACCTCACCCTGGATCTTTAGACGTAAATTTTGTTCACGACCACGTACCCCTACTGGGTCTCTCTACACCCCTCCCTCCACCCTCCCCCCAAGTACAAACCCTTGCGTACATTCTTAATTTCTAAAATTTTAAATTTTTTTTATTTTTTAAATTTTTTTTTTTTTTTTGTTCACGGGGTTCGATCAAGACTACCTGTCTATCGATCCAAGGCCTTGGTGGAGATCCGAAACTTCATTGATATCCATGATTAAACCTTTACCGAAACACAACATTATGATTGTCTACCTTGGTGTCCGATTTCCGACTTCTTAGGGGACTTATAAAATTCAAACTAAATAACATACTTATCTTTTATATACTTAAACCACCTATGCACATGTATAAACCCCTCCTTCTTTACCCTTACTCTCCTGTCGTATTCCTCCTTTAAATTCACTTATTAAATTTTATTTTTTGTTACTTTCCGATCGACTGTAATAAACCGAAACAAAATGATAGTAACTAAAAGTTCAAAGTCACCCAGTCTCAAGGATGAACACAGATATCTCTTGAAGTTACTTATCTCCCATCTCCCATTACGAGTTCTATTCTGAGGTCACTCCTCACGAAAAAAAAATTTTATAACTCTTTTAATTATATTGTTTTATAGGAATCAAATCAAACTTTGACCCCTATACGGGGACAATAATCTTTTGTCCGTCTGTGAGTCTGGGTGACATCCCCAGACTCCCTCAAAGTTCTAACATGACACTTTCGTTGATGAAAGACCTGACTCCCTCCTGGAACACATTTGACGGAAAGTCTTTTACTACCCCAATATTACACTAGACATATGCATGTACCGAATATAACGTATCTGTTCCGTTTTATTGATAGTATATTTTTAAGGGGGGTTGGTCCTTCTTCAAGGTACAGTTATAATGACGGAAGGTATAAGTTGTTCTGAGGTGATCCGTCCGAATCTATAACATGGGACACTTACCATATTATCTTAAGTCTTTCTAGGTAGTGTTTCGTTGATTTTATTTGTTCCTCGACCCCTCTCTCCCAATCCTAAATTTAACAATCCTAGAAGTTAACAAAAAATCATATTTTCAACACGATGACTATAAGACTGTAATATTTGTAAGATTTATTAGTTTCTATTTTTTCACGGTTACACCCACAAGAGTAGTCGGTCTTTACAAGACAAAAGAATGGAGAGACGTCTGTCGACGATAGACAGGAAGTAGGTATGTCCAGAGACACTGGTGTAGTCAGTTTCTCGGTGGTCGGTTCATAAGGTACTGATGGGTGTCAAGTAGCGGGTGATTCATCGACGTTGTTCTCTCCTTTTTCTGCAACTGAGTCCGGATTCCTTCACCTCTGCGAAGATATAAAGGTAATTCTTCCGTTACACGTCACTCGGAGACAGACGTAAACCAGTACAATAGATTGTTCTCCTTGCATAGTCAATACTAATACTCTGTGAAGGAAATAGAATCTTCTCTTATACGTACCTTTAGTTTCCTAGTACTCTACTTTCATGTGGCACCTTCCTTCCTTTTCTCGTTGCTTCGGAAACCACTGACTGATGACAGTCAGTAAGGTCACATTTTTCGATTAAAGTTAATTGTTCTAACCACTTATCGGGAAAACCTAGTAAATTCGGTATCACAACTGAAGAACCTGACTTGACGAGGTACTGTGTTAAAATATCCTATTACATTTTTCTAAGTTTAACCGTTACCTAAATGACGTGACTTCAGAGTCAAGACTATCTTCAGCAAATAGTGTACGGGTAATAGAAATTCATCCATAACTCCTCGTGTCGGGTGTACTAGTTTATGCCCTTCCGTCCAGTGGTCTCGTTTAAGTTTGGGGACCCTAGTAGACTTCCGTAAAATTGTCATACTAGTCCAGACGGAAAGGGGAGTACATCGTTCTCTCTCCGTAATGTTACTTACCTTGTTAGGGTTGTTAAGATAGGACGAGGATCAAACTGTAGTCATACTTCGTTCTGAAAGATAGGTCACCACAAGTTTGACGTCACGGGTATTCTAAGTGAGTCTTTCAAACAAGTTTTCCTTTTAAGAGTAAAGTGTTTTTACTTTATGGAGTAAGCAATGTCTCTTGGTGGTTCTTTAGACGTAGAAAAATGTTTACGTCAAAAATGTTTTAATGTTTTCGTCTTATTTCAGTGAGACGACGTCAACGGAGGATTTACTGTGAAAAAAAACCGGGGAGAAAACGGAGGAAAGACATGGTGACCAGATGGACCATATTTTGTGTCCTTCACTCTAGCGTTCGAGTGACTCCAACATCTGAACCAGAATAAAGGAAACATAGTTGGGTCTCATGTGTCGTGTCGTCACGGTTTGTTTGTGTAGTTTTAACTTACTCTGTCTACAATTTAGTGTTCATTTCTCAATTACGACAAAAATTTGTGGATAATTATTGGGTGACGATTGTGCTGACTACTTTCTCTGTAATTAATGGACCAGATCCTTTTGCCAAACTCTAATTTCAGAGTTAAGGGATCTGGAGTGACAGTCAAGTAGTGTTTCGTGGGTAATTTCGTCCCGGTAACATCAGACAGAAGAAAT
Source organism: Capra ibex (assembly GCA_006410555.1). Lineage (NCBI taxonomy): Eukaryota > Metazoa > Chordata > Mammalia > Artiodactyla > Bovidae > Capra > Capra ibex. The sequence goes on from SJYO01029184.1 coordinate 27,766,608, forward strand.
GAATCTATCGGTCTGTGACGTGACCGAGGTTTGTTTGTGAACGAATTTACAAATTTTGTGGCGTCGAGAAATGATATACGCTATCAGACAAAGCACCGTTATGTCTTGGTGTCAGAAGTTTTCTTTTAATGTGTTTGACGAGTACAAATCTTCGTTGTGGTATTTTACACAGAAGTTTACAAATTACCTACTTGTTTCTATTCACCCATGTCCAAATCGTTATATAAACTATGACAAAATATCGTAAACTTTCTATAAACGTCTTACCTACGATTTACTTATCTAGGATTTATTGACCGGTACTTTTAATATAGGGTATTTCTTTTGTTCATATACTACTTTCTTTTGAATGGATAGATTTATTAATTGTTATAACCCCAAGAATAAAAGGGAGTACTGGTCTTAAAGTAATTATTAATTAAGGAAAAACCCGACGACAACTTCCAAGTAGACGAAATACCGGTGGACTTAGTACTAATTTTCTATTCTTACTTAATGGTAGTAATCTGATTTGTGTACGTAGGCATAAAAAGTCGTTGTCCCAGTCTGTATGTTTAAGAAATGGAATGATCCTAAAAAGAATTACGGTGTTTGAGGAAAAGAAACCGGTTAGTACTTAAGTAGTAAGTGTCGTCTATGAAACCTGTAGTTACTTCCTTTGAATACAGTTGGGTCACCATGGGTAAAACAGTCCGTGTTTACGGTAGTTTCTTCTTAAGACTAGTTATGCTTATTTCCTTTCACTTTCAGTCTTTACTTACAATTACGAATGGAGAACAGGACACCGTTACAGGTCGCGACATATTTGTCATGGACTCCGGGACACTTCCGTTTTTAATAGTTTACTTATTCGTTAGCTTCACAATAGTCATATAAAATAAACCTTATTATGCATTGATAAAAATCCTCTCCCTTTAGTCTTTTGAGTTCTAATTTCCTACTTCATGTTTTCCTTGTTGGTAAAACATATCATTAACGAAGGGTTTGATGGTACTTCATAGAGATAACCACCCAGTCTTTGAGAATAGTCTACAATACACACGGTACCTTGATCCGTCAGTACTTAACTTGTTTTACCGGAACATGGAAGATCCTTTGAGGACCTTATAAAACTTATGCGGAACCTGCAACGTATTGGTTATGACGTCAGGAGCTAACTTATGAAATCCTTTCTAATATAGTAGAAAACGAAGTCAAGTCAAGTCAGCGAGTCAGCACAGGCTGAGAAACGCTGGGGTACTTAGCGTCGTGCGGTCCGGAGGGACAGGTAGTGGTTGAGGGTCTCAAGTGTGTTTGAGTACACGTAGCTCAACCACTACGGTAGGTCGGTAGAGTAGGAGATAGCAGGGAAAGAGGAGGACGGGGGTTAGGGAGGGTCGTAGTCCCAAAAACAGAAAACGAATCTGTTGACATTTAATTAGAAACGAAAATTGTATACCTGTCTGACCGAAAAAGTATATAAAGATTAAGAATTCTCATAGAAGTAGATTGTTTAGTTAGTAAGGGTCGTGACATTAATGGATACAACAGTTATATGTCTCCTTATTGTTACACCGAAATAAGAATTCGGAAAAAAAAAAGAAAAAACAATTTGAAGAGTTATCAAAGATGAGAATCCAAAGTGAGATCGGGTGATAGAAAATTTCAGATAGTAAGGAATTTAGAACTATCATGAATACGAAGATAAGATTGAAGTCATTATCCCAAGGGAACGAAACTTTTATCTTTAACAGATCATTTCGACATACGTTCCCTTGAAAGACACTTTGTGTGTACGTAAGACTTGGTGGAGGGATGATGGTAGGGGTTCTTTTTTCTTTTCGAATCAATTAAAGTAACTGCACAAACACTACTTATTTCCTTACTCCTATCTCAAAGTAAGACACTAAGTCTTCCGTGATATTCCGATGTTAAAATACTAAATTTGAGAGACCATTGACGATAAAGAGGAGACGAAAAACCAATAGAGGGACCGACAAAACCAAAGACTGAGATCCTTAATAAAGGAATACAATAGATAAAGGAACAAAAGGAGAGGGAAGAAGAGGGATCTAGTCGGTTGAATAAAGATTGTTCGTATCCTTCAAATGTAATGGAGAAGAATCCCTTATTTTGTCCACCATATCATCTTCCTTATAAACGATTGTCTCTAGACTCAAAATGATAGACGGGATTGTTGTTTGGTATGCTAGAATCCGATCAGTAAAGGGAAAAGACTCAAAGTGAGGGGAGTGAGTCGTTTACCACTAGTGTTATTGTCATTTACATATTATATAACTCGTACAACACAAGATGTGATTCTTGAACTATATTTAATAGAACACGTTAGGAATGGTACAAAGACATTCCGTTCACGAAAATGGGGGTACAATGTCCTTTTCGGACTCCGACCCTCTCCAAGTCATTGGACGGGTTCCAATATGTCAAATGTCAGGTTCCGGTAGACTGAGGGACTGGATATTTTACGTCCTTTCCCCGATAGAGTAATGATTCCAAGAAAATAGGGTACTAGACGCCGTCGTCGTCTTAGGTTCCTGAGATGACGGGAGGAGTGAGCTACTCTCATAAACTTATCGGTAACCTTACTCTGACTTTTTCGTGTGAACTGATTATCTAAGATGGATTTAAACCAATGTAGTCTGTAAGGAATCCTAGCTCCCAAAATAATTTAGACAGAGTTAAAGTACAAACTCAGTGACCCACGTCTCTTCTATCAACCACGAGTTCTTCACAAACAAGTTACTTGTTTAATTATTTTCAGAAAAATTCGTTTGTACATTAACGTTATTTTGGCAAGGAAAGACACTTCCTTTGTAAAGAAGATGAATTTAGATACCTTTTGTGAAGAGACAACCTTAGTCGATAGTCTGTAAGGGTTAAAGTCCCCGGTCAAACACTAAACAGGAAGACTTGAGTCTTGACGGACCCAAGTTTCCTTATCTAGTAGAGTTGGACCACACATAAAGTCGACGTATTCCGGACTCGTTAATGAATTTAGATAAACGTCTCACTAAGTTTGTACGGAAATGAACCAAATAAGGATATAAGAATCCGTTGGACGTATCGAAGAGGTGTCCGTTTTTTCACTACTGTACACGTTTTACTCGTAGATAGAGTGTCGCGATGTCTCTTATCTTACCGTGTTAGATATTTTCGTAAATCGAGACACGGGTCTAGTCTCCACTGCGACTTAGCCATTGACGATACGAAAATAAAGATGAAATATAACCTCATATCAACTAAACGTCACAACACAATCAAAGTCCACATGTTGTTTCACTTAGTCAATATGTATATGTTTATAGATGAGAAAAAGTCTAAGAAAGGGTATATCCAATAATGTCTTATGACTCATCTCAAGGGACTCAACCCAGGAACAACTAATAGACAAAAATATATGTCATGACACATATACAATTAAGGTTTGAGGATTTCCACCCCCTACCATCGACAATAATAATAGTAAATAACGACGATAACGACAATAACCAAAATAAGTGACTCAGTAATGAATCTGGAAGGGCTAGAGGGTCGGTTTCGTAGGACCGATCACAGATGGGGATTTAAGTCTTTCCTGTTTCCACTGGATAAACTTGTGAAAAATCTCGAAGGAACAGACAAAAAAGAGGGAATCCTTTCACCAAAACGGAAAAAGGAATTCAAACCTTACAGACATTTTACTTCGGAGTACCTATTTGGGAGTTATATTTTACCCTCCCAATTTGATGTTTACCCTCCCAAGTTGACGAGTCCAATTTGATTCCCTCCGATACACTGTGTCCCCCGACTTGGATCACGAGACACTGTTGGATCTCCCCACCCTATCCCTCCCTCCACCCTCCCCCCGAGTCCTGCCTTCCCGGTATACATATGGATACCGACTAAGTACAACTACATACCATCCTTGGTTGTATTATAACATTTCGTTAATAGGAGGTTATTCTTTTCGATCCCTCTCTCCGGGGTTTAAGAACAGGTTCACCGGAAGGGGAATAAGTGGCGAGACGGAGGTGGGGGTTCAGGTAAAGGTGATAGGATCCTCTAATTTAACGCTAACTGAATCTTATGTTCCCCCAATCAGTAATCGTAGAGGGTCTCGAAATGGCAAGTTTAGGAACTGGAAACATAAGGAATGGAGGGAGTCGTAAAGTAACAGAATTTTAACAATTCTCTGATTGGGACGTTCGGGTTATCGGTCCCAAAATACCATAAGACACAATATCGTAACGGTGTTTAGGGATGAGGTGTCTTCAAATTTCTGGGACTTTGAGATCTTGTATTTAATAATTGAGTTTCTACTCAAAAAGGGGAGAAAAGGGGACGGGGGTGGAATAACGTATATACGGTGACAGGCCCCCGTCGGTAAAAGAGGAAGGGAGGTTGAGACAAGGGTCAGAATTTTACCCCAATCGGTGGAGATGGTTGAAGAGTGGGGAGATCCGGGTATGGTTGGTACAACAATCCGTAAGTCTTAAGTAACGAGAGTGGTTATTCAATGACTAACCAGGTTGTAAGTTGGAAACATCTTAATAGTTGTGTTTACGTGTTTGAGTCCATGAGTAGATTTCTCATTTCTAACCACGGGACAGAGGTCGATGTAAAGTCGTGAGGATCATGAAGAGGTGGGAAGTCAAGACGACGGAAAGGTATAAAGTCGTTGAATTCTAAGTTAACAATTTACACTTAGAGAGAAAGAGAATAAGCGGATTATCTCGTGACAGAGACAAGTGACTACTCAATTCCTGTCATCCGGAGTAGAGGTAGTGAAGTTTGGAAGACCTCAAGTTTAGGAGGTGTGTTAAGGATCAACACACTATGACCCATTTAGTGAATTGGAGAAACACCGAGTCCTAATTTCCTTCTAATTTACACGTGTCACAAATTTTGTTCAAGACCGTATATCATAATTGTTAACGGGTTATTCATTGTAGTTACTATTACTATTAGTAATAAACCAACTAGTAATGGATTACATAAGCAATTTAAAGGTTTAATATTAGGCAACTAGTGATCTTTAGAAAAATTCATAGATCCTCAAAGGTTCTATAGAACCACAAAGTTTAAGTGTTCTCTTTAAACTATGAATGGATTCTACTTCGATTAATTTTATAATATATGTAAAGGAAAATCACTCTTAATGTAGTTTAACACTAACGTACAGAGTACGACTAGTTTACGAGATTCATCGTCAATATACAAAAACAAAAAAACAAAAACGGAGCGGTTCATACCCTTTATTCGATATTATCTATATTAAATTATCAATAATAATAAGTGTTAGACCTCAAGTATTTCTGTTTATTAATTTAGAAACGACCATTCCAACTCTTCATGAGAGGAACATTGTCAACTACATGTCATCACACCTCAGTGTTTCTTTATCAGAAACACAGTTGTTCTACGGTGTCATTAAGGGTTTTCCGTTTGAAACGTTGTCGACCCCATATAACTTCATAGAGTAATCCATAGAAATATTTTAGACAGTTAGTGAAAGTGTCTAATTTTTTTTTTTTCCAGTCATAGTGCATCGTGAAATCCTCTATTATTACCGTCTTTAGTTTCACTGTTTCCACCGTCAATTTTGATTAGGAGACCATATAACCCCGACTCCACAATTTTACCAGTTGTAGTAGACTAAAAATACCGTAAATTAATGTAACTAGGGAAAATAAGAGGACAACGTCAATATGACTTCGGTCTAACGACATCCCTCTTGTAAACAAATACTACCCCTAAAACACATAAGGTTTGGAATCAGGAAGTCTACCATATTTCTTTAGTACGGAATAGTCCTGGGTTCCCTTATATCTCTAGTAGGTCCAATTGGAAGAGTGATGTCTACTCTTTAGACTTCGTGTCTCTCAAACCACTTGATACTAAGTTCTTATAATTTGGTTATCTAACGAGTTGGTAACCCGGAGTAGTCGTTAATGTCACTTTACACATGACGACCCAAGAACCGTAGTGTAATCTACGAAATAGTTGTCAAAGAAGGACTGGACCGGTTCGTGAATTATGAGTTTACCTTTGTGACCGTAGATCGGATTTCCCAGGTTTTTCTTTGTTTTTTAAGTGATAAAGAGGGAAAGGAGAGTTCTGTTCAGTCAAATACATAGTCATTAGAAGTAGTGCAAAGTTACAAAGAACGAGTCTCGGTTACAGTTGGTTACTAGTACCCGTCGACGGTTTAGTCGTTATACCATCCTGAATATTAAATTTATTTAATGAGACTAAAGTCGTAGTTTTATCTACTCTCCGTCATTTCTTCCCGTCCCGATCCTTCTTTGAGAACGAGACCCTCTTTTACCTTTCTCTTTCTCCTGATCTTCCAAGTTTCTCCAAGTTCCTCTCGGAGTACCCTTATTCTCACTCTGTCGTTCTTATCCCGTAATAAGTGTAAATTCAAAAGTATTCATATTTAGACTACGATCACTCTAGTGTCAGTTCTCAAATTAGGTGTAAATCCAACCGATAAAAAATGTAGATGAAACTGAAGATGACGACGACGATCTTTTCTGACATAGTAAATAACTCGGAATGAAAGACGGACGAGAGACATTTACCTACTCGAGTGAATTACAAGTGGGATATGTTGGGATACTCCATTCAAGATAATAGAAGGAAAGTGTTTACTCCTGTACCCTTTACCATTCATCGAACGGATTTCAATGCCTCCCAGTCGTCGAATCGATTTTTTAGGTAAACAAACTAGGTGTCGGGTACCAGAATTGGTGGCAAAGTATGAGACGATATCTAGAAATCCTAAAAATGTTACGTTCACACCGTGAAGGGTTTCGGACGTAAACATAGATGATACGATTCGACGGAGGGATTTTATAAAGAGAACAGAGATTAAAAGATAAGTGAATCAGGTACACGGGGTAACACTTGGTAAATTGAACGGGGACCTGTGTTGGTCTCTAGTTTAACGGTTGTAGACGACCTAGTAGTTTTTTAGTCCTCTCAAGGTCTTTTTGTAGATAAAGACGAAATAACTAATACGGTTTCGGAAACTGACACACCTAGTATTATTTGATATCTTTTAAGATTTTCTCTACCCTTATGGTCTGGTGGAGTGGACGGAGGACTCTTTAGACATACGTCCAGTTCTTTGTTGTCAATCTTGACCTGTACCTTGTTGTCTGACCAAGGTTTGTTCTTTTCCTCATACAGTTCCGACTTATAACAGTGGGACGAATAAATTGAATATACGTCTCATGTAGTACTCTATGTGCCTCGTCCTACTTCGTGTTCGACCTTAGTTCTAACGTCCCTCTTTATAGTTATTGGAGTCTATACGTCTACTGTGGTGGGAATACTGTCTTTCACTTCTTCTTGATTTCTCGGAGAACTTTCACTTTCTCCTCTCACTTTTTCAACCGAATTTCGAGTTGTAAGTCTTTTTATTCTAGTACCGTAGGTCAGGGTAGTGAAGTACCGTTTATCTACCCCTTTGTCACCTTTGTCACCGACTGAAGTAAAACGCCCCCGAGGTTTTAGTGACGTCTACCACTAACGTCGGTACTTTAATTTTCTGTGAATGAGGAACCTTCCTTTCAATATTGGTTGGATCTATCGTATAATTTTCCGTCTCTGTAAATGAAACAGTTGATTCCAGACAGATCAGTTCCGATACCAAAAAGGTCACCAGCACATACCTATACTCTCAACCTGATATTTCTTTCGACTCACGACTTCTTAACTACGAAAACTTGACACCACAACCTCTTCTGAGAACTCTCAGGGAACCTGACGTTCCTCTAGGTTGGTCAGGTAAGATTTCCTCTAGTCAGGACCCACAAGTGACCTTCCTTCCTGACTACAACTTCGACTTTGAGGTTATGAAGTCGGTGGACTACGCTTCTCGACTGAGTAAACTTTTCTGGGACTACGACCCTTTCTAACTTCCGTCCCCCCTTTCCCCTTCTGTCTCCTACTCTACCAACATACCGTAATGGCTGAGTTGCCTGTACTCAAACCCATTTCAAGCCCTCACCCACTACCTGTCCCTCCGGACCGTACGACGCCAAGTACCCCAGCGTCTCAACCTATGCTGACTCGCTGACTTGACTTGACTTGACCTGTGTTATTCAAACTAAGGAAACCTTCTTGGTATCTTCTACCCAGAAGGACAAAGACTTAGTCAATTCTAACCAGTACGTCGGTTCTCAATTAACCTGGATCTTAATCAAAAATCCTGTCCTGAAATAGCAGACGACTCATATATTCTATGTGCATGAGGAACATCCGGAGATACATCTTTGACATAATTTCTCAAACTATATTTTTATATATCCATAGTATAAAAGTTATGAGGGTGTATAAATGAAGAAAACCATTCTGTATAAGAAATTTCCCGAAGGGGTACCACCGAGTCACCATTTATTAGGTGGACGGATACGTCTTTTACACCCAAGTTAGGGACCCAGTCCTTTTAAGGGACCTCTTCCCTTACCGATGGGTGAGGTCATAAGAACGGACCTCTTAGGGTACCTGTCTCCTCGGACCGCCCAATGTCAGGTATCCAAGCGTTCTCAGTCTGTACTAAATCGTTGATTTGTTACCGATTTGTTGTCAGGGAACCCCGAGTCCTTACCATTGTTACAATGGTAATGACCGTTATTACGACGGTCTTTTCTTCTCTAAGTCTCAAAGAATATTAAACGGTGAGTTATAAAGTGGTGATTTAATTTTTGTTTTAACACGTTTTTAATACAATAGAATCATGGAAAAATTCATATGTCTTACACCGCTTCCGGTCTAATATATTAGAAATTAATGATCCTAATATTTGTCTTTGTCCGTTAAAAAACAAGAAATCGATCCCGTACTGAAAGGGGTCACATAAGTACCAGTAGATTAAAATTTATCTTAACATTGTGTAATACCCACACCCCGGTCCCTCGAGTCACCCAATATCAGGTCACTATTACTCCGGTTCCGAATTAGGCACCTTTCCGGACGATTGAGAGTTGATGAGTGAGGTTTTAATTCAGATTCGTTGACAAACGGTCATACGTGATAACCAAAGTTCTCCCGGATCTCTCCTTTTTCCATCCCCTCCGTCCACCGAATTATGTTCGAGTATTGACACCGACCTTTTTTTGTTGGACTTCACGTTGGAGACGATTACCACCGACTAACTCACCGTAGTAGAAAGAAATGTTCCCTGTCGTGTGTTGTGTCACGTAAATTCTCATAATTCATCTTGACACAGACTCATAGAGGACACCTACATGTCCAGTCGTCACCTGACGACGTCCCCGTCCCCGAGACCCACGTCGTCTGAACCCATACCGTATTCGGGAAAACCTCCTCCAGCGGTAATTGGGGTTGTATATCGACGATCTTGAATGTGTCCTACCCCCTTTATCTGAGAACCTCCCGTGTTTGTCTTGGAATACCCATGGTCCTGGGTCTTGTTTCCTCGTCACTGACATGCTCTCTGACTGGATCTGAACGGACACTCACAGGTCCTCAGAGGTCACCTCCACACCCAACCGTCACCGGACGACGTCCCAACCCCCATGACTCACTCGTCACGGACGTACCCTGGAAAACTTCCTTCAGCGGTAATAGAAATAATGAAGGTACTTTCAAACCGGAGTCCAGTTTATTATCCCTCCCTTATGTCGGGGTTGGTAGTTGTCTTTCACTTTCATTTCAGTGAGTCAATACAGGGTGAGAAACGCTGACGTATCTGACATCGGATGTTGCGAGGAGGTAGGTACCCTAAAAGGTCCGTTCTCATGACCTCACCCAACGGTAAAGGAAGAGATCTCCTAGAAGGGTTGGGTCCCTAGCTTGGACACAGAGGGTGTAACATCCGTCTACGAAATGGTAGACTCGGTGGTCACTTCTATGGTAGTTGTCTTTTAACCTAATTTCTGAATGACTAGTACCAGGGCGAGTAGTCTTGTTCTCGGTCAAAGGGGGAGTCAGTCAGAGAAGGTAGTCCTTCGAAGGTATTCAGAGAATGGGAAGAGGTAGTCTCCCGTCTGTCTGACTTTTGGTGTTAGTGTCCTTTGATTGGTTAGACTAGTTTACCTGGTGTCGGAACAGATTGAATTACTTTGATACTCGGTACGACACATCCCGGTGGGTTCTACCTGTCCAGTACCACCTCTCAAGATTGTTTTACACGAGGTGACGTCTTCCCCTACCGTTTGGTGAAGTCATGAGAATGGAACTCTTGGGGTGTTTGTCATACTTTTCGGTTTTTTCATTCTGTGACTTTCTCCTTGAGGGACCCAGCCATCCACGGGTTATACGATGACCTCTAGTCACCTCTTTATTGAGGTCTTTCTTACTTCCCTACCTCGGTTTCGTTTTTGTTGTGGGTCAACACCTACACTGACCACTACCTTCATTTCAGGTTACGACATTTCTCGTTATAACCTATCCTTGGGCCTTACAATGTAAGTACTTGGTTCCGTTTAACCTTCACGAGACTGTCCTCTACCGTTCTCACTTCCAGTTGTAAAATCCTTAGTCGCTTGATTTTACCTGACCTTACCCAATTAAATTTAGTCTACTGGTAATATGGATGATGACACCCTTCCTTAGGGAATCTTCTTTACCTTATCGGTAGTATCAGTTGTTTTCTCAGGTTTTACGTCATGAACCTACGTTAGAGTTTTTACTGTCTTACTAGAGACAAACAAAGGTTCTGTTTGGTAAGTTATAGTGTCATTAGGTTCAGATACAACGTCGGTCATTACGACTTCTTCGACTTCAACTTACCAAGATATTTCTGGATGTTCTAGAAGATCTTAATTATGGGGACTTTCTACAGGAAAAGTAATATCCCCTGACCTTACGTTTTCATCCTTCAGTTCTTTGTGGACCTCATTGTCCGTTTAAACCGGAACCTCATGTCTTACTTCGTCCCTTTTCCGATTATCTTAAGACGGTTCTCTTGCGTTACCAGTATCGTTTGTGGGAGAAGGTTGTTGTGTTCTCTTCTGAGATGTATACCTGTAGTGGTCTACCAGTTATGGTTTCAGTCTAACTAATATAAGAAACGTCGGTTTCTACCTCTTCGAGATATGATATATCAGTCGTTTTTGTTCTGGTCCTCGACCTCGACTGACGCTGGGTCTGGTATTTGAGGAATAACGGTTTAAGTCTGAATTTAAATTCTTTCACCCCTTTTGGTGATCTGGTAAGTTCATACTAGATTTAGTTTAGGGAATACTAATATGTCACCTTCACTCTTTTTCTAAGTTCCTTAATTTAGACTATCTTTCTCACGGACTTCTTGATACCTGCCTCCAAGTACTGTAACATGTCCTCTGTCCCTAGTTCTGGTAGGGGTTCTTTTTGTTTACGTTTTTCCGTTTTACCAACAGACTCCTCCGGAATGTTTATCGACACTTTTCTTTTCTTCACTTTCCGTTCCCTCTTTTCCTTTCTATATGGGTAAACTTACGTCTCACGGTTTTTTATCGTTCCTCTCTATTCTTTCGGAAGGAGTCACTGGTTACGATTCTTTATCTCCTTTTGTTATTCTACCCTTTTTGATCTCTAGAGCAGTTCTTTTAATCTCTATTGTACCCTTGTAAAGTACGTTCCTACCCGTGTTATTTCCTGTCTTTACCATACCTGGATTCTCTTCGTCTTTTATAATTCTTCTCCACCGTTCTTATGTGTGTTCTTGATATGTTTTTTCTAGAAGTACTGGGTCTATTAGTACTAGCACACTAGTGAGTTGATCTCGGTCTATAGGACCTTACACTTCAAATCACCCGGAATCCTTCATAGTGATACTTGTTTCGATCACCTCCACTACCTTAAGGTCAACTTGATAAAGTTTAGGATTTTCTGCTACGACACTTTCACGACGTGAGTTATACGGTCGTTTAAACCTTTCGAGTTGTCAACTGTATCCTGACCTTTTCCTGTCAAAATTAAGGTTAGTGTTTCTTTCCGTTACGGTTTTCTTACGAGTTTGATGGAGTTTAACGTGGGTAGAGTGTCCGATCGTTTCATTACAAGTTTTAAGAGGTTCGGTCCGAAGTTGTTATACACTTGACACTTGAAGGTCTACAAGTTCGACCTAAATTTTTCCGTCTCCTTGGTCTCTAGTTTAGCGGTTGTAGGCGACCTAGTACCCTTTTCGTTCTCTCAAGGTCTTTTTTGTAGACGAAATAACTGATACGGTTTCGGAAACTGACACACCTAGCGTTGTTTGACACCTTGTAAAAAGTTCTCTACCCTTATAGTCTGGTGGAGTGGACGGAGGACTCTTTAGACATACGTCCAGTTCTTCATTGTCAATCTTGGTCTGTACCTTTTTGTTTGACCAAGGCTTATCCTTTTTCTTATGTAGTTCCGACATATAACAGTGGGACGAATAAATTGAATGTACGTCTCATGTAGTACTCTTGACGACCTGACCTACTTCGTGTTCGACCCTAGTTCTGACGGTCCTCTTAATAGTTATTGGAGTCTATACGTCTACTGTGGTGGGAATACCGTCTTTCACTTCTCCTTGATTTTTCGGAGAACTTCTTTCACTTTCTCCTCTCACTTTTTCAACCAAATTTTGAGTTGTAAACCTTTTGATTCTAGTACCGTAGATTCTGGGGTAGTGAAGTACCCTTTATCTACCCCTTTGTTACCTTTATCACTGTCTGAAATAAAACCCCCAAAGGTTTTAGTGACGTCTGTCATTGACGTCGGTACTTTAATTTTCTGCGAACGAGGAACCTTCTTTTCGATACTGGTTGGATCTGTCGTATAATTTTTCGTCTTTGTAATGAAACGGTTGTTTCCAGACAGATCAGTTTCGAAACCACAAAGTTTCATCAGTACATACCTACACTCTCAACCTGATATTTCTTTCGACTCGTGGTTTCTTAACTACGAAAACTTGACACTACAATTTCTTCTGAGAACTCTCAGGGAACCTGACGTTCCTCTAGGTTGATCAGGTAGGATTTCCTTTAGTCAGGACTTATAAGTAACCTTCCTGACTACAACTTCGACTTTGAAGTTAGGAAACGGTGAACTACATTTCTTGACTGAGTAAACTTTTCTGGGACTACGACCCTTACTAACTTCCGTCCTTTTCTTCCCCTGCTGTCTCCTACTCTACCAACCTACCGTAGTGACTGAGCTACCTGTACTCAAACTTATTCGAGACCCTCAACCACTACCTGTTCCTACGGACCGTACGAAGTCAGGTACCCCAACGTTTCACAGCCTGTACTGACTCCCTGACTTGACTACACTTGACTTCATCTTGTTTTTCGTAGAAGGTAAAGAGGTATTTGTGACAAAAGTGTATACGATTACACAAAGGTTAGGGGAAGTAGTGTTTTAGATGATACTTCGAGTCTGCCGTAGATAAATCAAGGAGTATGGTCACAAGATAGAACATGTCGGGGCTTATCTAGGTTACTCCTCCGTTTATGAAACCCCCGCCCACCAGAATGGGTTTCTTAGTGAAGACATTCGGGAGTTCAATGGTGAAGACGAGAACGTTTATAAAAGAACTTGTTTCTTTTTGTTCAGTCTCCAAAATAAGAGTCGTGAATAGGGACTCAAGATACGACTTATGACGAAACAGTCTAAACGTTTCGTTCGACAATAAGTAGGTCAGGAACTTCTTTGTTCAAAGTTTTTATAAGCAGAAGGTATACCCTTGTAGTACAATGTTATTATTCTTCTCTATTCAAACGTTTTATGAATTACACTATATAAACGAATGAATTCGTGATTTTGATTTCAATTAAATCTCCCTACCCCTGACCCCCCGAAGGTTTTTTACAAACAAACGTTAATGACTACTTGACCAGTATAGTAATAACATATATTACTATATGAACCGTTTCTAAGTCTCCATCTGTTTTTAAAGAAACGTAGTCTATAGGTAGAAATACGTATCCTCCTTTTACTAAAGTTCTTTAGGAGGGTAACAGTGAACGACTGTTTAACTCGACGTACCGACTAGATTATATACTTCTCTGTACTGTACGTTGTTTCTATGAGACCATATTATATTTGTACCTAATATAACCGGTTACCTAAGAAGTCTTATCGGAAGAGAAAACTGTCTATTAAAGAACAATCTTATAGAAAGAATCTGTAAAAAAGGAAACTTTTAGTCACACCCCTGTCAAAAATAATAACATGATTTTGGGGTGTATAAACTTGTACCACTCAACCGCTCTCACACCTGTTTGTCCGTGGGAGTATGTAACAACCACCCTCATAATTTACCTTGTTGGAGATACCTCCCGTTGAACCTTTACTTTTTATGTGAATAGAAAATTACATTGTTAAGGTGAAAATCCTAAAGTAGGATTACTATTTGAACGTATACATACTTTACCGAATAAACAAATATCATCGTTTTATAACCTTTGTTCGATTTACAGATAGTTAAACTCGGACCATGTAGATTTGGCGTTTTGTGACACGTAGACAATTTTTCTTACCTCGTGGTTCTACCTCGGTAGAGATTCTGTATCCGTGTACTATTGTTTCCTCTATATGTCACAATTGTAACAATTTTTATATACGTGTCGGACGTACACGTGTGTGTGTTTCTCTTTACGTGGTATATAGGGTTTATGTTTTAAAAAAGGAGTCTTTTTTTCCCTTACCGGAATATAAGTATAGGAATATTTTAGTAAATACGTTACATTATTAAGAGGTAAGGGTAAATAAAAATAGATGTTTCATGTCAAATCCTCTCTGTGTCATTCACCTTTATAAGAGTTAGTTACGATCAAAATCTACGAGTATTTCTCACAGACAGTCTTAACCTTTCTTTCCTACATTCATGTGATAAAGAATTCCTTACTGGAGTATTTACGTCCACAATCTATATTTTTGTTTTAAAAAATTTCCGGTGAAGGTTTGTTACGTTGAATTTACCCTTCCTTTAGATACTTTCTCCCCTATATACTTCTACACATTGATTTAGTGAAACGACATATCATCTTTGGTTTTGTTGTAATATTTTACTAAAATGAGGTTATTCAATAAAATTAAATTTTTTATTTGGTTTTTTGTTTTACTTACGTTACTTTTCCCTAGGGTCATCCATTTCTACCCTGTCAAACTGGTAGTTTTTGTCATTATCCACTTAACTTTGTCTGACTTTTGTATTTTTTGGGTGTTCAAATATTTCTAAAAAAAAATTTATTTTCTCTTATGAAGGGAGAGGGTGAATTTAGTTTTATGGAGAGTAACCTGTGGAAACCTTCATCGAACTCATGGTTGTACAATATGACTTTTTACCGTTAAATTTTTAATTCATAAATAGAACTGAAGGGAAGTACTCGATATAAAGTCCCGTTGGTTTCTGAGGGGTCGATTTCTCTGTTTCAAGAAAAATTGCATTCATAAAATTGGCTATTCACATCTGCCTTACTATTTTAAAATTTTTACCGGTAAGACATTGGAGATTACTTTATTAACTAACCCCGTTATTAGTAGTTATCTGCTTTGGAAATCTACTTTCCGACTACTGTTTTAAACTTAACCTCCCCTGTTAGTGGGTCACTCAGAAAACTAGATGAGTAGTGATTTTGTACCCTGTTAGTCTGTGACATGGAGAACTATACGACGACGACGATTCAGCGAAGTCAATACAGACTGAGACACTGGGGTATCTGCCGTCGGGTGGTCCGAGGGGGCAGGGGCCCTAAGGGGTCCGTTCTTGTGACCTCACCCAACGGTAAAGGAAGAGGTTACGTACTTTCACTTTTCAGTTTCACTTCAGCGAGTCGGCACAGGCTGGGAGTCGCTGGGGTACCTGACGTCGGGTGGTCCGAGGAGGTAGGTACCCTAAAAGGTCCGTTCTCATGACCTCACCCCACGGTAACGGAAGAGGCCTACACTTGTTTATTTAGTTGAATTTAAAGACAATGTAAAAAGTATGAATGTATTCTCATCTTTTTTAACATACCCTGGAGGGTATAAGAATATTGGGTTTAAGTTGTAAATAATAATAAAATTATATTAGTAGTACGGTAATATTGTACATATTTTTAAATTGTAGTTTGTGGGTCAACTATTAGTTCTCAACTGGTAAACAGAGTTTTTACGCCAAAAATACCTTTCACTTTCACCTGAAAGGTATTTACTTTCACCTGAAGATATTCACTTCCACCTGGAAGGTGTTTTTGACGTAAAAACTCTGTTTACCGGTTGAGAACTAATAGTTGACCCACAAGCTACAATTTAAAAATATGTACAATATTACAGTACCACTAATATAATTTTTATTATTATTTATAACTTAAACCTACTATTTTTATACCCTCCAGGATAAGGATATGTTAAAAGAGATGAGAACACATTCAGACTTTTTACATTGTCTCTAAAAATTTTCACTATATCATATCTCAATGTAACAATTTTAGATTTAGATGTGGATGTCCTATCTAAGTCTTCTGTTAGTAGAATTACAGTATATTTACCCATTAATATTGATCCTTATTTTATAGGTCCCAGTCTTAGTATACATCTAAGTTTTTATAAAAGAGAGTTTCTAGAATCTACCTTCAGTCTATTACATGAACCGATTTACGACCCCTGAGTTTTTCCCCCGAGACCCTAATCTTTTTTGTTATTTCTACGTACCCGTTTAAAACTTAATATGACGAACACTTTACAATCCTCATCTTTTTACAGAAGGTTGAATATGTACTAAAATATATTAAAATTTATACATTTATTCCCACTTAATTGTTCAATTTACAGTATCTGTGAGTTGTAAATAAGTATATCGATTATGAAACACATAAGTTCACTCAGTTTTTTGTCACAGTGGATTATAAACTCGTATATACTACACATACTCGTGTGTACATGTGTACACATACACAAACACATTCACACGTCTCTAAAACACTTTTATATTCTTTAGTCCTTTTTTGGAGAAAGACCTTCAAAAGAAGTACGTTCCACTGACTCCGACTCCCCTTTCCCAACCTCCCTGTGAATGAAAAGTGACAGATGAGGAGACATAGAAGATAGTACAGGTTCATAATGGATGAATTTTCTTAATTTGAGTTTGTTTCTTTTTTGTACCATAACGAATATAGAGAGTTAAACAAAGTATTGTATCGGGGCTGACTGGAAAGATCGTAATAAAGGACAATTGAAGGGACGGTTTTATATGAAGACAGATATCTTAACCTTAAGAACTAAATTAAGAAGATTAGAAAAGTCATACGTAAGTAGGTTATGAACGACTTATGAATGAGATACGGTCTGTAATAACGTCCAAGATCCCTATAGTTTTACTTACTTTGGATGTCAGACTTTGTCCACAAGTGAACCAAAAGAAGTTGACTTTGAACGATATTAGAGATAAACAATTTAGGGTTACAAGTTAGTGTAGAAGGAACTTCTCAAGAAGTAGTATGGACAGGGGACCGATATTTGCTAAACAGGGGAAGAGGGACAGGGGTATCGAGAATCATTAATAAATGTTATTAATGACATAAAAAGATTGACACCCACACTGAAAATGGGGATTTTTATTGATAGTAAAGACCTCGGGAAGTGATACACGATGCATGACACGTTTCATGAAATTTATAGAAGAGAGTAAGTAAAGAGTGTTGGAATATTCCATACACTTAAGACGGATGATACTGACTCTCTTGACCACGAATTTGATTTATAGGACGGGTATCGGAAGACTGAAGTCTTAGACCCGAAAGAAAGAGAAGTTTGAAAGGTATATCAGAGGGAAATAAAGTGGTACCTAAAGTCTTAAAGTTGGTTAAAATATACAGATTTGTTCGATTCTATATTCACCACATCTACACGGGCACGTCTAGATTCGACATCCTAAGTCTTCCTGTGTCTTTTCTACAATGCCGGTGTTGTCGGTCTCTCGTTAAACACTCCTCTACTGTCACTTCTTTTCTTCTCACACACCTATTTCTACCCCCTTTCCATCTACGTAGACCCTCACTCCGCCAGGTCGAATAAAGAATTATGTTGAGAGGTAAAGAGACACAATTTACAGACTCTCGATCATTCCAGAGACAACTGAGGATCTTGGATCAAGAATTGATGATGAGACGTAAGATGTATCATCTGGGAACTGTTTTCAAACGACTTACTTTGTATAATAAACAATTTGACCTAGGTTTGGTAAAGGAGACTCGACGAAGGACTTGTTATAAAAAGACAATTTTACAACTTCTCTTTTGTTTGTCTTTGAACTTTCTCTTTTTGCCAAATAAAAGTCACGTGAGAGTGAATTCCTTTCTGGAATTTTACTTAAGTTTATATAATTACTCTTTAAACAAGCCTGTCGACGGTACAAGTGTCTAAGTCGGGAGACAGTGTGTCGATGACGAATAAGTCCTCAACGTGTCCACTCGGTTACTGTCGACACCTGACTTTTAGTTATAAAGTAAAACGACAGAGTGGGATTGAGTAAATAATTTGTTCAATAAAAGATATTGATAGGATTCCTCACTTCTACGAATTTAGAGGTGGTCTATATAAAGACTCTTTGAGTATAACAGTTCAATTACTATTAAAGACCCCACGGTCAGGACAAAAGAAAGAGAGACAAAGAAAAATTTGAAATGTATGTAGACGGGATTTATGAATCTAAACCACCGGTGAATATCGTATGAAAAGTGGCGTTTAGACTATTTTATTACAGTAAAAATCGGAAGTTCAGTGTCGATACTGGAGTCTACTAATTTGTACGTTAAGACTTTAAACTAAATACTCTCTACTTCAGGTTATGAGACCGGGATCCGGACTTACGACCCGCTCGTCCTTGGGTATGACCTTTTAAAAGTAAAACGTTCATCTACTCCCACTAATTACCTCTCCAAGGAGAGTTTAGACCGAGGGTTATCATTCAACAACACGAGGTCCCTCGATTTTTACCTTGTGACCCCGACTAATAAGGATCGTGGTTTACCAATGACTGTGTCCAAACTTACAGTGGTAGTATCATCCATTTCGTTTAGTTAAAAAATTTTTTTGGTTTGAGGTATTCAAACTTTTCTTTTATTTTTGAGATATGTAACTATTGATGACAACAAATCAGAGAGTCAGTACAAACTGAGAAACGTTGTGGTACCTGACATCGGACGGTCGAAGGAGACGGGTACTCTAAAGGGTCCGTTCTTATGACGTCACTCAACGGTAAAGGAAGAGGTCCCCTAGAGGGGTTGGTCCCTAACTTGGACGTAGAGGACTCAACATCCGTCTAAGAAATGGTCACTCGGTGGTTCCTTCGGGTATATAACTCTCATCTTAGATCAAATAGATTGAACCCAGTTATAAAGTACCCTATTAGGTAACTCTCGTTAAATTCATTTTCCTTTTAATTAAATTCACAAAAAAAAAAAGGACCAGACCTCTCTTTATTTAGTTATAAAACGAGTAAGGGAAATTTTAATTCTCTCGTTTTTTAGATGAGTTTTTACTTTTTTTACTCAAATAATTTATTTACTATCTCATTTATTTAGCTAAATTCAATGATCGAATGTAGAAATTATCGATACATTTATGTAGAACTAAAATATACTATTGGTAAAATAAACCTACACATACACTTTTACCCGTCTTCCACTTCGATTGTACCTATTTTTTCTGTCTGTACACTGTGTGTGTTTATCGGTTTGTCGGTTTCCTCTTACACTCCGACTAAATCAGTAATACTCTTTGTCAACTTCTGTGTAACCCTTTTTTTCTCTCTCTGTCTTCCTCGATCTTTCTGTTCGTATATGAGTCCTTTTCTGTCTCCTGTCTTCTTTCAGTTTGTAAAAATAATCAAGTTGTTTATAAATAACCCCGTTTTTGTCTAGTTCTCTTTACCCCTTTCGTCTGTCCCTTTGATACATTTAGAAACTCCAACCGGTTTACTTGAGACCGACAACTAATTTTGACAAAATCCCCCTAAACGATTCATGTTTTCCTGACACGATCTGTTATTTTCCGATATTTTTCCTATTTAGTTTTTCTCAGGACCCCCCTCCGACCCTCCCTCCGAGTACTCTTTTCCCTCTATGTATGTATATATATATATATACACACACACACACACACACACACATGAATACCGACTAAATGTAACAACATACCGTCTTTGGTTGTGTAGAAAGAATTCGTTAATAGGAGGTTAATTTTAATTATTATTTTTTTTTCTTACGTTTCTTTCACTATCCAAACCCCCTTGGTAGTTATAAATCCGTTATATTTTACATTTTGGTTTATCGAACCCCGGTTAAGTTGAGGAGGGACATTTTATTACGACCAATCTCGTTTAATTATAAAACTCATACTTCGGATTAGTTTATATTGACATTATTTTAATCCATTTAACTCTTGTGGGCGGGGGGTGTTTTTTGTCTGAGGGATGGGAGATTCCCGAATAAATTTCCGACTTACACCAGACACTCACTTGATAGACGGTCAAAGTAGTAAGAACTTTTACTACTTGAACAACCCTACAATTTAGAAAGACGTCACCGTTCGTCCTAAAGACGAAACTAAAAAGTAAAATCTAACGTTTTCGAAATGTTTCCATACGTCTTTTTCTCTTGAGAGGAAAACGTGGAAGTCTCCAATCTCCGTGTTTATGGTAGGTCCTCCCCTTTAGAGAAACCATACGTTTTATCGGACCGTCAGATTAGAAACAAGAACCTTTTTAGTCAGAACGAAGTAATGGACCATAGACCCTCTATAAACTTTGGTAGAGAATGAAAAAAGAAAAGATTTAAGTCACTACAAAAACCGAGCCAACGCAGAATCAGTCTTATTCGTTAGTTTTGTTTTAATATTGTAGAAAGTACGGGGGTTTCTGTTGAGACTTTTTTTGTGAAATACTTGTTTATTTTTCGAGGGTAAATTTGGATGTTGATCCCGTCACAACAGGTAATTTGTATAATTGCACACGGTATAAAATTTAAACCCCCCTTCGATATAAATTTTTTCGAATTTCCACTGTAATTATAATTATTGTATAAAATGAATTGTACATAATTTTATAGTTAAGTCGTATATTAGTTATATTTGGAATAATGATACCATAAAACGTAGTAAATAACGTATCGTTGAAAAACTTTAGTCCATAGATAAAATATTATTGTCATATAGAGTTAAACCTGATCAATGTAAAGGTCCCGAATTGTCGGTGTACCGATGGTATGACCTGTCGTTTCTAGACCTTACGATAAAGAGATACCTAACACATAGTGAAACGTTACAATCGAGTTAGTTTCTGGGTTAAGTTAATTTTATTTTAGATTTTCCATTGAAAAGGAAAGGTTCAATAATCATGTATTGTAATACAAAAAATTGGACGGAATACCACGATTGGAAAACCTGGTTTTCTTTCACTCAATTCCGAACATAACTATGTACCTGAACTCTTCCGTATCGAAGGATTGAATTTATTTTGTTGATGAAGTGACCTTCGATTCTTCCTTTTGAGGTCCACCCTTTATTACCGATGTCTTCGGTTAGGACGGGATGTGAAACCACTTGACTGATCCGTACAGTGGGTTCCATAGGATAAATCGGACAAGTTCGTAAGTAGTCCCGAAGGGACCACCGAGTCTCCAATTTCGTAGACGGACCTTACACCCTCTGGGCCCAAGCTAGGGACCCAACCCTTCTAGAGGACCTTTTCCTTTACCGTTGGGTGAGGTCATGAGAACGGACCTCTTAGGGTACCTCCCTCCTCGGACCATCCGATGTCAGGTACCCCAACGTTTCTCAGCCTGTACTGACTCGCTGAAGTTTGTGTGTGTGTGTGTGTGTGTGTGTTCGTAAGTAGTGATATCTAATATTCAAGGAACTCTCGGGTGTAATCGTTCGAGACAAAGAGGACGTGAATCGTATCACGGACCGTGTATCAACCATAAGTTGTTTACATACTTGTTTATTTAAATACATTTATTTATCGAGAACAAATCAGATCTGTGTAAACTTCACGAGATATCGAAGGGACTATTGAGTCAACCATTTCTTAGGTGGACGTTACGTCCTCTGGGACCAAGATAAGGACTCAACCCTTCTAGACGACCTCTTCCCTATCCGATGGGTGAGGTTATAAGAACCCGAAGGGAACACCGAGTCGACTATTTCTTAGGTGGACGTTACACCCTCTGGACCCAATCTAGAGACCCAACCCTTCTAGGGGACTTCTTCCCTTTCCGATGGGTGAGGTCGTAAGACCGGACCTCTTAAGGTACCTGACATATCAGGTACCCCAACATTTCTCAACCCGTACTGACTCGCTGAAAGTGAAAGTGTGTCGGTTTACAATCACCAATGGTGTGTCCTGTCACGTCTACATCTGGTAGAGATGGTAGGACCTTTCAAGATGACCTGTCGTGACAGGATCTCGTTACCCGTCTTTATGATAAACTGAACAATTCAAAATCCCCTGGAGATCTGTGGTGTTTTGAAAAAAAATTTACTCACTCACTCTTATGGTCACCGTAATTTACTACTCCTTACGTCGTTCTCGTGTTTGTCCATATGTAAAATGAGAGGATCTTTCA
Source organism: Capra ibex (assembly GCA_006410555.1). NCBI lineage: Eukaryota > Metazoa > Chordata > Mammalia > Artiodactyla > Bovidae > Capra > Capra ibex. The sequence continues at coordinate 27,789,119 of SJYO01029184.1, forward strand.
AGTTTACGTAGTGGTAATATCAAAGGTAACCTTCTTCTGTAACGGTATATAAAGAGGGACTCAAAGACGGAAGGAGAATCCCAGAAGAGTGGAACTAAGGGTGGTCCGTGTTAGGGGCTCACAGGGAGAATGGGAGATCAGTTTTATAGATTACTTAGGAAAGGGAGTAAAGGGCTGTATTCAACCGTTAAAGTTTTCCGTGCAGTCATGTTTTCAACCCGTCCCGTCTCCCTCTTTCTTTATTTTATATTTTTAGTGTTTTTTGTCAAGTTGAATATATGTTATATATTAAAGGACTTGGATTCTTAGGGTCCCTTTTGTCACTCCACCGACTTCGTTAGGATGTAAGAGAATGGACTTTTGTCTGAGGTAATCGACTCCCCTATCGTGTTAAAACGTCCATGTAGTCGTCATAGGGAGAGAAGGGTCGGGGTCGGAGTCAGTCCTCTGGAGACCCCACGGTAGAACCAAGGACCGTATGTCCTCAACCATGTGGATTTATAACATAACCGGTTTTTTAAACAAGCCCTAAAACACATTGTAGAATGGTTTTTGGGTTTACTTAGATAACCGGTTGAGTTATAGAACAGAGTAAAGGGGAAATTCCTGTGGGGAAATCTTACGAAGTAAGGAGAAATTTGTTTTGTAAAAGGATAAAGTTTGGGACAACGGATGAGTCCATGAGGACGAATCAAAGTATGACTCCGAACTCTTTGTACAGATAAATATCGACTGAACATCTTGACCACTGAGGGTGGAAATCGAGGGGACTTACTAGATTGGGGGACCAAAGGTCCAGATCGACTACCCAGTCCTAATAAACTCCTTTGCCAAGGTTTCAAGTCCAATGATCCGGGGTGAGGTCTGAAGACTTAGTTTAGAGACCGTCGTCCCGGACCCTTAGAGGTAAGAATATTCGTATGATCCATTTTTACTACTTGAGGTAGGGTGAGTCGCTAATGATTAGATAAAGAAGGAATGAGTCAGGCAGTTGAGACGAGTAGAGACCTAGTAAGTTATTCCTAGAAGGGGTGGTGGACAGTGAAATGTGAAACTGTTACTTTGTCCTGGAATTCGTAATTGTAGGTATGTCTACATCTCCCCCGTCCTCAAAAGTATATTCGATTGTACGTACGTACGTGTGTGCCAGAAGTATATATATTAGTGAATGGGAACTGGATAAAAAAGTTTAGAACACATAAAAAAGAAACCCAGTGGTTGTGAGTGTTACGAAGGACTCCCCTCTCTCCCTTCTTTCTCTCTCTCTGTAAATTTAACTAACTAAACGAAGATAAATTATGATTTTAAATTGTACGATCTCGGTTACTGTTTATTTTACAATCTCTTTGTAAGAGTACACCAAAGATTTTAAATATACCTATCACTATGTAAAATAATTTCATTATTTGTCATTATATAATTAATTTGATCATCATTATTGGGTCTACGAATATGAGTTTTAACTACTACAAATCCGTTGTTTTTCTTGTTTAGTATTGGGTTGTAAATATTTTTTTCAAGAGTATTTTCCTATGACATCTAATCCTCTATTTTTGTAGATTTCTGAACTTGTGTCATAAATTATTTTAGTGACAGAAGAGACTTAATCTCACTTCAACTCATGTAAGTTAAGACGTCGTGTAAGTCAAGACGACCTATTTATAGAGAACTCGTTAATTATACATGGGTCATGATGTGATTCCCGTCACCCCCTACCCCTACCCAGATTATTTCTTGTGTGAAATCATTACTCCGAAACACAAAAAAAAAAAAATTTTTATGTAGGGGTCTATGGACTTTCATTATATTATAACATTCTGTTAATATGAAGTTAATTTTTTAACATATTAATATTTTATTTTAGGATTTTTAGAGATGTGTAGGAACTTGAATCCTGGGACGATCGTAAGTTTTGTAATTATCAAATTGACTCTATACTAAAGGTATGGTAGTTCAAGTGAGTAAATTTCATGTGTTAATTTACCGAAACTCATTTGGAAATCCGAACACGTTTAAATGATTTAAAATGGTATTAGACTATAATCTTGAAAAAATAGTAGGATTTTTCTTTAGAACATACCCAATCGTCAGTGAGATCTAAGGGAGACACGAATGGTTAAGTAGGGACCCGTTCGTGAATAGATAAATGACAAAAACAAAGTTTGTAACACCTTATTAAACTGTTTGGTGTATTCTTTTGGTAAGTAAATAGGATAAACCGAGACCCTTTTTTATGACCAAAATGTTCAAGTTTTATAGTATGGGTGATGAGTCTCCTAGTTATGAACGGTAATGAGTCTTACTTAGATTTCCTTCACTGTAACTGAGAAGTTACGTTTCGAGTTTATCCATGTCCTTTTAAGACACGGTATCGTCGTAGTACCCTTATTCAAACGTTCTCCTGTTGAAACTTCCCTTAGTAAATAGACCTATGAAAGTCGAGAGGAAAGAGATAGACTTGGAGTCATAGTCATAGTCATGAAAATTTAATAGAATTTGTAGTCATAGTAATGGAAATTCAATATAGAATGATTGTACCGGGGATAAGTTTCTTCACACCTTAGTCATTTTTTTTCTAAATATGTGTAATAGATTAATACCTCAGATAGACGATTAACAGTGATAATAGGTAAAAGAGGAGAAGTACGGGTACCGGTGACACTAACAAATCCGAGAGTTATAGATAACAAGTTTGTGAACGCGATCAGTAATGGTTTGAGGTTTGAGACGGAAGAGATTAAGAAAAAGGTGTTACGGAGACCTTATCCCATTGGTATATTAAGTATTTGGTTCTGACAGAACCCATTTGACTCTACATTCCAGTCGGATGAAGTCTCACTAAAGTGAGGTAATAGGTATTTAGGAGTTTTCAAGGAGGAATGATGTCCTAGTTCAAGTTTAAAAAGTAGACCGTATCTTCCGGGAAATGGTAGCTCGTCGTAGATTGCGGATGGGTTAGTTCAGATTGGAATATAATAAGGAGAGGAGAGGTTGGAAGGATGAAATATAGGATCGTTGTGGTAGTGATAGGTTCCGAGACCAGAAGCCTGTACGAGGGAGAAAGGGAAAGAATAATTAGGGTACTTAAGGGTAACTAATACATTCATATTATAGTTCAATAGGGAACACTTAAGAAGAAACTAGGAAGATTACTCTGAACACACACCGATTCAGTAAAGTCAGCACATACTGAGACACACTGGGGTACCTGACATCGGGCGGTCCGGGAAGGAGACAGGGACCCTAAGAGGTCCGTTCTTATGACCTAACCCAACGGTTCGGGAGGAGATCCCCTAGAAGGGATGGGTCCCTAGTTTGGGCGAAGAGAATGTAGAGGACGTAACCGTCTAAGAAATGGTGATCGTGGTGGACCCTTCGGAGTTTGTACGACGAAAGACTCCCGGTCTTGCAACAGAAAAGTAAGACCATTGAAGTCACGGGTCTTGTTACCAAAAGTGACTTAGGTAATTGGTTTACTTACACTTGTTCTTTTTAACATAAGGTCTCGATTTGACACACGATGTCTATTATGAAACATGATTAAATCTGTACTGGATGAAAGACCCGATCACTTGTTAAATTAAGTCTTAATTTTCATGTAGCATATGAACTTTTTTATTATTTACAAAGTGAGTACCCAACAAGTAGGTACCACCAATCCAAAAACAACAAGCAAAAAAACATTCTGTTCGTTCAGGTACAAGGTCAATCCAATTTCTTCTGAATGGTATACACTCAATGACATTCAAAAAAGGAGAACATAAGGGTTAGAGTCAGCTACCATGATGGTAGGGTGCTTAATCCTCGGGTTCAGTCTTTAGACCATTAGTGGAACTGAGTAGGGAATGGAAGTAGGGGTGTACCTTAAAAGATGACTCAGGACCCGGATAGAGACAAATGGAGGATCTATGGAAAACTTAGATAGTAAGGAGTAATGATGACTAAATCAACCCGGGAACAGTAAAAAACAAACTTGATATGTTGTCGGAGGATTGACCTGAGTTTTAAAAGTCGGAGGTGGGTAAGTCAGATCCGAGGTGTGGAGATAGTCCTATGAGATTCATGTCTAGACTAGTTCACTAAGAGACCAAGTCCCAAGGACCTCGGAAGGGGTTGTGGATGTCCCATTTCGAGTTTGAGGAACCGTACCTTAGGTTCCAGGAAGTATAGACCGAGGACGTAGTAAGAGGTAGAATAGAGGGGCTGACCTTGGGATACGAGAGTGGTTTTACTTGTTGAACGTCGAGTACTAGTCTAGGACGATGCACTAAATCGAAGAAGAGAATTTTGAGATCATAGTTGTAGATGGTAGTTAAGATATAAGTTCACCATAACTTACTCAATTGTAAGGGTTCGTATACGGAAATATGGAGGAAACACACGATCAGAGACGGATCTTACAGGAAGATTCAAAAAAAGGACCGTTCAAGAATACGTCGAAGTTGAGTCGAAGTCAATTCGGAGAAGATCCTTCAGAAGGAACTAAAAAACCTTATTTCAGTTATTGAAGAGACATGATGATAACGTGGAAGAGAGAGAGAGAGAAAGACAGTGAAGCCGAAAAAAGAACGAAAACAAGAACGAGAGGAAGAAACATGAATTAGATAGTAGGAAGATAGATATAGACACATAAACTGTAGGGGAATATCTAGCACAGTATTCCTGTCCTCGGTGCAGAATACGTGGAACATAGGGGTCACGAAGAAGTATATTTCGACACACACCTTATGTAACCAATGAGTTATTTATAGACAACTTAATTTTCGTTTATTTTAATCCTTAAAGTAAAACATTTACGGGGTATAAAATTATGTCTCTACATAAAATGAACTCAATACAGATGGTGGTTGAATTACTAAGGACTCAACGATAAAGTAAAAAGTTTAACGGAGGGTCTAAAGATATTGTGACACTTGATGAAAATAATTTCGATCGATAATTACCAATCATTCCTGGACCTTGAATTAAAAAAATTACTTTACTAAAATTTCAGTGAAGTTTGGTTTCAAAATAATTATCAAATTTCAGAAGATTCTTTCAATATGATATGCAACGACTCGTTTGACAAAAGACATCTACCTTGTTTTCATTCGAAGCCGGGTTCGGTGACAGACTTAATACTGGTTTAGGTTAACCATCCGTAATCAATTGTTCCAAAATACCATCATTTACTAAGTTGAAAATAAAGACACCATACGTCCTATTTTTGTTGTTATTGTTTTTGACCCTTACTTATGAAAGTATTCCTGATACACATATACACACGTGTACGAGTTAGCACAGACTGAGAAAACGTTGGGGTACCTGACGTCGGGTGGTCCAAGGGGACAGGCACCCTAAAGGGTCGGTTCTTATGACCTCACCTAACAGTAAAGGAAGAGGTCCCCTAGGGTCCCTAACTTGGGTGTAGAGAATCCAGAGGACGTAACAGTCCGCCCAAGAAATGGTCGACTCGGTAGTTCCTTCAGGGTATTCTTAATGGTTTTCTACCGGTAAAACTACACGAGGACAAAGACTTAAATTGACGATAAGTTGATTTTACCGTGGTGGTCCAGGTAATAGTCAGTGTCCTCTCACACACGACGGTAGATGACTACATTTTGCTCACTTGTCCTTTGGAACAAATGTTAAGACTTAATGTTTTGTTCGAAAATGTCACTGGAGAAAGTAGTCTCGGTAATATTAAACATAAGTATTTAATGTGACTTCTATCCTAATTTTTTTGTAACACTGTGTTATCCGTGTTTCACTACTTTTAGTCGGTGAGTTTTAGTTTTCCTTTTTTATTATCGTTATGGTCTTTTTGAAGGTTGGTCTCGTTAAAGGATTTACTCTTTGTTTGGTGAGTGAAATTTCCTGTTCCTAAATTCTTTAGTGATTTATGATTATAAATTTTTACCCCGAGTACTACACCAAAGTCACTGTCTTTTCAGTTAGTTACACAACAGGATGTATATTTTATTTGATTCTACAGGTAGGTGCTTTTCTAAAAGAGAAACCGTATTACTTGTAAAACTGAAGACGTTTGTTGGTTTGTTTTTTGTTTTCTTGAGAGATTTGAGTATAACCGAGATAAAGTCCCATTTAATTGTCTTTCTTAAAAGTCACCCCTTAAAGTCGACCCCTCCCCCACCGCTCTCTTCCTCCACAAACACCCCGGGTTTTCTCCCTTCAGGCTTTGGTTAAAGATCCTAACGTGTTAAGACGACTGTCAGTCGTGGAAAACTTTTTTAAGTCATTTAACATCCCCAAAGAAATAAAAGGTAGTTTAAGTCTGGTCTGGTGTTACTTGTTCGGTCTGGGTCCGATAGGTAGACACATTTTGACTTTCTACTAGACAAGTAAAGTCGGTAATTACTTACTAAGGTTCCCGACCGGGAGTGTTGTCGGACTGTCGAGACAGCAGACCCGATGAGTGGAGTGTCATTAGTCTAAGGACTCTGACTTCCACTCCGGTGGGAAGGGTGGAAGGGGTGAATATCACCTCAAGTGAAACCGTACCCGACACATAGTTTATTAGTAAAAATGATTTCGTTTCGACAATATAAAAATTTTAGACTATATCCTGCACATTTTATTTCTTTTGATTCCGTAATTCATAAAGTTCTTATGAACTTGACTTTAATAGGTCCGTTAAGAAAGGAAATAAGTAGGGAAAATATGTTTGTCTGTCGGTCGTGTACGTCTTCATTTGACTTATTACCTTTATTATGTTCTAAGTTTCCGTTTCTCTAAACGTAAAGTTGAGACCCATGCAGTACGTAATCAAACCACTAGACCATTGAAAGTGAAAAACTCCGAATGAAAGTGACTAGACATTTTACTCCGATCCTTTTAGATGGTGTTCCTTAATACCACTTGTAATTTGAGCTTTTACATACAATTCACCGGTCGTCTCTTCCGTGAATCATTTACCCTTAATAAAGACGAAAATAAGTCCTTATCAACCATAGTCGTGATTTCTCCATATAAATTAGTACATGTCATTTCAGTCAACCGATTTGCGAGTTAAGGTCAAGACTCGTGAATGACTTTGAATCGGAAGGGTTTATGGAGACAGAGTCTTACAAAGTTGTAGTCGTGACAACTGTAAACCCCGACTTATTAAGAAACTACGTCTCCTCTTTCCTTCCTCCGAATAGGAAACGTAGTGTCACAAATCTTCGTGGGAATCGGAGATAGGTGATCTACGTTCACCGTAAAGGACAGGACACTCTTTTTTGTACAGAGGTCTATGACAGTTTACAGGGGACCTCCCGTTTGACCGGGAGGCTGGTGGAGACGTCTCAGAAGGACACTGGATATCGGACGTGACGAGAGAAGGAAAAGACTCAAGAAAATCTTCCTGACAACGTACTTGTTCTACCGCAGGATAAGAAATTAACACAGTGTGATAATTTGGAATAGAATGTTTATTTTAACATTCGAGGAATTATAGTCCTTTAACAAAAACTAACAAAGGAGGTTTTCTGAGACCGTATCTTGTCTGTTCATCCTTGGGTCGCTTCTCCGTGAACAAATGAGTAAAAAAGTGGGTAAGTTAGTTTATCGTAGGTAATTCAGGAAAATACATGGTCCGTGAAATAATCTCGACCTGTACACCCTTTTCTTCTGTGTTAGAGTAGAAATTTCTCGAGGACCAGATCACTTCTTCTGTCTGTTCATGTTACCCTAATAAACGATGTTATCAAGTTTCAAGTCAGTGATTTGACACAGACTGAGAAACTCTAGGGTACCTGACGTCGTACGGTCCGAAGAGACAGTAAGTGGTTGAGGATCTCAAGCGAGTTTGTGTACAGGTAACTCAACCACTACGATAGTTTGGTAGCGTACTATTTCCGTCATTTTTCTAGGGAGTTGAGTATGACTCTCTCTTTTCCTGTCGAAAGGACTCCTCCGTAGAAAACTCGACTCCAAACTTCCTACTCATCCTTAATCTAACTTCCGTGTTTCACGTCTTTTGAACGTTAGACAATCTACGAAAACTTCATACTCAAATTACTCATACGAAGTGTCTTGAAACCGAGAAAAGTTGTCTCTTAAAAAAAAAGTTAGAAAGACCGGGTCTTTCTATTGACCTTTTCTTCACAAACATTTTACCTCGTTGACACATACGTGTTCGTACCCATGTGATTATTGTGACGTTCTTCCTCCAACTTTCGTAGTCGAACGGGACTGAAGGACAGGTATATCGTTACATGGATTTAATTCTCTTTCCCGATAAAACAACACCGACGGGTAAAACTGACTGACACAATCAAAGACTCCAACTTAATAGATAGTACTAACTAGTCCACCCGCGGGGATCCCATACTAGTATCCTATAAAAAGTAGTCTGACAAAGTAGAGAAACCCTCCTCCATATTAGAATTTTATTTTGAATGACGAATTAAGTAAATCACTTCAAAAGGGGATTTAACTAAAAAAAGTTCACTTTTATAAACCAAAGACACATTAATCCTCATTCCCCCCAACCTCTAAATTTTATGTGTCACGTAGAGTTTGACAAATAGAGTACTGCAGTCCCTCAGACATTCGTCCAAGTTTAAAAATTTCCAAATTAAGGGTGAGTTTCACCAAATATTCTTTGCGAGGGTACTTCTTTACCTACTACCGTCTTTTTTTGAGTGAATCGAAGAGATCCTAGAGGAGTAGACAGTAAAACCTAAAAAAGGAAACGGCTAGACATAAAGATATGTTTCATGACCTTAACCGCAAGAGTCGTCTTCCACCACACTGGAGAAATAAACCACGACGACCACTTCGTTAACTAAGTTGGTGCCTTGCTCACATCTAGAATTTCTGTTTTTCAAAACAATGTTCAATTTCTGTTGACTACTTGGTTATAACTGTGTAGTCTTAGTGACTTACAGGTATCAAATGTACACCAAGTAAGAAAAAATTTTTGTATGTGTGTTACTAAATAATAGTACATGAAAGTATTAATAATTTACATAGGAAATGTTAATACTGAGATCTTCATAGTTAAAAACATCTAGTAATTATATGAGTTAATGACTGAGTTACCTGTACTTAAACTCGTTTGAGACCCTCTATCACTTCATGTCCCTTCGGACCGCACGACGTCAGGTACGTCAACGTTTCCCAGTCTGTACTGAATCAGTGACTTGTTGTTGTTGTTATTTAAGTTACAGGGAAATTAGATTTTAGTGACTCACACCCACTATGTTTATGATCACTTTTAAGACATTGATTTATCAACATATTAGGATCTATTAATGTAGTAGAAGGATTTCAAAATCCCAGACTCATATGAACGATAGGTCTCTTCCGTTACCGTGGGGTGAGGTCATGAGAACGGACCTTTTAGGGTATCTGTCTCCTCGGACCACCCGACGTCAGGTACTTCAGTGATTCTCAGACTGTACTGACTCGCTGAAGTGAAAGTGAAAAGTGAAAGGACGTAACCTCTTCCTTTACCGTTGGGTGAGGTCACAAGAACGGACCTCTTAGGGTCCCTGCCCTTCCCCCCCTCCTCGGACCATGCTCCGGCAGATACCCCAGCGTGTCTCAGCCTATGCTAACTTCGTTGAATCGTCGTCGTCGTCGTATGAACGATAGAGAGAAGATTAAGAGTTTTAAATACAAACTGGAAGGGGGAACTAAGAAAGAAAGGTCTTTACGGAGGAGACATAGGGTAGTAGAACATATACTCTACCGTCGGAGGTCCTCATAGTTAAAGACATCTCCATAAATGACTTGTCAAAAATGGATGTCTTCAGTTCGTCCTCCTTGATCTTCTCGTTTGATATTATTTCCATCGTAACCCGATAATGTAAAAACCGGTGTGTGTCTGACCTAGTTATCTTAATACTATAAGTTCACGGGATAAAAAGTAGTGAAAGTTAGGTTGGTGGTATACCAAGTGAGAATCACAACATGTAAGACACCCAAATCTACTCATATATTACTGTACACCCGAAGGGACCACCGAGTCACCTTTCTTAAGTGGACGATCGTGTTCTCTGTGTCCAAGTCAGGGACCCAGTCTTCCTAGGGGACCTCTTCCTTTACCGTTGGGTGAGGTCATGAGAACGGACCTTTTAGGGTGTCTCCTCGGACCTTCGGATGTCAGGTACCCCAACGTTTTCTCAACCTGTGCTGACTCACTGATTTGTTGTATTACTGTACGTAGGTAGGAATACCGTCGTATGTCTTATAAAAGAGACGGGATTTTTAGAAGACACACGGTGGATAAGTAGGGGGGGAGGTGGGACGGGGAGTCGGAGATTATTCGAAAATTTCTGTTGACTAAAGAAAGTTTCTTTTCTTGAAATGTATCGAAGTTCATATAACGGGAACTTTCGAGAGTCCGCGATCAGAAAACTCCAGGGGTTTGTGCGACACGATTAACGCCAGAACCAAGGAGACGACTGCGTTATCAAGGATGCACTAAGGGTACGTAAAGTAAGAGATCGAATTGAAGACGGTACCAAAATTTTAAATCGTGAATAAATATATAACAAACCATAATAAGAGAGTGACAGTACACAATTAGACATAGAAGTTTGTCATCGGGGTTGGTTTAAACATAGAATATAAGATCAAGAAATGGTCGACTCGGTATTCCCTTCAGGTTCTTATTCTCACCCATCGGATAGGGAAGAGGTCCCCTAGAAAGACTGGGACCTTAGCTTGGTCCTAGAGGACGTAGTGTCGTCTAATAAATGGTTGACTTGATAGTAACGTCCTTTGGACCTAAACTAAGGACCCAACCCTTCTAGGGGACCTCTTCCATTTCCGATGGGTGAGGTCATAAGACCGGACCTCTTAAGGTACCTGACATATCAGGTACCCCAGAGTTTCTCGACCTGTGCTGACTCGCTGAAAGTAAGTGAGTAAGATCAAGACCCTTTTGTCTACGAGTTATCTATGACCCGGTAGTTGATCAAAACTTGAGGTCCTAACAAAGTTTCCTGTAGACAACTTAGTAAACCTTTTTCAGTGAACCCTGAATGACTAAAACATACGAGACCAGAACCACGTTACTGACCACCCCCGAGTAACAGTAGAAGAAGAAGAAGGAGAAGAAGTAGAAGAAGAAGTCTGTGCCCTCCTCGGTTTCCTCCGAGACTACGACAAAAACATGAGAATCCTATTTTTGTTTCTGGTCCATAATTGATAAGTAACAAAAAGAAGTCTTTATTCTTTTCCCTCTATTCTATAAATTCGTGCATCCCTATCCTCCCTTAAAGTAGAAAATGTGCAGTCGTCTTGACAGACGTCAAACCACCGGACCCGGACGGGTGTGAGTCTCTATTTAAGTCCAGTCCTAAATTCGTGGTACTCTAAAAATTTTAAGGAAAGTAAAAGGTGACTCGAGTGTTTGTCACTTGATAAGTACATTGTAAAAGCTCAAAATTACAAAAAATTTAGTTACTTATATAACATTTTTAGTTTAATTAACCATTGTTTCGGAACTTAAACATGGTCCGTCCAATAATAACACAACTGACGACTGTCAAATAGTTGTTCTTTTCCCGATAAAACACGGATTCCCATTCTCGGACGTAGACCTATACCGTATTCACACACACACACGTGCGACAGTGAAGTCAACACAGACTGAGAGACCCTGGGATACTTGATATCGGGAGGTCCGAGGAGATAGGTACCCTAAGAGGTCCGTTCTCATGACCTCACCCAACGGTACGGGAGGAGGTCCCTTAGAAGAACTGGGTCCCTAGTTCGCGGGTAGAGAACACAGAGGACGTAACCGTCCGTCCGAGAAATGGTGATCGCGGTGGACCCTTCGGGACTATCATGTTATTTATATGTGTTTACAGTTTTATCGGAGTCTGACTTGTCATCCAGGGACTTGTTATAAATCACAAATTATTGTGATTATGGTTTCTTCGACACTACCCACTCTTCGTTTAGTCTAAGGATGTTGTTACCCTCCGCTGTAATTGAGGTATAATTAATGTATCGGTAATCAAATTGTGTAAATCACTGATGTTGTAACAAAGATAAAACTAAGGGTAGGTCCGATGATCTTCTACGACTTTGAACATTTGTTAAGTCCGATGCAGATCTTCCGCATCAGTTAGGGTACTTCAGTGTAGGATATCCTATCGATCCAGATGACCTTCACAAAGATTACGTTGTTTTCGTGTTCGTCACACTTCATGTTAGAAGGGGATTTCAGTATTTTTCATGTATTTTACGTTAAGGGGTCAGGATTCAATGACTCAGGGTTTCTTCACTAGGTTGCACTGGAATTCTAAGGTTTAAATCAAGTAGACTAGTTATCTTTGGGTGGGAATCAGTTCATCAAATTAGTTAATAAAGGTAGACCCTTAGACCGGTCGGGAAACTTGAGTTCAACGGACTACCCTTTGAGTCGTAGAAGAATGTCTTTATACGTGGAGGACCTTCTATTACAGGAGTAGAAAAACCGGTGGGTGTATAGTACGTTTTGGACGTTAATAGAAACTGGAGTTGCAAAGGAGGTTGTAGATTAATCACTGGATCTATAGAGGCCTTAAATTTAGATTAGAGGTAAGGGTAACGGTGACAGAGTGCATCCGGGTGTAGTGGAGACCAGAACCTACGGACGTTATAGAGAGGCCAGTCAGAGGGAAGTAGGTCAGAATGGAAGACAGGAATTAAGGAACACTTGTACACACTAGTTTAGTGGGAAGTATTCGAAATTATTGAATTGAGAGAACGAGGTGTTTTGAAGTTCCCGAAGGGGGACATGTAAATGAATCTGGTCTAAGGAATCTTACGACAAATTCCCGAAGATACTAAACCGAGGTTGGAAAGTTTCGACTTGAGGATACTAAGGAAAAGAACGTAGAGTCAGAAGTAAGTTTGAGTATGGGGTAACAGGGGAACGAGAGAAGTGATGGGACGGGAAATAGCACGAAAGGGAAACGGTTCTTATGGGAAGACATAGAAGTGTCTAGGTTTGCGTAGACTTGAAATCCTAGCTCAAATTTAAGGTGGAAAAGATACTTCGTAAAAAGATTAAGTTGTAAGTTTTATACACGGTTCACGTATAAAACATGATCCGTGACTCGAATTCGGGAACTTTTCCCGGACGAAGGAAATAAGGAGGGGTCTATTTTCCATCGAGGAAAGAAACTTAAGAGTATCTTTTACCTTTATAAAATACCACACATTGTACTAGGTATACCATGACACGAAGAAATACAAGTATGAAGAGAAGGGAATGAACTGACTCGAGATTTAAAGGATCAAAACTGTTCCTCCGTGAACTATCTATGTACAAAATTTTTCATTTATAGGTCAACAAGAATTGAGGTTGTCACTTAAGTAGTCAAAGAAAGGACTAGACTACCTTATAAAACTTGTAACATATCTAAATCAAAATCAAGATGTTCATTTCGGTTATCTTCGTTCGATTTTTATTCCGGTTACCTGGTAGGATCCTTCAACCACAAGTTTTATTGACTGGAGGGATTTCTCTATTGTTGATAAACAGTTGTATAGATAGAACTTAACGTGTTATTACTGTCATTAATTTAGTTCCCTCCATTTCATACACAACTACTACCTTCCAACCGTAAACAGAAAGGGTGAAACAATCGTAGAAGGAAGTACACGACAAAAGTTACCTCAGGTCCTTCGACAGTATCGTTTCTTCGTCGTGCTCCCGTTACTCGTCACTCTTGTCCTCCCGATGGAAGACGAGACAACACTCTTAAGACTCGATTCCGTGGTCATGGTCCCGGAGTGCGTTCAGAGTGCACACCTCTCTTACTCAAAAGTAGGAGCAACGGTAGATTTTCGTCGTCGTCATCATCGAATGTAAATTACTTCTGCATCATCCACGATCCTTTACATACTTCATATAATATACGTAATAACATAAGTTATCAGTGTGTACAAAATCCTTCGTTCATAACAATCATAAGGGTCAATTCCGACTCCTTTCTCTCCCAGTGTCTTTAGTTCGGTGAAAGGGTTTCACCGGAGACGAACATTCACCTCCTTTTCTGGTTTGTGAATCCAGGTCTCGGAAATAAGAAAATTCAAAAGAGAAATCAACACTATTTTATCTGTATTGTATTTTAAATGGTAAAAATTCACATGTCACGTCCTCTCAATGCATATAAGTGTAACGACACGTAGGTAGTGACGATAGGTAGGGGACTTAAGAAAAGTAGTGACTTTGAGACATGGGTAATTTGTTGTGGGGTAAAGATGGAGTGGGTCGTTGGTGAAAGACATAGATACTATGACTGATGAAATCCATGGAATATATATCCGTCTTAGTACCATAAAAAGAAAGACACTGACCTATCAAAGTGAATCGTATTACAGGATCTCCAAGTAGGTACAACATCGTATACATTCCTACAGGAAGGAAAAATTCAAACTAATTATTGGGTAACATTCCTATATGGTGTTACAAATAAGTAAGTAGACAACTACCTATGAACCTAACGAAGGTGTAAGACCAATGACACTTGTAACGACGATATTTATACCCACATATTTATGGATGAGTTCTGAGCGGAAAGTCAAGAAGACCCATATATAGGGCTTCACCTTGACGACTAAGCACACCATTAAAAGAAGATTTAAAAACTCCTTGACGGTATAATAAACTCTCAGAAACTAAAAGTGGTCATTACTAAATGACGACAGTATGACTGACGGGTCCCACTGTAGTTTCGTCCGGTCGTAAACAGGAAATATTTTCCTTCTTAATCGAACTAATAGGTACTGAGACTTATTCGTCAATCCTTTGAAAGTGATTACGATTAATATTATAAAGTGAGAATTCCTTCGTCTGTTCCGTCCTTTAATAAAGATAGTCCAAAAGTTTTACCTTGAGTATGTTTCTCTTCGGAACAGATTCTGCTAAAAGAGACATACTCATAAGAAAGTCTATGATATCGTGAAAGTTCCGGGAACTCGATTCAAAGAATAAAAGGTCAGTGAAGAGACTATTTTGATAGATACCCTGAAAATCAAAAGGGGAGGGGTGAAGTAGAGTCACACAACCTTGTCCACTGTGGTTTTCTACATCACCATACCGGAATCTGTTCAATAAAGTGGAGAGACTTAGAGTAGACATTTTACCTCTGTCACTATTCTGAATGAATTAACCCAGTATACGACTCACTCTTTTCAGTTAGGGGTTTCCAGTATATGATATAATAAAGTAAATACACTTTACAGGTTTTACTGTTTAGGTATTTTAGTCTAATCACTACGGGATCCCGATCCCACCCCACCTACCCCAATTGAGATCCGTCTGAATCCTCTGGAATAACCCCACTACTTTTACAAGATTTTAACCTAATACCACTACCACCGTGTCCATATATGTAAATGATTTTGAGTAGTTTGACATGTGAAATTTTCCCACTTAAAATAGTAAGATTTAATATGGAGAATTCAAATTCAGAAAAATTTTCTGAGATACACATAAATTTTTGACCAGGACGTGTTAATATAAGACAACCTGGTGGTCTTTATGGTTAGTATGTTCTGGTAAAAGTTAAAAAGTGAATGGCTTCCTACCCGACGATACATAGGTACACGTGAAAATAGACTTTTCACTTCTATTTCTATAATGGAACCAAAATATTTCTGACGGAGTAACTCTCTGATACGAGATTTTTTGGCGTACACAAACTGGTCTTCCTTTTAACAGTTAAGTCATAATTTATCTATAGTACTGTTTAATGTAAAAACAATTTTATAAAGTGTGAGAACGTAGTAGTGGTATAAGAGCGGTGGGGTAAAATATCCAAAATTACTTCCGGAGGTCACTTAACGTGGATATGACTCGTTACGACTCTAATGGATGAAGACTGACCATACTGAGATGAGTAGATATAAGTCTTAAAAGGGAGTCGAAGGAGGAAGGGAGAAGGGGAGGAAGGAAGGAAAGGAAAGAAAGGAAGGAAGGTGGGACGAAAGAAAAGGGGAAGACGAGGAAGGGAGGGGAAGGATACGATAATCAGTGTTGTACTCTCGTAGTTCTTTTGTGTACCACTCAAAGTCTTATGTCGTCATCGAGTCTATGACAACTCAAGATTGGATCAAAAGTCCTAGAGTAGAAACATTCGACTCTTTTAAGCTGTGTATTTTTACCAATTTTTCGTCACCGTTGTACCTTATTCCGTTACCGTGGGGTGAGGTCATGAGAACGGACCTTTTAGGGTACCTGCCTCTTCGGACCACCCGACGTCAGGTACCTCAGCGATTCCCAACCTGTACTGACTTACTGAAGTGAAAGTGAAAAGTGAAAGTACGTAACCTCTTCCTTTACCGTTGGGTGAGGTCCCAAGAACGGACCTCTTAGGGTCCCTGGTCCCTCGGACCACCCGACGGCAGATACCCCAGTGTGTCTCAGCCTGTGCTGAATTCACTAAAACGTTGTACCTTATTTCTTATTTAAGACGTTTAGACGGGATACATAATTTTGGTTACGGTTCTCCCTCCCCGTAAAAAATCGACCTCGACATTACTATCATAAGCGAAGAAGGAAATCTACATTTTATTATTTAACGAAATCTCTACGTTGGGTCAACAAATAGTATGTTTAAACCTGTAGTTACATAGTTTCCGGTCCAGTGTACGATCGTTTACTTCGACTTTATTCCGTCCTCCTTGTGTCGGTAAAACTAGAGAATATTTATGGTTCTGTATACAGAAAAAACATTCAGATTAAAACTCCAGACTAGTTTTATTAGGTCGTTGGTATTTTAAACACGACACAGTAGTACCACGTTAAGTTACTAGTTTCTCTATTTTTTTATTTAAAGTTCTCTGGTCCCAAACTAAGTCTGTGGAGAATAAAGTACTTGTGTAGTGTTCCGGACTAGGATTCACTGAACTCACAGAAGTACGGTCACTTCTCAGTTTTGTTAACACTAACGACTAAGTTTGACTGTTGATGATGAAGTGACCTGTTAAAGGAACAAACTCGAGATTTTAGTGAGTTTATGGTATTTAGAGGATTGTAGTTGAAGTTGAAGGTTGAATAGGAGACCGACTGAATACAACTTCAGTAAACCTTTTCCTCGAACTTGACAGAAGTTTACGGGAGGTCCGAAAGACAAGATTAGGACTTCAAGACTCTGACTTTACTGAAGTTAAAAAACAAACAAACAAAACCTACACAGGGTGTCAAACATCGTAGAATCAAGAGGTTGGTCCCTAGCTTGGGTCCAGGTACAGTTACTTTTGTACCTCAGGATTGGAGACCTGGTGGTCCCTTAAGGAAGAGGAAATGAAAAACTATAGAATCTAAATAAGAATGGAGGACTACATTTCGAGTACATAAAGACCAACAACTGACAAAGAAACCTTAGTATCTTAAACTCTTGTAGATCTTGTCGAACCCCCAAAAAGAAGACAAGGTCGAAACAATACAACCTCCAAACCTCATTAGCACGGGTAACGAGTCCTTAAGGGACACCTGTTGGTTTCCCTTTCTTACCGTCGAGTCTTGTAAGCCGTCGACGTAAAAGTACAAGGTCATTTCAAGAAGTGGTTCTTCGGGTACGATGGACATCCTAATGTGAACCCTTTGACTTCAATGTGAGATCTAAATTTCAATCATTGAATTATTACGTTAGTAAGAGAAGAGATTAATTTTGTGTATCCATTTTGATCCTAGGTTGAATTTTTCCCACCCACCCTCATACTGACACTATCTTTTTTTTTCGCGTACTTTTAGTGGAGGTATAATTGAGACGAGTAGGTACTTTACTACAAATGCCGAATCGAATAAAAAAAGACCGCTGAGTCCCGTCTGTATCGTTCTGAAGAGATTTAAACACGTGTCGTATCATATCAAACCTAGTTATCCTAAATATACATATCTTATTGTATTCGACAAAGACTCGTACAACATTAGTCTTATAGAGAATCTTATTTTCCTTTCGGAGTGGGAACCAGTCAAGTATAAAACACTAATAGTTTACGTTAAAAAACCCCCGGATCTTGAAATTATATTTCTCCCTAACTCTCCTCTGCTTTTGTCTTAGTACCGTCTCGTTATTGGTGTCCTCACGATTTATCAGTTCCGACGAAACCCATAAAAGGGACGTCGAAAGAGGAGAGGAGGGAGATAGGGGAGGAGGGACGAAGTAAGTGACCGGTGTATCTTGGACCCCTGACACCGTTGGTTCGGTTTCGGAACACTTTTAAACGTTAGTAGGTTTCGTAAATCTCGTCTCTCCTCCCTCACGAACCGTGAGATTGGTTCCTCTTAACGTTTCTAATGTGACCCTCCACTCGAAACGTAGGAAAGGATGTACAAGCCGGATACCTACGGGGGTAAAGTATTAATAGGTTGGAGGTTCTCGTTGAACCTCGCTCTTTGTCTGTGTGATAAGGACTTCACGTAGATCTGTGTTAAATGCACCGAAACAGGATACTTCAGAGCCGTTTTGTTACACACTGCACCCGGAGGTCTCAAACCCTTACTGTTGTTTTTTTTCACTCTATTCGGTTCGTTGTTGAGATGACGTGTGTGTACTTGGACGACGACGTCACGATACTGTAGAGTTTCTTCGTGAAACTACGTTCGAAGAAAACCCGGACACTGCGTGGAGACCCTCGAAGGGACCCGTGTAGACACTCGGTATCTCTAGACCGACATTACCTGCATTTATTTCTTTCTTTTCTTTCAATTTTGTCTTACACCCTGTTGAATCTTCCACCCTCCTCTACTTTGGTTACCCAGACTTACCCCTCCCCCATTAGGGAAGATTTCACCCCGCCAACACTCTTATCCCTCCATAATTGATTTAGTCCCGGTCCTGTCCGATGTCCTGTTGTCTAAAGTCTTTTGTCTCTTTTGCTGTTACAACGTTTCAAACCTACGTCATTAAGGTCAAAACCGGTCTACGAAGGAGGTATTTATTCGTCAACATTCTCAATGGTAATGTACCGATCTCTTTAATGGTTTTCCGTCTTTGTACTTAAACCTCCTTTCTTCCTACCGTAGTACTTTTCGAAGTTGTTATTAAACATTCAGTAGAAAATGTTGACCCACTAGTGTCCATCGGTCACCGGTACACTACTTGAATGTTTAAAGTCAAGGGTTAAGACCACTTGGTAAAAGTTAAAGTGTACCCTTCACAGACATACCGATTTTAAGTTGCTTCTCAATATAACACTACGACTTAAATTAGAACTGGAGTAATTTCACTAAAAGGATATAAAACCTCGATTTCAGTACCGACCGAATCTTTTTTGATCTAATTCCTAAAGGGTGTGTCGGTCTGAGATACAAACTTAAAGACTCAGTAAATCTGGTCCCTTCCCTTTGGTAAAGTAAAGTTTGGTGTAATACTTGTTAGAGGTAAAATTACAGCGACAAGGTTTCAGGGTAAAGGGTGTATTATTCTACTCTGTATTCCGTTGTGGAAACAGATTTATTTCTATAATAAATGTTGTGATGTCTTTGTACGAAACTGGGTTGACCAAACTAAACCCTATGTCCAGAAACTAAGGACCGTAAACCCCAATGAGGTTCGTGTCACTTTTCCTGTGAAAATGTACGTAAGTAGTGCGTTAAACTACGATTTCGAAATTCGGTTTTTAAACTTGAGTCCTCGGGTACGTACTAGGGTCAAGACTAAGATTCACGTTAATTATCGTAAACCAATTATGACATTACCGGTTTCCTCAATAATTCACAATGTTTTGATCCATACGTAACGTGTATTGGTGATCTCGCCTGCAGTGACCGTACTAGTAATGGTATTAGTAATCTTATAAACGTCAGTGATATGTAAGAGTACCGTGAAGATTTGAAAACACTATTATCAGAATACTAGTGGTCTGTCGTCCTTATTGACGACAGTTGACGTTTTCTAGGAGGTCTGTTGATATGAATGGTACACTGATACGACGACTGTATTGCAGAAAAAAGGAAAAAATTCAACTCTATTTGGTCAAGTAGTTACTCTGGATTGTGAATTTAGACTTACATACGGTGTTTCCCTACATTTGTCTTTCGGTAGAGTAATGAGGTTTAACTCCCTGTTTGGGGGCTTCAGTCTATCGAGTACTTCTGGATCTGCACACTCGTAGTCTTCGTCCTCGTGTACAGTTCCGGACTGGTACATCCATTATTGTTGATCTACATATAGTTCGACCCCTAATAGGTCACATCGGGTCCTCTTACCGTCGTACTATGTTGTCCGGTTCGTAAATAGAATAGTCTTCTTTACTAATAAATATAGTGAGTATGGTAAAAAGGGAGACTAACTGAACTTCGCTGGCAGTGTCCAGATCTCCAGACCTTCCCCCTCAAGACTTCATAAACCCTGTTTTTACCGTTCTATTTCCCATTCCTGAACATTATCAAAGTATGGGGTTTAGAGTGGAGGGTTGGTTATTAAAATTGGAGTCCCAGGTTCATATGTTCCAAAATACCCGGTTAATCAGTTTCCTATTCGTGGTTCGTTATGTGGTTTAGTCACAGGTTTATAAAATTCATTGTCCGGGAAGCCTGCGTTGACCTGATCTATCAAGTTGGTTAACGAGTTTTAAGTTGGAGTCGTTGACGTCACCCGTTTAAATCATTATACAGGGAGGGGGAGGTGTACGTGTGCGTGTATATGTATTAGTTAATCACCTAACCCCCGTTAATTCTGAATTAAGATTTAGGATGGTTATTTTACTGAAAATTTTCGAATAATAGCAAACCATAACAATTTCAGTCATTTATATTTAGTGTCCAATTCTACCATTTTTTTCTTAAACCATAATTTTTTTTATTACACCCCAGTCTGTCAATATTTTCTAATAGTACTACTGTTATTTCATATAGTCTAAAGGTTTAAATCGGACACAGAATAGGTATAAGTTACCTAAAGATTGTTGACGTAGTTTGTGAAATAAAGTTATAATCTAAAAACTCTTCTCCCCTTTTCAATAACAAACCAAACCAAATCAACGTAACTCGACAAAAAGTACTAACCTTTCTGACGGGTAGTGTATAACGATGGGGTGTGGCGAGACTAACCAAGAAAACCAAGATTAACTATCGTTTCACTTTTGTTGACTAGATGTCAGTCGTTTTACGACACTAAGTGAAAGAAAGTAAAGGTAAGTTTTGGGTATTTCTTGTTTCCTTTCTTTTCTGTCTTTTTAACATAGTATTCTACAGTCTGTTCATTCTTTTTCACCTTTTTATAAATTTTTAACCTTTCCTTGTTCTGATATAGTGTACTCTTATCACCTCCCCTTTAAAAAGTGTAGGTTTTTGTTTTTCCTTCTTATTTTCTTTTCTCTTTATACTTTATTCTGTTATTTTGTCTTCTTTTCGTGTATCTTTTGTTTTTCCAGTTTTGACCCTTTCTCTCGAGAATTTATTCACTTCATAAAATTCTCTTTTGAATATTACTAATTCACGAAAATGACAAAGTTTACAGTCTTTTTTCAGTAGAGAAATACTAATAAAAATTTTAGATTTGAACAAGTCTAATAAGTTTTATGGTTATGTATTGCTAAACAACCAAAACCACCACCACTATTGTCACCATCGTCACTGTCACTCCAATGTAAAAGATTCACATCGATTGTCTTATAAGAGTTTATACCGTTTCTTGTCTCTGACCCGAGTTTAAGTTTCGATAAATTTATTACAGAGACTAAAGTCACTACTTTAACCAATTTAGTAATAGAGTTGAAATAATTACAGTCATGAAGAATTGCAAGAGAAGATAAACGATGACTCTTGTATGTTATTCAAATATAGTAAAATGTTCTGATTCTACAAATTAGTTAAAGGTAAAGTAAGAGTGTGTCGAATGAAAACCTTAATTCTTTTTTCTATTGAACAGACAATTAAATCTTTGTAGCAAACTAAGAGATTTAGTTTAATTAAACAAGGAAGAAAAGTTTTTAAATTAGAATACTGTTTCAGATGAGTGATTGGTAGTACAATACTTTATCCTTTAAATAAATAAATTATAGATTTAAAGAGAGACCAAATTCTTCGGTTCTTAGTTACCTCTACCAAGATAGTTTCTAAAAAAAAGGTCTTACGTAAGTTTTAATGATTAATAGAGTCTTACGTGTAAAACTGACTTCAGGAATGATCATACTTTTTCATGAACTAGAAGGACTCCTGTATAAAGATGGGTATAGAAAAGGAAATAGGTAGATTTTCTTTTTACGATCTAGAAATTTTTTTTTGTTTTGTCCGGATTATATAGTCTAGACTCTAATACACGGTAAACCCGTGATGGTTATAGATTTCTTTCTGACCCAGATATCGATATCGGAAAGACCCTTTAAGAATAACCATAAATAATATATATGTTTATATTTCATTCATATATTGGTGATTTCGTGTGTTATGTGGGTAGTTATAAAGAAAGACTTTGTACTCCAAACAGCAAAACTTAAAGATATTTTATATGGACATATATTCGTATTTTTATTCGATACAAGAACTTTAGTTTCCCTTTTTTCTATTCAAAATGTCTCTAAAAACCAATCACACCAATTAAATAGATCCATTAGGTCCTAGGTTACATTTCGGACTTAATAAGTCTATCTGACAGGAGTAACCGGTTCAACTCAGTTACCAAGAGTCTAAGTGAAGTTCACTATTTCTTGTTAGAGTTCGACTCAGATAGATCTGATACGAAGGACACGGTATCCTTTAATCGTAAAAGTTAGTTCAACTTCCGATTGGTGTTAATCTGTAAAAACAGTGCTACTTGTTTTATTAAAACGGTTAAGATTTCGGTGAGAGATCAAGGTGGACACTATCAGATCCGTTTCAAGTAGAAGGAACTTCAGTGGTTTTTGTAGTTCAGACTATAAAACCCTGTACCGTTAAGAAGAAACTTTGACTAAAAGTGTTTCCTTAAAAAAATACGGAATGTTTTGTTTTATTCTTCGAATGAATGTCACTTAAGGGGCCACTGACGTAGTTTGGGTTGTACTTAGCATACAAGTTTCAGACTTCCTTCTCTCTAGAGACCCGCGAGAAAGAGAAAGAAGAATAACCGATTTCCGTTTTACAATTGTACATAAATAAACCCTATTTCAAAACCGTAGGTATTCAACATGTCAATCCAAGTAGTTTTATTGATGTTTCGACTTACTGTTAACTCTGGTTACGTTAATATTTTTATAAATTGAGGTCTTAAATATTAAAATATATTCATTCACCGACTCTCGACCTGTTTTACAGTCCAGGTTTATTAAATGTTTAAAGGTTTAGGTTAAGTTTGTTTTGAACATCAGTTTGACTAAATATAGAAAATGGTCAGATTACTATATTAGTTGTCCATAGATCCATCTAACATAAATTGACCGAAACGACTTAGTTTATAGTGGATGATTTCTTCCTTAAGTAATCTGAGTTCATTTCGATTCGAAATGATAATCTTTCTTGCTTATCTTTTCACGAATTTGATAGATATTCACAAATAGATAATTCGCAAAGATACAATTTGGTATCGATTTATAATTCATTGATCTTGAAAATTTTGAATGTACGAATGTAATGTTTCGTATAGAATTGTCTACGAATCAGAAGACAGTCACTCTTATAATAACGTTTAGTTATTATAACGTTCAGAGAGAAATAGTAATTTTTACAAAATTTAGTATAGAATGGGTCTTGTAACGATCACTTTTTTGTTTCTTATTCTTGTTTAACGACGAAAAATGACTTAATTAAAGTCCAGTAAGGATCTTTGTTTTAAAGTACGTTTCTACCTGTGTTATTTCCTGTCTTTACCATACCTGGATTGTCTTCGTCTTCTATAATTCTTCTCTACCGTTCTTATGTGTATTTTTGATATGTTTTTTCTAGAAGTACTGGGTCTATTAGTGCTGCCACACTAGTCATTAGATCTCGGTCTGTAGGACCTTACTCTTCAGTTCACCCGGAATCCTTCGTAGTGATACTTGTTTCGATCACTTTTACTACCTTAAGGTCAACTCGATAAAGTTTAGGATTTTCTGCTACGACACTTTCACGACGTGAGTTATATGATCGTTTAAACCTTTTGAGTTGTCACCGGTGTCCTGACCTTTTACAGTCAAAAGTAAGGTTAGGGTTTCTTTCTGTTACCGTTTCTTACAAGTTTGATGGTGTGTTAACATGAGTAGAGTGTGTGATCGTTTCATTACGAGTTTAAGAGGTTCGGTCCGAAGTCGTTATACACTTGGCACTTGAAGATTTACAAATTCGACCTAAATTTTTCCGTCTCCTTGGTCTCTAGTTTAACGGTTGTAGACAACTTAGTAACTTTTTCACCCTCTCAAGGTCTTTTTGTAGATGAAGACAAAATAACTGATACTCCTAGTATTATTTGACACCTTGTCTGGTGGAGTGGACAGAGGACTCTTTAGACATACGTCCAGTTCTTCGTTATCAATCTTGGTCTGTACCTTGTTGTCTGACCAAGGTTTAGTCCTTTCCTCATGTAGTTCCGACATATAACAGTGGGACGAATAAATTGAATATACGTCTCATGTAGTACTCTTTACGACCCGACCTACTTCGTGTTCGACCTTAGTTCTAACGGTCCTCTTTACAGTTATTGGAGTCTATGCGTCCACTGTGACGGGAATACCGTCTTTCACTTCTTGATTTCTCGGAGAACTACTTTCACTTTCTCCTCTCACTTTTTCAACCGGATTTTGAGTTGTAAGTCTTTTGATTCCAGTGCCGTAGACCAGGGTAGTGAAGTACCGTTTGTCTACCCCTTTGTTACCTTTGTCACTGTCTGAAATAAAACCCCCAGAGGTTTTAGTGATGTCTACCACTGACGACGGTATTTTAATTATCTATGAACGAGGAA
Organism: Capra ibex; assembly: GCA_006410555.1. NCBI lineage: Eukaryota > Metazoa > Chordata > Mammalia > Artiodactyla > Bovidae > Capra > Capra ibex. The sequence goes on from SJYO01029184.1 coordinate 27,813,916, forward strand.
CCTTCTTTACAATATTGGTTGGATCTGTCGTATAATTTTTCATCTCTGTAATGAAACAGTTGTTTCCAGACAGATCAGTTCCGATACCAAAAAGGTCATCAGTGCCTATCTATACTCTCAACCTGATATTTCTTTCGACTCGTGGTTTCTTAACTACGAAAACTTGACACCACAAACTCTTCTGAGAATACTCAGGGCTCCTTTCGTTTCTCTAGGTTGGACAAATAGGATTTCCTTTAGTCAGGACTGATAAGTAACCTTCCTGACTACGACTTCGACTTTGAGGTTATAAAACCGGTGGACCACACTTCTTAACTGAGTAAATATTTCTGGGACTACGACCCTTTCTATCTTCTACCCTTTTCTTCCCCTGTTGTCTCCCACTCTGCCAACCTACCGTAGTGACTGAGTTACCTGTAGTCAAACGTATTAGAGACCCGCAACCACTACTTGTCTCTCCGGACCATACGACGTCAGGTACCCCAACGTTTCTCAGTCTATGGTGACTCATTGACTTGACTTGATCTTTGAAGTTTGGTTAAGACTATAAAACATCAATAAGAAGGTACAGGAATATTTAAAACAGTACCATCGGTAACTTTTAGTAACAGGAGTTCATTGTCTAAAAAGTATCACTGTGTTAATACTTATTTATAAAGTTATTGACTATTCAGTTTTTTGAAATTTCCTTATTAATGACTTCTTTATTTAAACCCTTGACATTACTTTAATCAGATAGAGTTTTCCTAGGGTCCTCCTTCAATAACACCTTTGTGACATTCTACCGTAAATATATAGTCGTTTAAACTCATACATAGAGACGATACCGACGTAAAGTGTCAGTTCTTTCATTATTGGAGGATTATGTTCCATTCAGTCGTACTTGGTCAAAACGGGTGAACTTTGGTTAGTTGAAATCTCGACGGTCCCACCGTTTAAATCTTGTAAGACCAAGTTTATCTACAAAGGAACGGGACTTAAAATCTGTTGTAAGTTAATTGGTATTACCTAATGACCAAGACACCCAATAGGTCCTATTTAAATTTTAAGTTTTGTAAAGTATAGGTTACCAGTGAGAATACCGAAGATAAACCCCTGTCTCTATACCCTGTGTTTATACCTTTAAGTTCTTCATTCTCCTAATTCTATATTCTAATCCTTTCTTTCTAATCCGTCAGTCCCCCTCACCCACTCCCCCTGTTCCCAGTGAGTTTCAGAAACGGACCAGTACCTTGTGTAAATCCTAAGTAAAACTTTTCATATATACACGGTAGATTTAAGTTGAGCCATATCTAAGGTGTAAATGTCACTTAGATAAAATAACTGATAGTGAAATTGACTTGTTACTTCTAATCGTAAAAGACATCCATGAAGATAAAGGGAACGTACAAATATCTGGTATTGATGGTGAATACTAACAAGTTGATGGTGAAGATGAACAAGTCTTTCCGTTTGTTTTGTGAGTCGAAAGACAAGATCGGTCAGGTGACTAGTGGTGACTAGTGGGTCGATGAGAACATCAGTGAAAGAATAAAAGGAGAAAGGACTAGAGGGTAAGTACAACTTGTACCGATTGGTGGAAAGACAAAGGAGCTGTTACACCAGACTAGGAGGAGGAGGAACTCATTAGTAAGAAATAAGCTACCCGTAGAGAATAAGACGGAAAGGAAAGGATCATGTCAGAAACCGTAAGTAAAGAGAACCTACCGTAAGTGAGGGTCTATGATTGAGTACAACCCATCAAAGGATTAGTCACCAACCGTCCCCATCTATATCTAAAACACCCATGTTTCTGAAATACACTAAACTCTCCTTATAAGGGAAATTCATTTTTTGTTATGTTTTTGCCATCCTGAGGAAGTTCTCGGAACCTTCTTAGGGTTCACTCTTTGACTTCTTCGTCGACATAAATGAAGTGTCATTCAGATGACCACCAACCACTGGTAAGACCATAGTTTCTGGTCATACTTTTAGATTTCTTTCGGCACCATGAAGACAAATGTTTTAACCTAATATGTGTGTATATGTGTGAAGACTTATATTGAAGTCTCCGAGTTTTAAAGGGATCCTAGGTCCAGTTCTTGGGGATGGAATCCGATATAGAAATTAGTACTATAGTTAAACGTAAGTACTAGAGAGAACGGTCGTTTGTCCGAGAGGAATAAAGAGACAATCGTTACCGTCGTGTTAACTTCGTACAACTAACTCTACATTTATTCACAATCAACAAGTCAGCACGGGTTGAGAAACGCTGGGGCACCTGACGTCGGGTGTTCCGAGGAGACAGGTACTCTAAAAGGTCCGTTCCTATGAACTCACCCAACGGTAAAGGAAGAGGTCCTCTAGAAGGGTTGGGTCCCTAGCTTGGGTACAGAGGACGTGACGTCCGTCTAAGAAATGGCTGACTCGATGTTCCCTTCGAGGTGATGAATTCGACTTACTGCTCTTAGTCGAATTACCACAGAGGGATTCCGGTGGACTAACGGTCAGGGAATGGTCGGATTAATACGGTAAGAGTAGTACATCGTGATTAATATTGTCTCCGTCCTGTAGGTTTGACGAGGAGGAAGTCACAGGTACAAGAGTCACTTTACTATTGGTGAGTGACGGGTCTAGTCTCTTCCTAATTCCGGAACCTGAGGAGGGGAAAACCTCTGAGATTCGTTACTTTTCTAATACTGAGAGAGAGAGTTTATTTTTGTTAGGATGAAGTATTTTTTCCATTCCTTCGGTGTTTTCAAGACTACAAGGATACTACTAATTGAACAGATTGATGACATATAGGGTTTGGTTTTACAAAAGTGTAAAACCCACGGGATTAAACGACCCAGAATCTGTGTACGAATGAGACCGATAACCCATAAAGTTATGACCGGGTTGACGAGTTTAGGATTTAAACCCTCGAAGAAACTGAGGAAGCTATTAAGTTAAATTAGTCAGTAGTCCAAGATTGAGTAAAACCTAGGTAGAAGAAAGAAAGTAGAGGTGTTTAGTAGTAGTTCCGTGGTCGTAAAAAACGGTCCAGAATGATAGAGGTTAAAACGGGAGACACTAAGTAATGAGACACCGGTCCTATTAGAAAAACCTTATATACATAGACTGGTGTAAGGACGGAAATTCTGGGGCGTAATAGGTCTACAAGTGGGATCGTACACTCGGTTCCCGGACGTACTAGACGGGGGCCGAATGGAGAGGTGACAGATAAGAACGACACCGGGGGTGATAAGGAATAGGTAAAGTATGAGGGAGTTGACGGTCGAAGAGAGAATGACGGTTCGAAAATGTGCACGATCCGACTCCGGACCTTTCGGACTGAAGAATGGTGTGCGGAGACGAAACACATCTGTTGAGGGTAATTAGGAATGAGAACTTCTGAGTGAGAACGTAAGAGAGAGGAAACCGTTCTGAAAACGACAGAAGGAAGACGTCTGTTTCAATTTACGGGAAGAGAAGGACGAGGGTATCTCACTGGGTCACATATGAGACTCGAACCGGGACTAATTGTGACGTAAAAGTAAAGAAGAAATGTATGGATAGAGACATCGATTTTAAACTCTGTGAACTGTCGTCTCTGACATAGAATAAGTAAGAGTGTAAAGGATCGTGTGTCGAATGCAGACGTGTGTATCAGTGATCGTAAATCTCTTATAAATGGTGTACGTCTCACAAAGATCCCAATAGAGTAAATCAAAGTTGGTGTTAAAATATTCCGTCTCGACGAGTCGACCATTTCTTAGGCCGACGGTTACGTCCTCTGTGTTCTCTCCGTCCAAGCTAGGGACCCAACCCTTCTAGGGGACCTCTTCATTTACCGTTGGGTGAGGTCACAAGAACGGACCTTTTAAGGTACCTGTCTCCTCGGACCGCCCGATGTCAGGTACCCCAGTGTTTCTCAGCCTATACTGAATCACTCGCACATGTGTGTATGTGTGTGTGTGTGTGTGTGTGTGTGTGTAACAACATATCTACCTCTTTCACTCTGAGTTACTTCAATTTGGTGTATACGTCCTAAGTTGTCGGCTGTCTCGGTCCTAAACTTAGATCTAGGGTCAACACAGGTGTCTTGGATGCGAAAATTATCAACGTGACAAATAATAAGTCCGAAAGGACCACCGAGTCTTCCATTTTATTAGACGGACGTTACGTCCTCTGGGTGCAAGTTAGGGACCCAACCCTTGTAGGAGACCTCTCCCTTTACCGTTGGGTGAAGTCATAAGAACTCATAAGAAGTCATAAGAACGGACCTCTTAGGGGTACCTGTCTCCTCGGACCACCCGATGTCAGGTTCCCCAGCGTTTTTCAACCTGTACTGACTCGTTGAAGGTGTAAATAATGAGTCATAGTAAATTTTTTTAGTTATCTAAACTCGGATTAGAAGTCGTTTACAAGTTACTGACCTAGGATTCAATCTTGAAAAAAGAAAGAAAAAGAAAATTCCTTATGATTTTTACAGACATAGAGGAGATCTTTTAAGAGTCTCTTGACCAAACAAATATAATTCTAAGTCGGATTGGACTTAGAACCCGAGTATTCTACGTCAGACAAGTCGAGACCTAACTATAAACGTCTCTCGTCTTCGTGTTTCTTCTTCGTGGTGAAACATTCTGATAGTTGGTATAAGATAGCCTTGGATCTTGTTTCCAGTGTTTAACGACTGATCTGGTGTTTAGTGTTTACCACAAATCATGACCCTGGGAGACGTACACATACCCAAGACCGATATTGAGGTCCCCAGTCGATCAGAGAGGTCTCAGAAAGTAGAACTGTAGAGAGAGGTAGGGGGATGTAAAATTTCCTCTTTAGTAGACGGTAGAGGATATAAGAAGTGAGGTTACAAAACGTAAAGGAGATTACTGATCCCGAATGAGGTAATTTTAGGGAGATGTGGAAGTGAGGTTGGAGAAGTAATTTCCGTGACAAATGAAGGACGGAATCCAAGAGTTTGGAGTGATACGTAGTGAAAACACACCCTTTGAAGTTTTTTCAGTCTCTCACTCACTCTCTCTCTCTCTCAACCTCTCCGCCACCTCTCTCTAAAGTCTCGGAATGACGATCTCTAAGTCTAAATGAGACCCCAACAGGGGTCTTAGCAACTAAAAATTTCCGGGAGGTCATAAAAGAATTCGTCGACCCCAACTCTTTTTAGTAAAATTTGGGACGATAGGTTGCTTCCATAGTGAAAGAGTCTATTAGGACTACCTGCGACTAGTAAGAAGGGGTAAGGTACAGAAATCCGAATCCCGTTACCTCTTCCCGTCTCAACGGAGTAAAAATAAGGTTTAACAAACTCTATTCGTTAAGACGTGAACAGATGTTTCGGGGGAGGAAACTCCAGTGACGGTAAATCAAGAGGACCGGTTCAGAGGAAATAGTGACTGAAACCGAGGGTCATAAGAAAGGTTGTGATTCACGACGGTAGAACGACAATTTGTATTATATGTCTACCCGTGGAGACAGTGTGTGTGGGAGAGGAAAATTCAGGAACTACGGGGAGTCAAAATTACTTGAAGTAGAGGAAAGGTGAGGAAGTTAGGTAAGGGTACCGGTTGTAATGTACTCACCAAGAATTGGTCCCGACGAGTAGTCTTATTGGACATCTCAAAGTGTTTTTAGACTTATAGAACTCGGGTGAGTCTTGGATGGGATAGTCTTAAAGACTTTCCCTCCGGACCCGTTTACTACAAAACTTCGTGGTATCTACTACACGTCTTACCTCTTAGTGTCGATAAAGTCCGGAAAAGTAATAGGTCTTACTGGGAAAGAGACATTATAAGAGAGTCTATTGAGACAATAGAATAAGAGACCCGGGTCGAAAGAGTGAGAAAGTACAGTAATGAGGATAAAATGAATGAGAAACTAAAGTTGTTTTGGAGGTTAGGGACCTAGGAAGGTAAAAATCGGTTGACGAGTCGAAGGAGGACCGGATCCGAGATGTCATGTAGTAAATTTGACGGGAACTCGGTGACGGGACCTTTGATACGAGGAAACTGGAGGAGAAAGTTGAGAGGTTGTTTTGAAATGGGACTATCTTAAATCGGTACTTTGGAGGTAAAGGTATGGCTCCGACCATTTCAACAACCCCCGTTTTTAGTGTTGGTACATCTGATCACGAATGATATTTCCAGTGCCTGGTCTCGACCTAGTAGTCACCACGAACGTTGTGGGAAGAACCGGGACCAGTTGAAGGAAAGGGTGAGGAGAATCCCTTGTAAGATCTTAAAGTGGTGAAGTGAGTTTGAAGAAGTAGGAGAGGAGGAAATGAAAGTCGTATTCTTTAAGGAAGATGAAGTGACTTTTTTGTCTCCGGCACTCAAATCTTGAGGAAACTGAAGTGAAGGACAGGGCGAGGATCCTTACATAGAGGTAATCATTGTAGAGGGAAGTGTAGAATGACCTTGTGACAGGATAGGAAGATGGACTCCAAATATGCGAGTGACCACGAGGTGACAGGGACAGGGAGAGTAAAGAGGTACCCCCCCCCCACCAGAGTGAGGTAACTAATAAAGGATAAAGAAGAATGTAGAAGTCAGAGGAGGAGAGATGACTGTGAAGGATAGACCGAAATTTTTATGTACGACTCTAAAGAAAACAGGAATTTTTAATTTTGAGGGACGATGGTGTATCGAAAGAAGTCAACGATATTAGAGAGTTGGCAAAGAAGAGATCGAAGTTGAAGAACTTTTCCGTTAGATCTGAAGGAATTGGGAGTGAGAAGTTTGGTGACTTTACTTAGACTCCAGGGTTTGACTAGAGGAGGGACTCTACCGGTAAAGAGTCGGGAGTGTCGGTGACTGAAGTTCAGTTTTGACTGTACGACTGATACTGGAAGTGCTTTGATTGCAGAGGGGTGGTAGAAAGTGTGTTAAGAAAGGCTCTCAGATAAGCACGTAAAGACCCAGAAGACATCTGAGAATTGATCATCAGGGGTCCTCGACAGGATCCAGGAGTAGAGAATAGTAGTTGTGTGAAAAGGGAATCCAGTGAAGTAGATGAACACACCAAAGTTAATGACAGATGAAAGTTCTAAGGGGTCCACCTAGAGGAGACTGGGGTACCTCAATTAGCGGATAACTTGTGGAAATAAACCGACGGAGTGTCGGGGGAGTGAACTTTATAAAAGTTTTCTTTTGTTTAAGAGTTGACGGAGAGGGGTGGATGTTCTTCTTTGATGTCAAGGAGAACACAAGGGATGGAGTGAGATAAATCGACGAGGACAGTGGTAGACTAATGAACGGACGTACGATACGTACGAGTCAGTCAGTACAGACTGAGAGACGTTGGAGTACCTAACATCGGGTGGTCCGAGGAGAGACCGGTACCGTAAGAAGTCCGTTCTTATAACCTCACCCAACGGCACGGGAGGAGGTCCCCTAGAAGAACTGGGTTCCTAGTTTAGACGTAGAGAATGTAGAGGACGTAACCGTCCGTCTAAGAAATGGTGACTTGGTGGACCCTTCGGACTAATCAACGGATCAAGATAATTGTGAAGGAGGATTTATAAGAGAGACGTAACGAGAGAAAATAAGAATGTTATGACCGGGAACCCAATCCGGAGACAGTAAAGGGTGGACACACTAAGTGTGTCGGACTGAACGGAAGAAAGTACTGCGGGGGTAGGAGACGTGGTAGGTGTAAGTAAGAAAAGGACACCGATGTCACTATAAAACTTTGTGTTTAGACTATAATAAAGGGACGAAGTCACAACCGGGTGACGGAAGTCTTAGTATAGGTTTCGGCAATCATACTGTATAAATTTGGGAGCCCTTGGGGGGGTTAATGAAAGTGTCGAGGTAGAGGATGGGAAGGGGAATCGTGAGATACGTGATCAATACGACTTGATGGACATCAATATCAGTATCTTGGAGTTGATTATGATACAGTACGAATGACGGAAGTATTAAGACAAGGAACATAGAATTTACGGTGGGTTGAGAATGTATCGACCGAGATAAGGAAGAAATTCTGAGTGGAGTCAACTCACCAGGGGAGGAGGTCCTTCGGAAGGGATTGACGAGGAAGGGAGTCAGAAGTTATCTGTGGGGAGGAGTCACGAATGAAGAGATAACGTGAATGGTACGATTTGATATGAGTGATTGACTGAACATACGTAGGGAGCGATCCGGTAGTCAAGGAAGTTCCGTCCTTGACCCTGAATGAGTAGAGACATGAGGTTGCAAATAGATCGGACCACGGACTAAGTGATTTATAAATTACTTATTCGTTTACTTTTTTACTTACCCACTTACTTACTGGAAGTAATATACTTTACTCTGGGTTATATACCTCTGTCCAGTACGGATAAACGGTAATACACAAGTACCTACTCCTCTGTGAATAGGTCAAAGGGGTTCTTCCGACCTCCCCACCCTACCATACAAAATCTCAACACGACCCACCACTACCGTCACAACGACAAAAGGGGTTGTGACCCCTACTGGGACATGAGTAAGTCCGTGTGGAGAACGGTCCACTGTACAACCCCAGTTTTCGTATATAACCATTGAGTCAACACGGCCCAAGTTCCATGTCGTTTCGTTGGTTAAGAGGGGACCTGTTTTAGGGTCCCGTTACGATGCGAACGGAAGTCTTTCGTAAAATCTTTTGACAGTGGACTCAGCAGAAACAACATCGTCAAGGTAAACAGTAGAAGGGGATTTTAAGGACCTTCAAAAAAACCTGGAAGAGTAACCTACAGTACCAGTGTACGTCTTAATAAAAAATGTTGTGATGGATCGAGGAAGTTTCGTCTCGTACTTCCTTTTTTTTTCCTTATTGTCTCCTGTTTGTATCTCTTTGTGAAAGGATATATTTAAACCGGATTTTCGTATCTTGTTAGTAATAAAAATCTTTTCGTTACCTTTCGTACGTTTTAATGTTACATACCGTATTCCTTTTTCACTGTGACTTTCGGTATTATTATGTCTTTCTAAATTTTTTGTTTTATAATATATTTTGTAAAAAATTTACGTCTTTGTTAAAAAGGCTTCACCCCTTTTTTGGTGTCTCCGACTGATCAAGATTTGTCGTTCGTAAAGTGTTGGAACGGAGACTCCTTGTTACGAACGATCCCAGAACCGGGGGAAAGGAGCCTTGGTCAGTCACCCAGTCAATTGGTCATCTGAACCTTAACACCTAGTCACGCCACTGTCTAACATGACCCACTGAGTAACCCTTGGATTCCTTACAAGATTTACACACTAGAGTAACCCCTTTATTCGAATCGTTTGTACTTTGTCAAACTGTCTTCTGTTGTTTTAAGACATTTCGTTAATAGGAAGTTAATTTTTTATTTAATTAATTTTTTTTCTTTGTCTTTGGCTATGATGGTCTGATTTCCTTTAAACCACGATTCAACCCTTCTTGTCTCATATTTCGGACAACATACAGGTTTCTTTTCTTCTAGTCTCTTGAGACACCACCTCTCATTCCCGAATGACCTCTCCTTCCTCCCAAACTCTCTACCCAGAATTTCTTTCCCATCCGTCCTTTTCATTCCGTAGAGTTCATCCTCTTTATACTTTTCGTTTCGAACCTGAAACCTTATAGATATCGTGTGACTACTCCTTGACTCTTCTTTCTTCTCATTTACCTAGTCTATATCAGAATCTTTAGTCCTTCTTCTTTAACCTGTCAGTACCTCATACGAACCTTTCCGAAAACTCGTCTACCTACACTACTACTTTTTCCACAGATGACATTCTGTTTGGTCCATCGAAACACGGTGAGCCATGTGTACCCTACTACCCCCGTCCGAAGTTTTACCGACAAGAAAGTGTGTCCGACTCCTTCTTTTACTTACCACCCCTACCTTAACCTTCTAGGTAGACGGTGACGTAGATAACGGAACCTCTAGTGGACGACCCGTAAAAGATACATTTGACACACACACACACAGACTAAAGACGTGGGTTTAGCTTTTACTGGACTCCTGTCTCTTGGAACAGAATATCCATCCTAGGGGGGGGTGCTGGGAGTCGTGTCTCGCTCTGTGTATTTTTCGTCTGTGGTTAGAAAAGACTCATTTTATACATTCATTTGACGTTTTCTACGAGGACGACGACGATGACGATTCAGAGAAGTCAGCACAGGCTGAGACACGCTGGGGTATCTGCCGTCGGGTGGTCCGAGGGGGTAGGGACCCTAAGAGGTCCGTTCTTGTGTTCGGATATAACTGTAGGTTAAGACAAGATAGAGTAAAAATTTGACTCCATCGATTATTTGATCGAGGCCCGAGTTTTAGTCGTACGTCGAGTCTAAATTAACCGACCAACGTGTGTCCAGAGATAGTCCACTCGAAGGTAATTCAAGTAAACTCTGGTTCCTCCAGATTATTGTATAAAGTGATCCTCCGAACATGACCTCAACGTCGGGAGGATTCTCCCAGCGAACAGGATGTTGGGGATCGAACTATGATCTTCGGGAGAGGACGAGGGGGTTGGGTCCTCGTTAGACATGAGTCACAACACACAAGGACTTCGGTTTATTGAACACACCTGTCTCTCCAGTAAAGGCCGTCCCGATCATCTCCACCGACCCAATCTCTACGTAGTATAATTTTACGAACAAAAAGTGGAGTTGTAAAGACTCGAAACGAGATCCTTACGGTACAATCTTCCTATCTCTTTATAAAAGTTTCCCGGTGGATAGATACCCACTGTTGGAAATGAAAAGGATTCTCTGCTAAGAATCACTGAACCAGTGAGGAATTGACCTACTCTCTGCGAAAGTCACCAAGTTAGTAAAGGAGACAAAGTGATTCTCCGATGATCAGTTACCGAGTGTTTCTAGTACATGTTTTACAATGGGAACACCAGAAAATCCTTAATCTTACGGAGTCACAGACGAATTGATGGTCCTTTCATTTAATTCATGACGTCAACCACGAAATTAAATTTTTTTTTTTACGGTAAAACGAGGTAGGGGACGAAACACCCAGTGACTCGTGGGACTCGGTATTTGGAGGGAGAGAGGGTTCCCTTTGAAAAACGTCGGAATAAGAACCTATTCTGATTCATAGGGTCTTGTTAAGAAAGATTTCGTTGTCTCGTCGGAACGTCCACCATAGCTTCTCCGTTCACGAGTTTATTGTTACAACACTATCAAAGTTGTGACAATTAGTCGATATGAGGTTATATTTTATTTTTTTAATTTTTTTTCTTCACTCACGAGTAACACTCCTGTTATCAAGGTCTCCCTGACTAAATACGTTTCTGCCAAGATCAAAAACCGTCAAGACGAGATATTTGTTTGTAGGACAACCTCTTGTATAATACTCTCCCCTGGGTGTCCTTACAGAGTGGAGGACCTAAGTACTTTACGTGTAAAAGGGAATACGTTCTCTCTCTGATCAAAAGATCAAAAGGAAATAAATAAATAAATAAATAAAACCATCTTTCTTACTGTAAAACACCCGGAATTTTAAATAAAAAGGGTAACCTTTATGAAGATACACCAGTGATGTTACCTTTTAATCCGTATTTTTATCTAAATTAAGAACCGATATTCATAAATTTCGTTCCACCCATTTTCTAAATTTTTCTCCAAGATGTATTGTGTATATAAAGACCGAATTTGGATCGTAGGACCCGTTTTATGTGTGACTAACTCGTCTTTTCCTTTGATTACAAATCATTCACTCCCTTTCCCGGGTTTGGGAATTTGTGACCTAATACTTACTTAGATTAAAGAAATTATAAAATTAATATTTCATAGTCTATAAAAACATTAGCTCTCAATTTCCTACCTTTTTATATTGTGTCCTTAGTTTCTTTTTATTAATTGTTACAAGAAAAATTTTTACTTCCGACAAAGGAAGACGATCGTTCAATACGGAAGTCCTCCTCATTGAACATTTTTCCGTACTGATGGCAACATTGACAACTCACTCTTTTATCTAATCTAAGAGAATCCAAAATGAACGAAGGTATTTTTAAGGTAAAAACTATAAAGTGACCGGGGTTTGGATAAAAGTTTTGTGTAATCCACTGAGAGAAAAATACTGTTCGTCATAGTATCAGTTAGTGACTTGGTCCTCAGCCCCTAGATTTAAGATCCGGCCGGAGTGAAACATTGACCATCACCCCTTCGAAACATTTTCAGTCAATTGGAGAGATTTGAAGACGGAAGGAAACATTTTACCTATTTGGAACGGAAGTAGTATCCTCCAAACTTCCACTAACTATACTTTCAAGTAGTTTATGATATTATTGGGATGTTGACGGTAGGTTTTCTGTAGTAGAGTGATCCTTATATGTATGTATAATTGTCCCACTGACAAAAACGACCTCTTAATTCCTTAGTACAGTGGTAGATTTGGGTCGTGAAGGGTAGATCCCTTACTACTGGAAAGTTTGTATTGATGGTTCTTTCCTCTAATTTGACCCGATAGTATTTGTTAGTGACGAGAATACAGAAAACAATATAATCGTTTGGGGTCATCAACCCTTCCGGGTACCCCCCTCCAAGTAAGAGGACAGAAGTCCATCTTACACGATTTCGGTACTCTGAGGTAGGAGGTTATTTCTTGGATCTTTTAAAGTGGGAATCATTAACTATTTTGAATTAGCCGTATAGACCTTAAAGAAATACCGATCAATGTAAGGGAGACCACTTTATCATTCAGGTAAAGGGGGTAGTCGAGAAGTCACCGATACTTTTTGTTATATACAAGAGATATTTAACCGTCGGAAATTACGTATCTATTTTTGAGTTTCACCATGGACTAAGACGTTCTCATCGATATTCGGGTTAAGTTTTCACCGTACAAGGTACTCCTACTATCCCTTTTCCTTTACTACCAGGGTACACTCGGGGAGACCACTGGGGGTGAGTGTATGTCTGTCGGCAGTTGAAGTCACCATAGTAGAAGTTTTTGAAAGTCGTTTTCACTAGTAAGACCGTTTAATAGTCCTTGGACTGAGAATGGGTAGAAGAAGGTTCCGTTGTGTGTGATCAAAGTGAGAGTAAATATGGGTTAAGTGTGCACGTTGTTAAAGTTACCTTTTACAACCCCTTTTTTTTTTTTTTTCCTTTATACTCCGTTACGGGAGTTGGTATGTGAAGGTAAGTGTACCTATTAATGTATCCCGTGTTTATTCAAACTTCCTCAGCCCCTCCGGAGTAAACAAAATTCCTCCTTTTGTTGAAGTATAGGGAATCGACCATAGTTAAAATCAGAGGAACGTTGGGAAGTACAATTACAAACTACATAAAGAGAAGACGGAAGGAGAGAAGAGGAGGTAAAGGATATAGAAGACGTAGAGAATTAGAGGGGGGTATGTGAGAGAATTAAGGAGTATTAAGAGTATTGAGAGTATTAAGAGGGGGAGTAAGGAGAGAATTAAAGAGGGGTAACGAAGAAAGGAAAAAAGATGAATAGAGGGTTAGGACGTAAGGTATGATAAAAAAAAAAAACGTAAACAGACGACAGAGATCACCCTATGGTATAAACACGAGTTGAAGGGACAAATGACCGGAACTTTATCCTCGTTTCCGGGATCATGTCTCATGTAGGAATAGGGTGGTAAAAGGGTGACGTTTGTGTCACCTGAAGATGCTCATTTCCCCCATTATATCCTCCGAGAACGGGACCCCGTCTCGTGACTGGGACCTCCTGTTCGTTCTACGATACAGGAAGTCTGAGGGGTTTCCCGTCTCGTTACTGGAGGTTTCTCATGAGAAACGACTCGACATACCAGATGTAAACTTCTTGGTTCTCCCTAACATTTGTGATAGGTCCTACATCAGCAGAGACTGTAGACCGAAAGACGATTCTCTTAGGAGTTAATTAACTCTGAGGGTAAGTAACAATTGCGTTTCTTTTATTGGAACTCGACGACGTTTTAGGGTTTCCCAGAAGTCGTAGTGACTTCTTTCTACCGTATGACAAGTCAGATCAATCGTGTGATTCTTAAAAAATAACACTCGTTAATTTCAATTATTACATATAACTGGTTTTGTACACTTATTGTTCTGGTATTTCCTATTGACTTAAAAATTACAATTTGTCATTACGAAGGACGACATATCATATCTATCTTCTGTTGTATGAGATCCTTAATCTTGTTATTACATATACTATATGTTATTGTGTTGATATACCGTGAAATTCTTGAAAAAGTTATTTTAAAAATTTTTTCAAAAGTGTATATGCTTGTATGAGTTAAATCTTGGAGTTGGAAATTTCATTCGTTATACATTCGGTCATCTGTGTGCGACCTACTCTTAGATTGAGTAGTTTGTGGGTTTAGTTTAACAATCGTGTAGAGAGACCAGTTGTTATAAAAGAGTGGTAGTAAAGAAAGGTTTTTTGTACTTTTTTTTTTTTCAAAAGAAAGGAAGACTCACCGTTATTTTTCCTCTCACACTATCTCATCATGTTCGTCTTCCAAACCTCAGCCTTTCTGGGTCCTCTAAAGACCGAAGACCGTAGACGACACACTGGGATCCGACAGATGAATTTACGAAACTCGAATTTACCGGAGTGGACATTTTCCCCCAATTATGTCTCACCAATATTCTTAACTTTCTGAGTCATGTACATTACACGGACTACGTCCGAACTGTGATCCTTGATTATTCAATTAGAATCTAGTGAAAGATAAGTAGGACTAAACGAAATAGGTTGATAGAGGAACAGACGAAGGTCCTTCATCCCCAGAAATGAAAGTAGACGTCCCGAGTGATCGAGGGCTTAGAGACCTAAAGAGTGTTTGTTTTACGTGTCCTTGACACGAGGGATTTCTGTGTCGAGAAGTGTGTCGTGACGTATGGGGGCTTTCTGTGGATCTCGAGATCACGTCGTGTTCTGTACTCTGCGTATTCGTGCGAAGTCTACTGTGTCTGCAGTGTGCCCTGACAGGGAAGGTTTCCATCGGAGTGGACGGAGAAAGGGTGTTCAAGAAAAAAAATTCTCCTTGATACGGTAAAAGTCTTAGGACCGACTAAGTGAACAGAGTAACGGAAACGGAATAACAAAATAAATAAGTACATAAAAAATACCTAAATAAGTAGGTACATAAATAAGAGGTGGTACAAAGCATTACCTATATTCCACCAAATGTTCTTTCCCTACCCTACCCCTTCCTGCACACACACCCCCCAGTCTTATCTCTTGTGTACATGTGGGTACCGACTAAGTACACTTACATACCGTTTTTGGTGACGTTATAACATTTCATTAATCGGAGGTTAATTTTAAAAATTTTTTAATTTTTTTTTCTTTCCATTGTTCCTTTTCACGGGGACCGATGAAAGTGAATCTTTGACCTCACCGGGAACAACAATGGACCTACGATTCGGGGACCTTTCTTTTCCGTGTTAACAATGCCTAAAATTCCGAGGAGAGTAGTTATAAGAATCAAAAGAGAAAGGAAAAAGTCAGTTTAGACTTATCAAAAAAAAAAAAATTATAGGTAAACTCTTTGGTCGGTTTCTATAAAATCCATTTCCCTTTACTTTCGTTTCTCCAGAAGGAAACAAAGGTCTAAAGTTCCTTAAGTACGGACCTCATCACCCAGAGGTTCACACCGGGGACCTGACCGTTATAGATGTAGTGGACCTTTGAACAATCTTTAGGTTTAAGAACCCGGAGTTCGGTCTAGTTTATTTGGACTTTGAGACTCTCCACCGTGGTCGTCCGACACAGACTTGTTCGAGAGGTCTCACTGAGACTACATGTTATTTAACACTTTTGGCTTTTTTTTCTTATGTGTTTTATGTCATACTATCGTCGTCTTTGAGTTTCAGTTAGTTCACTTTCCTTTTGTTTTGTTTCTATTCGAGTATTTTACTTCGGACCTCCTTTCGATATGGTTCACGTACGTGTGGTATCTCCGGGTAATGTCCACGGTCCGTACCCGGTGTGTAGACCGTGATTTAAAAGTTCGTCGGTTGTTTTCTCTTTGGATTAGAGTATGAAGTGTCCCAGGTATTTTCTTTTTACTTGGAGCACAAGTCCTATAGGAAAAGGACCAGATTTAAGATTTTGAAAAGATACCACTTCGTAGTATTATACCACCGGTTGACAGGGAGAATGAAACGAGATTTTGATTCTAAGTCGAGAACCTTTCCAGAGGTTGTTTCTCTCTAGGAGTTGGACCTTTAATATAAATGACGAACAAAAAGAAGATGGACAGAAAACTTCAAGGTAAGCCAGTTACTTTACATCGTTGTTTTCTCTAAGGAATTTTGTTTGTTTGTCTTTGGAGACGACAGTGGTTTCGTTCATAAAAGTAAATTGTTCTTTATCTGTTACACTGTAATAAAGACTGTTTTTAAACCTATCCTAGGGTTTATTGGTTGTTTTATTTCCCAATTTATTTGGTACTACGATGATATACTACTTTATAAGATGTGGTAGTTTTTGACATAAATACTTTTTTAAAAATTTGTATCCCCTTTTACAAGTACTATTTTATAACTCACTTTTTCGACCATATTTTGATATATAATACTAAAATTGATATATTTTTTGATGTATATATATATATATCGGTAATTTTTCATACCTTTCGTTCGGTGATTTACAATTATAACAAAGACTCTAAACACCTATACTCACCAAAAATAGAAAAGATATACAAACAGAAATAAAAGGTTCAAAAATAATTACTACTGGTAAAGGTATACTACTCTTCTTGACCCTCCTTTTTATGGTTGGGTCAATCAATAGAAACCAAACACTTTAAAACCCAACTAAAATTGAATTTTTTTTAAGGATAATTGACTGTATATTTAAGATCAATACCTGTTTCAATGAATTTTGTTCTTTGTTCTTAAGATTTTGGATCAAAAAATCAACAAACATTTCAAGGTCTTACTATGTCTATATTATTGTGGAGTTTTAATGAATCCTGAAATTTTAAAATGAAAATTATCGTGAGACTATAACTCTTAATGTAAACTAATATTTTTTATAAAACGATCCATCCGGTACAGAATAATAGAAGTAAATTGTCCACTACTTTGACTCCTAGTTTTTTTGATTCACTAATCGGGTTTCAGTGTTATTAGTCACCGTCTCGACCGGAACTGGGATTCAGAGGTCTGGGGTTCATGTCACGAGAAAAGGAAGGAACCTCTGACTGACACCATATTGGGTTCAGTAGTGAGTGTCCGTCTTTGTATATTTGTCGTTGGGGAGGAATGGATACTCCCAGTTCAAGAAGTTATTGGGAGTGGATCTATCCTCTCAAGGTGACTCCTTTACTATTAAAAAACACCAATTTTTTTTGGTCCCCCTTGACTCCAGTGTACACTTACAAACTTTCAGGAGTATTTATAAAAAATACGTCATTTTGTTTTATTATTGTCATGTAATGTATTTGTCTTATTACTTTTAAATGTATCGAACTTAATCAATTTTCACTATCCGAACATATCAAAGGTAAATCTCGGACTTTACCAAAGGTCTCCACTAATCCTACATGGGTGAGTACCGTTACCTTTAAACCCCACTACCACTTCGTTGTTTGTCTCCACCTGACAATCAAGTTTAATACCTAGAAGCACGAGAGTCTCAGAAGTAGATTAGACTAGGACCCTAATTTTGTTGAACTAACCCCGAAATCGGGATTGTTCGTTCACTTAAAGCCACCGTACTGAATTGTTGAAACCGAGAAGTTCTATGAAAGACAGAAGCGTTCAGAAAAAGACTTCTGTGGTATCGTGCAGACGTATCTCACGTTTAGAAATCGAGTTTTTTTGATTTTAAGTAAGAAAGATACCGGTTCATTATAAGGTAACACATTTATATGGTGTAGAAGAAATAGGTAAGTAACTACCTGTAGATCCAACGAAGGTACAAGATCGACAACATTTATTACGACGTTATTTCTGACAGACTTCCGTCGAATAAACGACAGACCGTGTCTATAAATTTACTGTGATGAATTACTAAATCCGAGAAGACTGCAACGAAAGAAGACTTGTACCACAACATTTTTTTTTCTGAGGTGGAGAAGTATTTAAGTCAATTTAGTGAGTTCGGAACATGTTTCCGTCAAGTAGTCGACAGGTCCTTAGTATAATTTACCATGGTGGACTACTAAATTCGAGACGACTTCTACCAAAGACACGTCTCACTAAAAAAATCTTCCGTAGTATCGTGGAGAATTTCTTAAGTCGATTTAGTGAGTTCGAGACTTGTCCATTCGAAACTATACATTTCCATGTGTATAAAAAAAGTAATGAAAGAACCCCCTCCAAAATTAGAACAAGATTTTAAAAAAGAGAACAACGAATATTAACATAAACAGAGGTCATAATATCGAAGGATTAATAGAAGTAGCAGTGAATGCTATTAGTGGAGACCCCAGGGCGCTCGAAGGACTCAGTAGGAGATCGGGTCGTATAGTGAATTTAGTCGTAGTTATCCAAGTCTGAGTTGAAGTCGGTTACTAACGAGGACACGGTTTACAAGTAGGAGTGGGTGTCGAAGAAGAACAAGGTTATAAGAATTCCAGAAATCCTCTTTAGTGACTTTCTGTGAAGAGATAGAGATCAGGTTAAAAGAGGGTACAGTATAAAAAAAAGGGGTATCCTTGTATAAAAAATTATATTTAAATAAATAAAATTAACCTCCAATTAATGAAATGTTATAACATAACCAAAACGGTATGTAGTTGTACTTAGACGGTGTCCATATGTGCACAAGGGGTAGGATCCTCTTTTAACGAAATGTTACAACACGACCAAAGACGACATGTTGTTACGTTTAGTCGGTACATAGTGGAGGGAGAACTCGTAGAGAGGGGAAGGGGGTTGTAATTACCCCCTTTAATCAAATTGTAATTACAATTTGATAGATTACGGAGAAAATACTTCTTATGTATGAATAAAAATGAAGTGGGGAGGTCCACTAGTGTCTCGTCCCGACCCGACGACGAACCTCGGATCCGACCCGGGGGACACAATATGTCGTTGAAGAGTGGTCGATAGATAAAATGTGTACTATTACATATTTACAACTACGATGAAAGAGGTAAACGGGGTGAGAAAGGAAAGGGTTGACACAGGTGTTCAGGGAAGCGATACAGACGTAGAGGTAAGGTAGGAACATTTATCCAAGTAGTTATGGTAAAAAGATCTAAAGTATATATACGTAATTGTACACTATAAACAAAAAGAGAAAGACTGAAAGAAGTGAGACATATTGTCCAAGATCCAAGTAGGTAGAGTGATCTTGATTTTAGACAAGAAAAAATACCGGCTCGTTAGAAGGTAACACACATACATGGTGTAGAAGAAATAGGCAAGTAAACAACTACCTGTGGATCCAACGAAGGTACAAGATCGACAACATTATCACGACGATACTTGTGGCCCCATGTACGCAGAAAAAGCTAATACCAAAAGAGACCCATATACGGGTCATTAGAGGGTACCGTGTAATTACAATTTGATAGATTACGGAGAAGATACTTCTTATGTCGTACTCACTACCACATCCTTAAAGTACGTGAATGAAACATTCTAGGACTTGTTGTTTCAATATGTAATCGAACCGTATTCAGAGGAATTTCCAGTCTGATTTGTGACAGATTCCCAAGGTCCTGGACTTAGTACGGTGACCAATATTTCTGTTAGAATTTTGCTCCTACGTGTAAACGGTTACGTAGACTCCTTGGTTTTCCTGTTCGTCCTTAGTTATGCTGGAACTTAAGTTCTAAAGAAATCTCAACAAAGAACTCGAAGACGTTCTTTCGTGACAATTTGGGTAAGGAATTCCTCTCTCCCTCAGTAGTCCGAAAAGATAAACGTACGACCATACGACCTTTGAATCGAATCAACAAAGGAGACTCTCCTATACCCGGATCAAAAGACGTGTGGTCATGACCAAAGTGACACTCCAGTGGACTTCATAACCGTGTTTTGTCTTTGTGGTCGGAGAGACAAAACCGACCGGAGTACAGTCGTAGTCAACCGAGTACGAGAAGTTTTCCCGTTTGTCCTAACAAATTCCCGAAGGTTTGGTACCGCCAGAGTTGTCGCGGTTTCTAAACACGTGTGTGTGTTGAGATGAGAAGTCGACGAAAGATGTCAACACCGTCTATGTGGTGCCCTCGACGTCCTAGATCACCAAGAAAGAAATCGTGGTGACAGTGGATCCTAAGTCAAAGATCCAGTACGTACGTAAAGGTCCACGTGGTACGTAAAGAGTTTGGTAGGTAACGAGAACCGTCCAAAAAAAAAAAAAAAGGTTCTAGGTGAAACCACAGACTTTTGTACAGAAGTTTTTAAGGAGAGTATACTACCCTCTAGGGAAAGTACCTTTTCACTTTCACAATCAGTGAATTCAGTACAGACTGACATCAGACGGTCCGAGGAGACAGGTACCTTAAGAGGTCCGTTCTTATGACCTCACCCATCGGTAAGGGAAGAGGTCTCCTAGAAGGACTGAGTCCCTAGTTTGGACCCAGAGGACGTAACCACCCTTCTCAGAAATGGTAGACTCGGTGGTCCCTTCACAAAAGAATAAGGAAACAAACAAAAGTTAGGTCTCCAAATTGTTGTAAAGACAGAAAAGGTAGGAACACAGTGTTCCCTATTTCGTAAATAATGTACGGTATCCATATGTCCTCCGTTAGAACCGGAGTTATTCTCAAAGTCGAAAGGAATACCTTTAAGTAATTATATTATATTCGATGGATATTTCGATAGACAAAATGGAAATTCTTCGAATTCTCACAGGGAAAAGAGAAGTTCTCTATAATGAGAAGAACGGGAAATCGCTGAAAGAGACCACGATCTCAGGAACATGGACCAAAGTGAGAGAAGACGGTGTTATCAGTGTAAATGTCTTCGGTACAAATCCGAAATACGATTAATTACGTTGGACTGTTAATGAATACTCCCTAAAATATAAGGGGTTACGTGTCACAGTCGTATACTATAAACTCCGGGTTCCTATTTACTATTATATGACAACACTATGAATTACGTTTTATCCGACTGACACATCCCCTACTGACCGTCTTCTTACCATCTCCTTTGTTTACTGAGTCTTTAAAGAAGTGTGAAACACTATATCAGTCTGTCTGTTATTGCACCGTGAACCTGACTGAATCCATACGAGTTAAGTTGTAAAAGTACCAACAGTTTTACCATATGTCTTCATTTAGGTGGTTATGAGTTTAAGGATTATTCCTGTTGAACATCAATCCTTCCCTAATGATATTTAAGAGGAAATTTAAAATAGTCTTTCTTTCCGTGATAAGTATAGACATTTTGTCAGAAGATCGATACTAAAGGGCACCGAATGACGACTTAAACTACAATACACTTTCCGTTTGTGTCGTAAATTCACATAAAAGACATTTGGATGTCATTCAGTTAGTTTGTAGTAGGAGACTGTTTTACGTTGGAGACTTCTACCTATACGTTTTCAGTCCGTCCGGGACTTGTCGGGTACGAATTCTTTACTGAACTCTTTCTTTCGCTGTTACTTTCTTATTTGATCGGGGAAAAGTTGTGGGCCGGTGACTATGAAATGAAAATAGGGGAGGAGGACCCTTCTATCTCGCTTCGGACCGAAAGAATAAGAAGAGAAGTCCCCGGTATCCTTCACCAAACCTCGACACCAACTCACGGCTTCTTAGGGCCAACAATGACAAGTAGGAGTCACCCCCTCGACCCCCAAAGAGAAGTAATAGGTCTGGCAGTCTGTAAAAGTCAATATTGACTAACGTGTCGAGGACTTCTTCTCCTCCTCTTTTGTCCTCAAGTCTCTCCAGACTTTTTGTTACACCATATATGTCCTCCAGATTGTAGAATCTTTGTCTTCGTAACCATAGTACGATAGAGTTCAAACTGTTATTGGAAGGACTCCCCAAGGAAAAGATCTCCCTTCCCTCGACAGAGGGATTCCGGGTTACTACGTTAAAGGATTTCTCCTTTCGTTTCCACTCAAAAAAGTTGTACATCTATGTTTATGGATTCTGCGAAAGAGGGTTTCTGTGAAATAAAAGACGACAGGTGTGTGTCAGAAAATTACGTGTTAAATGTTAGAAAGGAGAAACACTCGTTTTAACCCGTGTCCTCGTCTTTCCCACTGTCTCCTACTCTACCAACCTACCGTAGTGGCTGAGTTACTTGTACTCAAACTCGTTTGAGACCCTCGACCACTACTTGTCCCTTCGGACCTCACGACGTCAGGTACCCCAACGTTTCTCAGTCCGTCCTGACTCAATCACTTGTTGTTACTAGTAAAACCAGTCCATCGTGGTGGAGGAGTCTCAGATCTTAACTGTATCCGGACCAATAATTAAAAACTGTGGGTGTTGTTAGTACAATCAGTGAAACTATGACTATGAAGCCGTAGACTAAGAATGGACACACATGAACTACTTGTTTTGTGTAAGATAACGAAATACACTTTCTTGACTCTCTGTGAGATCTTTTGGTACATCAAAGTCGTCTCAACCCCATCTGACGATCTTCGTGACGAGGTAGAAGTTCATTGTCTCATCTACCGTTGTGTCTCTATTCACAGTGGTCCTCGTTTCTCCTTGAGGTTCCTCTCCGGACAAAGGACTCCTCTGTGGCATTGGGATAAGGAACAGTATAAAATACAGGACCTTCTCCCTTGTTCCCTCAACTGTCCCCACTGTCCGAGCATTCTTGGTCAAACCCAGAATCGTTGATTAGACGAGAATTAAAGTAATAAGAGATCATAAAACACGACTCTCGACTTGTGTAAACCCAAAGTGGGGTGACTTCTCTTAATACACCTTTAAATTTTTTAAAATGACAATTTTTAAAAGAATTTATATATCTCGGACATTCATAAGTTTTTATTGACTCATGGTTAAGTATCGAAGAGGTAGACGTGTCCACTGGTGGTTGTTTGTTACTAACCACTCTGGAACTAAACGTGTTCTCTAGATAAAAGGAAACGGATTAAAAGTACGGAACGTAATAGAATTACTTACTTCTGGTTAAGATCAAAAAACCCCCCTTAGCACTGTCACTTTTATAAGTCATCATTTACAAAACAGTGATGGTGGTGGTCGAAACATTCAGAGTGTAAAAGGATATACCCACTTTGACACAACAGAAATAACAAATTAGTGAGTCAACATAGACTGAGACGTTGGGATACTTGACATCAGGTAGTCCGAGGAGACAGGTAACCTAAAGGGTCCGTTCTTATAACCTCACCCAACGGTAAAGGAAGAGGTCCCCTAGAAAGGGTTGGGTCCCTAGTTTGAACGCAGAGGACGAACCGCCCTTCTAAGAAATGGTGACTCGGTGGTCCCTTCAACCACTTTGATATCGTGTTTCATTTTACTTTTTCTTTGACACTACAGTTCCTAGTTCATATAGGTATCTGATGACCAGTTATAAAATTGATCGTATACTTTAGTCACGATTGTCCAGATGTAAGAGAAAGTGTAAAACTAGGAAGAGTTAAGTAAGAAAGAGGTCTTCTCTTCACTCAAATTCTGACTAAAATGGTTACCATAAGACAAAGTCTGTCCAAGTACCAAAAATGAATGATCACTTCTTCTTAAACGGTCTGCTTCTTATTTTCGTGATCAAAAAAGCGGAACATACACAAAACAAACAAAAGGAAAGACCCAAGTTTTTATTACGGACTTATACTCTACTAATAATTTATTTCGAGTTTACATGTCTTAGAACCATTTTTATTACTTTAAACTTTCAATAACGTTTTCTTGACTCCTAAGATTCATTCTGGATCTTTTGTCTAAAGACTTTTTACACAGGGTACCCCTCTCTCTCGGTGGTATAAGACCTACTATAGATAAAAGACTCCTGTATAAATTGAACTCTACTGTCTTCGGTCTCTTTGTATGTACCGGGGAAATTTTACTATATGTTTTGACTAGAATGTATTATTCCGTTCATCCTCAGACTCGGTAAGTCCCAAGATCACGTGGGTCCATTAGGTTTTATGATCCGTGGAAACAACACCTATTAATCCACACCGATTGTCACCGGAAAAAGTAGGAATTTATGAGAGAGACCGATCTCTGAGTTTTTCATCTACGGGACAAAGAAAAGTCCAGCTCTAATTTTTCCCGATGAACCTTATATCTTGAGTGTGATATAAGAGGATATGAGCTGATCTTTAACGACGGTTTTTATACTTATGGCGTATGAACGGTGACAGGTGTAGTTTCCGTAAGATATTCCCTGGGTCGAATTTACCGTGTGGAAAGATGACGGGTCGTTTGACCTTAACCAAATTAAGGCAAGTTGAGCAGTTCCCTAATATTCTTCCCGACTCTATTTAGAGAATGTCTCTACCTTTACTTTGACTTCTTAGAACCGGGTAAAGGTGTTATCCTTGTACTTCGTTTATTTGTGAGTCAAATGGATCTGTAAAGTCTAAGACAAAACGAGTTTAATAGATTATAATACGGTCAAGAAACACTGGGAAATGTTCCGTGTTGGTTGGAAGTAGAAAAAGATTACCAGGGTCTATTAAGACTCAAACACTGGTTCCTTATTACACCCGCTGAGGAATAGCGATTGAGTAGAATTTTCGTTCTCGAAGTCTCATATGAAAATCCACTGGTCACCTCTTTCCGATCCCGGGACATTCCGTTAGAATGACAATTAGATAAACGAAGGGTTCACCCTCCATAGAGGTCGATAAGGTGTCTGTATCTTTTTTTCCCCCTCAGATAAGACGATACAAATATTTGTTACGACTAAATGCTTCGGTCCAGGGAGGGGACTTTGTGGAGAGATGTTTCCTTTGATAATTACCTAACGACCAAGTTAGACGGATACTCCAGTAATAAAGGTTCTAGAACTTTCTCTGATAAAACAAACCCCACCGACATCCGAGATGAAGTTCTTAACATGTTTTCGTGGTAATAAGAGGTCCTTGGGTTAGCTTTTTGACAACTAGAAATTTCAAATTGACAACGACAAGTGAAGACGTTGTGTCTTCTTTGAACGTTCACACCCAGTACGGCCTGGGTCGGTGGTCGGTACAGTAAAGTGAAAATCTTGTACCGGGAAACGTGACGACCTCCTTGTTGATTAAACTTACCTGTGGGTCGTTGTCGAACATAGACAAGTATTTAACGAAAGTCTGAACCGATGATCCAAAAAGGGTTCTCTTAAGTTTACCGAAAACGTCTACCATATAAAAACCAAGTCGGGAACCCTCAATTACACCGAATGGTTCCAAGACATTAATGTTAACTTTAAGTAGTCGTCATTCTTTAATCGGAGAACAGAGTACTATTGGTTCTTCGACCTTGTTGGGAGAAAGTCTCATGTTTTTTCTAATTAAAAAATAAAGGGAGGGAGGAATAGAGGGAAAAAGAGAGTGAGAGGATAGATGAGGGTACCAGGGTGGGGGTTTACGTTCCCGTCCGTACACGTGTGTCCACGTGTGTGTACACACATGTACACGTGTGTGTGTGTGTGTGTGTGTGTGTGTGTAGGGAAGTGACTCGGCGGAAAGCTGTTTCTCTAAATGATGTTTCATAAAGTTTCCTTTTGAAAATAGTTCTACGTTAATTTCTAAAATTTTAAATTTTTTATTTAATTTTTTTTTTCGGTTTTTTTTTTTTTTTCTACGTACCGTTGAAATCTACTTTACTAATCCGTAACATATATGACCAGTAAGAGAGTAAGAAGGTTTACATAAGACAATTACACCATGGTTTACTTTGGGAGTCTCTTGTAAGTCATCCAATTTTTTTTTTCGGTGGCTGGACGTAGAGGGTCCTCAGTTGCCCTTTCTGTCCACAAGTTTATATAAGATCTATTACATCGGTTTTAAGTATGGTACTGTATTCACACCTTAACCTATGTTAGTTTTTATGGTTAACACGGGTAAACAGTGTCCACGAGATGAGTGTACACACTTTCCACTCTTAGGTCTTTATGACCGGGATGCTGAACGTTCTGGTAGATACCTCGGTGACCGTTGACTTTAGTTATAAAAGTGGTCTAGACTATGGTAGTCTCTGTTACCATAGACTATGGTATGTCTCTGTTACGTACAGACATAATAAGGCAGACGAAAGTTTTTAGATTTAGTGACAAATAAACGTATGAAAGGGTTACTCTTTGTTCGATTATGACCGGAGGAAAGTTTTTGTTTTCGGATCCGGTCGTCTGTGTGTCGGAACTAGATTATTTGGGTCTCCATTTTAAGAGTTTGGTGGTCGGTGTGTTCCGGTAATGATATTTAGCCACTCGGGTAGTTGTGACGAATACAGGGAGAGTATAGTTTGATCTCCTATATTGTGTCCTTACTCTACGTCGGGTCCCCTTTAAAGGTTCCAAAGACTGCAAAGACTCTATGGATGTTTTTATTATCCCAACCGACGTTCTGTGGACCTCGACTACTCTACTGTTAGTTTGACTGTTCGTGTGTATTCTTCTAACTAAGACCATAGTGTTTTTACATCAGTTGTTCAGTTTCTTGAGAGTGATACAATTCTGTAATTATCTTGTACTCCCGTAAAGTTTAAAGATCTTAACCCATTTAGAAATATCGTTCTTAATCGAGATGTCTAGTTCTCCTTCACTTGAAAATTATTCAAAGGTCTAAACCTCCATAATCCGACTGTGTCTAAATTTCAGTCGGTTGTAGAGGAATCTGTTTCTATGGTTGTGACCTGACAAGAAACATAAAACCCTACTCCAATGACGAAGATGACACTCTTACCACATATGTGACTTAATATGAACCGACACCCTTTTTCCTAGGTTCTCAATGAACGACCGAGAAAGAACCCGAGGGAACACTTGTCTTCATGTGTAAAAAGTTCTACCGATCGACACGAAGGTCCATATTTGACACTACCCCTGTGTTTACTACGAAACGATTGATCGGATACGACTATGATTTGGGTGAAATGGAATCTGTGTAAGAATCGTTGACGTCATCGGTCTGCGAATACTAACCGTCACATTCATCTACATCACTTGACAAAAGTTAACGGTTTTTCCTTGTTTTGTGGACCGGAAGGTGTTTCCCCTGTTACATAACAGGAAACTTTCTTATATGTAAAATGTTGTTGAACGTAGACTTCTAAAGATCGTTGAAAAGTCGGTAACAAAGGGTATTATCCGATTCTACGGTTTTCTTCCCTCTTTCCCGTAAGAAGGGTAAAATATCCCTCCTTTTCGGTGGTGTAGACACAGGGAGTCATCGGGATTTAGGGGTGAGGGTCCGATTCATCTGCTCTCGGACTGGGGATTGTTATCGACCGGTCTACCCGGGTTGAATCGTAAAACTGGTAGAACAGAGGTTGACGTGCATCAGTAATTTTTACAGTAGGGGGAGTGATCTAGTATTTGAGGATCTCCCATTCTTGAGGAGTCAGTATTGACAGTACGAAAGTATGACGAATCATGTCACGGAACAAGGGTCATCCGTAATTCATGTGTACACTCCCTTACTTACCTTGAGATATACAAGATACGTAAACAACTTCGAGACTCATGCAAAAAGAAGTACAACTTATTCGGATATACGAATGAGGTTCGTCCAGACTCGGTTCTTCCTCAAACCTGTAAAACCGTGATCAGATAACCGGTTCTTTAACCCGTAGTACCTCTTCGGTTGGTGGAAACCTAATAGTTGTGGAGTAACAAGTGATATACTGGAACATTGCTGGTGCTCAAATAAGTTCGAGACGAGAATAAACTCGGCCTGTTGTTGTACACTTCTTCCCTCGTGGTAGGCGTAAAAGGTGTACCCCTTAATTGTTCCGTATCTCCAATTTACTGAATGGGTTCCCAGTATTTTATTGACGTTCTTGGCTCTGATCTTAGAGCTTGAGAGGAGTTAAGGGAAGGGAACTATGGTAATGTTACACCTAGGTCCATTTGGGTAGGTGTGTACATGTGTGAGAAAGAGAAATATGTATGTGAAAGTAGGAGGGGTTTATAAGTATACTGTCAAGATGGAAAAAAGTAAAGTTGGGTGAAGTCCGACCATGAATGACTAAAGTTGACGTAAAGAGTAGGTTTCTGGGTTCCGATCTTCTAAATGACTATGTTGAGGTCCTTCTAAGCAACCGGCCATCCTGGTTAAGAATCTGCCGGAACAAAACCCCGAACAGACAAGACCCCGTGAGTGGTTCCCTTGAGACGATAGTCTCTGTCCCCACACGACAAAGTCTCTCGGAGCGGACCCTCTATGGTAATGTCGCACATTACCTCCCTTCGGTAAAGCTTCTAGTAAACTAGTACTCCTCGACTCGATGAATAATCCGTCTAAACGTTTTCGTCGGTCTGTTCATTCCCTCCGTGATCGAGAAAAATGTCGACGGAACAAAGTCAGAATCTAGGACGTTTTCTATCGAGTGTTGACTGTGTGTATGTTTTGTACCAGTGTGTCTTGTGTAAGTACGAGAGTGTGTGTTCTCGTTTACTCCAGTCAAGACGACATCAGGATAAGAGACGATTGTAGAAAGACTCACTGAAGGTAACAAACGTAGTCCTTGAAGTGTAATTACTTTAGGTTATTCGGTCGTATAATATCAACGTTTAAAGTTACTATCCAACGTTTATTTCTTTAATTATGCATATGGTGCCGTATGACGTGTACAATACACCCTTTTCATCGAGGGATAAACTCGCTGAGGGATTCGAAGATTTACCTACGTCGTGGTAGGAAATAATAAGTAACACATACGACGTACTCGATTACGGTTCTTTTACGATTACTGGCAGACTGCACACAAATATAAACGTTTGACTACGTAATAATGTCCAAACCCGAAAAGTAAAGGTTGTGACTACGAAGATTCTTCTCTTTTATTCTACGTACTTCTTGTCTCCATCTTTAACAATTTCGAATTTTTTTCATTTTCTACGAAGTTTATTTACACCGCCCCTCTTCTCTTCATTTTGGTTCATCATTTTGTGAAGGACCAAGAGTTTTGTCTTGTGTCATAGGAACCTTCGACAACCTGTCTTTTTTAATCTACGTCTACTCGTCGGGTTCACTTGTCCTATACCATTTGGTTGTAGAACTCAGAGACCCCAAGATTGACAAGAGACACTGATACGTACCCACTATTAATGTGGGAAGGGACTAGCTGCGACCCCTTTCTCAGTGTTTAAGGGAGTTTGAGTTCCGATTTTTAAGTTAACGGTTTTAAAGATCCCGAGAAACATATGTATCTCTACAGACCTGTCACAAAAGTTTGGACACGGAATACCGAGTAGCTGGATCCTTGAACGAGATCAGAGTTAAACAGATATGGGTTTAACCGAAAGATATCCCTTCCATGGGTGACTTGTAAATTTCTCTTCTCGATGTACCCTAGTTGACTCTGTAAGTGTATTGTAAAAAGATTTGATCCTTAAATCTAGTAAATCGTTTCGAGTATAAGATGGGTGGTGGGGAGGTTTTTTCTGTAAAACGGTCTTGACCTCCAGTTTCTTAAATTTGACCATATTTTACGTCGTTGAGAAGGAGTCGAAAACGGGGAGTTGGTTTCAAATGTTTTCTCGACTTGTACACAGATATATCGTACACCCCCCGATATCAATTACTTCTCCTTTATAATAGAAATTTTTTTCCTTCTTACCCTTTACTAGTCTGGGTTAAAGGTAGATAGTGTGAAGTGTTTATCATCCCCTATTTGACGACCGGTGTCGGAATCGACATCCTTAAGGGGTAGAGGATGGGGGTGGCTTTACCTAATAATAACAGAATTTCTTTTAACCGGGACCCAGATTCTTTTCTAATGTCAGGTGGGTTTCTTTAAGGAGATCTTTGGTTTTCGGATTTCCTACTGGAGTGTTAGTTCGGACGATCGAAAGGACATGGTCGATTCAAGTGAATGCTCGAAGTCTAGGTGGTTCACTGAGTAAGAGGATCGCCGACCCATGAGTCGGTGTACTAACGTCGACGGTGACGGGTGAAGAGATTCTATACCGAGTACTGACCAAGTACGATCTCGTCTGGGGAGGAGATCGTGTGCCGGTCAAAACTACGGGGTCATGAGTGGACGTGTGTGTTTCTCTTCCGACAGTCTATGGATTCAGAAAGACACCGGACCCCTTCAGGGGTCTGACTCTAGTATCCCGGGTCGGGAATGGAGAGTTTCCTCCCTTTACTATAGGACCATCCTTTTCACGTCTACTTCGTCTTCGTCCTAAGTCACGTCCCTCACCCTTAGTCGTCCCCCTAAGTCAGTCATCAAGGGTTACTGAGGACACCTCGGTCTTGATACCGGATCCTGTGTAGGACTGGTTTTGACCCCCCTTCCTTCCCTGAAGGGACTGTGAGGTCACCAATCTTAAGGTGCGAAGGTGTCGCCCCTGTCCAAGTCAGGGACCAACCCCTTGATACTCGGGTGCACGGTACGTCGTACTGGTTTTTTTTTTCCCCCCCCCGTCCTTTTCCCCTCCTTTCGACTCACAAGTATTATTTATTTATATATATTGAAACATAATGTTAAGACACAGTTCGTTACCAGTAGAGTCTCACAAGAAAGAGGAAATTCTAACTCGGATTATGTAAGGGACGTGAATGTTAATACAGTCGGTTAGTGGTCGTCCAATATGTCGACATATTTCTCTCCTTTTCCCTTCTAGAATACAGTCGGGCTGTAACGAAAAATATCCTTTTCTTTGGTCCATGTACGGAAGAATAATACCTAACGACTAACTGAAAGTAAAGTTTCTTAGACTTCTGGTTTTGTCTCTGGACGATGGGATATTCCTCCAGTCTATCATTGAGTACGGAGAATTGGTTGGGTAGACACGAACATAAGTAAATAAAGTTATTGTTTATAAATAACTCTGAATACATGACCCATGGTACACTCCACAACCCTTATTTCTCTATTTGTAGTCATTTACAGGTCGGGGCTTTCTCTAATATATCCGAACTTGTGACCCAAAGTAGAGACCGACGTATAAGATATATTTTACATATAATTTATATGTCTATTGTTATGTTGATGTCTTATCCATTCCCGTACACAAAACGTTTAACTTCTCACGATTTTTTTTCTCCCTGACCTCCTCAAGTCTTCCTTCTTTTGTGTGAAAAACTGACGATAGGATGATCCACTCTTTAACCATGGTTATTGGTATGGACGTGTAAGTTCCGTTCACAAACTATACCTACAAGTACGGAGAGTTTCTTACGAGTTTGATGGTGTGTTAACGTGAGTAGAGTGTACGATCATTTCATTACGAATTTTAAGAGGTTCGGTCCGAAGTCTTTATGTACTTGGCACTTGAGGGACTACAAGTTCGACCAAAATCTTTTCCGTCTCCTTAGTCTCTAGTTTAACGGTTGTAGGCGACTTAGTACCTTTTTAGTTTTCTCAAGGTCTTTTTGTAGATAAAGACGAAATAACTGATACAGTTTCGGAAACTGACACACCTAGTGTTATTTGACACCTGTTAAGAAGTTCTCTACTCTTATGGTCTGGTGGATTGGACGGAGAACTCTTTAGACATACGTCCAGTCCTTCGTTGTCAATCTTGACCTGTACCTTGTTGTCTGACCAAGGTTTCTCCTTTTCCTCATGCAGTTCCGACATATAACAGTGGGACGAATAAATTGAAGATACGTCTCATGTTGTACTCTTTGCGACCCGACCTTGTTTGTGTTCGACCTTAGTTCTAACGGCCCTCTTTATAGTTATTGGAGTCTATACGTCTACTGTGGTGGGACTACCTTCTTTCACTTCTCCTCGATTTTTCAGAGAACTACTTTCACTTTCTCCTCTCGCTTTTTCAACCGAATTTCGAGTTGTAAGTCTTTTGCTTCTAGTACCGTAGACCAGGGTGGTGAAGTACCCTTTATCTACCCCTTGTCACCTTTGTCACAGTCTGAAATAAAAAAACCCGAGGTTTTAGTAACGTCTACCACTAACGTCGGTACTTTAATTTTCTACGAATGAGGAACCTTCCTTTCAATGCTGGTTGCATCTGTCGTATAAGTTTTCGTCTCTGTAATGAAACGGCTGATTCCAGACAGATCAGTTCCGACACCAAAAAGGACACCAGTACATACCTACACTCTCAACCTGACACTTCTTCCGACTCGTGACTTCTTATCTACGAAAACTTTACACCACAACCTCTTCGGAGAACACTCAGGGAAACTGACGTTCCTCTAGGTTGGTCAGGTAAGACTTCCTCTAGTTGGGACCCTAAAGAAACCTTCCTTACTACGATTTCGACTTCGAGGTCATGAAACCGGTGGAGTACGCTTCTCAACTGAGTAACCTTTTCTGAGACTACGACCCTCCCTAACCCCCGTCCTCTTCTTCCCCTGCTGGTTCCTACTCTACCGACCTACCGTAGTGCCTGAGCTACCTGTACTCAGACTCACTTGAGGCCCTCTACCACTACCTGTCCCTCCGGACCGCACGACGCTGAGTACCCCAACGTTTCTCAGCCTGTGCTGACTTGCTGACTTGACTTGACTTGACGG
Source organism: Capra ibex (assembly GCA_006410555.1). Taxonomy (NCBI): domain Eukaryota; kingdom Metazoa; phylum Chordata; class Mammalia; order Artiodactyla; family Bovidae; genus Capra; species Capra ibex. The sequence continues at coordinate 27,846,326 of SJYO01029184.1, forward strand.
AGAGTAGAGGTGTAGTGGTTGTAAGTATAGATGGTCCATAACACAGTCCATGTACCTCTATATATGTTTATCTCTACATACTTCTGGTCAGGGTCAGAAGTTTCTCGAGTGTCAATTTATTCCTACCACCTGTGCGTATGTACGTTATCCTTTATGTTTCCCTACGTTGGGTCCATCCGTGTCCTACGAAATCTCCCTGTCTCGTCTTTCCCATTGTTTACAAGAGTCTCTTCTAGTCTGTATATAGTGAAGTCGTCTCATAACTTCCTACTCATCCTCAAACGACCCCAAACTCTTTACCCTTCATGATCCCACCACAATATGTAATAAGTTCTCATATAAGGTCGTTTGTTTATGAGGTTGGTACGATCTAGTACAAAGATTCCAAACCCGTCGACAAAGAGGACTTGATTCACTAAGACCAGAATACATTTTTGTCTAGAATTTTGAGACCTTCTTTCATTGTACATATTCTGAAAGTTTTCCGTCTTGTGCCCTAGGACCATTGTGTATCTTCCCTGGTCATACCCATTGTGTTTCGTAAAAGGTCTGGATTACAGTATATACCCATCTTGTCTGAAGAAACTCCCTTTTATATAATTCTGATATTATACACCCTTTTATTTGGTGAAAGAAAGTACAAGGTAAATTCTTGATTCAACGTATAACAAGGGATTAAAATTAAAGACCTCAACTAAAAATCAATCCAGAAAAATATTTGGGGGGTTTTAATAGAGGTTGGTTTGTTCTTACCGATCAAGATCGAGGTGAGAACCTAACAAGAACGTTAGAACTCCGTTAGTTATTTAGAAGTATTTATTTATTTAAGTTAGGAAGTAAGTCATAAATATCTCACAAATTATACACGGGTCTTCCTCCTACGAAACTTTTCAATCACGTCCTTCCCATCGATCATGAGGGGTGTCCACAGACTCCTACGATGGGAACTCGTTCCATAACTTCCTATTCATCCTCGAGTGGTCCCAGATCCCGTTCTCTACTTGATCAATCAGGGACGGGAGCTCCTTTTGTCAAAGTACCCACAACCGGTACCGTCGAGTCCCACTTCTACTGTTGTTCATCGATGACTTCCTGTTCTCTCCCCGAGGGTTGTCGGACTTCTTCCTTCGAAGTGTCTCCTTCATATGAACTCAACTTAAATTTTCCTGTTCATTGGTTTCCAATGTAAAGTCCGTGTTCCTTGTCGTACATGATTCTGGTTCTCTTCTAATGTCTGTTACGTCATACTCTCTTCGATGTGCATGGCACTACGTTTTTTTTCATTATTATTATTATTTATTTATTTTTATTTATTCTGGTCATTTCTGGTTTAATTCTTCCTAGAGTATACGGAAAGAATCCCCAAATCTGAGACGGACAGATCTATTTTTCGGTGTCTACTCCTTCGTGCCCGTCATACCTTTGTCCTTTTCTCTCCAAAGTTTTTCATCGAGATAAGACCTGTAACCGGTTTCTACCGTCTCTACGATCATCGCCCTAATTGACCAGAGTCCTGGGATTTATCTTTAGACCCATGTTTATCTCAAGATAGGGTTCTTCGGGTCTCCTCACAACCTCCTGATTACACCCCAAAAAAAATCCGAAATCCCCCAGAAGGTCGAAATAAAGTCCTATTAACTGTTTAAATTTTACATATATAAATTCTACATGTTACACTAATTACGAAACCATATACATGTGTTACCCTTTACCAATAGTGTTAGTGTGATTAAGTATGTAGGTAGTAGAGTGTAACAAAATACAAAACGAAAAACGATACAACTTTTGTGACTTCTAGACGAGAGAATCGTTTAAACTTTGTATGTCTTGTCATAATAATTGATGTCAGTAGTACGACAAGTAATGTAGGGGTCACATCGGAAATGGAAAACAAGTCCTAAGTTCTGTCTTGACACGAAGTCAAACAAAAATCCTTTACTCTCATTTGTTGATCGAATCTTACTACTAATAAATTTTTCGATTACTTCAACCATACGACTATTGTTTATACTACTACACCCTCCGGGGAATTTACTCGTCGGTGACCTGACGGTGGTCATTAGTATAAGGGTTCTCTTAAGATTCTTGTGCAATAAGACCAAAACCGGACAACCTGTCGGGAATAGTCAAAGTATTTTTTAAACAGATTTAAAAATATTTCTGAGATGGTTATTTGTATTTGTAAGATGTTTCTGATTTATAGATATTTACCAGGAGTTTATATATTGAAAAGATGTTCAGATGCATGTTTCTTCTCTCTTGTTTGTGTCACTGTGTAACCTATGGAGTTATTTTTAATATGATCTTTATAGATCACCCTTCGTATTGTTTCTAGATTCTTGGAACAGAAATAATGTATCGTTTTTATTTTTCGACTTTCCTTGTAGTTAAGTGTACACTAACCCTTTTTTAAGAGAGATCGATATAGATGAGGAGAGTTACACACACGAGTCAGTGGGCCAGCACAGACTGAGAAAAGACTGGGGTACCTGAAATCGAGCGGTCCGAGGAGACAGGTACTTTAAAGGGTCCGTTCCTATGACCTCACCCAATGGTAAAGGAAGAGGTCCCCTAGAAGGGTTGGGTCTCTAACTTGGACGTGGAGAACACAGAGGACGTAACCGTCCACTTAGGAAATGGTGATCACGGTGGACTCGTTGTAAGGAGAGTTATCTCTGTCGTTTTAATTCTGTTATTTATATTTGTCTCGTCGTCAGTATTGTACAAATATACCGTAATACCTTACCAAGTTACCTCTCGTCCTATACACCCGACTTTTATAATTAAACCTCTGGTAGTCGTACCTTCATCCACGTTAGAGGGTCCTTCTGTGTCTTACTGTCTTCCGTTCTAGAGTCCCCTTGTGGTTATAAATCCCGGATCTCCTCCTTGTTCCCTAGGAACTCTTTATGCTAATTTCTTCACCTCCTTGACTTAGATACTGTAGTACCTTTGGTTCTCTTTTCATAAGGTTCTACTCATACCGATACTCCGTTTACAGTGTCTCTCCAGTTTTCACGAGGATAGAAAAACAGGAAGGTAGGAAAGGGATCCCAAGTGATTTCAACTACGGAGCAGTAAAAGTCCAGTCTTCTCTTTGTCAGTTCCTCAGGGGTCTCCAGATCACTACACAAAGTCATATAAAGTTCTTAAAGGTAAAGGTCCGAGACCTGTAAACCATGAGGAACTCGTCGTACTTGTTTTGGTGTACTGTACGGAACTCTTTCTAAAAGGAAAACCACCCTTGACCATGACGGTATCGGTATATAGTGGTACTGGGAGTCGACACGACGTTTCCCGTGAAAATACTACAGTATAAACAACATGAAGACGTTGTACGACCTGTTGTGTGTTCTGTGTCTCTCTTTGTGGTGTACCAAGTCTCTTGTCTTTTTGACATCGATGGTAAATCTGAAAAAAAAAGTGTTCCAATACGAGTTAAGTTTCTCCAACATGAACGATTGGTGGTGGAGTTTCCACGACACTTCGTTTCTACGTTTATAAGTCGGACCTGACCTTGGAAGAGTCGGGTCGTGACGACGATTACTCGAAATACTGGAACTCATGTAGGGAACTAACGAGACTTAGATAAAGAAGTGTCTGCTTTCCACTGATGGAGTGGTTCTCCAACACTCCTAGTTTACTAGGTGTACACTCTTTACTCATTTCGTTAAATTCCATACAATGGGTGTCTTCTACAAATGTTAATGACGGTGACTAAAGTACCCGGTATTTTAGTGGTGGTAAGTAATTCTAAATACAGGATCCGTGAGACGATTTTCAATGAGTACTTGGTCAAGTGTATTGAACGTATTGGGGAACTCCATAGTAATAAAGGTAAAATGTCTACTTTGACTGTAAGTCTCTGTCGTCGAATGAACGGTTCCAGTGTCTCACTTTGATATGTTTCCGTTCATGGTATGCTAATAGTGAATATACACCTTAGATTTTATACTGTTTTTACTTGAATAGATACTTCGTCTTTGTTTGAGTGTCTGTATCTCTTGTCTGAAACCTCTGAACACCAACGGTTCCGCCCACCCCATCCCTCCCCCTCCCAACCTAACCCTCAAACCCTAATCGTCTACGTTTGATAATATATATCTTACCTATTTATTGTTCCAGGATAACACCGTGTCCCTTGATATAAGTTATAGGACATTATTTGGTATTATCTTTTTTCAATATGTTAGAGTACAGACACACTGAGGTTTCAGATACGAGAATAAATACGAAGGAGTTAGTGTGATGTCAAAATTACACTCTACTACTCAAGAGTCAATGGTGTCGAAAGTGTGTCTGTTGTTTCGAGAATCCCGAAACTCTACCCACTTGACACGAAGGTAACATTACAAAGCCTTGTTTCGAACCTTTACTCGTCTGGGTCACGGGTGTTACGTCCGTAAAGTCGTAATCTTAGTTCCAGTCTCCGCACGGACGTCGATCTCTGGTCTAGAACCCGAGGTGATCGAATTCCTCAGAAAAGGTAAGGAGGAGGGGTTACTTCCACTGCAATGACTTCCGAAGTACTCAAGTTCCCTTGTCAACATCCTACTCTCCCCTGTAGCTTTACTTGTTCTTTGTAGTGATGTCACCGGTCTATTCCTACAGGATTTTACTGTGTCCTTAACTCCTTTACGAGTGCCCAAAGGAAAAAGTGAGAAGAATTCACCCTTACTTGTAACTGGGGTCGACCACCAATTCTCTTTATTTTTGAATTTCTTTTTATCCGTTGTTCAAGACACTTTTAGCCCAGAAACCGTCGTTTCTTGGTATGACAAAGAGACAATGAAGTCCCAAGACGGGGAAACTTTCGTGGCGTCAGGTTCCCAACACCATTCCTATCATTCTCGATGGTAAACAACTCGTGACTGAAACACGAGTAAACAACTCGGTCTATAACGTAAAGTAGGATTGTTGAGTTACTCCATCTACCATAATCACAGTACGGGTAAAATGTCTACTCCTTTGACTCTGAACTCCTCGTATTCATCAACTGAGTTTGTTCCAATGTACCATCCTTCACCGGTTTAACCCTAAGTCTTCGACCCCATCGATTAAGGTCTCAGCCACGAGGATTACCAAGAACGTTTTTCATCTGAGTGATCTTTTCTGGGACTACGACCATTTCTGACTCCCGTTCTCCTTTGCCCCTACTGTCTCCTACTCTACCAACCTACCGTAGTGACTGAGTTTCCTGTACTCAAACTCGTTCGAGGTCCTTTGTCACTTCATGTCCCTTCGGACCACACGATGTCAAGTACCCCAGTGTCTCAGTCTGTACTGAATCACTGACTTGTTGTTACTTGTGGTGGTGGAGATAGTATCACTTACTTGTCCAATAATCTATAAAACTCTTCATATTTTATGGTATATTTATGTTCCCCACCCAGACAAATGAATCGTGAGGAGTGACATAACTTCACTTAAGTCCATCCACGTAAAAAGGGGAGGATTTAAAGTCAGTCATGACAGTCAAAATATTAAACGAAAGTCAATTCAGAGTCGTATAACCGTCTTATCTAGTTTATATTTAAACGGTCCGTTAAAGGGATTTCGACAGAGGACCTCCTCCAACACCGATTTAGAATTAATTCATGTTCTAAAGGTAATTCCAGATTTCCGAGTGAAAAGAAGGACACGGAATACGAGTCACTATTTCACGAAACAATGTGTTAAAAGATATTTCTACTTAGTAGAAGGGACACGATTCTTTCTACAGGTACTCCGTTAGACGAAGTCCTTCACCGAAGGTATTAGGACTGACGACAAAGGTTGGTGAATACCCGGAAGTTCCAGAAACCTACGACTTTTTGGTGACCTACTGTACTATTTCTAAGGAGATTGGGGTTTGAAGTTCTGACGACGGAACCTGATGTAAAAGTACCACTGAAGTAGAAAGGGTAAGTTTCCTTTAATGTAGTTTCCGTCTCAGACCCCGAAAGTGGGAAACATAAAGGGGATGATACATTCCAGGTGTCTCCTGAGAGTCAGACTCGACCATTACGGTAACCTTAAGACCCTGCCTCCCTGTCTCCGTGACCTAGACAGGACTGTTATACGGTGACGGGTGGTGGGGAAAATAACAAAGAATCGACTCAAAGTGTTCGTCGACGAGACTCAGACCGTAATACGGTCCGTAACTCTTAGGTTTTATCCATTTCACTACACCAGAGATGATAATTTCTGCAAGAGTCAGAGTACTACCCACACGGACCGTCCCACCACCCCTCGACAATAGGGTCTCATGTCTGAGAAGGGATAACACACGGTCTTTTATGTAGTGTACCGTCGTGCCAGTATAAAACGTGCTAAAAAGGAGGTCCCTCTGAGGTCGTCCCCGTCGGTGCCTGGTCCCTCGGAAGATGTCCCGCGACCACGTCTGATCGCACCGAGTGTCGAGGTCGTGGTCCGAGGACTAGATGACCAAGTGAGGACCCAAAAAAAGAGTGGGAGACGTTCCTTTAGATGTCAGACAGACCTCACGTTCGTTCAAAGAAGTCGAACAGAAATGGGGGCGGATGACTCTTTAAAGGAGACAACTGAACTGAAAAATTGTCGACAACTTTAAGGTCACGTCAGATATATACGTGCACGTGTGAGTGTTATCTTTACGTAAAATAATAGGTCGATCGAGTAATTGGAAGAGAAAGAGGAGGAACTTATGGTGTTAGGTCTCATTTGTCCCCTTTTCGTCTGGACCGACCTACTCTCCATGGACGAACCTTCGTACTGACGGGAAAGGTGCACAGATTAGTCGTCCGTTAAGGTCTAGTATTTGTATTTTCGTCTGTGGACATAAACGTATCCTTTGGTGATTGTCACGAATTTCTTTACGTGCGGAGTGGAAGTAGAGGGGAACCCTCCCTTTACTTCACCGTTCAATTCGGTATTTGAACCTTTTCTGTTTGTTTGGTAGATTTAAGATTGGAGAGACCTTTCCTGACCGATCCCAAGACGGATAATCTCTACTAAAGACGTTTTCCTTAGATACCGTTTTCCTACATTTTGAACTAGATCCTAAACTCAACGAAGAAAAAATAGGATCTTTATTTAGAGGGATGAAAGACGGTCTTTCTAGGTCAGGGTAACCGTGGACGGATTCTCGTTGAGAGAAGGAAAATCGACTCCGACTCTTCTCTTGTTACCGTTTACCCCGCCCCCTGACTGTCAACACTAGTACTTGTGTTAACTCACACAGTGTTACACATACATACACACGTACTCTTCATTCTTTCACACACTTACACCATTTTTAGTCAGATACACATATGTATTCTCAAACCCTTCCAAAATACACCCACACATGTAATCTCACACCCAGTGATAAATCGTGATAACACTTAGATACAGTTTTACTCACAACGGTACACATTCACACTAATGTACGTTTACACTGACTCAATGTCACTAACACAGTCGTGACTCATGTACTCACCTTCTCTTACATTAGGTCTGACATGTTTTTGTTCTCAAATTTATCCACTCTAACACAAATGCCACACTCGTACATATTTACACTTGTATACTCGTACATATGTGTACACACACAGGACCACTCAATACTCTACACATTTACACATTGACATTCCTCCTTTATCACTACTGTCACGTTTACACAATGTCATATACTTTGACTCACACACACACCTGACGTACTCTTTGTCCGTCTCCTTACAGTTGGACATAGACATGTGTTTCACACACACTAACACATCCTTAAACCCTCAATTCCCACTGATATAGTAGACACACCTACACTCAGACATCCATACTGACCCTCACATTCTTGCATTCTTCCTTGTAGTTACGCACTCACATACTCTTGCACTCGTACCCACACACAGTCATACTTTTCCACTTATACTCATACCCCTGAAAGGACCGTCAGGTCACCAATCCTGAGGTACGAAGGTGACGTCCCCCGTGACCAAACCAGGGACGAGTCTCTTAATTCTACAGTACACCACCCGGTTTTTAAAATTTTCAATTCTATGTCACGTAGTTTATATATTTTTATTTTTATTTTATTTATTTACATATATAGTCACATACCGTCATCCTTACATGACCATGTATCGCACAGACCTTTATACTGGTACATGTTCACACTCCCCAATTCCCACTAGTAACGATATTTACACAGGCCACACATGTCACTCACACTCGGTCCCTCCATTTATAGTACAGTTACATGTTCTCACACAGTCACACGTACAAAACACACACGTACGTATACATATATACACTTGTCACCTCCCGAGGTTTTATTCTACGACTCTGTGTGAAGTCCTTTACAGAGGGGGAGTTTAGTGTTATATACAGCTCAATGTACGTTCACGGAATCGGCGAGAGTTGGAGATAGAAGAGTACCCCTTCTCTCTACTATTTTTATGGATGGAGTACGAGCATAGTGAAAAAAAAAAAATTTAGTCTTTGTTTTTGTCGTTGATAGTCTTTTTTTTTTTTTGTTGTTTGGATGGAACGTCTCAATGACATCCTAGTTTGCCAGAGTACGTTTATTTTTGTGGATCGTATTACGACCGTTGTCATCCATGAGTTATTTATATTCAATAATAACACCGACAGTAACTTGTGGGTCCTCTCTGGGTCCCCGTACGAAGAACAAAATCGGTCAAGATCAATGAAAGACAACGAGGTCGAGATATCTCCTAGGGGACGGTCCCGTAGAGACCTTTCGACTTACGTAACTATAGCTGTTCCGACATTAAAGTGTGGAAGTTAAAGTACCGGTTTTCAGACCTCGAAGGGAGAGGTACTCTTCCGTAGTGTCTTTGTGGACGGAGACTCGACGTCAAGAGACAGGACATCCGGGTCCTGTCCGAGTCACACTTTCTCTTGACGTGACGTATAAGGAACAAAGAATAAACTCAGACAAACGAAAAGAGTACCCCATAAAATAAACAGAAAACGAACAGACTAAAACGGGACCCGTTATACTCTCTGTAGAGACGTTGACTGTTTCTCTGTCTTCTGGTCAGTCTGTCTCCCTGTCATTCTATGTTTGTCTATCGATCTGACATCGTATATCGTTGTCTTCCGGTCTACCTCCTCTGCTGTCTCCTTCTTCGACAGTACCGGCGGACTCTCCTTTTCTGTATCTAGTCTCTCCGTCCGGTTCTTTAGACTTTCTTCACCTGTCCTTCTCTCTCTCCGAGTTTGCCTTTTCGACTATCCCTTGACAGTCTGTGAACTCACTCTGATCTCTTGACACTTTAAACCAGGGATGAGGACTTCTCGAAGTCAGATCAAATGGACGGTTCTCTTTATACGATCTTTGGTACGTTCCCAATCAATTCCGTCGTCTCGTTGTTCCCGATGTGATGTACGATACCTGAGTCCGCAACAACCTCTCAACCCCTTCCTGTGTGGGGGACCGACCCACCCTTCTGTCTCCCTTCCGAGACCTTTCAAATTCAATTCGGACGGTCTGGGGCTTTGACCCTACCAGTCCTATCCCCATACGAAACTTATCCTTCCATTGTACTTCCAATACCCCGTCATCTTTACTGTCCTTTCTTAACCACTTAAACAGCTGAAGTGATAGTCCTTTCGTTCTCCTTTCCTTTACTGTCGAACTACCATACACACGGACACAATATGATTTCGAGGATCTACCGCGAACTGTAAACGTTTCCTGAACCGTTACTGACAATCGAATAAAAAGGATGAGGTCCTACATCCGACTTCGACAGTAAAAGTACAGTCTCTACCCTTTGGTTCCCGTTACCATACTCGGGGATCTTTCATCCCAGAAACTACCGTCCTCGAGACCACCTTTCCACCGTAAATGGGCTTAAGCCTCTAGGGATTGAAGGACGGGACCTTAGGTAATGAGTGGAGTGTGGCGGTGACGACGTCCTGGAGGCTACCCGAGTCCCGACCCTTGTCGTCGACAGTGTCCCACGTTCCTGAGTCGACGAGAGAGAACCCCCTTTGGACGGTTCTTTTCGTAACACCCCCTCACCCTTGGAGAAAGGGGTGGACGAGGACGAGGTAGGTAGAGGGGGTTTGTAGTGTGTGTGTGTGTGTGTGATGTCTTTTAGGGAATTCTTCCGTCTCTCAGTCTCAGTTCTTCATATTTTTTCGGGTCCTTGTAGTCTCAGGTCTGTCCTGTGACTTGACCCTCAAAGTTCAACTCTTGCCGATAGCGAAGTAGTGAGACCTTGACGAACGATCACTCACCTGATGGGAGTCGTCGAACCCATTCACGACTCTCGCGAGTCAGTTTATACTGTCTACACTTTATAAACGCATAAAGTCCTCTACCACAGTAGATCACCTATCCTCCTTCGGTACTCTACTACCGTTTACGTCCAAACCGAGACCACTGTGGACTCGACGGAGTTCTGAGTCGACAAGTCAAATAAAGTAGGAATTGGAGGTTCAGAGGTGGTAGTAAAGGTAAAGGGAAGAGTTGTCACAGGGAGTAACTCAACCACCCGTCTCGTGAAACTCGAAGGGATTGAACGATAGTAGAGTGTCGAACGGCTCCCGGAGTCGGAGATTAAGATAAACCTTGAAAGGAGATTGGAGACGGTGTCCCTACAGAAGGGATCAGAAGAGGTCTAAAGAAACCCACTTATGTAGGTCCCGAAAAATCCTCCAATGTTAAATAGGATCGAAGGGGGTTCTCCAAAGGTACGGGTTGGTGTTTCTTCTGTCCCAGACAAATTGGGGAGGGAAAGGAGTGTTAGTGAAGTCGGAGAGTTCCTCCTCTGACAAAGGAACTATCCTGGGGTTCGAGAGGTTAGGAAGAGGAAGGAAGGGACTGGGGGAGAAGAGGTGTCAGAAACAGGAGTTTCTTCTCGTCGTGGATACCTGATTGAAGGTTGTCTCAGTCTATTTTCGATCGTGTGCGTCTCCCAGGATTAGACTTGTGTACCTACCTATCTACCTACCTACCCATCTCTGTCATTTTAACTTCGGAGCCCTCGGTCCTTTTCGGGGCAGTAAGGGTTAAGGGGAGAAGATCTTATTTTCCTGGTTCGGTAGGGGGTCCTTACGGTCAACGACGACCGTTCGGAGGGTTCGTGCAGACAAGGGACCCCCGGGACCGTAAGGGACCCGCGCAGGGTGTACGTGTGAGGTCCGTCAGAAAGGTTTAGGCTGGGTGACGTGACGACTCGTCATACGACGGGGGAGGGGGCGACGCACTCTGGTAGGATGTTCCCGTACCCTACCCCCGTTTCCGCCCTCCCGACGGTTTTGAGGACTCTCCCGAGTTCTTCTTACCGGCGTCATTCAGGGGACGGGTAGGGGATCACCCCTCCGTGTGATCTCCTGGACCTCCTCCCCTCCCCCGTTCACGTGGTCGGTCATGATTGGTTCGTCGAGGTCCAAACACACGGTCTAGTTCTCGAAAGGAATCCGTCTGGAGGTGAAGGGAAATCGACGAACAATTGAGGCCCCGTCGGACGAAACTCGACTGACGTGTCGACCTCGGTTCCGTCTTCGTCGTCGTTCTCGTCCTGTGTCTCGAGGTGGATCACCGGTGTGAGGAGGGTGGGCAGACCTCCAGTCACAACGTTCAGCCCTCACCCCCACAGGACACACACGTGTGTTTACCCCAGCCCATACAGACTTGACGTAGGTCATGGTGTATAAACACACGGAGATGGTACAGGACACACACCACACTTCAACACAAATATAGCATAACGTATACATATAGTCCAGTCGTGGTATAACACATACACGGGACCCGGACGTGACACAACGTACACATAAGATAGATAAGGCACGACACCCCACGGACCCAGATTAGATATAACACATAGTATACAGATACGGTGTAACACACGTAGAAGAACACACAATTACGACGAACACACATGTGGACACCGAGTCGGAGGATGACCTCCGTCTCCATCTCTAGTCACCTCGGGAGCACACGGATGGTTCTGGGGTCGGAACGACGGTAGAAGGACGGTCGTAGACAGACCCCTAATCCCAACTGTGGAGAAACCACCCCCTCCCTTAGACACTTGTTGGTGAGAGAGATGATGTCTCGTCGGGGGAGGGTACCATCCACGGACCAGGTCGTGACTTCTATCGACCCTTACAAGGTCTTGGAAAAAGTCCGGGTTTTTTCCTTTAACCCGTGACCCCCACCCTACCGAAGGAGAGAATTGAGGGTTGGGGTCTACCCGGACGTCCTTCGACGTCGGTGGACTCAAAAAAGGAAACCCGACAACCTTCATGACCTGGGGAAGAGGTGTCCCTCAATTGTCACCGTCTCGTCCAATTTGTGACTGTGGGGTCCATATTCCCCTCGAGACAGTTTCCGTAAGGGTAACTCCAGTGATCCCCCACGTTAACACGACTAACAATCCCCGTTACAGAGAATTCTCATATCTTTAGGTTTTTCAGGTGGACCGAGTCTCTCGCTCGTCCTACCTCCTTCTGTCTTCCTTTTTCTATGTCTGGGATTCGGTCCGGGAAGGAAGTGGAAGTGGGGTTCGGGAAGACAAAAGTCTTACTGAACTCAGTCCCACTGATAACCCATAGACGGAGGTGGGGTCCCATATTCTAGACCCACTCTAAGGGGTATCACGAAAAATCCCCGAACCAACTTCACTTTTCATTTTTCACAATCAGCGAGTCAACACAGGTCGAGAAACGTTGGGGTACCTGACATCGGGTGGTCCGAGGAGACAGGTACCTTAAGAGGTCCGTTTTTATAACCTCATCCATCGGTAAAGGAAGAGGTCCCCGAGAATGGTTGGGTCCTAGTCTGTGTCAGAGGACGTAGCGTCCGTGTAAGAAATGGTAGACTCGGTAGTCCCAGAACCAATGTCCCCCTCTAAGATGTGCACCCATAGAGGGGGGTAGGGTGAGGGAAGGGTGAGTAAAATTTATTTTCATTCCCGTGTGACGACTCTCTCTACTTTACACACATCACCAACACCCGAACAAAACATGACAGAAGGAGATTTAATCTCCTTACGGGTTTTCATACTAAATTTTCCACATTTAACTCCCCTTCCCCGAGAGGAACTCACTTTGAAAAAAAGTAATGGTTCTTGTTTACCTGGGGGAAGGATTTTACAATGATGATAGAATCCTTGGTGGATCAAGTGGGGTCAGTAAACTTTCTGTTCCTTTGAACTCCGGGTCTCTTCCCTTTCTTTGTGAGTCTAGTCTTGTGACTGAAAACCTGAGGGTACCAACCAAGGTGAGGTCGATAAAAAGGGAAATTTTGAAGGAAGAAACCTGAAAGTACCACCAGATCACCAATACTGAAGCGGAAGGTCCCGTCCCCGTGTTCAAGTTAGGGACCAGCCCTTTGATTCTAGGGTGTACGGTGTACCGTACGTGTCTTTTGTTTTGTTGGTGGTTTTTTGGGGGAAGGAAGAGGTTTAGGTCCCAGGAGGGTGGACTTCCGTTTTGGGACCGGAGGTAGAGGTGGCACACCAGAGGTCCTAACAGGATAAAGTGAAGTCACTAGTCCGTGGGTCCGGAATAGGACCAAAGATAAGGGGTGGTCCTTGGACAAGGAAAGAAAGATCGGAAGTTCGAGACGAAGGAAGTAATTCGAAAGACGGTCGTATCGGTCGACACCGAGACGGTAGAACGGGAAGGAGCGTAGGGGGGACCCACGGTACGTCTAGCGGGGTTGGACGTCTCTTGACCGGTTGACACGTTTCGTCTGTGCCTAGGTAACGTAACTAATTGTAAAGGTTAATTTGAGGCCCAATCCGATATAATCACTGAGGTCATTAGTGGTACCTTTCACTTTCAGGGAGACAGCACAGACTGAGACGTTAGGGTACCTGATATATCAGGTGCCTTAAGAGGTCGGGTCTTATGTCCTCACCAATCGGAAAGGGAAGAAGTCCCCTAGAGGGGTTGGGTCCCTAGTTTGGGTTCAGAGGGTGTAACGTCCTCCTAAGAAATGGTCTACTCGGTGTTCCCTTCGGGTGCCTCTATTTACGTTTATGGAAGAGTTCCTTCGCCCCGTGCTCTCCTTCGTTGTGTAAGACTCTCCTTTACCTTTGTCTGACGTTCTGGGCTTCCAAGTAGACCATGGGGATTTCGTCTGAACTTTACACACGGTCGGACAGTGAACTAGCCTCCGAGTCCGAAGTGTGGACTTTACCTCCTGAGCCCAGGGACCACGGACTTCCGAACGGGAACGGGCGGGGGACGACCTCTTCGGCTCATCACGGATCACGACTCGACCGTCGGCTCAAGGCGGGAGGGGGGGTTGGGGTCAGGGACATCTCCGTTGGTGGACCGGAGGTCGTCCACCACTCCAACACTCCTTGTTGTCCCCTCGAATTCGACTTGAGATCTACGGAGTCGTCGAAGTGAATGGAAGATCCGTCACCAAAAGTGGTAGGGACCGGACGTGTCCCAGGGTACCCGGGGACCCTTCCTCCCGAAAGAAAAACTCGTACCCGCCTATGTATGGGGGTAGGGGACTCGTCCCCGGGGTCCGGGTCGGGACCGGGTGGGGTACATGTTGGTCAGTTGGATGGAAGACCCGGTACAATCTTCGAGGGAGTCAGGGAAGACCTCGGGGCCGGGGGGTGAGGGAAGAGGAATTGGGCCTCCTTCTCGGTCAACATCTCCCATGGGACGAGTAGTAGTTTAAAGAAGAAAGGAGCTGGTTTCGATAGTCGAGGACTTCCGTCGAATGGACCCATCTTACGAAAACTAAGGGGTCGATGCGTCTTTAACAGGGGAATTCAGACCCGATTCGGTGTCCACAGAGTCGTCGTTTTAAAGGAGATCAAGTGGTCCCTTTAGTCCCGGAAACCCGAGGACCCTTTTGCGACGGAAAAGGAAGAAGAAAGAGAGATACCAAAATAAGGATGGATGAGGTGACTGGAATGGGTGGATGAGATAGACTAAAGATCTGGACTAAACAAACAAACAAACAAACAAACAAAAACGGAACCGATGGGTGAAACTGAAGTGTCATCGAGTCGGAGACTGGAGCATCACTGTCAGAGACTACCCTCATCGTGGAGGGTTCGGGACGTCAATAGGAAGTTAAGGGAGAGAGGAGTTCAGATAGACGAGGGGAGGGGAGTTTCTGGAGTCGTTCGACCGAACGAGATATGAGGTAAAGACGGAGGTTGAGATTTTTAGACGATGGACACCCTTACCAGTCGATCAGTCGATGAACCTTGCAGGAATCCTACAACACCGGGGTACGAACATGGGGATAGTGTCCGCTTGGGGGAAAAAGACAATCCAGAGAGGATGTTCCGGGTGAACGGACGGACCTCCGGACCTCCCGGAAAGGGAACTGTAGGGTTCCAGGAGGACGGGAGTTCTAGAGCGTCGACGGTCGAAAATCGGTGTATACAGGGTCAGAGACCGATAAAACGGAGAAAGTACCCCCTCCTCCCATACTATAGACATAGCTCTTTGTCTCCGACTGTACTGAGATAGGTTCGGACCCGGACAATTAGCAGATAATGGTATAATTCGGGGAAACGGGTTTCCACAGAACTCTCCGGAGTTCTTGGTTTATTGTCTGGACGGGTTAATATTGAAACGTCTACCGGGTCACTTTTGGCGTGACTGGAAATATGGAGCCAGTAGGGTCTTGTCCCCGTGTCACAACAGTGGTTGTCCTTACCTGGAGGAAGACAAGGTTGTGGAGTCGGTCGGTATGTCAACCGGACCTAAACTCAGACGTTTTGGTACCCCCCTCGTTCTGATTGTACCGATTTCCGAAGGGACGACTTTTGGTCAAAAATTTTTATCGTGACGTCGGCGGGGGAAGTATGAAGGGTTTCGGTTCGGTGAGTGGGAAGAGAGGAACCGAAGATGTCTGGTGTCGGGTCTTGGGAGTTCAGGTCTCACACGGTGATCTAAGACTTCCACCCTGGTTTTTTTTTTGTTCACCCCGGAGACCGACGGAGGGAAGTCCGTGGCGGGAGGGAGGCGAGGGGGTGGGGTGGGGAGGTGGTGGTGGACCCCTTCCTCTCGGATGGTCTCGTTCTTAGTCTTTCCAGGTTCAAGGGGGGAGGGTTTCATACCGTCCATAGAACCGTTTCGGTCAAGCGTTTGACTCCCGTTCCCGGGCCGTTCGACTCCCCCTGACCCTTGCCCCCGTCACCTGGACCACTGGGACGAGGGGTCTGTTTCTGTCTCCGGTTGACTCCCTGGGACCCGAAAGATCCCTGTAATAACGTAGTAAGATCAGTGGTGTCCTCTTCTTTCCTCCAGACGAGACTAACGGGAGGAGGTGGGGTGGTTTTTTCCCCACCCCCTCCTTCTTTTTCTTTCCCCCTTTCCGTAGGTAAATTCTTTTAGCAGTGAAAAAGAGACACGAAGACAGACCGACAAGGAGGAGGGGGCCTGAACGGCCCGGCGCCGGTGTGGGGGAGGGGAACCCCCCCACCCCCCATCGCGACGACAGCGGCGAGGTCACAGACCCCTCCCTCCGCCCTTCTACCATATTCTGGATGTGGGACTGCATCGAGACCCCCGCCTAAAACGGAGTTCGCCGGGTCCGGGGTCGTTCGCTCAGATCCTGAACTGGGTCGCTTCCCCGGGACCCGGAGGCCCTTACCGGGGCTGTGTGGGTGAACAGGCGCTAGCGCTCGGCCCTAGCACGTGTCACGCGCGGCCCACAGTCCCGAGGCCCCCTCCGTTGCATCCCCTGAGCTCCGGTCCCGAGGCGCTGTCGCCCTCCTCCCAGGCTCGTCCATCTTTTAGCCGGGCCGGCGGAATTTTCGTCTCGGGTCGGCGGTGGGGGAAGGGGTCTCGCTCGGCCCACGGTAGGTAGCACCCTAAATGGACGGTGACCAGGTCGGTGGGGCAGGTCTGGAACGGAGAGGGAGGCTCGCGACCCCGACCGACCGCCCCGACCCCGCGGCGTCGGGGCGCCGGCGTCGGCGTCGGACCCGAGCCGGGCGAGGGGTGGTGGGAGGGGGCCGAGAGGAGGGCGAGGACGTGTGAGCAAAGCCCGTCCCCTTTCGACCTCGGGGGGCGCGCTCTGGGGTGTGACAGGCGACGGGTGTCGACGGGCAGGCGCCAGCTCGGGTCGAGCCGTTGGCGAGGGAGCGGGAAGAGGCGATACTGCAGTGGGCCCGAGACGTGGCGCGCCTCCGGTTAGTCTCTCCGTCGTCTTTTGATTTTAGTGGGACTCACCCGATGACCCCTGGTTAGAAAACAAAGGTCCGTCCTTCGCGGACCCTCCTTTTTTTTTTTTACTTCCCCTCCCTTGTCCCTCTTCCTTTCCTTTTCCTCTACCTTTGAAGATGTGACAGTCCCAACAGATCTGTCTCCACCCCGGGATCTCTTCCTCCACGTGGACTGCCTCCATCTCCTCCCCCCGATAACTCATATCGAAGAAGTCGACGACGGGCGTTCTTCTGACCGTAAAGTCCATGTAAAAGTCCCTCCTTCAGACACGTCGATGTGTTAGTGAGAAATGACCCCCCTTTACGATACCTAAACCCTGTGGTGGACAGTCCGTTCATCCAATGGGACTACCTCACAGGACTTAGGTGTCATTTGACTCTCCGTCTATACCGTCACCCTACGTTTCTCTACTGTTAGATCTATCCTTTTTGTGGGAAGATGTGTACTTTGTGTGCACCAAAAAAGAATTTCGTAATATGTTTTTCTCTTGATAATTAGGTGAAGTTTATATATCCACATATTCTGAGACTACGACCCTCCCTAACCCCCGTCCTTCTCTTCCCCTGCTGTCTCCTACTCTATCGAACTACCACAGTGACTGAGCTACCTGTACTCAGACTCACTTGAGGCCCCCAACCGCTACCTGTCCCTCCGGACCGCACGACGCTAAGTACCCCAGCGTTTCTCAGCCTTTGCTTACTTGCTGACTTGACTTGACTTATACACGACACGACACGATTCAGCGAAGTCAACACAACGTGAGAAACTCTGGGGTTCCTGACCTTAGGGCACACACACACACACACACACACACACACACACACACATACACTAATATGATTGTTAGCAATTCTACACCGACAGAGACAGGTAGGAAAGTGACTTTGTGAAGTACCGTAGCGAACAGAAATTCCTTTTCAAGTTTTAAAACGGCTACAGTTTTCGGAAGATTTTAGATTGAAGTTTATAGTCCAAAACAATGAGGTTTTAGATAGGAAGGATCTAATACATGTAATCTAATACAGTTAATCTTATTAAACCGATCCAATACATTTAATCTCATTTCGGATCGTTCTTCGATCATTCGACAGTAGTTTTTACTGGTTTTCACGTTTTATTATTCATGTAAGTTTAATATTACTACGTTTTATACGGTCGTTTTTTTTTTAGTCTCTACTTGTAGTTTAATATTATCAACCCAATTTCTTCATCTTAATACGCACTAAAAAGGAGAAGTGAAAGTTTGAAGAAAAATATTTCTACACACAGAAGTGTATGAATTTACCAGTTCTACCCAGATTAGGAGAGGTCACGTGAAAATAGGTTAAAAGAGTTGTACATGTATTGTAGGTCGTTAGTAAAGCAGTACTTCAGTTGTTTTCTTCGAAGTTTCAGTTCTTACTTGATTATATAGACGTTCCCAGGAAAATCCTTTTCAGTGTGTGGTCCGGGGATTTGAGTGGTCTCTGTTGTAGACTCCTTGAACCTCTGACTCTACTGAGAAACCTAATTAAGTAAAATAAAATAAAATAACCACCCATAATTGAAGGAAAATGTAAATTAACCTCCTATTAACGAAATGTTACAATCCAACCAAAAACGGTTTGTAGTTGTACTTAGTCGGTATCCATGTGTGTACAGGGGAGGGAGAATTTGGAGGGAGGGTGGAGGGTGGGGTACCTGATTAAGGAAAATTTAACACTACTATGACCCTTAACTTTTCTCTTATTGTAACTGGGAAGTTCAGATACTGTCTCGTCCTTTCTTCCTCCGTTTCTGATTGATTTGGTGTAGGAGGAGTTGAAATTCCTAGTGAAACGTAAAATGAAAAATAAAAAGAATTAATTTTTATATAAATACGTATGTACTCATAATGTACTTAAAACGTCTCGACTGTAAATACATATCTAGACTGTAAATACATATCTAGACTCATGTTTCGGGTACGAAAAAGATTATACTACCACCATAATGACTAAAACAATTTTGTATATGACCGAAACTTTTTTTTAGACTCATATAGTCGAACTAAAAGAAATTAGTCCGTAAAAAATTATCGAAAACAAAAGTCACACCAATAACAGAAGATTACGTTTTTGAGGGTAATGGGAAGAGGACTTTACGAACTAATTATCCGAATTTAGTCCTACCAAGACGAAGGTTACTAGAGTGTCTATAGAAAAATTAATTGAAACCCCAATTTTTTCTCCTCGGGTAGTGTAACTAAAACCAAAAATGTAGTACCATTTTCATTAGATTTATAGTGACTATATTTACTTACAGTAAATGATTTACGATGTAGAGACTAAACATTTTACGTGAAGAAAGACAATAAAATTTGTTATTCTTGTGTAAATTTATTATTTTTCCATATTGACCTAAAAGGACCGATTACTAAATTGAACCCAGAAGATCCGATAACTAAATTTGACATTAATTTTCCATGAACTAAAGTGGGATTAGGAGGGTATATGGAGTCGATATTGAGTCTCGATAAATACGGTAATGGTGTGTGCCAATAAATTTACAAAGTACGTACACAAAGAAGAGAGAGACCACTAATATCTTTGATCGTGTCCCGGTTTTAGGATAATCCACGAACTGCTTAATTTTGTATCACCACAGTATCTTTTTCCTGACCTGAATCCTCGGTCTTAGTTGTGTTTTCTAAAGTCAGAACGTCACTTTCCCACTATTGGTTATAGTAAGAAAAAAAAGGGATATAGTTAGAACTATGGTATTTCGTCAGAAGTGACGACGACACAAACAAGAGGTCCTTATATCCTATTGACGTACCTTGGAACGTCCCTTTGACTTCACAGAATCTTCTAAAGTACACAAGTAGTTGAGGGTGAGGGGGGACGAGGGAAGGGGGTTCGAGTAACTAAATTGCTATGTTGTTGTAACGGTATTATTGGAGAACCGTACACGTAGGAGGGAGGATCCAATGTATGGTGAAAGTATAGAGGAGCACACGTAGGAGTGTTACTGTTGTCACATGACACCGTTAATAATACTGGACGTAAAGTGTCTACTCACTTACCACTAGGTTCCCAACTTTCATTCTAGTTAGAGAGACAAGTTACGGAGTCTCTCTACCAGGATCTTTGGTCCAAAGGGTGACAGTCAAGACAAGAAAGATGGTGGGATGTACCGTTGAAGTTAACATAAAAAGGAAACCAAGGTGGTTGGGCTGGTCGGGAAACTGAACGTACTCTTCACTCTCCGAGACCCTATCCCGAACATCGTTGTCTGTATTTGACTCATAGAAGTTTGACAGAGTCGCTTTAGGGTTGATTTCCCGTGTAATAACAACAACAGTAAATCAGTGATTCAGTACAGACTGAAAAAGTGTTGGGGTATTTGACATACATCAGGTGGTCCGAGGAGACAGGTACCCTAAAGGGTCCGTTCTTAGGACCTCACTTAACGGTAAAGGAAGAGGTCCCCTAGAAGGGTTGGGTCCCTAACTTGGACCCAGAGGACGTAACAGTCCGTCGAAGAAATGGTGACTCGGTGGTCCCTTCGGGTTTCCCTTGTAACGAGTGAGAGTATATGGTGACTACCGTCACAGTTTACCGTGTCGGAAAAGCTCCCCTTCAACCGTTATGAATCCTTTTAAAATGACGTATTCGATGGACTAGTTCGTTAAAGTTGAGTTCCTTAAACGGGTATCTATATGAGTATTATTGTACGGTTTTACACAAGTTCATACAAGTTACGACTCAGAATACTCTCTTACTTTTTTAAAATGTATTTCCCGTTGGATTTACTAGGAATATTCCCTTGACAATTTCTTTAGTGTCATATATGTACAACACCTTATAATATATAGTCGTTTTTTCTTAGTTCAACTATGGATACATACCTTCATTTTTATGTGTAATAACTCATTTTTTTTTCAACATCTTGAATATGATAATAAAATAAAAACAAATTTTGTCACACACGTACACAAATTCAACCTTAATATGTGTGGTTTGGTTCGAAGGGACCACCGAGTCGTCATTTCTTAGGTGAGCGTCAGTCCTCTACGGACGGACGGTTACGTCCTCAACGTTCTCTACGTCCAAGCTAGGGACCCAACCCTTCTAGGGGATCTCCTCCCGTACCGTTGAGTGAGGTCATAAGAACGGACCTCTTAAGGTACTGTCTTCTCGGACCACCCGACGTCAGGCATCTCAGTGTTTCTCAACCTGAGTTGACTTCGTTGACTCGTGTATGTGTGGTTTGACGATTTTGTCAATTGAGACCCTTTATTTTTCCACCCTTCCTTTTGTGTACCCACACACACACACACACATACACACACACAACACCCCTTTACCACAAAAGAAATATACGAAGACGTAAAAAATGTTATGTGTCATAAACATACATTCTTTGTAATTTTCCCCTTTTATATCGAATCAAACTTAATTCTTTTTTGTTTTCTTTGTTTTCGTGGGGATGATAGGATTTTCCATAGACTTACGGTCCAGTTACCAAGTCCGGACCGTTATTTCCGAGACTACAAGGTCCTATTCGACTCGGTATGGACCCGTCCGTGACCTCCGACCCGTCTTTACATGTTGGGTGACTTGTTTTCGTCGGACCTAAAAGACCGAAGGAGAGGTGGAGACGGAGTTAAGGGTTTCGGTCTTTAATAAGGATCACCAGTTGAGATCCAGAGACACCGAGAACCAGAAGTGTCAAAAACGATATCGTCGATGTGAACCTTTTGTGTGTGTGTGTGTGTGTGTGTGTGTGTGTGTGTGTGTGTGTTTTGGATGACGAGACTTATGTTTTCTTGGACCGAACCGTCGATCACGTGTTCCGTAACAGACCCTCGAACGACGGGTGAGAAGAAAGTAGACCCGGACAAGTAAGATTAGATAACGGTAGTGACATCAGGCCGGGATGACCCGAGGAAGGGTTGAAAGGGCGGAAGTTGAGGTTAGTAATCCCCTAGGTCGACAGGACATCCTCCTTTACACGACCCATCGGACAACTCGTCTCCAGAGTAGGTTGTAACGAATTTTGGTCTCCGACCCCTTTCTCCCTTCGAGTACCGATCCTTTTGTGGTAAACGCACCCAGAATTTTCAAGAGTTGTCCCGTAGTTCTCTGGGTCTAAGATCAGATTGGACACCGGTCCTATGGAACCCTTTCTGTTTAAAGTGAGTAGAACTCTAAAGAGGTAACACTTTGAACAGGACGGATAAAGGAACCTGAGAACATACCTCAACCGTAACGAAAAATGAGTGATTCAACACAGGCTGAGAAAACGCTTGGGTACCTGACATCGGACGGTCCGACAAGACAGGTACCTTAAGAGGTTTGTTCTTATGATCTCACCCAACGGTACGGGAGGAGGTCCCCTAGAAGGGTTGGGTCCCTAGCTTAGGTGTAGAGGACGTAACCGTCCGCTCAAGAAATAGTGACTCGGTGATCCCTTTAGGTTACCGATTACCTTGTCCTCACCAAAATTGTCCAAAATCTCGATGTACGGAGGACTTATCTGAATTACTCAGGGGTAAATGTATGTGAGGGACATACCGTCCTGGAACCCTGAAACCCCATAAAGAGGAGTGGAAGGGAACGATATCAATCGTAGACAATTTCTGGACGGGACATGTAAGATGTTCAAAGTCTTCGGGTGTCGGAGACGGGAGGAGGGGAGATGGTCCCTCAATCACTTCCTTTTCGTCTTCTGTTAATTTACGTTCACCTACACCTACTTAATTATACTCTTAATCCTTCAAGAAGAGGAGACTGAACCAAAATTAATCGGGGTGATGGTACCAGGATGTATAGTTTGGTGTACTAAATTAACTCGACTACGAGACAAACTAAAACAAGGATTCACCTAGTGTAATATGTAAGGAAGGGGTGTGACGGCAGGTTTGGATTCAGTTTACCGTCTCATTTGACTTAGGCTTTTCAACCAAAGTAACGAGAAAGGTAAAATGATCCCCCTTTATCTCTCTTACTCTTTCACCTCCTGTTTTAGATCCCCTGTTTCTTGGTTCCCCTCTTTGTCTTTTGGTTTGGAATTAAACACACACACACACACCTGACCGACCTGATACACCTGATACTCCTGATACTACAGTACGAAAGAGTCGAGTGGACACTAACCGACGAGTCAAGTCGTAGACGACTCTCGTTTTCCTACTAATAAACGGTCTCTATGTCTGGAAAGTCCCTTCGAAACTTAGTGACGACCAACAGCACTGTTGGACCCGTCACAGACGAGGACTATTGGTGTATTACTCCAACAGTCCTTGTCTTCACCGGGACAGGGGTGTAAGTTGGAAGGGAACACTCGTTATCGTTTCACCACTCGTTATCTTGTAAAGAGAACCCTCCACTTCCCCTTTTTTTTAGTAGTTATCCGTATCACCTCTAGGGGAGTCTGTCACATACAGTCGGGTTAGGACCTTTTTTTTTAGAGGAACTCCTCGAGGAGTGGATGGTAACTGTTCAAGGGTAGATTTGGTAATATAGGTGATGTTTAAGTCACTGGACTGTTTGTCCACCACCTTCCCACTTCGGATAGAGACGTTCGTCCGTCTCTTCGACTTGTCTCCCGTCACACTCACCTTATAATTTGACTATACCCGTTCCACGTAATGGAGAGAAGTTTTCTATGGTAGTACCGCACCAGTTTCCAGTTACCTCCCGTACACAGTTTCTACCGTCCCGTACCGGTATAGACCAGTGGTTTCGGTCTGTGTTTCCCTCGAACTCCTGCTACTCAATACACGAAGAGAAGGACTACGAAAGTAAAAGGACCTCCAGGTGTGGAGAGATGTAATAGAATCCCAAGGTCTACAAGTACTCTCCCTTATAGTTGACGTGGAGACACTGTATAAGATGTACGTTTAGATTAAAATAATCGTGGATGATTACTGTCCCGTGTGTCAATCCACAATGTCTATGATGTGTCAACTTGATTTGAACCTGACAGAGGAGTTCCTTGAACCCTAGATCAACCCCTCTTTTTTATGTTTGGGTTCATTGATCCTATGTTCTCTCCACATCATTCATAGGGTTCCTTTTGGGTTTCAGAGTCTAAAGTCTTTCTCCTCTTAATATGGCTCTGTCAATGTGAGGTCAAGGTTGAGTAGAAAAGGTCCAAGAAGAGGGTGGACAGAAGGGAATATGAGGTTCACAGTCGAGGTAGTTTGGTTATAAACAAAGGGACTATACGGAACTGAAAGTGTGAAAACACGGAAAGGAGGACGAGAAGGGAGACGGATAGTATCGAAAGAGAGAGAAAAGGGACAAAGACACACACACACAATCAGTGAGTCAGTACAGACTGAGAAACGCCGGGGCACCTGATATCGAGCGGTCCGAGGAGACAGGTGCCTTAAAAGGTCCGTTCTTAACGGGTGAGGTCACCCAAGGGGTGGGTCCCTAGTTTGGGCCCAGAGGGCGTAACGTCCACCTAAGAAATGGTCGACTCGGTGGTCCCTTCAGGGAAGAAAGGGATGTACCACTATAAATTACGCATAAAGGTTTAGGATGAGTTTATTATAGAGACAACTTCGTGTTTGATAAGACTACAAATATTAGGTGATAATGGACACGGACCATCTGTACTTACAACTGACTGTAGTGACGAACCATGGTATAAGGTTAAGTCGCTGTATGTTGTTTTGCAATTATGTTGGTTAAAACCTAATAAACGCCCCTTCTCTTATCAGAATTTTACAGAATAATTCTACTAGTTGTCTTTGGATAAGACGATATGTAGAAGATATTGACAAAATTTGAAACTCTTTAACGTCTTTATCATGTCTCCCAAGGGTCCATAGGAAGTTACTCAAAGGGGATTACAAAACTATGTAACATAATACAATGAAATGTGTCGGTGTCATGGAACAGTTTTAGACACTTTAACTGTAACTATGTCATGATGATTGACTTTATGTTCGGAAAAAGTCTTAAGCGGTCAAAATGTACGCGAGAGAGTAATCTATTATATGGTTGAGTCAACTTTTCGTCGTTTTGATAAGTACCATCTATACTTACAGTTGAAAAAAGGGGGGAGTCCGGGTGGGGGAGACTTTTTTCAGGTTTTAAAGATCTCAGTTTTGAACGAACCCTGACTTTCTCTCTTTTTAGTCGAACCTGATTCCTTTTTGTCGGGACGCTACGGCCCTCGGTCGCACTCCTTAGGGTGGGCACTGTTCCAGTACTCCTTCCTTCGGACTGTTTTGTGTTCCTGCGCTAGTCCGAAGTCCCCAAGGGGGACCTTAAAGGACTCGTAGGTGGGGGGTTTTGGTCTCAGACGGACGAAATGACACAATACGAAAGGTAGATAAGAAGACAGTAATTGTCCCCCGACAGGGGGGAGGGGGGCCGGGGGGGGGGTTGGAAAAAGACCTTTTTTACTCTCGAAAATCCATCATTTAGGGGACCCGTATTATGCTCACAAAGTTAGGTTTTTGGGGAGACTACCGAAAGATCGGACGGACGTCCTGAGTATGTCGACGCGTACACTAACAAACTCCGGAGGGCTGGGGTCCTCCGTGTCCTTCGAATTTTGTAGGATCCTTACATCCCCGAAGGTTCCACACAGTTTTAGTAATCTTATCTTGACTAATTTCCAAAGTAAACAACTCGGTTATGAACGACGGTTTAAAAAGATAGAAAATAAAAATCTATATCAACCATATATCTTTTTGTCCATCATCTGGACCATAATCGTTGTAATCTAGAAACTCAATTCATGAAAGAAACAATATTGGGTGACGTGGAAACAAGATGTCCTTACATTGAAATAAATCATGAAACTCCCACTACGTCTCATTTCTTTTTTGTGAAGATCCCTTTTCCTCAAAAGACCAAACTATCTGTTAATAGGTCCTTCTCTCGGTATTTTTACAATTGTCCGGAGAACCGGTCTTCTATTACATTTGGTGGACTCTGGAAAACTTATGCCTTCCCATACGTTTTTCTTTCGGAATAAACAGAGTTACTCCCAGTCCTGACGACGGGGACGTATTGAGACGTATAAGGTAATAAAGAAATACATGTTGAACCCCATATATTCGACTTAAAACTTTCACCTCTAAAACCTCAGAACGTGGTTACGACCCGAAGGGGTACAGCAAGAAAAAGAGGGGAAAAAGCCGACTTAAGGGTAGACCCAGCACCTCCGAGTGGTACATATGAATGAATAGGACCGAAGATTCTAGACATTCTCTCTCTCGGGTTCCGCCCCATGAGAGGTTATAAGTTTACCTGCGGCCACCGGATTCCATCTACCACGTTCGAGGAACAGACCTTGAAATAACCGAAAGGTGCATATGGTTCAATAAGTCGGAGAAAAGAGGTGAATTAAAAGGGTGATATGATAAAGAAGGATTAGATTAGAATATAATTATTTATTCGAAAAAAGGAGTGGATAGGCAGAAGGGAATCTTAGTGGGACCTAGGTGACCCCGACCTGGGGTCGTGACGGTAAGTAATCCGACCCTCTTGTCTGTTTCCTTGAGTTCGACATTTCAATCGTCTTTTGTGTCAAAGAGGGTTCCAATGTATCGTGGACATTTTACGGTATTACTGGAGGTAGAAGAAACTCACTGATGATGATAACTATGACAGAACGGTGACTACCGAGTCTGGGTGAAACGATAAGAGTACATAATGATCCTTATGGTTAATAATTCGGTGGGAACGGAGTACTGTCATGGGTTAAGAATGGGTTGGGGAGAAGAGGACTAGGGCAGAGTCTTTGACGTCAGTTAGGTCTTTAGTAGGGACGAAGGAATCTGGGAGGAGTCGTAGGAAGTTTTCTACAAGGGAGGAGGAGGAGAAAGTTCTCATCATGGGATACCAAGGAGACCTTCCGTGGAGGAGTTACGTATAACTGAAACAGGTTAACATAAACTGTCAGGTTATGTAAACTAAAACATGTTGTTATCAGAACAGAGACCATCGGAAAACGAATAATTCGAAATTGTATTTATTACGTTGTTTGTTGGATACCGATAGGTCTTCCGGGGCACTTAATGGTTCTCAATTGGTATAAAGGAACTTAGATGGATCTCAGTGTGTGACATGGATTTTGACTCTAAATGTATCATCCATGGATCATCTAAAAGTGACTCACCTACACCCCAACAGTATAGTCTAAACAACCTTACCATGACCTAGGTCCCTTTTATCGGGTCTCTTTGTCATAACATATCTTCAAGTTACACGTCTGAGACTTTAACTAGACGACTATAAGTCTGAGATCTAAGTGATCAATTGTCGAGACTCTGAGACTGTTGAATGACTCGGAAAGACTTGGAGTTAAAGGAGTAGACACTTTACCCCTAGATCCTCGTGGAGGAAGAATCCCATTGACCCTTTTAATTTATATCTAATTTACGAATATTTCACCCTTTCGAAATACCATCATCCAGGGTTAAACGACGTGAACCTTAGTGAACCACTAGTCATATTTTACGGTCACTGACTGGAGACGGGTCTCTAAGAATAAATTAACATACCATACTTTGACCCATAACTCCAAAAATTTTTTTAGAGTATGCGATGAGAAGAGACTAAGTTTACACAGGATTTTAAACCCTTCGTGATGTCAACCCCAAAGTAATGAATTCCTAATTGAAAGGCGGAATTAATCACCCATTGTAGAGTGGTAGAGAGAGAGTCCCGGTCCTTCATCTTAACCTCTTGAAAGGGTTTCCCGTTCGTAAATTCAAACTAAGAGAGAGTCCGAAATGTGACAAAAAAAGGTCGTTAGGGATACAGTTGACGGTCTACCAAACAAACTGAACCCTTTTGTTTTTGTTTTTGTTTTGGGGAAAGGAAGGTACACGTCTTGTTTCACTACTTCTGAGACTTATAGACTCATTTTAAAGTCGACATAAGTAGAAAGGAAAAAAGGGAAGGGTTTATGTCGAGTCAGTGTGAAGCTTAATTCACCAGAGTTCTCACCTAAATTTTTGGTTCAATTATACACGTGCGTCCTAACCGACCGGTAGAACCTCCACCAATTATCTAAGTTTATAGTGACACGACGACAAGGTCTATCAATAGGTGGACAACTCGGAGTGTTAGTTAGGAATAAAACAATATTGGGTCTTTAACTAATGTAAGTTACAAGAGACACAAGTGAACTAACCAGTGAACACCCCCCACCCCTATAGGCGTTACCGAACGGGGAGAGGGGAAAATTATTTGGTTCGGTTATGTAAGACATGGGTCATTTATTATTTATACTTAATTGACTACTCAAAATTTTCAGTCAATTTTTAGCTTCAACTTTTATACAACCACGACTAAAAAATGCTCACCAAGTGGGGGAGGGGAGAAATAAGTAAGGGTGTCGATTATACCTTTTAACTTACTAAAGACTGGACGGTCCGAGTTCAAATGACGGTTTTTCCTTTCCCCCATCCAACGATCCGTTTAATTATGATATTTGGGTCCTTTCACTGTAGGACGATCCCCTCACACGATTGTTCGTCCAAAATTCGCGGTGAGACTGACGTGAAACGTAAGTTTACTGGTTATACGATTAATGTCAGGAATAGACAAACAAGTTCCGGAAATTCTCCGAGGCGTCAAGTCTCGTGTCTGGGGTCGGTCGTCAAACTGGCGTCCGTCCAAACACCTTTATTAGTGTACCGTAAAGAAAGTTGTATAAAAGTTTAAGTTCAAAGAATGTTTAGATCTAACCGGAAAAGGGGTAAGTCCCTTAATCACTCCGAATTGACGCAAGTGACACCACGACCGGGGGTGTTTGGGTACGATTGTTTCCAAGACTGAGGATGAACTCGTGGGGTAGGCAACCCCGTCTAAAGGTACCATTAAACGACCGAGAGAAAACTTTCTGTACGTCACAGAAACATTTGCCCTCCACCCACATGAAAGGGTGATTAGAACCCTAGCAGAAACTGGGAAAAATTAAAAGTGGTAGGTACATTCTGGTCCTTCTTGAGAATTCGTCCGAAAAAAAACATTAAAGTTTTCGGGTGCGGGGGAGTAAGGAAAGAATTCCCTCCCTCCGTCTGTCTCGTAGTAAGAGGGGGGTTGAGATCAACTTTAGTACTCTGTAAATAGTCTCGATGTAACTCCCACTCCCCGACTCCTAAATAGTGGAAGGGGGGTGGGTCCGAGATATACCTAAAAGGAACCACCTCTTCCCACTACCCCTTTCATAGGACAAGATCAATCTGGTGTGTCAGAAGTTTAAGGACTCTAAAAATCATTTACGATTTTCTAGATCTTAAAGGTATTGTTTTCGGAGTTTATGATTTAGATAAAAAATTTTGACATAAAGTGAAAAAATATTTTTCCGGTAGGGTGTGTGTGTTGTGTGTGTACAACTGTAGGTTCAGTAGAGAGATGTCAAATTCTGTTATTAGGTACCTGTACTGTCCGGACAGGATTTGTTTTGATATTTAAAAAGAATTATACGACATTAGTTCTAACTGTCCTTTTTATTGTCGTCAGAGTCTATACGTCTACTATGGTGAGATTACCATCTTTCACTTCTCCTTGATTTCTCTGAGAACTACTCTCACTTTCTCTCCTCACTTTTTCGACCGAATTGTGAGTTGTAAGTTTTTTGATTCTAGTACGGTAGGTCAGAATAGTGAAGTACCGTTTATCTACCCCTTTGTTTCCTTTGTCACTGTCTGAAATAAACCCCCCCGAGGTTTTTAGTGACGTCTATCACTGGTGTCTTCACTTTAATTTTCTACGAACGAAGAACCTTCTTTCGATACTGTTTGGACACAACGCAACACAGATACGAATTAGTACAGGCTGAGAAACTTTGGATGTGTCGAATAATTTTTCGTCTCTGTATGAAACGGCTGTTTACAGGTAAATCAGTTTCGATACCAAAAAGGTCATCAGTACATGTCTACACTTTCAACCTGGTATTTCTTCCGTCCTGTGACTTTTTGACTACGAAAGTTTAACACCATGATCTCTTCTGAAAGGTCTCAGGGAACCTGACGTTCTTCTAGTTTCGTCAGTTACGATTTCCTTTAGTTGGGACTTATAAGTAGTCTTTCTGACTACGACTCCGACTTCGAGGTTATGAAACCAATGGACTACGCTTCTCGACTGAGTAACCTTTCTAAATTCCGTTTTCTTCTTCTCCCACCGTCTCCTACTCTACCAACCTACCATAGTGACTGAGTTACCTGTACTCAAACTCATTTGAGACCCTCTCGTTTCCTGTCCTTTCGAACCACATGACGTCAGGTACCCCAACGTTTCTCAACGTGCACTGTCAGTGACTTACGTCCTCTGGGGTCAAACTAAGGACTCAGCCCTTCTAATCGACCTCTT
The DNA here is from genome assembly GCA_006410555.1 of Capra ibex. Classification (NCBI taxonomy): domain Eukaryota; kingdom Metazoa; phylum Chordata; class Mammalia; order Artiodactyla; family Bovidae; genus Capra; species Capra ibex. The sequence goes on from SJYO01029184.1 coordinate 27,876,766, forward strand.
CCCTATTCGATGGGTGAGGTCATAAGAACCCGAAGGGAACACCGAGTCGACCATTTCTTAGACGGACGTTACGTCCTCTAGACTCAAGTCAGGGACCCAACCTTTCTAGGAGACCTCTTCCCTTTCCGTTGGGTGAGGTCATAAGACCGGACCTCTTAAGGCACCTGACATGTCAGGTACCCCAACGTCACTCAGTCTCTGCTGACTCGTTGAAAGTGAAGTGAAGTGAAGTGATCACTGACTTGTTGTTGGTTATTTAAGAAAGGGAAGGACACAAGGTAAGAAGGAAAGTTGCAGAAGAGGGTCGGTGGGTCTCTGGGTTGCTCGATTCCATCGACGAACAAAGGAAGGAACCAAACCCATTTTCTTTAGACTGACTCAAGAAGAGTCATGTCAGGATTGGTAAAGTACCTAACGCAGGAAATCTATGGACATAAATCTTTACTTAACGTGTCCACTTTTATATCTTCGACGACGTCCAAATCCCCCCTCTCCTACTCTTTTCCTTAAAAAAACTATCTCTTTTTCTTGGACGATTTCTCTGGTAGGGTGTCGGTTCAAACCAAAACTACCCCAAGTCCCAAGAGTCAGTAGTCTTGAGGTACTAGAGTTTCTCTCTAAAGACGTAAATATGTCCGTTCCTTCTGAACAGTAGTTGAGATTCTTTAAAGGTTTGTTTTTATCCCGAAAGCCAGTCTCTCTTTAAGTTTTACGTAGAGTCACGACTACTGGGAGTCGAAAGACCAATTAACGTTGAACTGGTATGATCCTCAGTTCCGATCAAGGGTAGAGTTCTTGTAGGTAGAAATGACGACAAGTAGAAAGACGTAAGACTAAATCTTCCCGCCCTCCACTATCACCCCGACCCTGTGTAAGAGTGACCATAAAATTGTCTGAGAACCCTATTGGACCTAATTTTGTCTGACCACTTTAACTTTTCGGTAAAAGACCAGACTCCCAAAACTAACCGATATTATGTGACGAAATTTTATTGTAGAAGTAAACAATAAAAATTTATTGTAGAAGTAAAAATTTGTGTTTAATAGAACAAATTTTTTACTGTAAATGTTTATTAAGTCGTGAACTTCTATTCGACCTACAAAATACATTGAAAACCTTTTGGACGAACATGACTTTTTATTTTTATTATTCGTTTATGTAAAAGGAGATTCATCTATGAGAGGGTAAAAGTTACTAAAAACTCGGGTTTCGAGAAAGATGTGATCGGTTCTGTTTACCCGATCCGGTAAATGGGTTATCCAGTAAACGTTTCGTGGATCCCTTTTCCCATCAACAAAAAGTTTATTAAATGATACGGTTTTGTATGTTTTTTTTCTTCTGTATTTTTCTTTCGTTTTATTTTGGAGTGTGTAAGGTAACCCAATCACTGTCGTATCAAAGTTTCAAAGACTTAGTTTTTCCATTTATAACAGTGAGACGAATTGAATATACGTCTCATGTAGTACGCTTTAATCCTTGACATACTTAGTACTGGACCTTAGTTCTAACGGTCCTCTGTATAGTTGTCGGAATCTATACGTCTACTATGGTGAGATTCCGTCTTTCGTTTCTCCTTGATATCTCGGAGAACTACTCTCACTTTCTCCTCTCACTTTTTCGACCGAGTTTTGAGTTGTAAGTTCTTTACTTCTAGTACCGTAGACCAGGGTAGTGAAGTACCGTTTGTCTACCCCTTTTTCACCTTCGTCACTACCTAAAATAAAAGAACCCGAGATTTTAGTGACGTCACTGACATCGGTACTTTAATTCTGTGAACGAGGAACCTTCTTTTTGGGACTGTTTGGACGACGACGACGACGATTCAGTGCAGTCAGTACAGGCTGAGACACGTTGGGGTATCTGCCGTTGGGTGGTCCGAGGGGGCAGGGACCCTAAGAGGTTCGTTCCTGTGACCTCACCCAACGGTAAAGGAAGAGGTTACGTACTGTCACTTTTCACTGTAACTTCAGCGAGTCAGCACAGGCTAAGAATCGCTGGGGTGCCTGACGTCGGACGGCCGAGGAGACAGGTACCCTAAAAGGTCCGTTCTCATGACCTCACACTGTTTGGATCTGTCGTATAATTTTTCGTCTCTATAGTGAAACGACTGTTTACAGACATATCAGTTTCGATATCAAAAAGATCGTCAGTACATACCTACACTCTCGACCAGGTATTTCCTTCCGACTACCGACTTTTTAACTACGAAATCTTGACACCACGACCTCTTCTAAGAACTCTCAGCGAACCTGACGTTCCTCTAGTTTGATCAGGTAGGATTCCCTTTAGTTAGGACTTATAAGTAACTTTCCTGACTACAACTTCGACTTCGAGGTTATGAAACCGGTGATCTACGTTTCTCGGCTGAGTAACCTTTTCTGGGACTGCGACCCTTTCTAACTCCCGTCCTCCTCTTCCCCCACTGTTTCCTACTCTACCAACCTACCGTAGTGGCTGAGTTACCTGTATTCAAACTCGTTCGAGACCCTCTAACACTTCCTGTCCCTTCGGACCACACGACAACAGGTACCCGAGCGTTTTTCAACCCATGTTGACTCACAAACTTGTTCTTTATTTAATGTCTTGCCGAATGTCCGAGTTCCTGAGTCGATGACCCGATCCACAAAACTTTGGTGGGACCTACGCTTGGTAGGTGTTCGATCTGTGGTCTCGAATAGTAAATGAGACGAGTTAATCTTTTATTGACCCACGGTAGGTAGGTGTGGTGTCTTTCCCTCCGACTAAGGTTCCTTCGAAGGATCTCCTCTACGACTATAGACGACGTCTCGGACTCGAGTCCTACCTCATACTTTTAGGGATTCCTTCTGTGTCTCCCATTCGTCAGGTACAAATTTTCGATGAAGTGTTAACCTCGATTTGATAAATGTTGGACACTAATCAAAATACAGTTAAGTAAAGTAAAGTAAATTGTCAGTGATGAAGAGAAGTTATCGTGTCTCTTCTCTTTTAATTAACTTACGTCACTTAGTCATTGGAGAACATGTGTAATAAAATATACGTCACCTCACTCCGCCGAGAGTCGATCGAAAGGGGTTTTAGTTTCGGTTGTCCGGTCAGGGACGGGAGACCTACGAGTGTTTCTGTCTATTAGGTCCTTCCTTATCTTTACACACACGTGAACACTTATAAAGTACTTGTGTAGACTTACCTGGTCGGTCAGTCGAGAGGTCGTATGAGACTCCAAACACTTACAATATAAAGTTCTGTGGGTTTAATTAACAACTGTGTTCTAATTAGTCCTACCCATATAGACGTTACTTTTTCTATTTTTACTAAAACTTCAACGGAAATAAGTAGAGTACTCATTTTCTCCACTGACAAATCTATACTTTATTTATTCTAACTATGAATTACCGTTCCGGTAAAAGTAACGATAGATATGTCACAAATCGTGAGACGGTTCATAGATTTTCACAAGTCATAACCTCTTGGTTCACTTTCCGTACGACATATTTCTTTTGTCAACCACGTCCGTCACCCATTTCGTACCCCTTTACTATCTATGGTGGACCCACTTCAGGAGGAACCGAGTGACAGTTCTTGTTCCGTTACGTGGAAGGTCTTACTTTTTAGTCTCCACTTCAAAATGCACGTTGTCAAATAGTTTCTCCGGTTCTTAACCGACACTATTTTTGTCTCCTTCTTCCTTCCTACATTTGTTCCTATTTTAAGTAGTGAATTCTACAATCTCTCATACCTTACACCGTTTCCTTCCTCCCTTCCGCGGTGAATTTTGTCTCCAATTTCTCTTGTCTTTCCCAAGTACGATTATTTAGTCCACTTTCTCTTTCTCTGGTTTTTGATCAGGACCTTGTTCGTTCTCTCCGGTACCTTATTATTACTGAGTTCGAATGATCTCACCTCGGAAAAATTTTCAGTCGAACGTCTGTTTACTTATTTGATTAAATCCGTTCACCGTTCAGTACCTCTGGAGTATTTTTATCGGTAGTTGGTCTTACTCCATTCCCTGATGAATTCGTTACACTCGGTTGAGTGAGACTCGGTCGTAGATACTATGTGTTTTAGCATACTTCCTTTTCTGACCAATGTGAAAGATAAGACATAAACATAAATACCCTTTCCTTACAGTTTTCGGTGTTCTTTTCGTTTATCCTTCTGAAGGAAGTAAACTCGGGTGGTTTAATTAAAACACTTTTAGGGTCTGGATCCCACCTTATTTTAATGGAAAACGTAAAGGATGGTTTTTTGACAAACGATTCATTTAATGATCACAATTACAGTCTAATAAACCCACTTCTAGTGAAGAAAAGTAATAAAGACACCGTAATTAAATATATAGATACAGAATTAATAGTTGCACAGGGTAAGTACGTTACTCGTTAGAAAAAAAATAACTGTGGAAAATATATAGTCCTTCGTACTATCCGTAATTGCTTTGTTTCTATATTGATATACGTATAAGGACGGGAGTTATTAGAGTATGAGTCTCTAGTCTTTACCTCCTTACTTTAGTCTCCGACTTTCAGAGGTAAATTTATATTGATATGTTTTTTTTTAATAATACGTTTAAGAAAAGACTAAATCCAACAATGTATTGTAACTCGTCACAAAAGGCACGATATGTCATCCAGAGACAAACGAAAGGTAAAATTTATGTCGTCACACATATTCTTACACTTTTTCTAATCTATGTACATATACATATTGACTTAGTGAAATGACATATGGACTTTGATGGTCTTGTAACAATTACATTTATGAATTACATACAATTCTTCCGACTCGTGGTTTCTTAACTACGAAAGTTTGATACCATAACCTCTTCTGAGAACTCTCAGGGAACCTGACGTTTCTCTAGTTTGGTCAGTTAGGATTTCCTTCAGTTGGGACTTATAAGTAACCTTTCTGACTACGATTTCGACTTCGAGGTTATGAAACCGGTGGACTACGTCTCGGCTGAGTAACCTTTTCTGGGACTACGATCCTTTCTAACTTCCGTCCTCCTCTTCCCCTACTGTCTCCTACTCTACCGACTTACCGTAGTGGTTGAGTTCTCTGTACTCAAACTGGTTCGAGACCTCTCTACCACTTCCTGTCCCTTCGGACCGTACGACGACAGGTACCCCAGACGTTTCTAAACCTGTACTGACTCACTGACTTGTTGTTTTACATACAATTACACATCTATGAAGTTATATTTTATTTTAAATTTTTATTTTCTTTTTATTTTTAGTAATTTCCTATAGATGACATACAGTGTTTTTCACGACATATGAACTATATACATTGGACGTAAAGGTGTACATGTGCCCACTGTCTACTTAAACGACATTATCATTATTGAGTTCATTTTGAACGAAGAAGAACCGTGTCACCTCTTGTTGTTTCTTAGAAAAGAAAAACAGGAAAAAAGGGGTTGGATAATGACAACCGAAAGGGAAGGAGGTTTGAGTGGAGGACGTCCGTTTACCTCGTGGATTTGGAGTCCTTTTTGGACGGTCTTAGTCGGGAAGGTAGGAGTAGGGTGGGCTTCCAGGAGAATTCTCAGTTTTTGCAGGGTTCTAGGTGAACCACAGATGTATTTCGAATCGAGAGATTATGGGTCCTGTGAGGTCTTCTGTAAAACTTGGAAATATTTGACAACCCAGAGTTCAAAGAGGTTTGGTATGGACTGGAATTAATGTGTACTCTAGTGTATATAAAATCATTCAGTGTACCGTGACTACGTACGGGAGGTGGACGAGTCAAGAGGAATGAGAAAGGGGTCAATAAAGACTCTTAGAAGTTCTGTTCAAGAAAGGACAATAAGAAAATGAGGGAGAGAGGAGTGTTTACCAGTTGACGGTTATTTACTTAACTTGTTTACAAGAAATCCATGGATGATACACGGTCCGTGACCGGGTCAACGAACCTGGTACGGTCTGTCTGTAAGGAGAAGATTACTCTCTGGGTCCGGGGTCACGACCTCCCGTGGAGTCCGACACCCTTGTACCTCCCGGGCCAACCCCCACCCATACCTAAGGACTCGCGAGTGTCGACGTTCAGGCGTTTCCGGGTACTTGTTACGGTGGGAGGGAAGTCCTTCGAAACCGACTTCGGAGACTACCCAGAGGGGTCTTTCTGTCTTTACCGAGGAGTGAAAAGACATTGTGTGAAAAAGTGGACCTGGGACTTCGATGTAACACAGATAGGACACTCCGGGCCACCTCTTCTCCTGGAAGTCGAAGAAGGACGTCGTTGTGGGGGAGAAGTCTCGGGAGTGGTGGGATGGAGTGTGAAAGGTTGAGACAAGGGGACGGATGTCTTGGTCGTGGTAGTATAGGATGACCTACCGAGGAGGTGGGTGTCGGGTTCCACAGGGTGCCAGGAGGAGTGTCTCGAGAAAGGAAAAGACGTCTAATAGAGTTCGTTTATCTGTAGACCGTCAGAAGTGTCTGTCTACACAGACTTAGAGTTAAATCCCAGTCGTCGTCCTGGAGACGATGAGTGTTACATGAAGTGTACATTGGGAAGCTTATTAGAATACTCCAGTCCATGTTAAGAAGTCAGGTACTAATTATTAAGGGTTAAGGTCTTTCGAGACTTTTGGTTGAAAAATTTTTTATATATATATTTAAAAAGCTGATTCGAATATGCCACTGTTTTGGTAACTCCGAGAGAGATACTTATACGTATACAAAGGAACGTCTTTATAACTACACTAACTAACGACCCAAGACGTCATCATCAAAATTTTTATTTTTCTTTTATCACTTAATACTTTGAATAGACCGGTGATCCGAAAATCTATCCCTCAACGTTTTGATAAAGATATGGTGAAAATGTCTATTCCTTTGACTGTAAGTCCCTGAACTGGTTCCAACGTCTCGATCGTTTACCACCTCGGACCACCTTTTAGTTACAGAAAGACAGAGGATTGGGAAACGTTACAGGTGATACATTCAAACCGACCCTTAAATAAATTCTCCATCCCACATACCCACCTACAACGTTTATTTCCTTCCAACTCTGGTTCATTAGTCTCGCATAGAGTTTTTAGACGGAACGTTTTAACACAGAGACAATCAATCGGTGGAACCATCATAGTGAACAGTGTTAAGATAGGAGTTTTCTTAATAAAAGACTATCATGTAAAATCATGACTGTCTGCCAGTTACCCCTTTGAGTCTTTCTACTAGGTAAAGATTTCCTAAGGTACCACAAATAGTGAGACGAGAGATCCTCCCTGTCAACCTAAACGTGATCTTTTAAACTTGTCATGATAAACGAGTTCTATTTGGTAGACACACTGGTTTATTCGGTACGAGGTCGTTGCACTGTCTAAGTACCATATCAGCGTCGTGAGATTATTGGTATAAGTATTCGCCACGATAAAAACTCTTTGATGATCTCTATTCTTTGTAACGGTATATCAAATATAGTAAAATAAATTATTAGAATGTTGTTAGAACTTTATATCAATCTCTGACACCACTACTACTACTACTATTGTTACATGATTTAAAATGTTACAACATCTGTGACACACCCGATTTAATAAAATAAAAAATAACCTCCTATTAACGAAATACCCAAAGGGTGCACCACGATCATCATTTCTTGGGTGCACGGTTACGTCCTCTGTGTTCTCTGTACCCAAACTACGGACCTAGCCCTTCTAGAGGACCTCCTTCCGTACCGTTGGGTGTGGATATAAGAACGAACCTCTTAGGATACCTGTCTCTTCGGACCGTCCGATATCAGGTATCCCAAGTGTTTCTCAAGTTGTACTGACTTCGTTGAACCGTGTGCGTTAACGAAATGTTACAAGATCACTAGAGACGGTAAATAGTCACGTTTAGTCAGTATTAATATGTATATCCTCTTCCTTTACCGTTAGGTGAGGTCCTGAGAACGGACCTTTTAGGGTACCTGTCTCCTCGGACTATCCGATGTCAGGTACCCCAGCGTTTCTCAGCCTGTACTGACTCACTGAAGTGAAAGTGAAAGGGGACGGAGATTTCGGAGGGAGCGTGATAAGGTGGGGAGATCCAATAGTGTCTCACGGTCCGACCCGAGGGACACAATATGTTTTCGAAGACCGTTCGATAGACAAAATGTGTACTATCACTTATATGAAAGAGTAAGGTAGGATAGGAAACCCCTCTGGGAAACGGACGACACAGGTGTTTAAGTAATTCAGACACAGAGATAAAGACGGGACGTTTATCCAAGGAGTCAGTCAAGTCGAGTCAACGAGTCAGTACAGACTGAGAAACTCTGGGGCACCTGACATCGTGTAGTCCGAAGGGACAGATAATGGTTGAGGACCTTGAACGAGTTTAAGTACAGGTAACTCAACCACTACGACTGAGTTTTATCCAAGGAGTTCACGGTAAAAAGATCTAAGGTATATATACGTAAGTATACGTTATAAACAAAAAGAGAAAGACTAAATGAAGTGAGATATATTGTCCCAGATCTAAGAAATACACTTAATTAGGAATGTTGTTTGGGTACTCTGTACATGATAATAATAGAATAGTCTATTCCTTTAATTTCGTGTCTTTCGAATTACACAGGTTACCGTGTGTAGATCAATTCATCAGTGATAAAGTATCACCTCGTTTCGAATCTTAGGTCAAAATAGTCAATTGCGACCCGACTTCCTTCGTGTTCGACCTTAGTTATAACGACCCTCTTTATAGTTATTGGAATCTATACGTCTACTGTGGTGGGAGTACCTTCTTTCACTTCTTGATTTCTCGCAGAACTACTTTCACTTTCTCCTCTCACTTTTTCAACCGAATTTCGAGTTGTAAGTCTTTTGCTTCTAGTACCGTAGACCAGGGTAGTGAAGTACCGTTTATCTACCCCTTTGTCATCTTTGTCACAGTCTGAAATAAAAAGACCCGAGGTTTTAGTGACGTCTACCATTGACGTCGGTACTTTAATTTTCTGCGAATGAGGAACCTTCCTTTGAATACTGGTTGGATCTGTCATACAATTTTTCGTCTCTGTAATGAAACGGTTGTTTCCAGGTAGATCAGTTCCGATACCAAAAAAGGACACCAGTACATACCTACACTCTCAACCTGATATTTCTTTCGACTCACGACTTCTTAACTACAAAACACTTGATACCACAACCTCTTCTGAGAACTCTCAGGGAACCTGACGTTCCTCTAGGCTGGTCAGGTAGGATTTCCTCTAGTCGGGACCCACAAGCAACCTTCCTGACTACAACTTCGACTTTAAGGTTATGAAACCGGTGGAGTACGCTTCTCGACTGAGTAACCTTTTCTGGGACTACGACCCTTTCTAACTCCCGTCCTCCTCTTCCCCTACTGTCTCCTACTCTACCAACCTACCGTAGTAACTGAGTTACCTGTACCCAAACCCACCTGAGGTCTTCAACCACTACCTGTCCCTCCGGACCACACGACGTCGAGTACCCCAACGTTTCTCAGTCTGTCCTGACTCGTTGACTTGACTTGACTTTCTGGTTATATCGGAGTCATTTGACCAAAGGAGTCACCGTATATATTCTTAAGGGGGTTTGTGAAAATTTGTAGGTCGATGTATAATAATCATATTCGAATAACAGGATAATTCGTAGAAGGGTCCAACACATCAGCAATTCTTAGACGGGTGGTTGTGTCCTTTATGTTTCTCTGTGTCCAAGTTAAGGACCCAGTCCTTCTAGGGGACCTCCTCCTTTACCGTTAGGTGAGGTCATAAGAATGGACCTTTTAAGGTACCTGTCTCCCCGGATCACTCGATATCAGATACCTCGGTGTCTCAACCTGTGCTAACTCGTTGACTCCCTGTGTGTGGAACAGGGTAATCCAACCCAATGAATGCACCTAAGATCTCAGACTACACGTCAGTGAGTAATTGGCACTCTCGGTGGACTACTGATGTACGTGGGATACTTCATAGGAGTCTTTCTTATAAAATTATCTTTGTAGTTTCCAAACCCCTTTACCGTCCAACGTACACTTTCTTAACGTACACTGAGACCTTCGAGTCCCTTTTTTAGCAACGTAATTTCCTATGTTGTTAAGAGATGTCCGTTTGTCCTCAGTTAGTCTAACGGGAGTTAGTACCCTTGATACTTACTTCTAAGAGGGGTAATCAACGGGTCGTACATCGTTGTACCAGTCTGAGAGACCTCTCGTTGTCGTCTAGTTTCATCACTGGTTCTGTCTTATAGTGTTTCATCTCCTTTATACTTGTCCCCGTCATAGTGTTTCATCTCCGTCATGTTTGTCACCGTCGTAGTTCATACTACAGAAGACTACTAGGACCCTGATCTCTTACCGCAAAAACCCCCGGAAGTCGACGGAGTAGACATTTTTACCACCAGTGTCATGGTAGGGATCGTCTTCCTGCCCTTGACGGAGTCTATCAGAGTTCCAGGAACGATCACGATTCTAGATACTAAGTAAACTTTCTCAGTAGGTTCTCCATATCATTACTAAACAACAACTCAGCGATTCAGTACAGACTGAGAAACACTGGGGTACCTGACATCGGGTGGTCCGAAGAGACAGGTACCCTAAAGGGTCCGTTCCAATGATTTCACCCATTGGTAAAGGAGAAAGTCCCCTAGAAGGACTGGGTCCCTAGCTTGGACACAGAGGACGTGACCGTCCATCCAAGAAAACAGTGACTCGGTGACCCCTTCGGGTATCATTACGGAATGTGTTTCCGGTACTCTAATTTTGTAAGAACACGAGTTTTTTGTTTTGTTTTGTTTTTTTGGAAGGGAGAATTGGGGACGGGTGTTAAGTTGGATTTGACGTTTCTAAAGGGACGTCACTTTCTTAACGTTTCTAAAAAGACTTCGTTTTCCTCGGGTCAGAGTCTTTCCGTTCTACAGAGGTAAACTCCGTGTAGGGTTGGACCTTGTACTGGTGGTGGTAAAACTTCAGGACCTCATGAATTACCCTCAGAGTAACCTTCTTGTACGTCAGGTATGTCTACTAGTTAAAGTTCTGTCGAGACCCAACCACGTTGAGGGGACCTTAGGGTCGGTCGGACAAGAAAACAAAGTCCCAATGGAACACGGGTATATTACGTTTTAGTGAAACATTACCGAACTTACCCATCTTTTAACTGGCATTTTTTTCTTTCACGATTATCTATTAGATCAGGTGTCGTATAGACCGTTTCTCTAATCGTCTTACGATACAGTCTCGGACGAAACAGGACGTGACAGTAATTACTGTGTCTTCTCTCTTTCTTTTTCCGTCAGGCTAAAATAGATGTTTTCTCGGGTTAATTCCCAACAGACCTTCGTTCCTGTAATTTTTGTTACCTACTCCCACACTTTTACTTTGTGACGACCTCCCACGTCAACCTTTCTTTACCGGGATAAGTAGACCTTTTGTTTGATTTTGAGTGGTAAGAGTCCTACATATGTAGTCCGTCGTCACCCCCTAACCGTCATCCTCACGTGTCTCCCTCTTTGGTGTTTTCGTAACTTCCTCCGGAGACAGGCCTGTCTACTATATGTCTGACACAGTGTTCCGTTGCTCTGACACAAGAATGTGTATTCCATGTTTCCCTCTACTTTGTGGGTAGGTCTGACAATTCGTCCTTCTACTACCTAAAACAAAACGAAAACAAAATAAAACGATTTTTATAGCAATGGGTAAGTAGAGTAAATAAGAAAGTCGTACTTAAATGACTCCGTAAACAAAACGAATCGAGAAATGTTTGTATGAACTCCTTGATGGCACCTCGATCCATTCTCCGTCGGGGGCGGGAATTCTTCGACTTTTGTAATTACCCCTCTGTTCTGTCGATACGTTTTCAATGTTTACATCCGTTTCTTTATGGTATCCAATGTACCATTATATGTTTAATGGGGGAAACGACACCTATCTCACCCATACTTTTCGTTCTTCTATCACCACAACTCGTCTTTTTTTTAATTGGTCTTCGGGATCTGAGGTACCTGTCTATCGAAAAAAAGAGGTCCTCACCTGAATCTTCGAAGATAAAGGAGTCAGAATGTATAGATACTCTACACGGGTATTGGTTGGTACGTCCTGAGAAGTCCCATCGATGTTTGGAGATCTTAATCTATTCGGTTGTACGATTAACACATGACGGACCGTTTCTCCCGAGTATTCCGTTTATGGAGAGAGGTTGGGACATCTCCTTCGAGAAATCCTTTTTTCGACGGGAAGAGAATCACCTAGTTGATTGAAAAACTTTAACTGTAAGTCAGAGTAAAGAGTATATTAGTTTCCGAGTGAGGAGCCAACACGACTTATTTATTCAGTTGTGGTGTGACGAAGGTCTAACCCTCTATTCGTCTCTGTGTGTGACCCTACCTGTTAATGAGAAACATAACTAACTCTCGTATCCAAGTTTCAGTCCGGTACGGCCTGAGTTTTTGTTAATCTTTAGCCGTTATTTTTCTATTGGTTTATGGTATGAGGGTGGTATATTTGGGTTGGTTGTATGTAAATATTTAATTTCGGTGTTTGTGTGAAGATTTGTTGAGAATTTATTTTCTCTTTAAATTTTTATAATGTTTACGAAATATTGACTTACTACTACTCATGTCATGTATAGTTTCAGACAACCTGTATCAGTTCCGTTATAAGTCTCCTTTTGTATACCGGACGTTAAGTGAATAATCTTTTATTTTTACTTTTTATTTAATTAATTCGATTGTTTAGATTCTCAATGTTTTATGTGTGAATTTATTTAAACACCGTTTATCTTCCCTAACTATTTCTATTTTTAGTCTTTTACCACTTTATCTTTTGTTTATTTTATTTTAACTAAGTATTTTGGTTTTGTAAAATTTCAATTTGGAAGTCATTTATGATTAATTCTTTTTTTTACTCTTCCGTGTCTACTTATGGTGGTCCTTCGGTTTATCCCAGTGTCCATTGGTTCCATTATAATTTTTATTTTCTTATACCGTATTTTAGAATAAATTTAAAAAAATTTAACTCCATCATAATCAAATATTATAATATACACAGTGCATATGTTGTGAGATAAAACTGAAACATATAGGATATCACACGAGTGGTGGTTTTTAAATCAAAGACAGTGATATATCAACTAGGAGATATAGGTAAAGTGGGAGGTGGATTTGAAGGGGGAGATCATTGTCGATGAGTCGAGAAACATAGATACACAAACAAGATTTGATTACATAAAGTTATCCTTTTAAAGATCCTTTTCTGTTTAATGATTTTAAATAAATTCTTTATCTTTTATATCTTTTTTTAGTATATCGTTCAATTTTTGTATTCGTCGAAATGGAAAAGTTTGGAAATTTAGTGTCTGTTAAGGGTAAAATATATTTACCAAGGTGTCACATCTTTTTCTACTCGGTGAGAGTGTCCTTTTCTTTCCTTTTCTTTCTTTTTCTTTTAATATTTAAATAAAGTAAATACTCATTTTTATATTTTTAGGATTTCCTTTACTTTAGATCGTGGAATAATTTTACTATGCAATACAGGTTCATCCCAAATAGGGTCCTGTCATTCCTCTCAAGTTGTGATCGTTTAAATACTTGCATAAAGTGATATTACCGTCTAATTCTTTTGTTTAGTATGTCAGTAGAGTTGTCTCCGTCTTTTTTTAAAAACTGTTTTCCATTATGGGTGACGTACTATTTTTGGGTATCGTTCGTTCCTTATCTTCTCTTGAAGGAGTCGTTTAAAAATCCTTTGACGGTCCTCCATTATAACCGATATTCGTGTTCGAAACCTCAGTCTGACCAATCCAAACCCAGAATCAAGGTAGTATATGTTCGATACACTAGAACACGTTTAATAATTTAGAAACACTTGAAGTGAAATGAGTATAGTGTTTTCACTCCTTTTATTATCATAGAAGAGGACTATCATAACCATACTTCAAATGTACTATATTTTATATATTTCCGTGAATGTTCTCACAGTCTGTCATAATTAATGAGTTATTTGGTAACAATTAATCTTGATGTATAACTGTCTTGTAATTCTACTCTTTTTCTGTTCCTACCAGTGATAGTGGTGAATGATAAGTTGTAAGACTACGGATTGGTTACGTCATTCTATTCTTTTTATTTATTCTCTTTTCCTAATCTTTTGTTTTTTTTTAACGATAACAAATATTCATTATACCGATATGTCTTTAGACTCTGTCAGTTGACTGTTTTATAATCTTGGTTATAGTTTGAGATCATCCCATATATTTTATAGTAGGATACTTTTAGTTATCGAAAGGATGATGTTATTGGATAATCCTATATACTATCTTTTTCGTCAGTAAATAGTATCGTTGTCTTTGATGTTTTATGATCAATATTCCGGGACTCGTTCAATAAATTGAAGGGACCCGGAGTCTAAAGAGTACACAGTTTATCTACTCAATTGTCATTGATAGAGTATCCCAAGAATACTCCTCTTACTCTGTTTCGTACGTGTCATGAACCGTCACAAAAGGAAGTGTTTAGGATATATGAGTAATTTACCATGATGATGAAAATGACCTGTAATGATGTTGATAACAATAATAACGGTAAGAACAAAAATTTAACCCATTGAAAGATAGAGTGGTTCAGGACCACTTTCTCCATACTCAGTGTCGTAGTAAGAGAAAACCGTTTAATCTTTGACAAATTGTCTCAACCCTTTACCAAAGTGGTTTCATACTCATACAGTCTCGGGTTTAATCCGTGTGGTAGACCAAAGGGGAAATTTGTTGGTTTCGTGAGACTACATGTCTCGTCATTTGTCTAATTGTATCAAGTCCCATACACCCTTCCCAGACATTGGATCTCGTTAGGACCTTGACACCAGAAGGGAAACGGTTATTTTAGGGACTTTGTGTTCCTTTTGGGACCTCTAAAAGTCCCCAATTTAGTTCAGTCAGAGGCTCAGGTCGATTAGAACTTGTTACAACTCCTCAGATCTCAAATAAAAGTACACATGTCTCAGTAACGAAAACGTTACTTACGGGTCAATGGACACTGGTGAGAAAGGATCTTCTTCTATACCGACGAAATCGTCGTCCCACGATGACTTCTAGAGAGACCCCTTAGGACAAAGAAAAAGTCCAGTCAAGTCAAGTCAAGTCTGAGAGTCAGTATAGGCTGAGAAACGTTGGGGTACTTAGTGTCGTATGGTCCGGAGGGACACGTAGTGGTTGAGGGCCTCAAGTGAGTTTGAGTACAGGTAGTTCAGCCACTACGGTGTGTCGGTAGAGTAGGAGACAGTAGGGGAAGAGGAGGACGGGGGTTAGGGAGGGTCGTAGCCTCTAAAAAGGTTACTCAGTCGAGAAGTGTACTCCACCGGTTTCATAACCTCAAAGTCGAAATCGTAGTCAGGAAGGTTTCTTTAGGGTCCTGACTAGAGGAAATCCTACCTGACCAACCTAGAACGTCAGGTTCCCTGAGAGTTCTCAGAAGAGGTTGTGGTGTCAAGTTTTCGTAGTTAAGAAGCCGTGAATCGAAGGAAATATCAGGTTGAGAGTGAAGGTATGTGCTGGTGACCTTTTTGGTATCGGAACTGATCTGTCTGGAAACAACCGTTTCATTATAGAGACGAAAAATTATACGATAGACCCAACCAGTATTGAAAAGAAGGTTCATTATTCGCAGAAAATTAAAGGTACCGACGTCAGTGGTAGACGTCACTAAAACCTCGGGGGGTTTTATTTCAGACTGGGACAAAGGTGACAAAGGGGTAGATAAATGGTACTTCACTACCCTGGTCTACGGTACTAGAAGCAAAAGACTTACAACTCGAAATTCGGTTGAAAAAGTGCGAGGAGAAAGTGAAAGTAGTCCAAGTTTAGTAAATCACAGACGAACGTTCAGTGACCTCTCTTTACCTATGTCTCATTCTGTCACATAGAAGGGAAAGTGAGACTCCGAAAAGTGTTATTAAGGTAACTCATTAAGTAAGATTGTCTATTAAAAACACTTGGGGCTTATCACAATCCAAGAAACGATTCGTAAAATATGTATGGTAGAAAATTAGTAGTGTTACTTTAATAAAAACTCCATCTATGATAAAAGTAGAAGTGAACCGTCTATTCTTTGACTCCGTGTCTCTTTAGTTCACTGAACAGGATCGAGTGTATTATTTACTCCTTTTCTGGTTACCATTTTAGGTCCAGACACCAGTGGATCGAGGAAAGTGTCCTGGTACTGGACTGACTTCTTATGAGTAAGGTAATACGAAAGACCCATGAAGGGGTTTCATACTCCGTCTCTCCAAGAAAACTGCTTCCGTGTACAATTTGTAAACCACAGTCGGCGGTCCAAAAGGTTCGATCACATTCTTCGTTCTAAAAAAAAAAGAGAAGTACATCGTCTTCGTCTTCGACAGTATACCGTGATGTTTGTCGTACAGTACCTTTTCCGTTTCGGTCAGTCGGGATTCGTTACTAACAGTGTTACTGGTCTATTGTCAGAAGTTCCCTCACCGGAAACAGAGGACAAGTCAAATTAACTAGTCAGGACGTTGGGGTACCTGACGTCGTACAGTCCTAAGGGACCTTCAGATAGTGGTTGAGGGTCTCGAATGAGTTTGAGTACAGGTAACTCAACCACTACGGTAGGTTGGTAGAGTAGGAGACAACAGGGGAAGAGGAGGGTGGAAGTTAGAAAGGGTCGTAGTCTAAGAAAAGGTTACTCAGTCAAGGAGTGTAGTCCACCGGTTTAATAACCTAAAAGTGGAAGTCGTAGTCAGGAAGGTTACTTATAATTTCTGACTAAAGGAAATCCTAACTGACCAACCTAGAGGAACGTCAGGTTCCCTGAGAGCTTGTAGAAGCTCTGGTGTCAAGTTTTCGTAGTTAAGAAGCCACGAGTCGGAAGAAGTGTCAGGTTGAGAGTGTAGGTATGTACTGATGACCTTTTTGGTATCGAAACTGATCTACCTGGAAACAACCGTTTCATTACAGAGACGAAAAATTAACGACAGATCCAACCAATATCGAAAAGAAGGTTCCTCGTTCACAGAAAATTAAAATACCGACGTCAGTGGTAGACGTCACTAAAACCTCGAGGGACTTTATGTCAGACAGTGACACAGGTAACAAAGGGGTAGATAAACGGTACTTCACTACCCTGGTCTACGGTGCTAGAAACAAAAAAATTACATCTTAAAATTCGGTCTAAAAAGTGAGAGGAGAAAGTGAAAGTAGTTCTCCGAGAAATCGAGTAGAAGTGAAAGACGGTATTCCCACCACAGTAGACGTATAGTCTCTTCCGTTACCGTAGGGTGAGGTCATGAGAACGGACCTTTTAGGGTACCTGTCTCCTCGGACCATCCGACGTCAGGTACCCCAGCGACTCCCAACCTGTGCTGACTCGCTGAAGGGAAAGTGAAAAGTGAAAGTACGTAACCTCTTTCTTTACCGTTGGGTGAGGTCACAAGAACGGACCTCTTAGGATCCCTGCCCCCTCGGACCACCCGACGGTAGATACCCCAGTGTGTCTCAGCCTGTACTGACTTCGTTGAATCGTCGCCGTCGTAGACACAAAGACTCCAATAACTATAAAGAGGACCGTTAGAACTAAGATCGAACACGAATAAGGTCGGGCCGTAAAACGTACTACATGAGACGTATGTTCCATTTATTTGTCACACTGTTATATGTCGGAACTGTATGAGGAAGAGGTTAAACCTTGGTCAAGTAACAAGACACAGGTCAAGATTGACAACGAAGAACTGGACGTATGTCTAAAGAGTCCTCCGTCCATTCCGTCAGACCATAAGGGTAGAAAACTTCTTACAAGGTGTCAAACAACACTAGACGTGTCATTTTCCGAAACCGCATCAGTTATTTCGTCTTCATCTACAAAAAGACCTTGAGAGAACAAAAAAGACACTAGATTTCTACAACCGTTAAACTAGAGACCAAGGAGACGGAAAAGATTTAGGACGAACTTGTAGACCTTCAAAAGCCAAGCACGTGACAACTTCGGAGCGAACCTCTTAAAACTCGTAATGAAACGATCTCACACTCTACTCACGTTAAAACACCATCAAACTTGTAAGAAACCGAACAAAATTCTACTTTAATTTTGTATGTGTCTAACATCTTCGGTTACGTTATTCTGTATACTTCTTCAATCCAAATTTTTATTTTACTGTTGATAAATCTCGAGTATCGTGAATTTTTTACGAAAATAAGTAAATAAATAAGTACCGACACGACCCAGAAGTAACGACACTCCCGAAAAAGAGATTAACGTCACTCGTCTCCGATAAGAGATCAACGTCACCCACCCGAAGTGTGACACTACCGAAGAGAACAACGTCTGGTACCCGTGATCCCGCGTGCCCGAAGTCTTCAACACAGAACACCTGAGTCATCAACACCAAGGGTGCAAGAACTCGTATCCGAGTTACCAACGTTACGTAATTGAATCAACGAGACACCGTACACCCTAGAGATCTAATCCCTAGTTTGGACACAGAGGACGTAACCGTCCGTCTAAGAAATGGTGATTCGGTGGTCCCTTCGGGTATTATCGTGAAAATTTTCACTAACCCATATACCAAATGTCCGGTCTTTATTATCGAAAGATATATGGTCTTTATTTGTTGACTCTTCACATTATCTTTTTTTGATGGAAGACTTTATGTATCTTTATTTAGACTTGGGTTTTACCAACTTTGAAAATACTTCTTTTGATATTTTTACATAACTTGTTGTATCTTTTTGGAATATTTACTTTCTGTCCTACAATTTTTGTATTTAAGAGTGTTTTTATTAGAACATTCTAGTTCCATTAGTGTTAGATTTAGCATTTTCTAAAGTATTATAAACTGTTTGACTAAGATTTTAAATTTTTATTCCACTTAAACGTTCTTATCGGTTTTATCAAAATTTATCTGTTCCATGAACATCTATAGTTTCGTACATTATGGAGGCCCATTAATTTTACACAAATGTATCCTGATCTGTTTTTATTTAGTTATCTCGTATTACTTTTCAGGACTGTGACTAAGCACATGGATACCCTTAAGTCATATGTTATTTTCACCGTAGAGTTTAGTTACTTTCGGACTGATAAGTTTTGGAGTGTAGATCTGTCGTCAAATAGTCAAATTCATTTATTATAATAATGGATTATATGTAGTAAACCTTTTGATTAAAAGTACACTTACTTTCTAGATTTACTTTTTATACCTACGTTCAGAAGTAAATACGTCTTATATATTATTTACGGATGTTTGGTTGTTCTGTTTCTACAAGTTGTGTCATCGTTTTACACGTTTTTTATTTTTGGTTTTCAAGTGTCTTTCATTTGAGTTTACCGGTCATTTAGATTCTGATACAGGTTAGAAGGATCGTTAATTGTCACTCTATGGTAAAAGTAGGTAATCTGACAGTTTTACTTTTAAAAGATTTTATAGTTTACAACTGTTCTTTTTACAAAGAGGATTGTGATGAGTTCGGTGGTCTACATTGAAGGTCCAATATCCTTTATGTTCCCTTTTTCATTGTCCATTTTATTATTGTAAACAATGAGATGGTAAAATTTATTATCCTGTCTATCTCTTATCCTCTATTAGATCTTCTGTTAGTTGAACTATATGAAGTTTTAGTTACAAACCCCTTGTTTCCATCCTCATAACAAGATCTTATTTTCTCAGATTTCTCTGTATTGTTTTGGTCTCAAAGTGTTTCCTGGTTTGACTGAGTTTTTCTTGACATTTTTAGACTTATCTCGATATATTTTTGTAACTTAACTATTAACTAATGAAAGATGATCCTTTTCGGGTCCTGTTTTTCGAAGTGTTTACTTAAGATACTCTACAAATTTGTTTTCAATTATGAACTATGAAGTGATTAAGAACGTTTTAATCTTCTCCTCCCTTGTGAAGGATTGAGGAAGATACTCCGGTCATAGTGGGACTATGGTTTTGGTCTGTTTCTGTAACGTTTTTTCTTTTGATATCTGGTCATAGGAAATGTTTATTGTATATGTTTTAGGAGTTGTTTTATCTTCGTTTACTTTCGGTAGTCGTATATTTTTCCTACCATATAGTACTGGTTCATTCTAAATAGGGGGTTTAAGTTCTAACCAGGTTATATACATTTAGTTGACTGGATTGTATGGTGCAATTATCTTATTTCCCCTTTTAGGGTGAGTTAGAGTTATTTATAATTTTTTTCGTAAACTGTTTTGGTTTATAAGAAAGTACTACTTTTGTGAACTTTTTGGTCTCTATTTTCCTTTAGAGTTGGACTGTTTCCTACAGATACTTTTTAGAATTATTTCTAAAGGGATATTCTAGTATTTTGTACTTACAGTTGAGAGTGGCAAGGATAAGTTGTAACGAACCTCCAAAATCGGTCCCGTTAATCCTGTCTCCTTTTTACCATAGACTATAATGTTTCTTCTTCATTTTGATAGAGATAAGTATCTATACTAGTATACACATCTTTTAAGATTCCTTTAGTCATTTTTGAAAATCTTGTTTAGTCACTCAAGTTTTATTGTAATTTTTTTGAACTAAAAATTTTTTATGAATCCTTATATAGATGGATTTCTTTGATTTCTGGATATATATCTTTTGATATTTTGTGACTACTTTCTTTAGTTTCTCCTGTGATTATCTACCTCTTTATATGGTACAAGTACCTAGTCTTCTTAGTTATATCACTTTTACTCATATGTTGGGTTTCGTTAGATGTCTAAATTACGTTAGGGATAGTTCGATGGTTGCCATAAAAAGTGTCTCGATCTTGTTTATTAAAGTTCTAAACATACCTTTATGTTTTTTGGGACTTATCGGTTTCGTTAGAACTCTTTCTTCTTACCTTGACCTCCTTAGTTGAACGGACTGAAGTCCGAGATGATGTTTCGGTGTCAGAAGCTCTGTTATACCATGACCGTGTTTCTGTCTTTATATCTAGTTACCTTGTTTTATCTTTGGGGTCTCTATTTAGGTGTGTGGATAGCTGTGGAATAGAAGCTGTTTCATCCGTTCTTATATGTTACCTCATTTCTGTTAGAGAAATTGTTCACCACGACCCTTTTGACAGTTGGTGAACAATTTCTTACTTTGATCTAGTGAAAAATTGTGGTGTGTGTTTTTATTTGAGTTTTACCTAAGTTCTAGATTTACATTCTGGTCTTTGATATTTTAAGGATCTCCTCTTGTATCCGTTTTGTGAGAGGCTGTATTTAGTGTCGTCCTAGGAGATACTGGGTGGAGGGTCTTATGACCTTTATTTTCGTTTTTATTTGTTTACCCTGGATTAATTTTAATTTTCGAAGACGTTGTTGTTTCCTTTGATATTCGTTCCACTTTTCTGTCGGAAGACTTACCCTCTTTTATTATCGTTTACTTCGTTGACTGTTTGTTGATTTTTGAGTTTTGATATGTTCGTTGAATACGTCGAGTTAAGGTCTTTTTATTTGCTGGGTTAGGTTTTTACCCGGTTTCTTGATTTATCTGTAAAGAGGTTTCTTCTATATGTCTACCGATTGTTTGTGTACTTTTCTACGAGTTGTAGTGAGTAATAGTCTCTTTACGTTTAGTTCTGGTGTTACTCCATGGTAAAGTGTGGTCAGTCTTACCGACGCTAGTTTTCAGACGTTCGTTATTTACGACCTCTCCCACACCTCTTTTCCCTTAGGAGAATGTGACAACCACCCTTACTTTTGCTCATGTCGGTGATACCTCTTGTCACACCTCTAAGAAATTTTTTAACGTTTATCTTGACGGAATACTGGGTCATTAGGGTGACGACCCGTATGTGTGGTTCCTTTGGTCTTAACTTTCTCTGTGTACATGGGGTTACAAGTAACGTCGTGACAAATATTATCGGTCCTGTACCATTGTTGGATCTACAGGTAGTCGTCTACTTACCTATTCTTTCGTCACCATGTATATGTGTTACCTCATAATGAGTTGGTAATTTTTCTTAAGTAAACTTAGTCAAGACTACTCTACCTACTTTGACCTCGGCTAATATGTCTCACTTCATTCGGTCTTTCTTTTTGTGGTTATGTCATATGATTGTGTATATATACCTTAAATCTTTCTACCATTACTATTGGGACATACGCTCTGTCGTTTTCTCTGTGTCTACATATCTTGTCAGAAAACCTGAGACACCCTCTCCCTCTCCCGCTCTACTAAACCCTCTTACCGTGACTTTGTACATATGATAGTACATTCTTTGCTTAGCGGTCAGATACAAGCTATGTCCTATGTCCTACGAAACCCGACCACGTGCCCCTACTAGGTCTCTCTACTATACCCCACCCTCCACCCTCCCCCCAAGTCCTAACCCTTGAGTACATGTGGGTACCGCCTAAGTACAATTACATACCGTTTTGGTTATGTCATAACATTTCATTTTATTTCATTTTTTTTTCTTTTATTTTATTTATTTTTATTTTTTATTTCGATTAATTGTTCATTTTTTTATTTATTTATTTTACCCGTCTTTTATACTTACTTTTAAAAAGGTTTCTACTATATGTCTACCGGTTATCCGAGTAGTTTTTACGAGTTTTAGTGATTAATAGTCTCTTTACGTTTAGTTTCGGTGTTACTCTGTAGTGGAGTGTGGACAATTTTACCGGTAGTAGTTTTACAAATATTTATTATTGACAACCACTCCTTCGTCTCTTTTCCCTTGGGATCATTTGACATTTAACCACGTCGGTGATACCTTTTGTCATCCCTCCAAGGAGTTTTTTCATTTTTATTCTTGATAGTATTTTAGGTCATTAAGGTGACGACTCATATATAGACTTCTTTTGTTTTTGTGACTAAGTTTTTTTACGTACGTGGAGGTTACAAGTATCGTCGTAATAAATGTCATCAGTTTCTATGTCTTCGTTGGATTCACAGATAGTTGTCTACTTACTTATTTCTTCTACACCATATATGTGTGTGTGTGTGTGTGTGTGTGTGTTGTCTGTGTCCCACCTTATAATGAGTCAGTAAACTTTTTCTTACTCTAGGATATTAGACGTTGTTGTGTCTACCTGAATCTTCTATATGAATCACTTTATTCAGTCTGTCTCTTTCTGTTTATAAGATACAATAGTGAATATACACCTTATATTTTTTATAAGTGTCTATTTCTCTTGTTTCCGAAGGGTCCACTGTGATCACCAGTCCTTGGGTGGACGGTTACGTCCTCTACCATTCTCTGTGGCCAAGTTAGGGACCCAACCCTTCTAAGGGGACCTCCTCCCGTACCGTTAGGTGAGGTCTTAAGAACGGATCTCTTAGGGTACCTGTCTCCTCTGACCGTCCGATGTCAGGTTCCACAGCGTTTCTCAACCTGTACTGACTCACTAATTGTGAAAGTAAAAAGTGATGAAAGTTATTTTATACGTTAATCGGAACTGACCTAGGACCAACGGTTTTATTTCGTAATATTTTCTGTAAAACTCTGAGAATCCCTTTAAACTTACACTTGACCTATAATTTACTATATTTCGAATCCTTTAATAACAATTAAAAGTATTCCCACTATTCTATAACAAACTTACAATAACCGTAAATACATCCTCTTACAGGAATAAAATTCTCCAGGAACGACTTCCTAAAACTCCCAACTCAGTACTATGAATGTTGAACGTTACTTCACCAAGTCGTTTTTTACTATCGAACTATTACCTATCTATCTATTTTGTTCCTACCATTTACAGTTGTTAATAAATTAAATCCACACCAATATATCTGTCAGTAATATGATAGTGTAAAAAAGACAAACTTTAAAAAGTCTTCTTTTCAAACTTTTTTATAAACGTTTCCTAACCCCTTCGTATATACAAATATGTGAGATTTAATACTTTTCGATGAAATCTCGCACTAATATTTTTCAGGTGGGTGTTTTATTAGGAGATATAAACGTAACCAGAGATGTATGTATGTATTTGTATCTCCTTTTCCAGGATTTTATGTGTGTGGTTTACCTCCTGTGACTGTTGAATTCCTCCTTCACCCCTCACTCTAACTTACACTACTATAGTGTACACTCTGGTTTTGACTTATCTTACATCAATTTCTTCTTATTACCCGTCTTTCTTCCTGTTACTTAATACCAAACAAAGTTAGAGATTTCTAACCGTTGTTTGAAAGTATACTTCCCAAAGAATATTGTTAATATAGGGAGTACACCATATCGTTCCTCACCCCATACTTCTTCGAGTCTAAAAGAGATGAAAGCCAAGTTCCCGAGGAGAACCAGTCAAGTCAACGAGTTAGTACAGACTGAGAAACGCTGGGGTACCTGACGTTGTGTGATCCGAAGAGACATTCAGATAGTGGTTGAGGACGTCGAACAAGTTTAAGTACAGGTAGTTCAACCACTACGGTGGGTTGGTAGAGTAGGAGACAGGAGGGGAAGAAGAGGACTGAAGTTAGAAAGGGTCGTAGTCCGAGAAAAGGTTACTCAGTCAACAAGTGTTCTCCACCGGTTTAATAATCTCAAAGTCGAAGTCGTAGTCAGGAAGGCACTTATAAGATGGGAAATCTTACCTGACCAAACTAGAGGAACGTCAGGTTCCCTGAGAGTTCTCAGAAGAGGTTCTGGTGTCAAGTCTTCGTAGTTAAGATACTGCGAGTCGAAAGAAATACCAGGTTAAGAGTGTAGGTATGTACTTTTGACCTTTTTGGTATCGAAACTCCAGAGGAGATCAGGGAGAGTTAAACCGACTGTAGTGGGAAGTAGACCCAAGACCAGAATAGAGTGGTCGTCGACAGAACCCCCGGGACGAATGATCTCCTTCCCCTAAAACAAGGGGTTAGTACGAGAAGGTCCTCGTGTCTAAGAGTAAGTCCTCCGGGTCAGAGGACGTTGTCAGGACGGACCACTACCCCCTCCCCCACGACCATAACGGAAGAACTCAAAAGGAGACCGGATTTATCTTGACCCCTGTGTAGGTTTGAAAAAGAACTGTTTATTATGTCGTCACTGAACTGACTCTCTCTTTCTCTTGTTACCCTTGTCTCTTACCTTCATCTCCCCACTCTTCTTCCCCTCTTCTCCCCTCCTTCTCCCTTCCCCTCCCTTCCTTCTCTACTTACACTTCTTACCCTGGTATACGGTCCAAATAAGTGTCTAGTTTAGTAGAGTAATACACCTCTTACGAAGACACCCGAGACCAGTTGAATCGTCGAAGACAACCTCAAGAATCAGAGAGAGTCTTGTAAAGTCAAAATACCCGACTCCAAACAAAAGATCGGACCACTGCTGAACAAAGTCCTACACTCCGTACCTACACACACACTAAAAGACCAGTCATAACTACGCCTAGAGTGTGACCAGTCCCTACTGGATCCCGGTACACCTCTCGTCAACGAAGGGACAAGATCAGTCACAGGACTCACCAAAGTGTCCTGACGAACCCCATCACTAAGTAACAACTCCGCTCTCCCTGAACTCTGGACTGAGACAAATGATACAGGGAACTTAACAACCCCCAAAGGGACCACCGAGTCTACCATTTCTTGGGTGGACGGTTACGTCCTCTGTGTTCTCTACATCCAAACTTGGGACCCAGTCCTTCTAGGGGATCCCTTCCTTTACCGTTGGGTGAGGTCATAAGAACGGACCTCTTAGGGTACCTGACTCCACGGACCACCCGATATCAGGTACCCCAGTGTCCGTCAGTCTGTGTTGACTCGATGATCGTAAAAGTGAAAGTAAACTTAACTACCTCTGTCACAATACCTAGAACCAAAGTACTCAAGTCGGATTACGAGATACCTATCCACCACACCCTCGGTACAATATCCGACTGTGGTATGAGAACCACCTGAGACCAGACCAAGAACCCGAAACTCCTGACCATGGTCGATACACCTGGACAAGAACAGTCAGTAAAGGAGTTCGATGTCAACACACGTGACCGGTCTAGTACCCAACAGGTCTATTTCCTCGTCAGCACTCACCGACCAGTTCGGTTATTCACTTCACCTCCGTACCAATATTGGACAGTGTACCACACTCCTCTACTTATTCACGGACCTCCCGACGAGGTACTTCTCGAACCAACCCCACGTCAGACGAGTTATTATCGGGGGTTTCCCAGGTATATTCCTACCCCTCACTACCACGCCCGGTCACCAATCGTGCGTGACGTATGGATATGACCTCAGAACGACCAAACCTTCTCTAAACGGAGTACCGTACACGTGGTTCCATCATTCGAAATCTCTCGATATATTACAACCTACCGTCACCGACGTCCTCTCCTATTACAAGTTTTATGAATTGTTGTCTAAGACGTACCCGTGACCGGTGAACCTTATACTACGATTTCGTCCGGAATATAGAACCAACACTCTAAGACTCCTCCAGGTTCTTCAGAATCCCTCCCGGATCCCTTCGACCCTACTACTACCCTACGTGTTTCCCTTCCCTACTACTATATCTCTTCATCCATAAATAGTCATTCATCCCTTCTTAAAGTCATAAACTTGTTGACAATACCGATATGAGTACATAAGACCTACTTATAAACAGGATCAAAATTCCAATGATAAGATTCGTTTCCGACAGACTACCGTACTCCGTAAAACTCATCACTGTCCACTGACGGAGTATCAAACACCCCTTTGTCTTTTCCGTCCGGTTTGTTCCGGAAACGTTCGGGATTAATTGACTTTTCTAAAACCTTCAAACGGGAGTAGAAACAGTACGTTTACCTTTAGTAAGATTTAGTATATTGTCCACAATTTTTTTTAAGTTATTTCAAGACTAAAAAGAATAGTACTGATGAAGTAAAAAATTTCAGTGTAAAGATTGAGGAATTTTTCAATAAACTCCCGAAGGGACCATCAGGCCACTAATTCTGACGTCCGAGGGTTACGTCCCCCTTCCCCAAACTAGGGGGCAGTCCCTTGATTTTATGACGTACGGAGTGTCACACCGTTTTTTTTTTTTTTTTTCAATAAACCACGACGAGGACGTCACGACACGGGATTCGTATATACTCGACCGGAAGACCTATTATGTCGTGATTAGTCCCCGTGTTCTGTCAGCTGAAGGGATCACCGAGTCTGCCATTTCGCAGGCGGATGTTACGCCCTTTGGACCCAAGTTAGGGACCCAGCCCTTCTAGGAAACCTCTTCCTTTACCGTTGGGTGAGGTCATGAGAACGGACCTTTTAGGGTGACTACCTTCCCGGACTATCCGATATCAGACACCCCAGCGTTTCTCAGCCTGTGCTGACTCGCTGAAGTGGAATGGAATCTGTCAACAAAGTGGTCCGTATACACTTGGGACCAGATCCTCTACCCAACGCAATGATTCTCGTTTTACCGTCGTATTTCGGACCACTTCCACTCTCGACCATTCCAGTCGATGTGGCGACTAGGTTGTTCCCTTCAGAGACTGGACCGGTAGGACGTACTTCACCACCGACCCACCAGTTCTGACTGGAGTACTATAAGTCTCACCACCGTACCACTGTCTAGGACATTCTGACCGAAGTGATGTAACATTTCAAGTTATTCTCGAGGTTAGACTCGTCGTCAACGGAGTGTCTCAATTCTAACCACTTCATCCGGTACCTCCAGTGACAGTTCTGAGGTATTACCATCCCACGTGAGACCACCTCTCGTCCGAACAGAGTCAAATATAGTGTCGATTCTACGTTGGAGTTTTTCTTTCGAGAATAAGACATGTCAATCCCATACCGAAGAGTACATTCGTTCTCAACGGACTGTCATAACCCTCTCACCCACTCACGGTCCTCCCGACGACACACCCCAAGTGGTGACACCACACCTGGAACCAGACTCTTCCATGACACACTCCAATAGGACTAGTCACCTACTCTAGGGACTTCCTTACACGGTTCCATTTTTCTCTCCCGAGATTCTACCTATCCCGGACGGAACACAACATCATACCGTGTCTACACTCCCAGAATCCACCCCGTGCTCACTGGGTGACATACATGGAACCAGACTCTCAAAGGAATAATTCTAGGACGGATCATCATACATCACACAGTTTTCACGGACCAGGACCTTACCTGGAAATTCTTATGACATAGGTCTGTGAATTTTGTGTGTTCCTTGGTCATGACAGTTTCCAAACGGCTGACCACTGATGAGTTACCGAATATAAGGTAGTAAATTATGGATACGTACGATTCAGTGAAGTCAGTACAGACTGAGAAACGTTGGGATACCTGACATCGAGACAGGTACCCTAAGAGGTCCGTTCTTATGACCTCACCCAACAGTACGGGAAGAGGTCCCCTAGAAGGACTGGGTCCCTAATTTGGACCCAGAGAATACAGAGGACGTAACCGTCCACC
The DNA here is from genome assembly GCA_006410555.1 of Capra ibex. Lineage (NCBI taxonomy): Eukaryota > Metazoa > Chordata > Mammalia > Artiodactyla > Bovidae > Capra > Capra ibex. The sequence continues at coordinate 27,905,019 of SJYO01029184.1, forward strand.
CAAGAAACGGTGATCGTGGTGGACCCTTCGGGTAAATTATAGATATATCTATTTATTTATCTCTATTGGACCCGTAAAAAGACCTGGACAAGGATTTTAGAACATTAGATCTTCTGTAGCCCGGAGGTTAAGGGGTAAACGTGAGTCTCTGTGACCATCGTTGACCGGTTTCCCGTGACTCTTGGAGTTCTAAGTCTTAGACAACCCCAAGGTTGACAGAGTAGGTAAGGACTCGGTCACCATCTCTAAGTAAGGAGTCGGTCCGTGTGGAGAAAGGTAGTTCAGAAGATCTTCGGATATGAAGAGACATAAAATTAGAGTTTAAGGAGGACCTTTATTTGTATATCCTTCCGGGACAGAGTCCATAGGACGTGGAGTGTGTACCCCGTGTAAGGACTTATACACGATATAGAGTCTTATTATCACTTTCAATTTCAACGAGTCAACACAGGTTGAGAAACGTTGGGGAACCTGATATGTCAGGGTACCTTAAGAGGTCGAGTCTTGTGAAGAGGTTCCCTAGAAGGGTTGGGTCCCTAACTTGCGTCCAGAGAGCGTAACGTTCGTGTAAGAAACAGTCGACTCGGTGCTCCCTTCATGGTCTTCTTGTCTACACTTGGATTAAAGTGACACGGATACTCTATAGACACGACATGTAGATACTTTTCAAACGTTACATCTTCAGTGGTGACAGTTAAGTGTCGAAATGTTGTACATATTGTACCGGATAATAAATTATTTTCATATTTTATATAGTGGTATAGGAAAAATCGAAAAGACTGTATTTCCCTACACCGGTTCTATAATTCAGGGAATAAGACTCTTTCTTCAATTTGACAAATATTTTAGTGGGTGAAGGTAAAGATGACACAGTCGAATTTTGAAATATTTCGACCATGAATACGGTCTCTCAATTTCCTTCCTTTGTGTGAATAACATCCACGTGGATAAAACGAGTGTCTTCAATCTCTCGGACCGAAGTTTGGAACAGAGTTAGTGAGTCATCGACACACTGGGTTCTAGTACATAAGTGGTGAGATCCAGAGTCGAAGTAGTAGATTTTCGATCACTATTATAATTAACGTGAACGGGGAACCCTTAGTAACACTCCTAATTTACTTCAACACACTACTAAACGAATTCTCCTAATCCTGTCATAGACCGTGTATCAAATGTTATGTACAACTTCACTTCACTTCGGTGAGTCAGCACAGGCTGGGAAAAACTGGGGTATCTGACATCGGATGATGCGAGGAGACAGGTACCCTAAAAGGTCCGTTCTCATGACGTCACCCAACGGTAAAGGAAGAGGTCTCCTGAAGGACTGGGTCCAGAGGGTGTGACATCCGTCTGCGAAATGGTAGACTCGGTGGTTCCTTCAGGTGTTATGTACAATCGACGGTAATAATAATTGAGGTGTTCTGTCTCAATTTTTTTTTTTAATAACTGATAATGAGACATAAGAGATATTGTGTACTGTTTGTTTTATAAATTCGATATTTCGATATCTTTTGTGAAAGACCTCCGGGAGACCGAGTGTAAGGTCACAAGACAACAGAATTGAGTAAGAAGACACAACTACTGGATATTTAACAAGTACTGGAGACTGAGAACAGACGAGGATGTTAAGAAGGGTCAAGTGGTTACTTCATAGATCGACGACGATGACGACGATTCAACGAAGTCAACACAGACTGAGACACGTTGGGGTATCTATCGTCGGGTAGTCCGAGGTGGCAGGGACCCTAAGAGGTCCGTTCTTGTGACCTCACCCAACGGCAAAGGAAGAGGTTACGTACTTTCACTTTTCACTTTCACTTCAGTGAGTCAGCACGGGTTGAGAATCGTTGGGGTACCTGACGTCGGATGGTCCGAGGAGGTAGGTACCCTAAAAGGTCCGTTGTCATGACCTCGCCCCACGGTAACGGAAGAGACTTATTTCATAGATTTCACTTCACTTCACTTCAGCGAGTCAGCACAGGTTGAGAAACCCTGGGGTACTTGACATCGGGTAGTCCGAGGAGGCAGGAACCCTAAGAGGTCCGTTCTTATGACCTCACCCAACGGTAAAGGAAGAGGTCCCCTTGAAGGACCGGGTCCCTATCTTGGGTCCAGAGGGCGTAACGTCCGTCTGCGAAATTGGAGACTCGGTGGTCCCTTCGGGTCAAATTTCATAGATTCAATTCCGATTAAAGAGAAGGAGCCATTAAAGGTCTCTACCACCCTCTTAGTCCCTCCTCCCTTCCTTCCTCCCGACTCCCCTACACTGAGTCCAAAGACTTGATCCGTCGAGTTTCTCGATCCGAGTTGGACTCGGTCTCCTCACCCGATCTACCATGGACGACGGGGGTAATGAGATGAGGGTTCCTCCTTTATGATAAACGTCGGTGTACGAACAAACAGAAGGTTCGAAGGGTCATAGAATAAAATGTTACCTCGAACCTCGACGACTCCTACCTAAATGTAATACACACAAATCCCTTCCAGGTGGAAACGGAACTTTACTCTCGAGTTGGAATCCCGGTTAAACTCTGAACCAGAACTTTAGAACTTTACAAGTTATACCTTCTGATCCAGATCTCTTTTTATTTTTCCCTCCTTTACCTGGGTTCTGGTAGAAAATTTTCGTTAGAGACTCTCAAAAACCGAATAACGGACCTTACAATGTCTTTAATTGGAGAAGGTTACTATCGATCCTGTTCGACTCAAATAGTTATGTTAAGATTCTAAACCCTACCTATAAGTTTGGATAAAAGTAAGTAGGTGTATAAGTTGTATATAAAAAAAAAGTAAAAACAGTTGTGTATATATGACACGTGGACGATACACGGTCCGTGGGAAGCTACGGGACCCCTTTCTGTACACTTGTTCGGTGTGTCTCAGTGACGAGTTAACCTTGTACGGAGAAAATTTTTTAAAAAAAAAGTCTTAGGTTTAGGTCTGTCAAAACAGAATAAGTCTTCCGTTGTTGGGTAACACTGGTGGGTTTGGGTGGGGAGAGAAAGACGAGTTTGGGTTCCGGGTTTCGGGTTGTGTATCAACATTCAAAGTAAAGTGTTTCACCGGCTCTCTGAACCCGGTGAACGGTAAAACAGGACTCAGGGATGAAATATCGTAATAGGTGGATAGGGACCGGAGGTCCAAACGGAACACCCCAGATCTGTGACTGTATCCTGTTTATTCGGGAAGTTAACTTTGTTTTAGTAGTAACAGTACAGGAGTAATCCCTGGGATAATATATGAGAGACGTGTTCAGGACTGTGACCGGTCAGGGTTAGACAGTTCCCTTCATCTTGTTAGTCAGAGACTATCCGAGAACCGAGGGTCGTCCCTAAGTCCTACTTCGGGTCCCACTTCTTACTCTGGAACAAATGACCGTCTCCCTCTCCCAACCTATTGTGAGACTCTAACAACGGTCGTCGAGGAAGATTCGTCTTCCCGACCGGGATCTCCAGACTCCTGGAGTAGGGTCGGAACGATGATTTAAGGTACTCACTCAAGGGAGTGACACTGTTCGGTGTACAACCGGCACTTATGTTTAATATTCACAAAACTGACTGTTGTAGTCGGTCGAAATGTTCTCCGAGACGTACAGATCTTCTCGAACAACTACGACGTAACAGAGGCCACCTATTCCCTAGTCTTTCACGTGAGCATCACCCTTTTGTTTTATCACCACTACTGAAATATCAAGTCAAGTTAGTGAACCAGCACAGGTTGAGAAACACTGGGATACCTGACCTCGTTCGACAGAAGGGATAGGTAGTGGTTGAAGGTATCGAACGAGTTTGAGTACAGGTGGTTCAGTTTCTACGGTAGTTTGGTAGAGTAGGAGACAGTGGGGGAAAAGGAGAACGGGAGTTAGAAAGGGTCGTAGTCCCAGAAAAAGTTTCTCAACCGAGAAGTGTAGTCCACCGGTTTCATGACCTTGAAGTCGAAGTCGTAATCAGGAGGGTTACTTATAAGTCCCAACTAAAGGAAATCCTAACTGACCAAACTAGAGGAACGTCAGGTTCCCTGACAGTTCTCAGAAGAGGTCGTGATGTCAAGTTTTCGTAGTTAAGAAACCATGAAATATCCGTCCGAAGGGGAGGGGAGGGGGTTGAAAAAGAAGTTAGTAAGACTCCGTGAGAGGTGACGAATCGAACTATTGACGGGGACACTCGTCACTCCTTGCATACAATACTTCGACTATGGTCCCTCCTACTGTGACTGAGGAGTGTCGGGTGCGAATCCCGGGGGACGAACCCTTTCTTAGGTGTCCTAACAAGTTCCCTCCCTCACTTGACACCCCTTCTCCGACCCCCTCAGCCTCTAATAATATTAGGTGTGTAAGGTCAACATGTAGGACTCTCCAAACTCTACATTATTTGTCTAGGGAACTTTATTCTTAAAAGATATGGGAAGTCAACGAAACCTGAGAAGTTCCTAGGGCGACGGTAATGAAAGTTAAGAGTAGAGATACGACTACTTTAGAAGGTGGAGATAGAGGAGGAGGGACATCCTAAGATCCGGGTGTAACTTTCCGAGACGGTCTTTGGAGTCCCCTACTCACTTTGAGTCGCACAAGATTTGGTTCGGACAGTAGGAAGGAAGGGTGGGTGGTCGTTAAGAAGAGGGTTCGAAAGACGAAACTAAAGTACCGTTCTTAGATGCTTTAATAGTAAATAGGGAAGGAAGGTGAGGATATTGAAGGTCTATCGTTCAAGATGACTAGATAAGGAGGTTGAGAAAAAAAAAACTAATTACTTACCTATTAATGAATAAAGAATTAACTGGACACCAGGGTCAAAACTATGAGACATTATCTTTATCACTGGATTCTTCGGAAGGTCACAAAGGTCGTAACGTACACACGTATAAGTCAGTATAGAGAAAACACTGGGATACCTAGTGTCCGACGGTCCAAGGAGACAAGTACCTTAAAGGGTCCGTTCTTATGATCTCACCCAACGGTAAACGAGGAGGTCCTCTAGAAGGATTGGGTCCCTAACTTGGGTGTTGAGAACGCAGAGAACATGACGTCCGTCTACGAAATGACGACTCAGTGACCCCCTCTGGTAAAGGTCATAATTTACGGGACTTTACTTTAGACCCACCCAAACTAGACTATAACTATAAAAAAAAGGTTAAAACGAAGGATAATAGTGGTTAAATTAATTTCCCTGAAATGACGGACAACGTAGTGACGTCATTGACGAGACGACGGTTAATTAAAAAAGTTGTAAGTAAGTTATATAAATAACATACAGATGATGTACGGTCCATGACAAGGTCCGTACCTTTTATGTTCCCGTCTACTTTGTCTTTTCCGAGGATGAGAGTACCTCGAATGTAAGATCAACACACAGACCCACCACCCCTTATTTGTGAATTTCTTGTTCTATTAAACTATCTCTATTTATGATACTTATTTTATTTTGCCCCTGAAAGGACCAGTAGGTCACCAATTCTTAGGTGGAAGGTTACGTCCCTACCCAAGTCAGGGACCCACCCTTTGATTCTAGGGTGTATGACACCCCGTTGACTCGGGTACGTGACGTTGATCTCTTGGGTGCACGGTGTTGATGATTCGGACACGCGAGATCCCGGATACGAGATGTTGTTCTCTTTGGGTACGTAGCGTTGATCCCTTTCGGGAGATCGGAGTTGTTTCTCGGGTACGTGACGGTGTTTCTGGGTGGTGTCAGGAGGAGGGTTTTTCTTTTCTTTTGTCCGACTACATAATCTTTCACTATCGTTCCTTCCTTCACCGGTAATGTCCGGAAAGACTTTTCCACTGTAAATACGACTCAGGAATTACTGTTCTTCTGTAGATAGTGTACATCTCTTAATACTCTAGTCGTAAGGTTTATCTCTCTCCTTAACCGTGTCTTCGGGATTGCCTGAACAAATAGTTTGTCTGTTCTGTCACTCTGACTTTATATCCCTAGTTCTCCCTTGACCGTGTTCGACTCCGACTTCTTAGTACGTCCCCGGTTTAGGACATCCCGAGAATATACAGTGACCTTTCTCAAACCTAAAATAAGATTCACTTTACTCTTCACTACCAAAGTCCGTTTACTCACTACTAGACTGTATAAATTAATCTAAAAATTTTTTATAAATAAATAAATAGGTAACTCGGAAACGGGACTCAGTACGGATAACTTTTAGGGTCCAAAGTCATGGAAGGAACTACGGGGTTGTTCTTTACTAGGGAAGAAAAGGGGCACGTCAAGAATTCCGGATGTCTTTTTTTGATGTTGGTGCTCGTAAATATATCAAAGTTGAATATTCCAATATACGTACAAGAATAAATCTGAGTATCAATTGTGACGGGACAGGATATTGGGCAACTCAAATACACAGAGAGGGGGAATTACAAGTTGATTGAGAGACTCTAGTCCCTGATCCGGAATACGGTGTTTATAAGTAACTATAGATAATGATACACATCTCACACTTTACTGTAGTATAGAAGTAGATATGTGTCTATATAGAGTTACGTCAGTTGAACAAAACTTTCAACTTTTCGTAGATCTTAAAGATATTCCTTAGGGAATACCGTAAGTGGAGTGTTCGATAGTCAAATTTCTCCGGACTTAGAATAATACCACTAGTCTAACTTTACATATCTGTATAGTTTATTGATACAACACATTTTGTGTGAATATTACCACAACATCCCGGTAATATTACTTTTTCGTTTGTTTGTGTTTTTGAGTATCTTTCTGTTCTATAAATACCAATGGTCTCCACCCCACCCCCTCCCCTTAATCTACTTGTGTCAGTTTTCCATTTTTGAAGGACAATATTCTATTTATGCATGATCCCTACATTACAGCCTCTTCCGTTACCGTGGGGTGAGGCCATGAGAACAGACCTTTTAGGGTCCCTGTCTCCTCGGACCACCGGACGGCAGATACCCCGACGATTCTCAACCTGTACTGACTCCGCTGAATCGTCGTCGTCGTCGTCGGTGTCGTCGTCGTCCCTACATTGCATGTCGTACTATTTCTATTAATTGTGACGAGATACAATAGATACTTTCACCAATTTTCTCGTTTAGGATTCTCAAGAGTAGTGTTCCTCTTTGTGACGAAAAGAAAAACAAATTAAAACACAGGTACTCTACTCTATCCGAAGGGTCCACTGAGTTACCATTTCTTGGGAAGACGGTTACGTCCTCTACGTCCTCTACGACCAAGATAGGGACCCAACCCTTCTATGAGACCTCTTCCCGTACTGTTGTGTGAGGTCCTAAGAACGGATCTCACCTAAGAACGGTATGTCTCCTCGGACGACCCGATGTCCCCCAGTGTTTCTCAGTCTGTGTTGAATCACTGACTCAGGTGTACTCGTACTCTACTACCTACGAGTACTCCGAATAACACCAGTAGTAAAGTACTACACATCGTAGTCCAGTACTACGACATGAAGAAATTCCCCATAACGACATTCCGTTAGTATAGAGTTATTTTGATCATCTATTATTTATGTTTATCCGGACAGAGAGTAAGTGACCCCTGACTCATGACTCGAAGGTGGGGAAGTGCACCGGTCCACGACACAGTATACACGCAAAATCCCGTGTTAATACCAATACTGAGTCGTACGACTTTCGACATGTATTATTATACCTTAACGTCGTAATCAGTTCAAGACGACGTAATCCCCAATGTTTGTGACTCTGTTAAGTATATCCTTTCTATCCCCTTGCTTTATGAGTAATTATAGATAATAAACATTATTATCGTTAAAAAAATTACAAAGTCATGATAAGACTTAAAAAAAGTAGATTTGTCCACAATCGGTATAGAAAGCAATGTCTACATCTTTGATTCCGTGTAGGTCCAACTCACTGAACCTACTCAGTGTGTCCACTGTTCAAAGACTCAACTCTAAACCCTGCGGGGTGGGGTGAACATCCCGAAGGGTCCACCGTGTCATCATTTCTTAGGTGGACGGTTACGTCCTCTACGTTCTTTGTGCCCAAACTAAGGATCTAGACCGTCTAGGGGACCTCTTCCCTTACCGTTGGGTGAGGTCATAAGAACGGACCTTTTGAGGTACCTGTCTCCTCGGACCGTCCGATGTTAGGTGCCCCAGTGTGTCTCAGTCTACACTGACTCGTGCGTACACGGTTTGACTTCGGGTCACTTTCCTTCACCGAACAAATTTCAGTATACGAACAACCTGGTGTCCGAAGAGTACGGAGTGCCTCATTAGGAAGGGTTGTTGTGAAGCGACTACCGTCCCTTTTGTTCACCTACCGTGTGGGAAATCCCGAACTCGGTAAGACTGGAAAAGAAAACCACTGTCGTTTACTCTTGTCAGTTACGTACATTTTGTGCACGGATCGTTTATCATTTGTACGTCATTTACCATTACCGGAAGAACGGGAGAGTCAGAGCCGAGGGTGTATCGAGTAAGACGGGTGGTAGTCGGTTCCTAGAGAAGACCGAGCGTCAACTCGTCCAATCGGTCCTACTGGGAATAATTGTTACTCTCTACTCTAATGTCTGACTTTGAATTTAGTCATTTACTCTTCCGGTCTGATGGAGTCGAATCACCGTACCGTCACCGTCTTTGTTTTCGAGTCTTCGTCCCAGTTTGTCTCCACTGATCACAACTTTTCAAGGACGGGTGACCTCGTGGTCTGTCCGTAGACCATCGGTCACGTTGAGTACTCGACGGTGTTGGGGGTGTCGGTTCGGGTCGAGACCTGGTAACTTTGTCGTTCACCCTACGTCCCTTTAGTCGGTACCTCCGTCAAAGGATCTTAGAACTCTGGTATTAGAACTCTGAAAGATCCCCTTTTAATTAAAAAGAGTAATATGGTCATGGAGATATCGACCTTCACACATTGATCCGCACTGACAACCACTCTGTCCACCGGGAATAAATTATCTTATCTGGGTTGAAAACAAACCGTTTAGGTTGGTTAATAGAAGGAAAGAGTTGAAGGGTTAATAGAAGGAAGAGTAATAGGACCCTTTGTAGTCTAACTCACGTTAGTGTAGTGTGAATCTCCCTATCGTTTAAATCACTTTAGAGAATAAATATACTTTTTCTTTGGGTATTGGTATACGATTTAAACGGTGTTAAAAAGAGTTTATAGTTATCTTTATAACACGAGTTTTGTAGTCTTTTATCTTGACAACTTTTATTTTCATATTGTATTAGGGTCGTTGGTCCGTTATAGACGGTTATTGTATGACCCTTCACAATCGTCACACCAAGACGAAAATTGATCACAGTTTGGTGGAATGACGAAGGTTTAACTGTAAGTTCCATTAAAGGATATGTAAAACCCGTGAAACGGGTAACGAAGGGGAACAACCGGTGAAAGGTCTGTAGACACGGACTAATTTGGACATCGTAGACTACTCCTAGGAACCCTTCTTTTCGATTGTCACGGATTCTAGATTTCACCGTCAGTTAAAGTAACACCTTCCGTTTTCTCCTCTTTTCTCGATTTCCTCAGACACCGACCCCACAGACAGCGGATCCGAAGGGAACGTCTCCAACACATCTGTCTGACATTCGAAAGTACAGTATACAGTATTGACCTTAGTAAGTAGAAGATCTGTAAAGACTCTGAGGTTACGGTCGGGGGTGAGAGGAGGGTTTTCCGAGTAAAAGTGTGAGAGGTACTAGATCGAATCCACCCGTTACGGTTTTACCGTCCAAAAGAACCTCAAAGACAAGGTGATTGGACGTTTTACGTAAGATTCTAGTGTAAGAGTATCAATGTCTACTGTCGTGTCTACCTTTTTAATTGTGAATACTCAATTTCGTGAGGTCTTAAGACCATACGTGTAAGAAGTTTCGGCGTGGACTCCCTGACGATGATGGCACATCCTCTACTACTATCTACCCTCATTGGTTATTTCGTAGGTAATAAACGGTCGCTGGTGAATAGAGGGATAAAGATACTATTGTAGGTCCCTCGCTGGTCCCATGAACCTGTCTTTTCTTTTCTTTCCTGGTCTTTGGAACTATTGGCGACGAAAACTTTTCAACGGTTGAGAGAAAGATCCCCAAGGATACGTTTTGTCTCACCAATTTATGGTTTAATTATTTCGTCCAGAACCCTTAAGGGACCATCAGGTTACCAATTCTGAACCGTGACAGTGACGGTCCCGGGTCCAAGTCAAGGACCAGCCCCTTGATTCTAAGGTATTCGGCACACCGTACTGAGAGGGGAGGGGGGGGCGGTTTTTTTTTCCTTTCTTTTTTTTTTCGTCCAGAACAAGAAACAACTACACGATAATCGTCGGTAACTCACTTGTATCTTCCTTTTACTCCTCGTTGACTTTCGGTGTAAGAGTCCTAAACAGTTCTCTTCACCCATCGTTTTTTTCTTTTTTTTTTCCTTTAATAGATAATACAATCTAATACACAGGTAAGAGTTTACAAGATTATCCTCTTATATAATATTATATTATTTAATTAGAAATTTACGATTTTTCTTCTCATTCTCCATCGTGTAACCCCTTGTTGTGGGGAGGTAACAAACCGTTAGACCACTACTGTACCACCATCTCATGTTCTCTATGTGCCACCTTCGGACTTAAGAGGAAGTTTGAGTCAGTAATAAATTGACACACCGAGGTCCGTTCATTCAAGGAGTAGGTACTTTTAACTGTATTAAATCGGAGGGTCTGATAGACAGATGAAGTTTCGTACTACTGTTTTAACGTAAGTCATATGAAACCAAAGAATATGACCAACTTCGGTAGTTTTTAGAGACCTATTTATATACAAAAATTTTTTACAGAATTTTAGTTATTTCTTGGTGTAATTAATACTTGATAGTCTTTCTCTTTAATTCTTTTGTTAGGGTGAATTTTAAAGTAGGTTTTTTGTTGTTTTATGGATTTCTTATTTAATTTGGTTCCTCTATTTTCTGGACATGGGACTTTTACTGTTTAGTGACTTCTTCCTTTACCTTCTTCTTTGTTTATTTACCTTTATTTGAGTCACGAGTACACTACCTCGTACCCAACGAAGAATTTTACAGATATGACGGGTTTCACTAGATGTCTAAGTTACGTTAACGATAGTTTTAACGTTACCGTAAAAGGTGTCTTTAGTTTGTTTCTAAGGATTGTAATCCTATCTTGGTGTTTTCTGAGTTTACCGGGTTCGTTAGAACTCTTTCTTCTTGTTTCAACCTCTACACGAGGAACTAAAGTTTGATATAATGTTTCGATATCCTTACTTTCGATATACCATAATAGTATTTTTCCTGTGTATCGTAGTTTGGACCTGACCGCTAAGTAAAGTGTATACTATAATATGTACAAAGTTACGGTAAGAGACGGCCCTCGGTCGTGCTCCTCAGGGCGGACACCGTTTCCGGTACTCCAATTCCCCAGGCTGTCCGTTTCCGCTCAGTCCGGAATTCCCTCGGAGCGACTTAAAAGAGCTTGTAGATGGGGGTTTTGGTCTCAGACGGACGAAATAACATGACACGAAAGGTGAGAAGACTGTATTGTCCCCCGATAGGGGCTGGTGGAAAGAGACCTTTTTCAATTGAATCTCGAGGTTAACTGTCAGAGGACGTATACTTTTCTTAGAAAGTAGAGTATGGGGAAACTACCGAGAGATTGAACGGACTATCCAAATTGATGTGTACACTTAACAAATGCCGGGGGTTGACGCTCTCCGTGCTTCGAATTTCGTAGAATTTCTATATCTCGGAAAAGATTTCTCGATTTTTAATATAACCACTACCCAAAGTGACAACTCAGTTACTGACGACGGTCTGGAGGTATAAGAAGTAGAAAATCCGTGGACCTCCTATAATAAGTTACATTAACCCTATATCTTTTTCCTTATATCATCAAAACTACAATCGTTGTGATCCGAAAACTCAATCATTTGAAAGAGAAACAATATTTAGTGACATGAGGTGAAAGAAACAATATTTAGCAACACAGGAACGATACATTCTTACATTGGAATTAATTACGAAAGACTCTCACCGTGGTCTGAAAACCTTTCTTGTTGTGAAAATTCTGTTTATTTAAAAGATCAACTGTCTGGGAATAGTCTTTTCCAGCATTTTACAATTATCCGGAGGACAGGTCTTCGACTACATTTAGTGGATTCTGAACACATATGTCGATCCATACGTCTCTCTTTCGGACCAGAACTATTCTCAGTCCCGACGACTGCGACGTATTGAAACATAATAGGTAACTAGAGATACATGTTGGTTTTCATATTTTTTTAAAGGACCTGTTATTTCCTACCTGGTCAGTGACCTTTCTGACCAAAGGAGGCACACCAGAAAAGAGGAAGAGAAGAAAAGACCGACTTAAGGGTAGGCCCCGCACCTCCGAGTGGTACATATGAATGAACGGGACCGAAGATTCTGGGTGCGCTCTCCCTCGGGTTCCGCCCCGTGGGAGGCGATAAGTTCGCCCGCGGCCACCGGATACATCTACCACGTTTGGAGAACAGAACTCCAAAATAATCAAAAGGTGTATTTGGTTCAATAAGTCGTAGAAAAGAGGTGATTAAAAGGATGATGTGATAAGAGAGGATTAGATTAGAATATAAAGATTAATTTATTAAGAAAAGATTCTGCGGTTGAGGCAAAGGGGAAACTTAATGGGACCTAGGTAGCCCCGACCTGGGGCCGTTAAGAGGGTTTAGTGGGGTGGGAGAAGGAGAGGGTGTCTCAGGTTTTCTGACAAGATATGTAGACACAGAGAAAACGACAGAGTGTTTTGGTTATGTTATAACATTTCATTAATCGGAGGTTAATTTTATTTATTTAGATATAAATTTTTTTCTGTCTAGTTACCTTGTGTTCTTTGTCGGGGTTTTATTTAAGTACTTAAATATTATTAAGTCAAGTTAAGTTACCGCTGGTGTACCTATCATCGGACGTGGTTCGAGGAGGAAGGTACCCTAAAAGTTCCGTTCTCATGACCTCACCCAACGGTAAAGGAAAAGGTCCCTTAGAAGGGTTGGGTCCCTAGCTTGGATCCAGAGAGTGTAATATCTGTCTACGAAATGGTAGACTCGGTGGGATAATAAAATACTGTTTTCTCGGTTAATATATGTTGCACCTTTCCTGTTAGAGAAGTTATTCACCACTCTTTTAACCTATCAGTGTTCTTTTTCTTACTTTACCCTGGTGATAGAATATATTATGTGTTTAAAATCTAGATTTACCTTAGTTCTGAACTTGCATTGTAAACTTTAGTATTTCGAGAATCTTCTGATGTCTCCGGTACTCGAGTAATTGTGTGTAGAGTCGTTACTAAAAGAACCGAGACTGTGGTTTTCGTTTTTGTTTATTTCCCTTGATGTGATCTGTTTTTTAAGACGTGTAGTTTCTCTTGGTAGTTGTTTTACTTTTCCGTTGGGTGGTTTACCTTGTTTTATAAACATTTAGTATATAGAATATTTCCTAATTACATCGGTACTTTAATTTTCTACGAACGAGAACCCTTCCTTTAGATACTGTTTGGATCTGTCGTATAAGTTTTCGTCTCTGTAGTGAAACGGCTGTTTTCAGGTAGATCAGTTTCGATACCAAAAAGGTCATCAGTACATACCTACATTCCCAACCTGGTATTTCTTTCGACTCATGGTTTCTTGACTACGAAAACTTAACACCACGATCTCTTCTGAGAACATTCAGAGAAACTGACGTTCTTCTAGTTTGGTCAGTTAGGATTTCCTTTCGTTGAGACTTATAAGTGACCTTCCTGACTACGACTTCGACTTCGAGGTTAGAAAACCGGAGGACTACACTTCACGGTTGAGTGACCTTTTATGAGACTACACCCTTTCTGACTTCCGTTTTACTCTTCCCTCACCGTCTCTTACTCTACCAATCATAGTGGTTCAGTTACCTACTCAAACTCGTTTGAGACCCTCTATCACCCCCTGTCTCCTCGGATCACACGACGTCAGGTATCCCAGTGTTTATCAACCTACACTGAATCATTGTCCTGTTGTTGTTTGGTTTTATATATTTCTTGAGTATGTTTGAGTTATCGTTTTTTAGTTTTGTTTTGTTTTGTTTTTGTTAGGTTAATTTTCACCCGTCTCCTAGACTTGTCTGTAAAAAGGTTTCTTCCGTGCGTCTACGGCTTATCAGTATAGTTTTATACGAGTTGTAGTGATTAGTAGTCCCTTTAGTTTTAGTTTTAGTGTTACTCCATAGTGGAAAGTGGACAATCTTACTGATAATACTTTTTCTGTTCTTTATTATTCACAACCGGTCCTACACTTCATTTTTCTTAATATAACAAACACCCTTATATTTGACTACGTTAGTGATACCTTTTGTCATACGACGACGACGATTCAGTGAAGTCAGTACAGGCTGAGACACGTTGGGGTATCTACCGTCGGGTAGTCCGAGGAGACAGGGACCCTAAGAGGTCCGTTCTTGTGACCTCACCCAACGGTAAAGGAGAGGTTACGTCTTTTCACTTTTCACTTTCACTTCAGCGAGTAAACACAGACTGAGAATCACTGGGGTACCTGACATCGGATGGTCCGAGGAGGCAGGCACCCTAAGAGGTTCGTTCTCATGACCTCACCCCACGGTAAAAAAAAGGGTTACCTTTTGTCATACCCCTAAGGATTTTTCGATTTTTGTCTTAATGGTATACTAAGTCGTTAAGGTGCAAACCTATAAATAGGCTTCTTTTACTTTTGTGATTTAGTTTTTCCATATACATGAGGGTACAAGTGACGTCGTAATAAATGTTGTCGGTTCTATACCTTTTTCTACACGTTCTAAGTGTGTAAACGTTCTGACCAAGGTTTATCCTTTTCCTCAGGCAGTTCCGACATATAACAGTGGGACGAATAAATTGAAGATACATCTCATGTAGTACTCTTTGCAACCTGACGTTCTTTGTGTTCGACTTTAGTTCTAACGGCCCCCTTTATGGTTATTGGAGTCTATACGTCTACTGTGGTGGGAATACCGTCTTTCACTTCTCCTCGCTTTTTCGGAGAACTACTTTCACTTTCTCCTCTCACTTTTTCAACCGAATTTCGAGTTGTAAGTCTTTTGCTTCTAGTACCGTAGGCCAGGGTAGTGAAGTACCCTTTATCTACCCCTTTGTCACCTTTGTCACAGTCTGAAATAAAAAAACCCGAGGTTTTAGTGACGTCTACCACTAACGTCGGTACTTTAATTTTCTACGAATGAGGAACCTTCTTTTCAATACTGGTGGGATCTATCACATAAGTTTTCGTCTCTGTAATGAAACGGTTGATTCCAGGTAGATCAGTTCCGATACCAAAAAGGACACCAGTACATACCTACACTCTCAACCTGACACTTCTTCCGTCTCGTGACTTCTTAACTGTGCAAACTTGACACCACAACCTCTTCTGAGAACTCTCAGGGAACCTGACGTTCCTCTAGGTTGGTCAGGTAAGACTTCCTCTAGTTGGGACCCTAAAGAAACCTTCCTTACTACGACTTCGACTTCGAGGACATGAAACCGGTGGAGTACGCTTCTCAACTGAGTAACCTTTTCTGAGACTACGACCCTCCCTAACCCCCGTCCTCTTCTTCCCCTGCTGGTTCCTACTCTACCGACCTACCGTAGTGCCTGAGCTACCTGTACTCAGACTCACTTGAGGCCCTCTACCACTACCTGTCCCTCCGGACCGCACGACGCTAAGTACCCCAGTGTTCCTCAGCCTGTGCTGACGCGCTGACTTGACACGCACTGTGTGTGTGCTACCTTATAGTAAGTTGGTAATTTTTCTTGTTTTAAAGAGGTAAACGTTATTGTACCTATCTTGAACTCGTGTAATACAACTTACCTTATTCAGTCTGTTTCTTTCTATTTATGATCTAATAAAGTAAAGATATACCTTAGATTTTGTCTTTTACTAGGTTCAAGTATCTCTGTCTCTTGCCTAACGACGAACGGTCTCTGTCTCCCAACCTCACCCCCATTTTACCACTTCCATCAAGTTTCCATATTTGAAGGTAATATTTTATTTACAGTACGTACCTTTATATTAGATATCGTACCACTGATGTCGATTATGATATAACGTATAAACCAGAGAATCGTTTCAACGTTTCTCTTATCAAGAGTGTCTTCTTTTTTTAGACACTAATATATACTTCTGTTTACAATTGATCTGAATAACGCCACTAACAAAAAGTCATATATGTTCATGACTTAGTAACACGACATATGGACTTTGATTATATTACAGTATACAGTTAATGTGAAGTTTTTTATTATTTTTTTCGATTACTATGACTAATTTTTTCTTTAATCCAATTACCCTACTTTCCTTTCTTTACATGTCATTACCAATTATTTTATAATGTGTGTATTTTTTGTTTGTTTGCTTTTTCTTGATTGTTCCATCGTTCATGATATCCTGTTTTGACTTCACTATTATCCTTGGATTTTTCAATTCACTCGTACCTCCATCAAAGAAAACGGGATTCACCGAAAAGATTACCATCTTTCAAACTCGAAAGTACAACTTCGGAACACCCAGTTTCCCCTGTCTTTAGTTTCGGGTCTTGTCGTCTTACACTCTTTATGCTGTCCTTTGAGAGGGGTGTCTTTAGGTCCCGAGGTTTATTAATATGAATGTCCTATACCCACTTAGTATGGGCTTGGAAAATCTGTCCCTCCCTCTCTTCCTACTCCTATCCCACTCCCTTCGTCGGTCTCGAAGTCCTTTCTCCTTCTACACCTTCCTGAGTTTTCGGTATTAAATCTGAACTAGATCTTGATCATCCCTGGTCGTAGTTTCCAAACCCCGTCGTCTCCTCACCGTAAACTTCTCCACAAACCCCTTCGACTTGGATCACCGTTTCCACCCCAATGACCCACTCCACTCATCAAAGCCTCGAAGACCCTCTTCTCAATTTGTCAGAGATTCCCGTAGACCAGTTCCGATACCAAAAAGGACACCAGTACATACCTACACTCTCAACCCGACACTTCTTCCGACTCTCGGCTTCTTAACTACGAAAACTTGACACCACAACCTCTTCTGAGAACTCTCAGGGAACCTGACGTTCCTCTAGGGTGGTCAGGTAAGACTTCCTCTAGTTGGGACCCTAAAGAAACCTTCCTTATTACGATTTGGAGTACACTTCTCAACTGAGTAACCTTTTCTGAGACTATGACCCTCCCTAACCCCCGTCTTCCTCTTCCCCTGCTGGTTCCTACTCTACCGACCTACCGTAGTACCTGAGCTACCTGCACTCAGACTCACTTGAGGTCCTCTACCACTACCTGTCCCTCCGGACCGTACGACACTAAGTACACCAGCGTTTCTCAGCCTGTGCTGACTCGTTGACTTGACTTAACTTGACTTCCCGTAGACCCGTCTGACGTAGGGTTTGTAAGGGGAATGTAACAGGGACTCCCGTTGGTGGGTTCTCCCGTTTCACTCTCGTTAAGTCGGTAGAGAAGAGGAGTAGGGACGGGTCGTTTCAGACAGACCTGAGGTCGAAAACGGAGTCACGGATGCGTTTGTGATTATTCACGGTTCCGTAACGGTACCTTTGGTGACGAAGTCGAAAGAGTACCTTACGAGACGTCGTCGCTCCGAAGGACGAGACCCTTCGAAAAACGTTTATAAACTTCTTTTACCGTTTACGTAGTCGGTCCTCACATGTGCAAGTTGACCGACCACCCCACACCTACACCTTCCTTCCCCGATGTAGTATCAAGTCCCAGGTAACCCTTTGACTGAGTCGACATCCTGGTGACTTTTTGTTTCTGGAAACTTTCGGTGTCACGAAAATCAATTATCCGATCCGAGGATTGCAAAGTGGAGAAAGGTGATCGTGTTCCAATATGGGATCCTGGACTCTCAGAGTTAACGTACGGGGTTGAGGTCCTTGGGTAGTCACTGTGAGACTTTAAGGGATACCGTGTCGAGTTGTACTACCTCATTTCAGACCACCTTATTGTACCTTGTATCGTCCCGACTCTTGACGTCTCCCCTTTTGTAGGTATTACTATTATTGGTTCTTATTTAGAATCAATTAAGACATGTCTCGTGACGAGATTCGTGAAAGATCCCCAAAAGAGTAAATTAAGAGTGTCATAGGACACTCCAACCAGGATACTCGGACTTCATCGAAGTACTAAATGGGTCCGTGGGTGTCCAGTGTCTCGACTTCCACACTTGGTACTAAGTAGTATGTAAACATTGGTAAGACGGAAGGTAAAAAGAAAGACTACTACCGAAATAACACTTTATGTCATACGGAATTTTCATACACTTCCCGAAGGGTCCACCACAATCACCATTTCTTAGGTGGATGGTTCGTCCGCTACGTAAAAGTTAGGGACCCAACCCTTCTAAGGGATCTCCTACGTACCGTTGGGTGAAGTCATGAAAACGGACCTCTTAGGGAACCCATCTCCTCGGACCGTCCGATATGTCAGGTACCACAACGTTTCTCAACCTGTACTGACTTGAGACCCTCTACCACTACCTGTCCCTCCAGACCGTACGACGCTAAGTACCCCAGTGTTTCTCAGTCTGTGCTGACTCGCTGACTTGACTTGACTTGACTTGACTCGATGACTCGTGTGTGTGTGTGTGTGTGTGTGTGTGTGTATGTGCATTTTCATACATTTTTTGTATATCCATAAAAGAATCAATATAAACAGACGAAAGTCATTAACTAGGTATTACAACTACTACTACTAATATTATCAATTGTAAATGATCCGTCAATCAACAACGGTTCCTCCCAGGATTTACGAAGTGGATAGAAAATAGAATGTATTAAGAATGTTGTTGGGTCACTTAGTTCCTGAAGATAGTAGTGGAGATAAAATCTCTTCTCATTTTAACTCCGAACCTCTTCAATTCATTGAGTTGGTCACCTTAAACCGTTTCGTCCCTGTACTTGGGTCCAGAGAGACTAAGGTTCCGGGATGACGGTATACGTCAGTAATTCACGGTAAGAGAGACCTGAATCCAACTCAGAAGATCACGTCCGTTTGGAGGGGGGAGGTGATGAGACTATCGTAGAACCTCTGTTAAAAAAAAAAAACGATATAGACGTAAAGGACCTTGTCAATTCTTGGGGCTCCCCGGGTCGGGGAGAGATTATACGTCCTACAGGGGGAACCTAAGAGTCCCACCCGTTTACAAAGAGTCGGTCCTGGGATGATAACCCACGGAGTATCCTGGGAAAGAAAGTAAGTAATTAAATAAGTAAATAAAAACCGAGACGACCCAGAAACAACAACGTGCCCGAAAAGAGATCAACGTCACTCATCCCCGATGAGAGATCAACACCACGTGACCGAAGAATAAGACCGAAGAGAACAACAGTTCGTACCTGAGATCTCGTGTACCCGAAGTCATCGACACCGTACACCCGAGTCATAAACGTCAAGTGCCCGAGATCTAGTATCCAAGTTATTGGCACCGAGTTCCCGAAACAACGGGGCACCGTACACCCTAGAAGGGTCCACTCCCTAGTTTGGACACAGAGGACGTAACGTTCCACCTAATAAATGTTGACTCGGTGGTCCCTTCGGGGTGTCCTGGGAAAAAAATCGGTGTCCCGTGGTGTGTCCGGGTCGGTGAAATCCCTTTAAGTAAGTGGATAAACGAGTATGGATCGAACGGAAGGAACCTCTTCCTTTATCGTTGGGTGAGGTCACAAGAACGGACCTCTTAGGGTCCCTACCCCCTCGGACCACCCGACGGCAGATACCCCAGCGTGTCTCAGCCTGTGCTGACTTCACTGAATCGTCGTCGTCGTCGAACGGAAGGAGCAAACCCAAAGTCTGTTCAAATCCCGTCCGATATGACTGGGAGGTAGAGACTAGTAAGTACTCCGACGTAGACACACCCGACGTCAGATCGGCCTAAGAGGTTCTTTCTTTAGTAGAGACGGGGTCAAGAGAGTGACAAGAAACAGAAGTACCAGATAATTTCGTAGTCGAACCAGACGACTCGAATCTCATTGAGGTCGTGAGAGAGAATGACTCGTTGGAGTGGACCTCCACATGAAGAAGACCAGAAATCACTCACCACCCACCACCTCCCATCTACTTAACTACGATAAAAAACGAATCTCAGATTTCAGTTTACCGTCGACGTCCATGTCGATCCAGTCTATATTTTGACTTTTAGACTACCGTAGTCGAAATATTGTACTATTAAGGAGAGTAAATTCTCGTTGTCCTTGGAATGTTTACCCTTCAGATATTTAGTCGTTCATTGTAAGTCGTGTAATTACTTTGTTAAAGTGGGTTTCGGAGAACAGTCAGTTTCGACAGGTCCTGGACTGTTCCTCCGTCGTTCATTTTGACCTAAAGACTCATTATATCGACGAAACACTCGTACTCTTCCCACTGCCCAACTTGAACGGGAAATACGGTGACTTAAAGTACCTAACTAGAAGTTTATAGTAGGTCCCTTTGTGTTCGAATTTACTGTCGCTGACGGTATCCTCTTTCTTTTGATGATTCAAGATTCATTTGGACCAAATAGGCTCCATAATGAACGATGACTGATCGACCCCACTGGAACACTTCGTTCAGTGTCTTGAAGACTAGTCCTTCGCTACTATTTCAATAGAACAGATTAGGAGAGGACTACGAACTTATATAAAGTATTATGGTCACTGATGGCCGTAGGACCCTCACTGTCCCTTGAACGATGGGTAGTTTCGTGAAGGAGGTTAAGAATTACTCGAAAGTTAAAGTAGATAAAACGATAAATTGATCGTGAATGTAACACGAAGTATATACAGTCTATGACTACATTCGTTTAGTGTTTAAAACTTGATAAATTAGAAATTTTATTGAAAGACTGTATCCATCCGAAGGGTCCACCACGATCACCATTTATTGATTGGACGGCTACGTCCTCTACGTCTCTGTACTCAAGTTAGGGACCCAGTCCTTTTAGGGGACCTCCTCCCGTACCGTTGGGTGAGACCATAAAAACAGACTTAGGATACCTGTCTCCTCGGACCGTCCGATATCAGGTACCCCAGCGTTTCTCAGTCTGTACTGACTTCGTTGAGTCGTAACGTAACGTAACGTACTACATCCATCATAATAGGGTTACAATGTCCACTCCTTCGACTCACAGTCTCTCCGATTTTATGAGTTTCAGTGTGTCGATCACAGTCTCAGTCCTAAGACTGCCTTCGTTACTTCGAATAGTGACATACGAGTGTGTGACGTGACACTATTTGAGAAAATAACTCGACTTTGTACAAATAGAGACATTGAAACAATGGAGTAACCAGGATCATGAATGAGAAGGACGTCAGGGTTTCCGATGTAATCTAAATTGGAGTCTTTCCGGAAAAGATGAGAACTCACGTTCCGTCTAATCCTACGACGTCGGTAACGATATTCTTACTACCCACCCTAACCCACCCCCTTCCTCCTTACACCCTTCTTAACCCTCTGACCCTAACTGTGTGTGTGTGTATAATAACTATGATACATATCTTATCTACTGATTACTCGTAGATGACATATCGTGGCTCTTGGGATGAATTCCGTGACACCACTGGACTTACCCTTCCCACAGGTTTTCCCTCCCCTATATACGTATACATACCGACTAAGTAAAACGACATGTCATCTTTGATTGTGTTGTACCATTTCGTTGATATCAGGTTATTTTTAACTAATTTTTTTTTCTTACTACCCCAATCACGGGGTCAAGTCAACCCGTCTCCTACCGTCTCGTGAAATGACAGTTACATGGTCTGGGTCTCTACCTTTCTTTGACGAGATTTCAGTGTCTTACTCAACTACTATCTCAAACTTGAACTTAGATACACAAACCTGAAGTACAATTACAGGAAATACGAGGTCAGGGACTCCGATACAGGTAGGAACGGGTGACGAGGGTTGTGTGTGTAATAATAGTAACCATTATTAACATCGATGGTAAGTTACTTACGAATGGATTAGACATGGACTAAGAGACGTACGTAACAGAACGAATTGGGACTCTTTATGGAGATGTGATACTCTATCCATGATGATAGTAGAAGTAAAATGTCTCTATCTTTAGTTTTGTGTTCGTCCGTGAACGGTTGTCAGTTTGTCGATCATTCAACGTCTTGAAAAAAAAAAAAATTATACCTGGTAAACTTTCAGAAATAACTTAAACAATGTTATAACGAACAAAATACAAATTCAAAAAACCGGTGTTCCGTCCACTCTAGAATCGAGGGACTGGTCCCTAGTTTGAGTGTGGGGGGACGTAACCTTCCGTTTCAGAATTGGTAACCTGTTGGTCCTTGTAGGAGTCTGGAACCTAAACTTTACTCTAGAAAGACAGTGATCTCAAACCCGAAAAGTAGTGATGGAACGTCTGGAGAGGTATTATAAGTGTCTTGACCCCGTGGAACAACTTAGGGAACAACTTTCCCTCTAATACTCACAATTTTCGGGTACTTATTGATATCTATAGGACAAGGACTATATTAGTTTAAAAATAATATAACTTTCTCAAACTCTCTTTTTCTCTTTCTTACCTAAAACGGAAATTGACTCTATTCTGTACTCTTATATTGATCATTTTGTACCACCCCCTCTGAGTACGAACGAAAATTAAAATGTTGTTTCAAAAGGAGTCGTGGATGACACATGGGCTATGACACATGATCTTTCTGTCATCTGGACACGACACACGATGAATCATCCGAGTTAAAACAAAGAATGGTCCCATTACGGTTCAGAGATACTGATTCCCCTTCTGTTATAAGTGAGATGAAGGAGATTCTTGACTTTATAAACCAATGGGAGCTCACTAATTTTTGGTGTCATAGTTCCTTTCTACTCAAACACTTGTTTGTTCCCTACACCCTGTTAATTTTTTCGGTAGATGTGGGAATGTTTGGAGTTTACCTTTAGGAAAGTTAAAATTTTGTCACCGTCCCTTAGTCCCTCGAATTTTTTTAACCGTGTTTTCCAACTATCGGAAGTATATATTTCTCAAAGGTTAAACAGTTCTTTTTATCTGTGATTACCAATTCACCCGTTTTCCATGTTGATAAAAGATTTCCTCCTTAATATTTACCGATTATTTATACACTTTTCGAAGGTTGAAGTGGCTCTTTATTTTATGTATTTTACTCCATTGTCAGTCTTCGTTGAAAACGCATAATTTATTTAGGGGGGTTTCTAAAAAATTACTTTCCTGAGTTGCAACCGTTTTCTTTCAGGACGTCCGAGAGAATACGTACCGATCAAAGTTAACCCGTTCAAAAGACATTTCAAAAGGGACTACGACCCTTTCTAACTTCCGTCTTCCTCTTCTCGCACAGTCTCCTACTCTACAAACCTACCGTTGTGGCTGAGTTACCTGTACTTGGACCCGTTTGAGGGTCTCTACCACCCCCTGTCCGTCTGGACCAAACGACGTCAGGTACCCCAGAGGTTCTCAGCCTGTGTTGACTCGTTGATTCTAAAAGTGAAAGAAAAGTGTTTTTGGATGTAAATCTGGGTACCGTAGATTACTGAACGGACTCCAGATACACTCCCCGTCGATACCAGGTGTCCAGATAGATGAATGAGTTTTCTGTAAGTCGTGTGTGTTGAAACTAGTCAGTTCGAATCGGAGTACATTAAGAACCACAGAGTTGATCTGAAACCAGAAACAGGTCCCGGTGGAGGAAATCGTTCAGGTAACGTGACTCATGATCAAGTTTCTTAGTGACGGATCTCTACATACTTGACTACCTTTACCATAATGTATCCCTTGGGTTCGGGGTGTAAAGTGTAATATGTCAATTATTCGGACTCAAAACCGTAATCGAGAAGGTGACTACCGGTAAACCGAAACCCCTCAAATGAAAGGAGAGACAAAGTCAGAGAACTGGACAGGTGACCCCAACCAAAATAAGTGGACAGTTCTACTGACACCTCACTCCGAGACGGTGAACTAGAACTCTCTCGATGAAGTGGAGAGAGTCTTAAAGTTAAAAGAGTAGATAAATCATGAAGAGAGTATCGCCCGACTTCACCTCTTCCTTACTCTTTGACGTACCCTTCTTGAATTGTGACACGGATCTCATTCTTAATTTTTTTTTTATATATATATATATATTCCCCCGACTTCGTATTAGAGAAGATCAGTGTGTCGTAAATTTTAGGATAAAAATTTTGTAAAAGAAAGATAAAAAAGAGAGAGAGATCCTTTCGGACTTTTGTAGATGATTACAAAGTATCGATACTGGTGTTGGAGACGGAAGACCGTACGGTGTGGTGAAGGGGTGGGGTGAGGGGCGGACGAGAGTACGGTCCGTGGTAAGCCAGGGGTCGTACCGTAGCTGATGGGTGTCGTTTCATGTTATTCACGAAACGCTTTTAAGTCGGTTGACGAATGTTGAGGGAGACCCACACCGTAGCGTCACCGATAAATTACCCCTGATTTGACTCCGAATCTCTAAACCCACTCAGGGACGTCTACCGTCGTCGACTTTGTTCTCCGTCTTAGGAATTGGGAGTTATTGGTGTTGATACAGGTAATCGTATCGTAACGTACACAAGTCCCGAGAAAGGACTATAGAGGTAACTTGACGGGTTGTTCCGATACTCCGGTCGCCCCGTCTATAATGGTAACGGTAACTTTTCTACTCCTTCACTCCGAGTCTCTTCCTGTCGGAACGGATTCCAATATGTCAATCGATCGTCTTCTTCACTGTAATCTAGGATCCAGATCAGATCTCGAGAAAGGTGATGTAGATGGTGTCCGAACTGTATCGACAGATCCAGTCAAAGTTTCCTCACGTCGAGTCCATTCTATGTCTCCAACAGAACCCTTTTTTCTCGTCTACTGTAACTGTCGTTCGGGTGGGAAACAGGGGTATCATTAGATGAACGGGACTGGACCCTTTATTGATTTTCTGACTTTGTCGTCGTAGGTACCTCATGATGTTTCCAACAGATTTTCTAGTCTGTTTCTTCGAATATATTTTTAACATAAAATGTATAACAACCTTTCCCTCCTCACCTTCTCGTTACTGTTGCACTAGTGACCTCGTAAGTCCGTCAGAGAGCGAATACTTTCCACTGGAGGTAAACAAGAGACCTAGTAAAAATTTTTTAGAGACCCGTAAATAGACAGAGAGAAAGAGACAGAGAGACCTCTATATCTATATTTATGTATTCTGTCTATCTGTATATCTATAGAAGTGGTAGAAACCGTCTCTTCCGTTACCGTGGGGTGAGGTCATTAGAACGGACCTTTTAGGGTACCTACCTCCTCGGACCATCCCACGTCAGATACCCCAGTGATTCTCAACCTGTGCTGACTCACTGAAGTGAAAGTGAAAAGTGAAAGTACGTAACCTCTTCCTTTACCGTTGGGTGAAGTCACAAGAACGGATCTCTTACTGTCCCTGTCCCAACGGACCACCCGACGGCAGATACCCCAACGTATCTCAGCCCGTGCTGACTTCGCTGAATCGTCGTCATCGTCGTCATCGTCGTCGTCGAGGTAGAAACCGGTATAAAATCGGAAGACTCATCAAATGACACTGGTAGAGGGTCCTTTATTAGATAGGAAGTCAGAATGAGACGTCGACGGTAGGAGTACCTGTCTTATTTCATGTCTCTCTTAATTCTTATCGTCCCCTTTAAATTTCATCCTGACACACATACGTAAACATACAGACACACACACGTACACGTGTCCCCGTCCTCTTTACTCTTGAACTTTAATTCTCTTTTACAAGGGTCGAGACGATCCCACGACTGTGACTTTACTACATTCCGTATTCTAACACCTTAACGAAAAATTCTTATATACTCTAATACGGGGAAGTGCACTTCCGACATATTATTGTTATTATTAGTGTTTTAATTCCAGTTTACATAACTCTATACAACAAGTCAGAGAGTCAGTACAGGTTTAGAAACACTAGGGTACCTGACGTCGTACGGTCCGAAGGGACAGGAAGTGATAGAGGACCTCAAACGAGTTTGAGTACAAGTAACTCAGCCACTACAATAGATTGGTAGAGTACGGGACGACGGGACAAGAGGAAAACGGAAGTTAAAAAGGGTCGGAAAAAAAACCCTAATCTTACTTTTGACTGACAAAGATCAATAACTCTAGAATAATACACGGTTAATGGGACGTTTTACGAAATATTTGTAGTAAAATGAATAAGGAGTGTTGAGACACTCCATCCATAGTAGTAGTGTAAAATGTCTGTTTGTTTCAAATCCCCTTAATTCATTGATCTGGTTACAGTGTGAGAATTACAGTGTCGAGTCCGACTTGGGTTCGTAGGTAGAGGTTTCCGATACTGAATTTGTAATGTGAGATAAGAAGACGTCCCCCTACTTGAGGGGGGATGAGGGTGGAACGAGGTTTTATTCTGTATTATGAATACGTTTCAAGGAGTCTTACGGCAATACGAAAAGTGAAACAAAGTAGGAATATTGGTCATGATAGTCAGGGGTGGAATATCATTTCTTTCAATCCTTTCTCTTTCATTCCCTTTAACAAGTTCCAAGGTACCGATCGATTACCGTTTCAGTCTTAATCTTCTGTCCTCAGGACTGAGGGTCTGGTTGCAAAAAGGTATTACAATATAGACGAAGTCTCGAAGACTGTACCTGGGGTTACGAGGGAGACCCTAACTGTCTGTACATCGCTCTCGACCTGGATCACTGAACGAGGATTCCCTGTGTTATATCGTTTTCACTACCCTTCATTGAAGTAACTAATTGTCGGTTCCGACAATTAGGTAGAACGACTGTGGGAGAGAGGTGACGGAAGCAACCGATCGGTGTGATTACGACATTTGACGGTGTGTCCTCTCCGGTGTACGGTTCCTTGACTCCCACCAGAGGTCTGTCGTCGTTCTGGAGTCAGACTGTTGGGTGTTCCTCGACGTAGGAGGGTTGTTGTTATACTCACTTGAAGTTTCACCTAACAAGAAGTCCACTCGGAACTCTACTGATGTCAGGACTGTTCGTGGTACTCCGTCGGAACACTCTTTTGGACGAATCGACACGGACCTGAGGACTGGGTGTCTCGGACCCTCTAATATTGGTACAAAACACCCTTCAGTAATTCGAAACCCTACTAAACAATACATCGCTATCTATTAATTGTGTCATACTAAGGTCGGTTGTCGAAGTAACTAGAAGACGAATAAATGTCGTTTTGTTTTGGTACCGTATCGGGACCTCTCCCAACTCCTTTTTCTAGATCTACTCGAAAAATTGAGGTCCCCCTTCAACACTTAAATTCCTAGCGGAGGACCGGAGGAAACGATAAACGAAACGGGACTCCAAGAGTATCGGTACAGGGTTCCACCACGTTCACCTGGATCCCGGAGAGTACGGGATGATCAGTATCAGGTCAAAGAGCCACGAACTGAACACAATTTTGGTTCACCGACTATACTGGGTCGTTAGGGTGACGACCCGTATGTGTGGTTCCTTTCGTCTTAACTCTGTGCACATGGGGTTACAAGTAGTCTCGTGACAAATGTTATCGATCCTGTACCTTCGTTGAATCTACAGGTAGTCGTCTGCTTACCTGTTCTTTCAACACCATGTATATGTGTTATCTTATAATGAGTCGATAATTTTTCTTGTGTAAACTTAGTCAAAATCACTCCACCTACTTTGACCTCGGATAATATGTTTCACTCCATTCAGTCTTTCTTTTTATGGTAATGTCATATGATTGTGTATATATACCTTAAATCTTTCTACCATTACTACTGGGACATACGCTCTGTCGTTTTCGTTGTGTCTATATTTCTTGTCTGAAAACCTGAGACACCCTCTTCCGCTCCCACCCTACTAAACTCTATTATCGTAACTTTGTGTATATAGTGGTATACACTTTGTCTACTGGTCAGGTTCAAGGTACGCACATTGTCCCGTGAGTTTCGGTGACGTGACTCTGTTGGGACTCCCTACCCTACCCCTCCCTCAACCTTTCCCCAAAGTCCTACCCCCTGTGTACATGTGGGTACCAACTAAGTACAGTTACATACCGTTTTGGGCGATGTTATAATATTCCATTAATCGGAGGTTAATTTTAATTAATTAATTTTTTGGGTTCACAGACTTTATAGTCCAGTCGAACCATTCGGGGAATTCACGGAGGGGAATCCTCAGGGGGGCATCCCGGGTTCCGGGGTGTGATCCGATAGAAGTAAGGTCGTTGACATCGACGAGGGGTCGGTGACCGGGTTGGTGTCTCGATAAAGCCTTAAAGAGTCACACCCGACGTCATTCACTCCCCAAAACTGTCTGAGGGATTTTCGTTAATCGGTTTACCCTTAGTGAATGTGAGTTAAAAGTTCACCGATTAAACCACAGCCCCTTAGAAGAAATTTTCCGCACCCACCGTCTGTAGGGTCACATAGGACATTGATAAAAGTGATCGATCGAATCGGTTCCCTCAACGTAAGGGTGTGTGATTCTTTTCAGAGTAGTTCCCCCAGGTGGGCTCACGAAAGAAACGAACGAGTCCGTAGAGATGATTTACTCTCATCTCGGTCTCTCTCAATGAAAAGTGGGACAGTCGTCTTTGACCTTCCACTCACGTCCGGTGACACCCCGAAATCGTCTCGTGACGGGACGGACACTCCATTCCAAGGAGGAGACCGAGGTGTAGGAATCAGGGACATACAGAATACTTACGGACACACACACGGACCTGACCATCAATACCCCCTTCCTCCTCCGTCCCCTCCCCGTACCGTCTAACCTTTTACACGTGAGGGGGTGTCTGTCCTTTCGGACTTGATCGTAGAGGAGAGTGTCAACATCCACTGCGCACACTTCTAAACCGAGAACTGTCGATGTACCCTGTGTGTAGATCTCCCTCGACACCGGTATTTCTGGGACACAAACACACACGTCTGTCCGACACTTACCCTCGTACCCTTGCGTGGTGACTTGCTTGAGAGTGATATATCTCACAAAGGCCCAGTCACATGGATTTAGATCACTACTTTTTAGTTCAGTGTTACCCTGATACATATCTACACATCGTGTAGAGTTTAAGAGTCGCACTCAGTAAGTGACTACACTCACATACTCATATGGAAGGACACACAATCATTATTCCCCTTTCTTCGTACACTTGTACTTTGACTGTACCTCGGGGCACTTCTCAGGAAATTCTTTTCCCGTTCCTTCTTCTAGACCGAGAAATTCACGGGTGGGTCTCCCTCGACTTGGTTTGATGACGTAAAGGAGTTGTTGACTCGGTTAGGGACGGGGGAAGAGGGAGGTGACGTCAGTAGTTCTCTTTCCCTTTACCACGTTTTAGTGGGGAGGGAGTCGACTTTACCTGTACTGGAGGGACGAAGAAAGAAAGAATTGTTCACAGACATTCATGGACGGGTCGAACCGAGTCGTCAATCGAAAGAAGGGAAACAAAAAGTAATAGAAGTAAACTAGACGTCAGATGACAAGTGTCCACGTGGGTCAATTCTTCTTACCAATTTACGTCACGACACTCGGCGGGGTAGAGTTAAAGACTGACAAGGGCTTTTAATGTTCTCTTGACCGATGGTCATATCGTTATTACCTAATAGAACGTGGGTCTCCAGAAAGTGGGACTTCTTATTCGAACCGACTTTTGGTCTCCACGAGTGTATTACAAGGTAAGGGCGGACATCAATGTGTTTTGTGTTGGACCCAAATTACCAGGAGCTCTTATAACTAGATGTACAAATGTTCGAACCCGTTCAAAGACCTACTTTCTACGATTGTACCACCACTTTTTCTTTATAATGAAGAATGAGATCTGGTTCGTTTAACACCGTTTACGTCACCACTCGGAGAGTTGGTAAAAACACGATACCTGGGGTATCGTCAGGTTACTTTGGATACCTAGAGAAAGATTTGTTGTAAAAATTTACATATATCCTAATGGTTCCTTTACAACTTTATTTGGGTAATAAATTTTTAAACACCCCTGAAGGGACCATCAGGTCCCCGATTTTAAGGTACGAAGGTTATGTCCCCCGGGCCCAATTTAGGGACCAGTCCCATGATCTAGGGTGTACGGTGTTGATTCTGGACCATGTCGGTTTATTTAATTATTTTTCTTAAAATTTTTAACATTATATCAGTGTATACAAGGAAAATAATTGTACAATTTGTCCAAAATCGTCTTCCAGAGTATTGATTACATTAAACGTTTATCACTAGTCGTGTTTACTATAAAGTTCTGTAACCGTTACTGATATTACAATGTCCTATTTTTGTAGACACTAAAGATGACCACTATTTTAATGTTGATGACATTATGATAACACCGAATAACGGTTTAGACATTGTCTTCATTTTCGATTTAAAGTCAATCTCTAAACATTTTTATGTTTGTATGAAAAAAAGAATAAGTTTAAGTTATCTGGGAGGGACGTAAGATACGTACTCAGGGATTCAGTAATTTAAAAGAACTCCGTATCTCTGTCGTAGTTTCGACTTTTTCGTCATCGTTGAGGATTTATTCTCTTACAAGACTGGTGGACTAGTGGAGACTTTTCAGTTTCTTCCGACTCTTGTTACTTCAGTCACTAACATAATCTACGTATTTCTTTGTTTCTGTTCACGTACTTGTTTGTTGTTGTCACCTTTACAAACCTTTAGTCTTGACTAAGTCAGTATCTATAAATGTCAGTGATGTTATTGATTCGTACCACTATTTGGTCGGAGGTTGGTCTTTCCCAATTTTATATAAAACGATGAAACAAGAGACGAGTTTCTTCGTGATGTAACCAAAGGAAGAGAGATATCCTCATTCGGATTAAAAGGACCCAACCTGAAGTCCCCAAGGGTCATGGAGGAAGGATATCCTTCGGAAGGGATTGGGAGAGTTTATCACTGAGTGAAGAACGAGATCTGATGGGGTCAGTATATCATGAGTGAACGACATAGGACCAAGAGACAAAGTGTATAGAGAAAGAAGGTAATCTGACACTCGAGGGGTTCTATCCTCGACACAAAAAAAGAGAGTGACATCCATAAGTTAAACATACGTGACCTACATATACGATAACTCAGTTAAGGTTACCTACTCGGTAACGTTTGTTAACCGAAACTGGTGTAAAGAGTAGGTTAAACATTAAACGGACCCTGTTTCTACTCCCACCCAAAGTAATCAACATAGTCAAGTCAAGTTAGCGAGTCAACACAGACTGAGAAACGTTGGGGTACTTAGCGTCGTGTGGTCCGGAGGGACAGGTAGTGGTAGAGGGCCTCAAGTGAGTCTGAGTGCAGGTAGCTCAGTCACTACGGTAGGTCGGTAGAGTAGGAGCCAGCAGGGGAAGAGGAGGACAGGGGTTAGGGAGGGTCGTAGTTTCAGAAAAGGTTACTCAGTTGAGAAACGTACTCCACCGGTTTCATGACCTCGAAGTCGAAATCGCAGTAAGGAAGGTTTCTTTAGGGTCCCGACTAGAGGAAGTCTTACCTGACCAACCTAGAGGAACGTCAGGTTCCCTGAGAGTTCTCAGAAGAGGTTGTGGTGTCAAGTTTGCGTAGTTAAGAAACCGTGAGTCGGAAGAAGTGTCAGGTTGAGAGTGTAGGTATGTACTGGTCACCTTTTTGGTATCGGAACTGATCTACCTGGAATCAGCCGTTTCATTACAGAGACGAAAACTTATACGATAGATCCAATCAGTATTGAAAAGAAGGTTCCTCATTCGCAGAAAATTAAAGTACCGACGTCAGTGGTAACGTCACTAAAACCTCGGGGTTTTTTATTTCAGACTGTGACAAAGGTGACAAAGGGGTAGATAAAGGGTACTTCACTACCCTGACCTACGGTACTAGAAGCAAAAGACTTACAACTCGAAATTCGGTTGAAAAAGTGAGAGGAGAAAGTGAAAGTAGTTCTCCGAAAAATCGAGGAGAAGTGAAAGACGGTATTCCCACCACAGTAGACGTATAGACTCCAACAAGTATAAAGAGGGTCGTTAGAACTACAAAGAACACAAAGAAGGTCAGGTCGCAAAGAGTACTAACAGTTTTCATGTCCTGTGACCTCTCAACTCGATTACTACTTTAGTGAACGTAATACATCGAATTTGAAAGTGTTACTCTTGATTACACCCTGAAGGGAGTACCATGTCACCGACTCTGAGGGGTGAGGATTACGTTCCCCGAAAGACCCAAGTTAGGGACTAGTCACTTTTTCTAGAACGTGCGGTGTTGACTTTCTTTGACGTACGGTGTTGTTTCTAGTTTCTGGGGTGTTCGACGATGCTTCTGGAACGTGTCGGTCTATTTATAAAATTTTCCCTTCTTAATTACAATAAGTTTACATAAGTCTACCTCGATTCTACGTCGTAAATATTGTGACAATTGAATTTTGGATTACTTAATTTATTTATTTAAATTTAATTTTTTTTTTGATTACTTTTTTCACCCTTTACTGGTCCTTCATAAAGTACTACAGAACTTCGTCCCGATGGACTTGAAGTTTTTGTTAGTTCTTTGTTCGTCTAGTTGAACTCCAAAAGAAGAAAACAGAATCAGGTCAAGAGGTAGGTAGGTAGGTAAGTAGGTAGGTAGACAGATGGGTAGATAGGTAGGAAGGTAGTTTTTGGTAGGTTGTAGATCGGCAGGTAAGTAGGAACTAGATAGGTATGTAGGTTGTAGGGAAGTAGGTAGGTAGGTGGAAAGATACACTGATTGTATTACGAATGAGGAACCTTCTTTTCAATACTGGTTGGATCTATCGTATAACTTTTCGTCTCTGTAATGAAACGGTTGTTTCTAGACAGATCATTTCCGATACCAAAAAGGTGACCAGTACATACCTACACTCTCAACCTGACACTTCTTTCGACTCGCGGCTTCTTAACTACGAAAACTTGACACCACAACCTCTTCCGAGAACTCTCAGGGAACCTGACGTTCCTCTAGGTTGGTCAGGTAAGACTTCCTCTAGTCGGGACCCTAAAGAAACCTTCCTTACTACGATCTCGACTTCGAGGTCATGAAACCGGTGAAGTACGCTTCAACTGAGTAACCTTTTCTGAGACTACGACCCTTCCTAACCCCCGTCCTCCTCTTCCCCTGCTGTCTCCTACTCTACCGACCTACCGTAGTGACTGAGCTATCTGCACTCAGACTCACATGAGACCCTCAACCACTACCTGTCCCTCCGGATCGTACGACGCTAAGTACCCCAGTGTTTCTCAGCCTGTGCTGACTCGTTGACTTGACTTGACTTGACTTGTATTGATCCGTTCAAATTACAAGAACCTTAGAATTTCCCTTTACTTGAGATATCAATTACATCGAGAGTTTGACAGTGCACTTTTAAGACTACCCCTTATACCTTTAGACTATAAATTGTTAACAATCCAACTTGATTCGTAATAGAGAGAATCTTTGGAAGGATCTAGAAAAGTCAAGACGGAAGGGAGAGTGACGTCTAAGATTTATCAAGAGTTTGTAGTCAGGACGGTGGGAGGATGTGTTCAAAGAAGAGTCACTTGTGACCATTCCTAAGGGTGGAGGAGTTGTACTTCCACCCTTACGACGACGTCAGAAAACTATCTACACCTCTTTACTATTCTTCTAAAATCCGTCCTACACTTTTTCCCTTGGTGTGGAATTTTGAGTGGAGGAGCGGACTTTTGAAGGACTCCGAAGTGACCGAGGGTTAAAGAACTCCTTCCATGGTTCCCTGTTGGTTGTCTAGTTCTTATTGTTTATAGACTTTGAACATACCCTCTAACAACGGGGTAATCCGGTTCGAAGGGTACTTTGAAACGACTTTAAGGTTCGTTCCTTTTGTCCGTCGTACTTTACTGTGACATTGAGTCAGGGAGTGACCGTACCCAGACGCGAAGGACCCTCTTCACTTAGTTATGTCATCACAGGTTCACCCTGTGTAACGGGTCTCTCCCGATCGTTGGAAGGAGTGTCGGGGTCCCTTCTGGGAAGTGACAGGTGAGACATGTGAGAAACTAAGTAAAGAAACAAGGAAAACACATATAAGATATCAAATAAACATCAATGATACCCCTAATGTACGTTGTAAGAATACGGTTAGAAAGAAATTAACTATGGTTGAATTTAAGTTAGTGTATTTTTAAGATGAGAAAATGCGAGATGGGTGAGTGAAATACAATAACTACAGTGTTCACAATACAATAACTACAACACATGGGTAATTGTATCCAATATAAAAGTACGTAAACAGAAAATTTAGGAAATCTTTTATGGTTCACCTCAATATTTGTTTTAATTTTAATTTCACAAAAAATATAAACAGGTACATAATAAATGAAAATGACCTCTTAAATAGAAAAGTATACGAAGTTTAACGGTAGATCGTAAGAAAGTAAAGTTGAATCTGAAGTAAATCGTAAGGAAAGTCCCATGTAGATCACCCTTACTTGAGGACTTGAGAATGGAAAACAAACAGAACTCGAACAGAACGATTCAGCGAAGTCAGTACAGACTGAGACACGCTGGGGTATCTGTCGTCGGGTGGTCCGAGGAGGTAGGGACCCTAAGAGGTCCGTTCTTGAAACTTCACCCAACGGTAAAGGAAGAGGTTACGTACTTTTACTTTTCACTTTCACTTCAGTGAGTCAACACGACCTGAGAGTCACTGGGGTACCTGACGTCGGATAGTCCGAGGAGACAGGTACCCTAAAAGGTCCGTTCTCATGACCTCACCCCACGGTGACGGAAGCGGTACTCGAACAGAATCGAGGGAGTAAAAAAAGTTCCTGTTAAAACGACCTATGTCTTAAGAGTTAACTGTCAAACGAAAAGTAAGTAACACCGGACGTTGCAAAGACTACTCTTTAAACTATTGTCAGAATACCCCCTGAGGAAATATGTAAGTTCAGTAAAAAGAGAACGAAGCAAGTTGTAAGAACAGACAGTAAGAGAAAACTAATAAACTGATAACCTAATATTACAGAAACAACAACAAATGAACGAGTCAACACAGGATGAGAAACACTGGGGTACCTGACATCGGGTGGTTCAAGGAGAGAGGTACCCTAAAGGGTCCGTTCTTATGATCTCGTCCAACGGTAAAGGACGAGGTCTCCTAGAAGGGTTAGGTCTCTAACTTGGGTGTAAAGGACGTAACGTCCACCTAAGAAATGACGACTCGGTGGTAAACCCAGAAACCCCCAAATAGGATGAACCTTAAATAACTCGAAGAGTCTAAACATATAGATACAGAAGGGAGTT
The DNA here is from genome assembly GCA_006410555.1 of Capra ibex. Classification (NCBI taxonomy): domain Eukaryota; kingdom Metazoa; phylum Chordata; class Mammalia; order Artiodactyla; family Bovidae; genus Capra; species Capra ibex. The sequence goes on from SJYO01029184.1 coordinate 27,940,199, forward strand.
TAAACTCTTCTAAAATCGGTAATAAAGAAGTTGATTAGAGAAACGGAGAAAGAGATAAGAAGATCCTGAAGGTATTACACATATTACCATACAAATTATTATAGTGTATTCAGGGTATCCGTGACCAGTGAAAATAACTAAGAAAAAAGAGAAAACGAAGAGTTTGACCTATTGAAGTTTATTTGACAGAAGTTGAAACGACTAAGAAAGAATACGGACAAACTTAGACGGAAACTTTAGGAGATCACTTAAAACTTTAAGTAAATAAGAGTAAAAGTAGTAGTTTAAAAAGTATAAAAAGTATTAAAGATATAAAATAACTATAAGAGTAAAACAAGTATATAATAAAAAGACTATAAAATCGAGTCCGACGATATTATTTTATGGTATATTCGTGGCCGAAACAACAAAAAAAGTCAACGAGTCAGTACACACTGAGAAACACTGGACTACTTGATGTCGTGTGGTCCGAAGGGACAGGAAGTGGTAGAACCTCGAACGGGTTTGAGTACAGGTAACTCAGTCACTATGATAGGTTGGTAGGGTAGGAGACAGTAGGGGAAGAGGAAGACGGAAGTCAGAAAGGGTCGTAGTCCCAGACAAAGTTACTTAGTCGAGAAGCGTACTCCACTGGTTTCCTAACCTCGAAGTCGTAGTCAGAAAGGTCACTTGTAAGTCCCAACTAAAGGAAATTCTAACTGACCAAACTAGAGGAACGACAGTTTCCCTGAGAGTCTGTAGAAGAGGTCGTAGTCAATCTTCCGTAGTTAAGAAGTCGTGAGTCGGAAAAATTAACAGGTAGAGAGTGTAAGTGTGTACCGATGACCTTTTAGGTATCAAAACTCATATACCTAGAAACATCCGTTTCATTACAGAGACGAAAAATTATATGGTAGATCCAAACAGTAACGAAAAGAAGGTTCCTCGTTAGTAGAAACCCGACGTCAGTGGAAGGTAACAAAGGGGTAAATAAACGGTACTTCACTACCCTAACCTACGGTACTAGGAGCAAAAAACTTACAACTCAATAAACAGACAAAATATCTATCATTACGATGACGATTCAGTGAAGTCAGCACAGACTGAGACACGCTGGGGTATCTGTCGTCGGGTGGTCCGAGGGGGCAGGGACCCTAAGAGGTCCGTTCTTGTGACCTCACCCAACGGTAAAGAAAGAGGTTACGTACTTTCACTTTTCACTTTCACTTCAGTGAGTCAGTACAGACTGAGAATCGCTGGGGTACCTGACGTCGGATGGTCCGAGGAGACAGGTACCCTAAAAGGTCAGTTCTCATGACCTCACCCCACGGTAACGGAAGAGGTTATCTATCATTATACATAGACAATTAGGGTGTGAGAATTAAATGAGGAGGGAGAGGAGAAACCATTGGTATACAAACCAAAGATACAGATACTCTGATAAAGATGAATCATTTATTTAATTAAAGATAATAAAAAATCTAAGGTGTATATTCACTATATATTACAAACAGAAAGAGACGGACTGAATGGAGTGAATCATACTATAAGAGATCCAGGTAGGTACAACGCTGTTTACTGTAATAAAGTAAGAAAGGATACCGACTCATTATGAGGTAACATATATACATGGTGTAGAAGAAATAGGTAAGTAGACCACTACGTGTGAATCCGACGAAGGTACAGAACCGATAACGTTTGTCAAACGGGTCGACGAAAAGTTACAAAATTAAAGGGTTTCTAAGATTGGAGACGAAGAAGAATCCATGATCTATACAATAATATAAGTAAACGGGTATTAGAGAACCAGGGTTCGTAGGTGTCCAGACGTCAACAGGACGTTAAACGGAGGTATCGAAGGTCGGGCTTTAGGTTTGATACAGTGATAACGAGTAGACACGAGATTCAGTCCACTATGTCTTTGGTCAAGGAGTCCATCGGGTGTCTGTCCGGTCTTATAACGTATATACAAGGTAGGACGAGGAAGACAGGGTTCACCCCCTTGGTTCTTAAGCCAACTAATGGGGACTGGTATGACGTGGTGTAACACCTCCCCCACTTGGTTCCCACTCATTTCACATTACTTTACAGACCGGTAAAAATTCCATCGAAAATAAACTAAACCGTAAACGAACCAACGATCACTAAAAATTGACCAAAGACTTTGAGAATATTTTAATAACATCAGTCAGGAATTAACAATTAAACTACAAAGACACTCCTGAACCTCGAAGGATCAGGTGGTAGAACGACTATAGTGGGTAAACGTGAATAATAATTGGTAACTTATTTGTTACGTACCATGTATCCTCTACGAATTGTTTACAAAAGACTTAACTTAAAATTGGACTGAACGTAATAACGAAGTTCATATAATCTGGACTCACGAGTGGATCTAGCATTCGAGGGATCCCATCCCTTAGTAAGTATTAAAGACGGTACAAATGTATCTTATCCATCCCCACGAATTATAGACAAGTAAAACGAGTTTCATCCACAAATTGTTTATAAATAACTAAAATATACTGACTTAACCGAAAATGGAGAGTAGGAGTGGAACGGAAATGGGTCTCACTCGTGTCTGAACCTTAAGTAATCAACCATGTGTTTTTATTTACCTAACCTCGGTACATCACGGGAGCAGAGTGAGGGTCTTTCATTTTTATTTAGATCCAGATCGGAGATGAGACGGGGAACACTTTGAGTGTAAGTAAAGGTCGGTTTTCGTCCTTGATGATAGGAACAACTTAAAAATGATAAATCGTAACATTCAAGGTTTCCTTCGTGGTTAAAATCTTATTTTCAATATCCAGTGTTTGAGGATAAATAGAGGTTCTCAGGGACCTTGTTTACCAAATTAGTAGTAGAGTATTAATAAGGGAGGAAAAAGGAAGGAAGAAAAGAGGGAAGGAGGGAAGATATTTATATATAAATTGTTCGTGATGACTTGTTCTTGACTACATGTGTACTCTGTTCATTCCGTACCTGGAACGGGGGTTCTCAAGTGACTTGTCATTAGTATATGCACTAGGAGATGAGAGAAACCTTATTACCAATGAAAATCTTTCTTAAGTTTGTCGGTTAATAGAGGGACCATTGTTTTGGTTAAGCCCCCAACCCCCTTCTATTGACACAGGTATTCTTCCTTGTCCTTCTGGGACTCGACTGGAAAAGGGTACCGGTGTAGTTTTAATGTTGATAAATGGATACTCTTGTTGGACTTCTAATCGTTTTTAATAGAAGGTGTCGATTTCTATATTTCCTTGGTGTTATTCTACCCATTCTTCTTAACCCTGTGTCAAATCAGTTCTGGGTGTAGGGACCCATCGACTGAGTGTTTGTTCTCTTATTAGTGTTAACGTCTCAAAGAGAGGTTCCTCACTCCCCAGGTTCGGGGTGTCAGCCGTGGGGTCGGACCCCCAAGACGGGGTCGTCCTGTTCACGGGTCTTGTAGGTCGAAACTTCCAGTCGTCTCGAACGTATGTCCTCTCTGACTCCCGGCATCTTTTGTCTCTGAGACGAGAAATTGTCAAACGTGTTCTGGAGTGTACAAAGTTCAGGGTCACGTCTCCGTCATTAGACTTTCCTCGGACCCAGTCTAAGCGAACGACTAGAATCTCTTACTGGACCTCTCCGTCTTTCGTTGACCCTGAGAGGGGTCCCTGTGTCTATGACTATCGTCGGTGAAAAACCTCGAACAAATGGTATTCCTGTGACCGTTCACGGTAAAAGCACAGGAGGAAGATCGGATAATCACGGTCCCAGAATAGACGGGTGGTCGTCCGACCGTAGTCAGGATCTGGTGGTAGGACGGGGTATCGGTCCCTAGGGTCCTGTATCGGGACGGGTCGTAGTCCGACCCTGTACTGGGTCCGGGGGGACCGAGGGGTTTAGTCGGTTGAACCCTGGACTGGGGTGGGTGATCATCCAGTCGTGGTCGAAGACCTACGGGGGACTGTGTTGCCGGTCGGTTTGGTCCTGGGTTGGACGGGTGGTCGGTCGACCGTGGTCGGGACCCTGTAAAGTTTGGTACGTTGGTCAGTTCGACACTGGGTCCGGTGGTCGTCCGTCGTCGGTTGGTCTGACTCCCGGCTAGGATGGGTGTTCACACGGGTGTCAGTAGTCGAGACGGTGTTCTCTTCCCGGGTACATCGGGTGTCTCCCCTGTTAGGATCTCTTATATCGAGACCACTGGTCTCTCCTCAAACGGCGACCCGGGATAACTTACAGAGGACGTATTCGGGTGAAGAGGTTCTTGTCCTTCACATTGGTTGGATGGAGTAGGAACCTTTATTTATGTCTTTTAATCCGTTTTACTCCTCTATCTATTTATACAAGGTTTCCGTCCTTGTTCTGTTTTGGGGTCCTCTTCTTGTTTTACTTCACCTCGTCCCGTTAGACGGACTGTTTCTGAGTACCATTACTAGTATTTTTACGAGTTGTTTGAGTCCTCTTCTTAACTTCTTGTGTCACTTCAAATTGTCGATCTTTTATATTTCTTCTTGGTTTGTCCCGGTCTTTTTATGTTATTGACTTTAACTTTCATGTAACCTTCCTTAGTTGTCATCTGATCTACTATGTCACCTTACTTAGTCGTGTAACATTCTCTTTCATCACCTTTAGTGGGTTCAACTTGTCTTTTTTTACTTAATTCGTTTACTCCTATCAAATTCTCGAGAGATCTTAATGTGGTCCGTATGGTCGTAACCCTAATATTCCCATGGTCTTGCTTACCATTGTTGCTAGGAAGTCCGTCCTGTCGTTTCCTCTGTGTCTACATTTCTTGTCTGAAAACCTGATACACCCTTTTCCGTTCCCACCCTACTAAACTCTCTTATCGTCACTTTGTACATATAATGGTATACATTTTGTCTACTGGTCACGTTCAAACTACGGACTTTATCCCGTGAGTCTCGACCACCAGGTCCTGTTGGGTGTCCCTACCCTACCCCTCCCTACACCCTCCCCCCAAGTCCTACCCCTCTGTGTACACGTGGGTACCCACTAAGTATAGATGCATACCGTTTTTCGTAGTGTTATAACATTTCATTAATAGGACGTTAATGTTATTTAATTAATTAAGAAATTTTTCCTTCGTCGACTCAAAGTTTCAGTACCGAAGTAAAGTTCCTTTCCCCCCTTAACCGTTTGGAACACCAGGTCCTCCGGGTTCTCGGTTTTGACGGACGGGGACCGACGATGGAGGAAGAGGGAAAACGTAAGACGGAAGGGAGGTTCTTTTTGTTCAGTGTTTTTCTCAGTAGTGGGGAACTCGTACACGACACTCCGGTCGTGACTGCGGCACGTTCCGTAACAGTCGGTATAGTACAGTTCAATTACACGAACTGTTGGGGACACTATCTATCCGACACTAAAACCCTTTTACCTGATCCGGTCTCGGTAGAAATCTTCCGAAATTGACCGAAATAAATTAGGAAACGACATGGTTTGGGACTCCTCAGGGGATCACGAGAGGGTCGATATGAACTACTTTCTGTGTCTTCCCTCAAGTCTCTTCAAGTCAAGTCAAGTCGAGTCAAGTCAACGAGTCAGCACAGACTGAGAAACATTACGGTACCTGACGTCGTGGGGTCCGAAGGGACAGGTAGTGGTTGAGGACTTCGGATGAGTTTGAGTACAGGTAATACAGCCACTTCGGGAGGTTGGTAGAGTAGGAGACAGCAGGGGAAGAGGAGGGCGGAAGTTAGAAAGGGTCGTAGTCCCAGAAAAGGTTACTCAGTCAAGAAGCGTAGTCTACCGGTTACATAACCTCCAAGTCGAAGTGGTAGTCAGGAAGGTTACTTAAAAATCCTGACTAAAGAAAATCCTAACTGACCAACCTAGAGAAAAGTCCGGTTGTCTGAGAGTTCTCAGAAGAGGTTGTGGTGTCAAGTTTTCGTAGTTAAGAAGACGTAAGTCGAAAGAAATATCAGGTTTAGAGTGTAGGTATGTATTGATGACCTTTCTGGTATCGGAACTGATCTACCTGGAAACAACTGTTCTATTACACAGCCGAAAAATTATACAATAGATCCAACCAGTATTGAAAAGAAGGTTCCTCATTCGCAGAAAATTAAAGTACCGACGGCAGTGGTAGACGTCACTAAGACCTCGGGGGTTTTTATTTCAGACGGTGGTAAAGGGGTAGATAAACGGTACTTCACTACCCTGATCTACGTTACTAGAATCAAAAGACTTACAATTCGAAATTCGGTTGAAAAAGTGAGAGGAGAAAGTGAAAGTAGTTCTCCGTGAAATCAAGAATAAACAAAAGACGGTATCCCACCACAGTAGACGTACAGACTCGAATAACTATAAAGAGGACCGTTAGAACTAAGTTCGAACACGAAGTAGATCGGACCGTAAAGAGTGCTACATGAGACGTATATTCAATTTATTCGTCCCACTGTTATATGTAGGAACTGTATGAGGAAAGGGCTAAACCTTTGTCAGACAACAAGGTACAGGTCAAGATTGACAACGAAGAACTGGACGTATGTCTCTTCGACCGATCACGAATTTCCTAGTGTGTCGGAACTTCTCGTCTTTACCCTAACCGAACAGACCCTAATCTAATTCGACTCTTTGAACGATGAAGGGTCCCAATAACGTCTCGTGGAGTCCTCGAGATCAAGGGTTGAACGTTGACACGCCAAGAATGTGTTAGGGTCCTTCGGTAAATAAGCACTATCATTAAGGACTGTAACTGTATCGTGAAATGTAAAACGTTTTTGCAAGGGACATAGTAACATATAGAATATCAGTGTTTAGACTACCTTTAGTCTGTTCTTTTAATGGGGTTAATATATCTACTCCTTTGTAAAAGTCTCCCCAATGTACTGAGTCGGTTTCAATATTTCGGTCCTTTAAGTACTAGGTCTTGATTTTACATCCTCCGTCACTTCCTTCCCTCGATGACATACACCAACGATGTGTAAAAACAAGACAAGTCGGTTGATTCATTGTAGATACGACCCTAATACCCCCGTGTCATAATGAGTCACCGCATTTTGCACCTAAAACTATGAATAAGTGGTCCACCGGGACCTACTCAGTGACTGGTCAAGACACGGACTTAAAGAAGTAGATATTTTACATCTATGTATTGTTTTCACGGATAAAGAACTCAGTAACATTCTTGAGAGGATACTCTACGGAGTATATCTCGTCAATACTCAAGTACCGTAAATCGTATCACGAAACGTAGGACCTTCTTAAGGCATGGATAGTTGATAAGAAAGAGACAAAATTTTATGAGTTCTACACCGAGAACAGGTGTTCATGTTTATGTTTCATCTAGAAACACTCAGACACCTCGGACAGTTCCAATCAAACATTATCTACGAAACTATGTCTCGTTTAAATAAGTATTCCTTCTCCTCGGGTTTCTACCTTCTGTGCTAGTGTTTTTCACTAGACTCTCCGGTAAGTCAAGTCAAGCCAGTGAGTCAACACAGACTTAGAAGTTCTGCGGTACCAGACGTCGTGGGGTCCGAAGGGACAGGCAGTGGTTGAGGGCCTCGAACGAGTCTGAGTACAGGTAACTCAACCACTACGGTAGGTTGGTAGAGTAGGAGACAGTAGGGGAAGGGAAGGACGGAAGTTAGAAAGGGTCGTAGTCCTAGAAAAGGTTCCTCAGTCACGAAGTATAGTCCACCGATTTCATAACCTTAAAGTCGAAGTCGTAGCCAGGAGGGCTACTTATAAGTCCTGATTTATCAAACATCATTAGGGAAAACGTAACAGACGACAGGGACCCCGGTGACCTTCCGCTTCACTGTTGTCCAACGCGAACAAAAGTAGGCATAGTTTTTCACCGAAAGGGTCGAGGTTGGACTTGAGACAGCCACGGTGGGAAGTCTTGACCGTGGAAAGGTTACCCAGTTGTATGAGGGAGGGAGAGGGATTTGCATCTACAGTCGGTCTCTGTGGATGAGGACAGAGGGGTTTTCCATCTTCCCACGTCTCTCTGTCCGGGTAACCTTTTTACCTCCCCCTCCTTGGTCCACCCTTACCCCTGTCCATACCATGTCACTGTCCTTCTGACTGTTTTTGTTTACTTACGACGGAGGAGACCTATGTCGGTCAACTTTCCCCTTTGGTTGAGATTTCTTGAGTCCCCCGTCCCCCGTCGGTTGTGACACTGTCATGATTTACGGTGATTTGACAAGTGAAAGCTTACCAGTGAACGTCCTTGACACGACCACCAATTCTGACGTGAGGGTTACGTCTCCCGTGCCCAAGCTAGGGACCAGTCCCTTGATTCTAGGGTGTCCAGCGTGTCGTACCGGTTTTTTTTTTTTTTCCAATTAATGTACAATATACCTAAAATGAAGGTATATTTTTTCTTAGGTCCCCGAGTGCTGTGGTGTCAGGGTCTCTCTTAAAAAACGTCTTTACCCGGGACCGGACTCCAAGTTTTTCGGAGCTTGTCCGTTGCTTACGGATAAACACAGAGAGGACATTGGACAGGAGAGACCCGACGGGTGAGTACACCACTATCACATACGCACACAGACTCACACACACACCAAAGAGTTTCGTGTGTGAACTCACGAACTGAGAACTGACGTCCTTAAAAGCGTTTATTGTGAATTAGGAACAATTTGAGCGTAAGATTCGGGTAGAAATTAGGAGTGTCGTTAGGGGTATCCATCCCTGATAATAGTATGGGTAAAATGTCTACTCTCTTACCTCGGGGTCTTTCCAAGTCCTCAACGATGTTTCAGTGGATCATTCACTTCACATGTCCGAGTTTGGGTTTCGGTCCGTGACTTCGAGAGATGAAGGACGTGACTTGTGGACGTGAGAAAGTCCAAGTCTTGTCATACAAATACGTATACCCAGAAGGGACCACCGAATCTGTCATTTCTTAGACGGACGTTACGTCCTCTGGACCCAAGTTAGGGACCCAGTCCTTCTAGAAGACCTCTTTCTTTACCGGTGGGTGAGGTCATAAGAACGGACCTCTTAGGGTACCTGTCTCCTCGGACCACCGGATGTCAGGTACCTCAACGTTTCTCAGCCTGTACTGACTCACTGATTGTGTGTGTATACAGATGTGTATCTTCTTCGAGTTATTTAGGGGTAGTTTCCTTACGGAGTGAAGGTAGATAATTCGAGGACGAGTCGAGAGATTGAGTAAACTACAAGTCTCGGGATACTTAAATTACGATAGTAGTCGGGGTGAAATGTCCACTCCTTGGATTTCGAGTCTCTACAATTTATTGAACGAATTCAAATATGTCGAGAAACCACCGTTGAGAGACTAGGTTTGAGTCTGGACAGTCGGTCTAGAAAGAGTTGACAGAAGGTCTTTGAAGAGACCCCGACGGACGAGTCATTTCGGGTCGACCCAGGAAGACACGTGGGTACATTCAACCGGTACTAAACCTACATTTGTCCCCTCTATGTTTATTCTCTGACCGGAGATTAAGTTACGTACCTTTTGTACTAGTGTCGTCCGTCCGTCTCTTCCCACGACGGTACCCCCTTTCCTCCCTCCGTTCCGGACCTTTTAAGACTACCTCCGTCCCCGATACGGGGTAGACGAGGTTGGTCCCCTCTCTGTAAAACCGAGGAGAATGTCGTTTTCGTTGTTTGGCCTTCGTACGGTGTCAGTCGTACTTTACTCTTAGAAGGAACCTGTAGACTAAGATTCTTTACTCAGAGGTTCGACCTCCTCCGTCGGTCCAAGTCCGTCGGACATGGGACTGTGGAGTAGTCTTAATACGACGAGAGACACCCTCGGAGTCGAGTCGGGGTTGACGGTGGGTGGTCCTCCCCGACTTAAAGGGGACACTGGACATAGTACCCGATAAAACGAAGTATGGGGGGAAGGTACACGACGGTCGGAAACAAAGTCGAAGAAGGCAACCCGCGAGGTAAGACAAGACCCCTAGTGTCACTGAGAGTGTCCCGGTTCGGTGTACCGAGTGTGCCACTACGGTGTCAGGTCCCCAGTTCTACCTACCTGATGGATAGGTGTCTCGAGACGCCCGGGTGGGATGAAGTACATCTCGTCGTCACGGGTTGGAAAAACCGTGGTCCCTGGACAAAGTACCTTCTGTTAAAAAAGGTACCTGACCCCCAACCCCCCTTGTCAAAGACCTACTAAGTTCATGTAATGTATAATGTAATCACTATGTCAAAGATAATAATAATGTAGTCGAGGTAAAGTCTAGTAGTCCCCAATCTAGGGTCTCCAACCCTAAGAGGATGTGACGACTCGGGTCTCCTGTACCAAGGTTTTTTGCACAACTAACTAACTGTCCACCTACCGTCCCACTAAGTCACCATCTCGAAACGATAAGGTCCACACCGGGTACCTGGTCTCCGTGACCGTAGTGGTCTCTCAGATAATTTTTACGTCTTAGAGTCCGGAGTCGAGTCTGAAAGACTTAGTCTTTCTCAAAACTTGGTCTGAGGGTCCTCTAAATGTACTGGTAATTTCTCTCTCTACTTGACCACATCCTGTCACTGAGTCTTTCCGAACGTGACATTGGCGACAAATCATCCATGAGTAAGAGACAAAAAAGACTTAGGTCATCAAAGATTTACAACAACATGTAATAAAGTAGACCCCATGAAAATTCTTAAAAAAAAAAAACACCTTTAGTAAAATTTGATTGTCTTCCCAACATTCTTATCATGTTCCTTGGGAACGGTCGTCCCATTCGGGAGTGGGTCTAAACGGTTTACAATCGTAAAACGGTATAAACGACATAAGTAGGGAACAACAAAGATGTACCATAAAGGGGGAAATTAGGTAAGTGAATTTAACGTCTGTAGTACAAGAAGTGAGGATTTATAAAGTCGTACATAAAGGATTCTTGTTCTTGTAGGAGAATCCATTGGTGTTAGACCAATAGTTCAAGTCTTCAAAATTGTAACTGTGTCGTTATACTAGATTATATGTCAGGTATGAGTTTACACCAGTTAGTCGAGTTACTACAGGAAATACCGTTAAGACCAAAAGTAGACCTCTCGAAAATTTCACGGCTACGGTACTAGGATAGGGGTGTGGCTAATTCCTGCTAAGAGACTCCCTCCCCGAGCACGGATATTATTTAAAAGTAACCTCGTATTAACGAAATGTTATAACACAATCAAAGACGACATGTTGTTACACTTCGTCGATGTATATATATGTATAGGGGAGGGAGATCTTGGAGGAAGGGTGGAGGGGTGTAGGGTGGGTAGATCCAGTAGGGTCGTGACTCGACTCGAGGGGCACGATATGTTAAAATCCGAAAGGTCCTCTAAGACTACACGTCGGTTCAAATTCTTGGACACACGGTTCCGTAAAAGACACCAGGGATCTCTAGTGTCCCCATCCTTGGGAACGACTTTCTCACTCGGGACTCATATTAAACAGATTCAGGGTACAGAGAAAATTAGACTCAAGACGGTAATCAGTAACGGATATTCCAAGAACCCGGAAAGAAGTGAAGAAGACTACGGTGGTGGGACTACCCTTGTTTTGTCAATAAAAAGGTACGAGGATAAAGGGGATGTCGGTGAACCAGGGTAGGAAGAAAGAAATATTCTTTACTTCGGAGTTTACCATAGACGAGACCCGACACAGGAGGTGTTTCGACGTAGATTGTTCAACCGATGTTGTGGACCTTAATGTCTTCTCGTTCCCGTCCACCACCTTTTCTTACGGTCTCTACGTCGTTTAGTTAATTCTTCTCCCGGTTTAAAGAGAGACCCGACCGGTGTCTCAAAGAGGTCTCAAGTTTCTGACGAACTAATCTTGATCCGCCAAGAGTTTAATGGAACCAAACCTTTTGTTCGGTGACTCCACTCGTCTACATCGTTAGACGTCGATCTCACCTGTGTTTCCACTACATGTNCCAATTAATGTACAATATACCTAAAATGAAGGTATATTTTTTCTTAGGTCCCAGAGTGCTGTGGTGTCAGGGTCTCTCTTAAAAAACGTCTTTACCCGGGACCGGACTCCAAGTTTTTCGGAGCTTGTCCGTTGCTTACGGATAAACACAGAGAGGACATTGGACAGGAGAGACCCGACGGGTGAGTACACCACTATCACATACGCACACAGACTCACACACACACCAAAGAGTTTCGTGTGTGAACTCACGAACTGAGAACTGACGTCCTTAAAAGCGTTTATTGTGAATTAGGAACAATTTGAGCGTAAGATTCGGGTAGAAATTAGGAGTGTCGTTAGGGGTATCCATCCCTGATAATAGTATGGGTAAAATGTCTACTCTCTTACCTCGGGGTCTTTCCAAGTCCTCAACGATGTTTCAGTGGATCATTCACTTCACATGTCCGAGTTTGGGTTTCGGTCCGTGACTTCGAGAGATGAAGGACGTGGCTTGTGGACGTGAGAAAGTCCANAATTAGGAGTGTCGTTAGGGGTATCCATCCCTGATAATAGTATGGGTAAAATGTCTACTCTCTTACCTCGGGGTCTTTCCAAGTCCTCAACGATGTTTCAGTGGATCATTCACTTCACATGTCCGAGTTTGGGTTTCGGTCCGTGACTTCGAGAGATGAAGGACGTGGCTTGTGGACGTGAGAAAGTCCAAGTCTTGTCATACAAATATGTATACCCAGAAGGGACCACCGAGTCTGTCATTTCTTAGACGGACGTTACGTCCTCTGGACCCAAGCTAGGGACCCAGTCCTTCTAGAAGACCTCTTTCTTTACCGGTGGGTGAGGTCATAAGAATGGACCTTTTAGGGTACCTGTCTCCTCGGACCACCCGATGTCAGGTACCTCAGTGTTTCTCAGCCTGTACTGACTCACTGATTGTGTGTGTATACAGATGTGTATCTTCTTCGAGTTATTTAGGGGTAGTTTCCTTACAGAGTGAAGGTAGATAATTCGAGGACGAGTCGAGAGATTGAGTAAACTACAAGTCTCGGGATACTTAAATTACGATAGTAGTCGGGGTGAAATGTCCACTCCTTGGATTTCGAGTCTCTACAATTTATTGAACGAATTCAAATATGTCGAGTAACTACCGTTGTGAGACTAGGTTTGAGTCTGGACAGTCGGTCTAGAAAGAGTTGACAGAAGGTCTTTAAGAGACCCCGACGGACGAGTCATTTCGGGTCGACCCAGGAAGACACGTGGGTACATTCAACCGGTACTAAACCTACATTTGTCCCCTCTATGTTTATTCTCTGACCGGAGATTAAGTTACGTACCTTTTGTACTAGTATCGTCCGTCTGTCTCTTCCCACGACGGTACCCCCTTTCCTCCCTCCGTTCCGGACCTTTTAAGACTACCTCCGTCCCCGATACGGGGTAGACGAGGTTGGTCCCCTCTCTGTAAAACCGAGGAGAATGTCGTTTTCGTTGTTTGGCCTTCGTACGGTGTCAGTCGTACTTTACTCTTAGAAGGAACCTGTAGACTAAGATTCTTTACTCAGAGATTCGACCTCCTCCGTCGGTCCAAGTCCGTCGGACATGGGACTGTGGAGTAGTCTTAATACGACGAGAGACACCCTCGGAGTCGAGTCGGGGTTGACGGTGGGTGGTCCTCCCCGACTTAAAGGGGACACTGGACATAGTACCCGACAAAACGAAGTATGGGGGGAAGGTACACGACGGTCGGAAACAAAGTCGAAGAAGGCAACCCGCGAGGCAAGACAAGACCCCTAGTCTCACTGAGAGTATCCCGGTTCGGTGTACCGAGTGTGCCACTACGGTGTCAGGTCCCCAGTTCTACCTACCTGATGGATAGGTGTCTCGAGACGCCCGGGTGGGATGAAGTGCATCTCGTCGTCACGGGTTGGAAAAACCGTGGTCCCTGGACAAAGTACCTTCTGTTAAAAAAAAAGGTACCTGACCCTCAACCCCCCTTGAGGGTCAAAGACCTACTAAGTTCATGTAATGTATAATGTAATCACCATGTCAAAGAAAGATAATAATAATAATGTAGTCGAGGTAAAGTCTAGTAGTCCCCAATCTAGGGTCTCTAACCCTAAGAGGATGTGCCGACTCGGACCTCCTGTACGAAGGTTTTTTGCACAACTAACTAACTGTCCACCTACCGTCCCACTAAGTCACCATCTCGAAACGATAAGGTCCACACCGGGTACCTGGTCTCCGTGACCGTAGTGGTCTCTCGGATAATTTTTACGTCTTAGAGTCCGGAGTCGAGTCTGAAAGACTTAGTCTTTCTCAAAACTTGGTCTGAGGGTCCTCTAAATGTACTGGTAATTTCTCTCTCTACTTGACCACATCCTGTCGCTGAGTCTTTCCGAACGTGACATTGGCGACAAATCATCCATGAGTAAGAGACAAAAAGACTTAGGTCATCAAAGATTTACAACAACATGTAATAAAGTAGACCCCATGAAAAATCTTAAAAAAAAAAGAAACCTTTAGTAAAATTTGATTGTCTTCTCAAGATTCTTATCATGTTCCTTGGGAACGGTCGTCCCATTCGGGAGTGGGTCTAAACGGTTTACAATCGTAAAACGGTATAAACGACATAAGTAGGGAACAACAAAGATGTACCATAAAGGGGGAAATTAGGTAAGTGGATTTAACGTCTGTAGTACAAGAAGTGAGGATTTATAAAGTCGTACATAAAGGATTCTTGTTCTTGTAGGAGAATCCATTGGTGTTAGACCAATAGCTCAAGTCTTCAAAATTGTAACTGTGTCGTTATACTAGATTATATGTCAGGTATGAGTTTACAACAGTTAGTCGAGTTACTGCAGGAAATACCGTTAAGACCAAAAGTAGACCTCTCGAAAATTTCACGGTTACGGTACCAGGATAGGGGTGTGGCTAATTCTTGCTAAGAGACTCCCTCCCCGAACACGGATATTATTTAAAAGTAACCTCATATTAACGAAATGTTATAACACAATCAAAGACGACATGTTGTTACACTTCGTCGATATATATATATATATATATATGTATAGGGGACGGAGATCTTGGAGGAAGGGTGGATGGGTGTAGGGTGGGTAGATCCAGTAGGGTCGTGACTCGACTCGAGGAGCACGATATGTTAAAATCCGAAAGGTCCTCTAAGATTACACGTCGGTCCAAATTCTTGGACACACGGTTCCGAAAAAGACACCAGGGATCTCAAATGTCCCCATCTTTGGGAACGAGTTTCTCACTCGGGACTCATATTAAACAGATTCGGGGTACAGAGAAAATTAGACTCAAGACGGTAATCAGTAACGGATATTCCAAGAACCCGGAAAGAAGTGAAGAAGACTACGGTGGTGGGACTACCCTTGTTTTGTCAATAAAAAGGTACGAGGATAAAGGGGATATCGGTGAACCGGGGAAGGAAGAAAGAATTTTGGTTATGTCATAACATTTCATTTTATTTCATTTTTATTTTTAATTTTTTTTTTTCTTTCTTTACCTCGGAGATTACCATAGACGAGACCCGACACAAGAGGTGTTTCGACGTAGATTGTTCAACCGATGATGTGGACCTTAATGTCTTCTCGTTCCCGTCCACCACCTTTTCTTACGGTCTCTACGTCGTTTAGTTAATTCTTCTCCCGGTTTAAAGAGAGACCCGACCGGTGTTTCAAAGAGGTCTCAAGTTTCTGACGAACTAATCTTGATCCGCCAAGAGTTTAATGGAACCAAACCTTTTGTTCGGTGACTCCACTCGTCTACATCGTTAGACGTCGATCTCACCTGTGTTTCCACTACATGTCTACCCCTCGTTGACTCTTTGAGGTCGATTAGGGTCCTCGGTCGTCTGAAAACGTAAAGGACTTTCTTAAACCCAGTTAGATTGACCAACCAAATTAACTAAGTTACCTCGAGAAGACAAAGGTCAGTACTCGTCTACTTCCCCTTCGGACCGTACAGACACTCCCTCTAGTACAATAAATGAATCGACCCAGTGGGTAAAGGGGTCGGAACTTTATCGTACCGGTGGTAGTGGCGGTGGGGAGAAGGATGGGTTTGTAGACACAGTGACGTTTGTTTCTTTGAGTCAAAAGAAACTTTTCCGAGGTAGTCTCCTCCGGCTCAGGTCTAAACGTACACAACCACTCATATAAGACCTTCTTTCCACTTCCGTGTTTCGTCTAGTAAACCGAAGTTTCGTCAAAACAGCTACGGACTGTTTAGCTGAGCGAAAATCCTACATAACTGTAAGAAATGATAAGCTCTCTTGATCAGATGTGTCTACCTACCGAAATTGTCTATGTAGAAACGTCAATCAGTTACTGTTTTATAAACACTCACCGGTAACTTTTTAGTTCTCTCAAGGTCTTTTTGTAGATAAAGACGAAATAACTGATACGGTTTCGTAAACTGACACACTTAGTGTTATATGACACCTTTTAAGACTTTCCCTACCCTTATGGTCTGGTGGATTGGACGGAGAACTCTTTGGACATACGTCCAGTCCTTCGTTGTCAATCTTGACCTGTACCTTGTTGTCTGACCAAGGTTTATCCTTTTCCTCATGCAGTTCCGACATATAACAGTGGGACGAATGAATTGAAGATACGTCTCATGTAGTACTCTTTGCGACCTAACCTTCTTTGTGTTCGACCTTAGTTCTAACGGTCCTCTTTATAGTTATTGGAGTCTATACGTCTACTGTGGTGGGAATACCGTCTTTCACTTCTCCTCGATTTTTCGGAGAACTTCTTTCACTTTCTCCTCTCACTTTTTCAACCGAATTTCGAGTTGTAAGTCTTTTGCTTCTAGTACCGTAGACCAGGGTAGTGAAGTACCGTTTATCTACCCCTTTGTCATCTTTGTCCCAGTCTGAAATAAAAAAACCCGAGGTTTTAGTGACGTCTACCACTGACGTCGGTACTTCAATTTTCTGCGAATGAGGAACCTTCCTTTAAATACTGGTTGGAACTATCATATAAGTTTTCGTCTCTGTAATGAAACGACTGATTCCAGGCAGATCAGTTCCGATACCAAAAAGGACACCAGTACATACCTACACTCTCAACCTGACACTTCTTCCGACTCGTGGCTTCTTAACTACACAAACTTGACACCACAACTCCTTCTGAGAACTCCCAGAGAACCTGACGTTCCTGTAGGTTGGTCAGGTAAGACTTCCTCTAGTTGGGACCCTAAAGAAACCTTCCTTACTACGATTTCGACTTCGAGGTCATGAAACCGGTAGAGTACGCTTCTCGACTGAGTAACCTTTTCTGAGACTACGACCCTCCCTAACCCCCGTCCTCCTCTTCCCCCGCTGGGTCCTACTCTACCGACCTACCGTAGTGCCTGAGTTACCTGCACTCAGACTCACTTGAGGCCCTCAACCACTACCTGTCCCTCCGGACCGTACGACGCTAAGTACCCCAGCGTTTCTCAGCCTGTGCTGACTCGTTGACTTGACTTGACTTGACTTACAGAAAGGAGAAGTGTTCTTGAATTATTACACGGTTTACTCTAGTAAGGGGGACCGGGTCCTGAACTCTTGTAAAACTTAACACGAGTAGGACGGACCCTTAGGGACCACCGAGTCGACCATTTCTTAGACGGACGTTACTCCCTCTGGACCCAAACTAGGGACCCAACCCTTCTAAGGGACCTCTTACCGATGAGTGAGATCATAAGACCGGATCTCTTAAGGTACCTGACATATCAGGTACCCCAGTGTTTCTCAGTTTGTGTTGACTCACTAAAAGTGAAGTGACTAACCCTTGATTTCTTATGAGTTGAATAACGGTCTCAGGTTTACCTCCCGTGGGGTATAATGATCTATTGACAATCTTTTAAGGAGTTAATCCTGGGGCACATGTGACAGTAACGGTAAAGATTGTAGAGGAAGTAGTCTCCTGAGGAACAGATCAATGTCCAAAACCAGGGACGGTCATGCTGTCTTACACGAATTTAACTAGTTTCTACACACTTAACGTGTATAGAGTTTAAAAACATGTTTTTCCGGTCGAAGCCCTTTACAAAAGTATCTCATATAAAGTGTATCGAATTAAGTTCGATCGTTTCCCTAACAGAAAGTGTAATCTTGATAATTTTGAACCAATTATAAGAGAGGTTGGTACTTAAAAGTAAAAGACCAATGAATTATACATATAATTTATATATGTAACACACGTAGGGGACCTCTTCATTTACCGTTTGGGTTGGTCATAGGAACGGACCTCTTAAGGTACCTGTCTCCTCGGACCACCTGACATCAGGTACCCCAGTGTTTCTCAACCTGTACTGACTCACTGATTATGAAAATGAAAGTGATGTATCGGTCTTTGCTCGGTTGTGATTTGTTTGAAATTTTCACGTGTTCCGAACAGGAAGGTTTTGACAAGAGAGGGTGCATAAAAAAAGTAAAAAAATAACTTCCTATTAACGAAATGTCTTAAAACAACAAAGGATAGTTTGAAGTTGCACTTAGTCGGTATCCGTATATATATAGGAGAGGAAAAACTTGGAGGAAGGGTTGAAGACAGGGTAGGGTAAGGAGATCTAACTATGACTCGGGGACTCAGTATGTCGTTTAAGGGCAACCGATAGATAAAATGCATAGCATTAATTCAAAGGTACAATGAGAAAGGCATGTAGAGTGGGAGAGGAGAGGGGAGTGATACAGGTATTTAGATAAGAGATAGAGACAAAGAGGTGACGACTGGACATTTATTTAAGAAGTCATGGTAAAAAGATCTAAGGTATATATACATACGTAATCTTATGCTATAAATAGAAAGAGAAAGACTGAGTGAAGTGAGACATCTTATCCAAGATCCAAGTAGGTGGAGTAATCTTGACTGAGTTTATGTAGGGAAAAATACCGACTCATTATAAGGTAACACACATACATGGTGATGAAGAAATAGGTAAGTAGACAGCTACCTGTAGATCCAACGAAGGTACAAGATCGATAACATTTATCACGAAGTCACTTGTTACCCTATGTACACAGAAAAAGTTAAAACCAAAGGCTTCCGTTTCCGTGGGGTGAGGTCATGAGAACGGACCTTTTAGGGTACTTACCTCCTCGGACCATCCGACGTCAGGTACCCCAGCGATTCTCAGTCCGAACTGACTCGCTGAAGTGAAAGCGAAAAGTGAAAGTACGTAACCTCTTCCTTTACCGTTGGGTGAGGTCACAAGAACGGACCTCTTAGGGTCTCTGTCACCCGAGGGTAGATACTCCCAGCGTGTCTCAGTCTGTACTGACTTCGTTGAATCGTCGTCATCGTCGTCGTCCCCATATACGGATCCTCACCTTAACGACCCAGTATACCACCAAAATAAGGATCAAAACATTCCTTAAAGGTATGGTAGAAGGTATCACCGACAAAGTCAAATGTAAGGGTGGTTGTCACGTTATCGTAAGGAAAAAGAGGTGTGGGACAGGTCGTAAATAACAAACATCTTAAAACTACTAACGGTAAGACGGATCACACTCCACTATAGAGTGACATCAAAACTAAACGTAAAGAGATTATTACTCTTCTGAGAACTCTCAGGGAACCTGACGTTCCTCTAGGTTGGTCAGGTAGGATTTCCTCTAGTCAGGACCCACAAGTAACCTTCCTGACTACGACTTCGACTTTGAGGTTACGAAACCGGTGGAGTACGCTTCTCAACTGAGTGACCTTTTCTGGGACTACGACCCTCCCTAACCCCCGTCCTCCTCTTCCCCTGTTGTCTCCTACTCTACCGACCTACCATAGTGGCTGAGTTACCTGTACTCAGACTCACTTGAGGCCCTCAACCACTACCTGTCCCTCCGGACCACACGACACTAAGTACTCCAGAGTTTCTCAGCCTGTGCTGACTCACTGACTGGACTTGACTTGACTTGACTTGACTTATTACTCGTTCCCGAAGGAAACACCGATCGACCATTTCTTGGTACCTTGTAGGACTTAGGATCCGGATATGAATATGAGTTTTGATAGAGGTTGGGGTGGAAAAAGAACCACAGAGTAAGGGTATCCTAGAATAAACGATGATCTTTTAATGATTTAAGTATCCGAGTCAAGTCCATTTTTAACGTTCCTTTATAAAGTCTCTTTACTGATCACTATACTCGTAAAACCGTACGTTTTAAGTGTCACCCTTTTATTCGAAGAAAGCACTTCAAGGTCTCAATAAGGACTTATTCTACAACAGTAAAAGTTTTTTAATTACACGATAAAAAGATATTGAATTTTGTAGGTGATTCTTTACAGATTTTCTTGATTCTGGTGTACGTAGAGTCCTTTCAGAAACAAAGATTAGAGTTTGAATAATTCTAAGATGTTTCTCTATCGGTAGTCCCGTTTTGTCTAGGTAGTAGTTATTGTCCCAACACACACTTCAGCGAGTCAGTACAGGCTGTGGACGTTGGGGTACCTGACATCGGGTGGTCCGAGGAGACAGGTACCCTAAGAGGTCCGTTCTTATGACCTCACCCAACGGTAAAGGAAGAGGTCCCCTAGAAGGGTTGGGTCCCTAGCTTGGGCCCAGAGCACGTAACGTCCGTCTACGAAATAGAAGACTCGGTGGTCCCTTCGGGATATTGTCCCAATTCTAACGTATATTTGTCAATTTTGTTTTGTTGTTGTAACATTTAGTTGATACACGACACGAATCAGGGAGTCAGTACAGGTTGAGAAAGGCTGGGGTACCTGACATAAAGTTTAAATTTTTTCTAACGTACATTTTATGTATTTCTTACAAATAAAACTCCTACACCGATTTTTGAGTGGTATAGGTGAAATATGTGACGGAACTGATTATTTTTCTATATTAAGACCCGTACTAAAAGAGTCACAGTCAAGGTGTCTCAGAGACTCAAGAATATAATCACTGTTTTTACTTTTGATATCTTGTTCAATCACAAAAAAGACTAAGGTACATACAAATCAATTAACTCAAGAAAAAGGGGAGACGGACAAAATAGAGGTATCGGGAATCACTAACACACTATATAAACCGAAGAACGAATAGAGATAGATTTAACTCTTATTTTATATTTAAGGTGCTCCTCTTTCTTAAAAAATGGTGACATAGAGGTCACGGACTTTGTGAGACTGTGTATCATCCACGAATTGTTTGTAGACTACATACTTTCTCCTACGGTGATATAATTCTCTCTATTGTTTGTGTCTAAGATAATATTACCTTGTTGTTTTTTCCTCTACTTACTAACTATTTTTACGGTGATAACAAACATAGATATAGACTTATACGTAAATATACGGAAATACACTTTCTCGTCACGACTCAATTAAAGGAAGGTAAAGTTTATTACTGATATAAATATAACTATTTCAATCATATGGTACTTCATTTATTATAAAACGGAGTAAGAGTTACAAGGAATCAAATATAACGATAGAAACGGAAGATACTTTCAAATAAAAGAAAAATTTTAAAAAAATAAAATATAACCTCATATTAATCAATTGTTAGAACGTAATCGAACTCCACAGGTCGTTTCACTAAGTGAATGTATAAATAGATAGGAAAAAGTTTAAGAAAAGGGTAAATTCAATAATGTCTCATAAGTCGTCTCAAGAGACTCTATATGTCATCCAGAAACTACCAATAGGTAAAATTTATATCGTCACACATGTACAGTTAGGGTTTGTAAATTATGTAGAAATTAGTATTCAGTGAAATTTAGTCACAACCTTCATTTGTCTTACATGCAAAATGATCACTATTGTATATTTAGTCTCTTCATAAGTAATCCGTGCCATGGTCTGGGACCTTTTGTTCACAGAATAAATTCTACAGACAAAAGAACTTTTAGTTTTCGTATCCTCTTATAACTAATTTTATCAGAGGGGGGGGGGTTCTTTTGATCGTGTAAGAGAAATGACTGTCTTTTTGTTCTTACAACTATTGACTTGATATTGTTGTGAGACTTAATCTGATTAATTTTGGTTTGTAATCTTAAAGATATTTAGATACAAGCTAACTCCACGAACGATTATATAGAAGAGACTAATGTATCTGATATACCTGAAAGTATTAATGTCTTGTGTGACTCTCTTTTAATAAGAACGATCGTTTATCGTTTGTCAAATCAATGACAAGAAAATTTTTATATAGAGGGAATCATTGATATAGTTGTATAAAATACTAACAAAGGAGAAAGATTGTAATATATTTACCTAAGTAAACTTAGAGTCACCTCTTTTCGTGTCTGATATTTTTATGAACTTATTACTCGAATATCGAAAGTTTTGGTATATTTCTTCTTGATTCTATTTCAGTTATAAGACTATTTTATGTATATACGAACATTCATTTTGAAGTCCCATTTGCATGACATTGACGTTGACCATGATTATATTGAAATCAATTGTAGATCGTTCATATATTCTTTTAGTTTTGTTGTGGGAGGGAGGTTTTTTTTTTTTCGGTTCCCTTTTCAAGTAAGACTTGAATTTGAAAACACACCTCGGTGATTGGTAATCACCTGTTTCGTTATGAGTTCTTTCTTTACACCAGTTATAACAGTTAATTTTTATTCATAAAAGGTTATACGTACTAAATTTCAATACTCAGTGAGTACTTTTTTAATAATCTCCTGATTAAATCGTTTCATTATTGACTACCACATTTGTCGTAGTCTTCAAAGGGACTCTTCTACTAGATAAATTTGGAGTCTAATTTCTATTTTTCGGACTTCTTAAATACCATTATTTTGTGTCACCTTTTCGACATTACCTTTATACCTTTATTCTATTGAAAAATCTCATCTGACCACTTTTATTTTGTTACTCTATGGACGACGACGACGATTCAGTGAAGTCAGCACAGGTTGAGACACACTGGGGTGTCTGTCGTCGGGTGGCCGAGGGGGCAGGGACCCTAAGAGGTCTGTTCTTGTGACCTCACCCAACGGTAAAGGAAGAGGTTACGTACTTTCACTTTACACTTTCCCTTCAGCGAGTCAGCACAGGCTGAGAACCGCAGGGGTACTTAGTGTCGTGCGGTCCGGAGAGACAGGTAGTGGTTGAGGGTCTCAAGTGAGTTTGAGTACAGTCAATTCAGCCACTACTATGGTAGGTCGGTAGAGTAGGAGACAGCAGGGGAAGAGGAGGACGGGGGTTAGGGAGGGTCGTATCCTCCGAAAAGGTTACTCAGTTGAGAACGTACTCCACCGGTTTCATGACCTCAGAGTCGAAATCGCAATCAGGAAGGTTTCTTGTGGGTCCTGACTAGAGGAAATCTTATCTGACCAACCTAGAGGAACGTCAGGTTCCCTGAGAGTTCTCAGAAGAGGTTGTGGTGTCAAGTTTTCGTAGTTAAGAAGCCGTGAGTCGAAAGAAATTTCAGGTTGAGAGTGTAGGTATGTACTGGTGACCTTTTTGGTATAGGAAGTAATCTACCTTGAAACAACCGTTTCAGTACAGAGACGAAAACTTATACGATAGATCCAACCAGTATTGAAAGGAAGGTTCCTCATTCGCAGAAAATTAAAGTACCGACGTCAGTGGTAGACGTCACTAAAACCTCGGGGGTTTTTATTTCAGACTGTGACAAAGTGACAAAGGGGACAAAGGGGTAGATAAAGGGTACTTCACTACCCTGGTCTACGGTATTAGTAACAAAAGACTTACAACTCGAAATTCGGTTTAAAAAGTGAGAGGAGAAAGTGAACGTAGTTCTCCGAGAAATCAAGGAGAAGTGAAAGACGGTATTCCTACCACAGTAGACGTACAGACTCCAATAACTATAAAGAAGACCGTTACAACTAAGGTCGGACACGAAGAAGGTCGGGTCGTAAAGAGTACTACATGAGAGGTATATTCAATTTATTCGTCCCACTGTTATATGTCGGAACTACAGGAGGAAAAGGATAAACTTTGGTCAGACAACAAGACTGACAAGACTGGTCAGACTGGTCAAGACTGACAACGAAGGACTGGACGTATGTCCAAAGAGTTCTCCGTCCAGTGCACCAGACCATAAGGGTAAAGAAAGTCTTAAAAGGTGTCAAATAACACTAGGTGTGTCAGTTTCCGAAACCGTATCAGTTATTTCGTCTTTATCTACAAAAAGACCTTGAGAGAACGAAAAAGGTACTAGGTCACCTACAATGGTTAAACTAGAGACCAAGGAGACGGAAAAGATTTTGGTCGAACTTGTAGATCTTAAAGTACCAAGTACATAACGACTTCGGACCGAACCTCTTAAAACTTGTAATGAAATGATCGCACACTTTACTCCCGTTAACACACGAACAAACTCGCAAGAAACCGTAATAGAAAGAAACCCTAACCTTACTTTTGACTGGAAAAGGTCAGGACACCGGTGACGACTCAAAAGGTTTAAACGACCGTATAACTCTAGTCGTGAAAGTATCGTAGTAGAAAGTCCTAAACTTTATCGAGTTAACCTTAAAGTAGTGGAGGTCATCGAAACAAACATCGCTACGAAAGATTCCGGGTGAACTGAAGTTGAAGGTCCTACAGACCGAGATCTACTCACTAGTGTGGTAACACTAATAGACCCACCACTTCTGCAAAAACATGTAAAGAAGGCACATAAGAACGGTGGAGAAGAATCATAGAAGACGAAGACAATCTAGGGATTGTAAACACAGGAAATAGCTCGGGTAGAAGAGTACTTTACAAGGGAACCATAGAGATTAAAAGAACTTCTCTAGAGATCAGAAAGGGTAAGAGAACAAAAGGAGATACAGAAACGTAACTAGAGACACCTTCTGAAAGAATAGAGAGGAACTATAAGAAACCTTGAGACGTAAGTCTTCGAATATAGAAAGGAAAAGAGGAAACGACAAACGAAGACAAGAAAAGTTTTACTATATTCATTGATTAGCTCTAGTAATTTTCTGGTGGAATCTTTATGGTTTTCTATGTTAAGGATCATGTCATCTGCATACAGTGAGAGTTTTACTTCTTCTTTTCCAATTTGGATTCCTTTTATTTCTTTTTCTGCTCTGATTGCTGTGGCCAAAACTTCCAGAACTATGTTGAATAGTAGTCGTAAGAGTGGGCAGTCTTGTCTTGTTCTTGACTTTAGGGGAAATGCTTTCAATTTTTCACCATTGAGGATAATGTTTGCTGTGGGTTTGTCATATATAGCTTTTATTANTTATTACGTTGAGGTATGTTCATTCTATTCCTGCTTTCTGGAGAGTTTTTATCATAAATGGATGTTGAATTTTGTCAAAGCCTTTCTCTGCATCTATTGAGATAATCATATGGCTTTTATTTTTCAATTTGTTAATGTGGTGAATTACATTGATTAGCAGATATTGAAGAATATTTGCATCCCTGGGATAAAGCCCACTTGGTCATGATGTATGATCTTTTTAATGTGTTGTTAGATTCTGATTGCTAGAATTTTGTTAAGGATTTTTGCATCTATGTTCATCAATGATATTGGCCTGTAGTCTTCGTTTTTTGTGGCATCTTTGTCAGGGTTTGGTATTAGGGTGATGGTGGCCTAATACCCCACTCACACCTATGGATAGATCAACTAAACAGAAAATTAAATAGAAACACAAACTTTAAATGATACAATAGACCAGTTAAACTTAAATGGTATCTATAGGACATTTCACCCCAAAACAATGAATTTCACCCCAAAACAATGAATTTCACATTTTTCTCAAGTGCTCACGGAAGCTTCTCCAGGATAGATCACATTCTGGGCCATGAAACATTATTTCTTAACCAATCCCTTATTTGAGGGTTCAAATTGTATCCTTTTCTTTGTTTTAAAAATATTCCTTGATAAATATCCCTGTATATAGGGGCTTCTCTGGCTGTCCAGTAGTTAAGACTCCATGCTTCTACTCCAGGAGGCAGAAGATTCATGGTCGAGGAACTAAGATCCCATATGCCTCTAGGTGTGGCCAAAAAATAAACAAAAAATAAATATCCTTGCATATACACTAATGTATGTAATAATGGTTATTGTCTAAATATAAATTCTTAGAGGTAGATTAATTGAGTCAAAGGTAATGAACACTTTTAAATTTCCAATCTATATTGTCAAGCTGCCTTCCAGAAAAGCTGCTGTAATTTACTTTCCAATTGCAGTGTGTGAAAATGTCCAACACTGGATATTTTAATTGCTTAAAACTTCACAAATTTGGTGAGGGAAAATGGAAACAATATATTTTTTCTTTATCAGTAACTTTTAATTATTCCTTTCATTACCATTATTATTGTTAATATTATTATATTAAGCTACATTCATTCTGGACTAAATGTAAGTGCTCAAGACCATTTATTGATTAAAAGAACTCAGAAAAATAAAAATTACTTTGTAGGCAAAAGTTGTATACTTTTCACTCAAGTCTCAGGAATACAATTTTATTGGTAAATACACAAATTCGACCTCTGCTCCACAGTGTTATAGAATGAAATAGGAAATATTTTTAACAATCCCTGCATGTTTAATTGAAGAGAGATAAATCATGAATTTCCCAAAATAAACATAAATGAAGCAACTTTTGCAAAGTTCCACATACTGGTGAGAAGAGAATGTTTCTCTAAAATAAATTTGATAAATTCATAATTTTTAAAACACCTAAGTTATTTGCATTTCATATAAACAACTTCCCTAGACATTTCAGAAAAATCTGAGTATACGCTTAGAAGCAAATCCATGAAGGAGGCTATTTAGGTGGTATTATTAGGCTGGCATAAATTGCCTTCCTTGTATGGTTCTTCAATTGCTAATACTTGGATGGAGGTAAGCTGGAAATTACTTTGTTCATTTAAATTCACATTGCAAAGTAAGATGGAACCTGTGTATTACGTATTTGATTCGGGATTATTTTGCCAGAAATAATCAGCTCACTCAGAGGCTGACATGAGCTCTACCTACTTAAAATATGAAACTGGATGAACTTTCATTATTAGCAATGTAATCTGCATGGTTGGGTGATTTATTCCTTTCTGGATGATAAAGAGATGGGATAATAAAAGATAAGGACCCACCCGTGAAAGACTAGGCAAGCACCAAAATAAGGCAAGCTATCAAAATGTGGGATTCATGTGCATTTACATATTTTTAACTCATTTCCAAATTGCTAAGATTCTAACTTACAGGCAAGTCAATTTCCAAAGGAACGGTATGCACCAATGCCACAAGGAGGGTATTCTTTATCTACAGCTGTTAAGCAAGTTGCTATCACCTTTCTAAAATATCTTTAAAATAGATTTCTTCACAGAAACTCTTAAATGGATCCTTTCAATATATCTGAGCTCACCACTATTCATGACAACCACAGATGATCCAAATAACTTGTTTCAGCCAACAGATTCTGTTTGCCCCAAATTCAGCCTCTAGACAGAGTATTGTTAGACAATGTGTGAAACTGATTGATCTGAATTTGGCTGCTCCAAATTTGGCTCAAGGCTAAGGAGGTAGAAGATAAAGGTAAAAAGAGGCCAAGAAACCAGGTCCTGAAGAACACTGAGCCAGATGAGCATGATGATAACAGCATTAAGAAAAATAACAACAAAATTTGTTGAACATGTCTTATAAGCTAAGGCTTTTACATCCATGAATTCAATAAATTCTTACCACAACCCTACAAGCTAGATCCCATTATTAGCCCCATTTTAGAGAGGAGGAATCTGAGGCATAGGGAGGTTTGGTAATTTGCCTAAGTTGACATGAGTAGTCAAGGTATGGAACTGGGATTCAAATCTAAGAAGGCTGGCCTCAGAACCAAGGACTGAAACCACTGTAGCATTTTGCCTGTCCTGCTAAATGAGTGTAAAGTGTATGTCACCCACTTTTAGAACTTAAAAAATAAAGGGCTTCCACACATTCTTGCCTAACTTTTTCTCAAATCACCCTTCCCACCCTACCTGGAAACACAGCTTTGCTCACCTTTTAAGGAATCAGGTGTTGTCTGTAGTGAAGCCAAGTCATACTCAAATGACTATAGGAAATGAAACAACTGGAAGACTTCATTTTGCATTTTTTGGTATTTATCTCAAGGACAAATTATAGAG
This sequence comes from Capra ibex, assembly GCA_006410555.1. NCBI lineage: Eukaryota > Metazoa > Chordata > Mammalia > Artiodactyla > Bovidae > Capra > Capra ibex. The sequence goes on from SJYO01029184.1 coordinate 27,968,093, forward strand.
TATGAAATGGTGCCTATGCTTCCAAGAGCTATGAAATAGAGTTGGGAAGAGAAGAGTAACCCAGATAAAAGTTCTTTTTCATTCTCTTTATACCCATCAGCATTTTTCTCACAATACATGGCATCTACCTCACATTACAATACTAGGTCAAGTTCTAAGTTGCTTCAGTCGTGTCCGACTCTGTGCGACCCCGTGGACTGTATCCTGCCAGGCTCCACTGCCCATGGGATTCTCCAGGCAAGAATACTGGAGTGGGTTGCCATGCTCTCCTCCGGGGGATCTCCCTGACCCAGGGATTGAACCTACGTCTCTTATGTCTCCTGCATTGGCAGGCAGGTTCTTTACCACTAGCGCCATACTAGTGTCTTACAAACTATGCATCTTGAGGATGAAAACATCTTACTCAAAAACTAACTATGCATCAAAACCTGACCATAAATGTAAACATAGTGGTCTTCATCAAGTACTCTGGTCCTATTACCTCAGCAACATGGGATTTGGCTCATTATGCTCCAAAGAGAAATCCACAAATTCCTGGAAGGAGCAAATTCAGGAACTGAAGGCAGAGAAAAGGAGCTAAACAGTAATATCACTCATGCTATAAAACAACACTTCTGCAATTACTGACACTGATTTCAACTACACAGCAAAAGTAAAGACCATAATCTTTAAAAAAAAAAAACTACAATCTTTAAGACATGTTTTACCATGGTTGTCGAAGATTGGGAGCTTAGCCAAATTACAGCTGATTTTTCCTTGAGTAGATGAAACAATGCTCAATTTTCAGAAACTATGACAAAGTTCATTTCAGCACATTCTTGTAAGTCTAAACTTGAAAAAACTTTCATGAGTGACACAGCAACATTGACCACACCTCAAGTTCCAGTATATCATCTTGGACAAGAAGCACAAGTGAGTTCATTTTATTGCAACATTGAAACCTCACCAACTTGAGGGAGATGCAGGCAAGCAAAGTAAACTTATCACTTGCCAGTACCTGAGTGATACCATCTGGAGACTTCAAGTGCTCAGTCTCACAGTCATGTCCAACTCTTTGTGACTCCATGCACTGTAGCCTGCCGAGTTCCTTTGTCCATGGGATTTCCCAGGCAAGAATACGGGAGTGGGTTGCCATATTCCATCTCCAAGGGATCTTCCCAACCCAGGGATTGAATCCTTGTCTCCTGTGGCTCCTGCACTGGCAGATTCTTTACCACTGAGCCACCTGGGAAGTCTAGAGACTCCATGACTTCCCATTGACTCATGATTTCTGTTGAGTAGAACTTGGTCCCAAGGGAATTTCAATGAACATTTGAGATGGACCTCAACCTGTATCATCATAGCTATTTTTCAAATGGGTTCATGTGGCCCTAATTAAAAGTGGTAATCCCTACTACTTTAAGGGCCCCTGTTAACAGAAACGATGACAAAAAGTAAACAACAAAGATGTGCTCCTATGCCATCAATGTTTTCCCCAACCATTACTGTCTAGCACCCGGCACCAGGTCAAAAGTTCAATAACTTCATCACCAGTCTAAAGGCAAGAAAACATTCCCATGAACAGTTTTCTATAAGATCTATTACTGTAGACACATCATCATGTTAAGTACTACAATAATATTTATTTATAGTAAAATAAATACATACAGTCAGTAGAAAGGGAGAGATGAATCTTTGCTGTTCATTATATGAGAGGACAAATCAAGTAAACAAATTCCTTTTTGAGTATTTTTTTAAAGGCTACTATAATAGTCAAGGAAAAAATTAAAAGCATAAGTACTTCTCTTCTAACATCTATCTAACTTGAAGCAGGACGAAGGGCATGATGTAGCAGTCACTACAGAAAAAAAAAAACATGTCCTATTTCTCTGGAAATTGGGTTTCTAGAACTGAAGTCTCACTCAGAATTCCTCAGGGCTTTAGGACTTCATTTTCAGGCTATTGAAGCCAGTGAAAGTGGAAAGCCAAGAAAAACCCAAGTCCTTCACTTTTGCGTATATAGCTTATTTCTCTTTACCTGGTAGTTAATTATCTTATTCTTACTTGTTGGATCATTTGTCCAAAATTAACTCAACTTAATATATATTGAGTGGCCTATGCACAGCCTGGGCTTCCCACTACCTGCCTTTTCTACTAGCTTTTCTACTAGCAGGTGGGCAAACTCAATGAGAAGAAAAGGTCCATATTTTGAAGAGGTTTGAGAGTTGAGCAAGGCGACATCATTGGCTAAGTTGAGAAATGAAGATTTTCCATGAAATTTCAATTCATTGTGCCCTTCTATCTCCCATTAACATGGATAACTGAGACTTGATGGTATTCTCAAGGCCATGGGAGATACTTTTACAGAAAGGCTGCTCAACTGGTGAAACCTGATCTGAATAATTTTTCTGGCTAAAATCATCTCTTACTTGTCATCTGGCATAGGACTTTGGGCAAAAAACTCAAAGCTCTTGTCTGAGAAAAACAAATTGTTCTTTCTACCAGCACCTCAGCTGAACAAATCTCTGCTAAAGGAGGTTTACTATTTGGTCAAGAATTTAAGTTGTGCTCTTGAACTTTTCACAACAGAATCAACTTTGTGTGCCCTACAACTAGAATCTCACATATCCAGTTTTCACTTCAGACAACATAGGCTAAATCCCCACTGCAGGTGCACTTTAGAGAATCCATGATAAATCAGTGCTTCATTTAAAAAAATTTTAATAGGAGGATAATTGCTTTACAATGCTGTGTTGATTTCTGCCATTCACCAATGTGAATCACCCATAAATATACATACATCCCCTCCTCTTGAGCCTCCCTCACAACCCTCAAGATTCTCACAGAGCACTGGGTTGAGCTCCACATGTTATACAGCAACTTCTAACTAGCTAGCTTGTTTTATATATGGTAATATATATATTCCAACAGTATTTTATCAATGCATTCTACCCTCTCCTTCCCTTGCTGTGTCCACAAGTATGTTCTGTAACTCTGCATCTCTATTCCTGCTCTGCAAATAGGTTAATCAGTACTATATAGTAGATTTTATACATATGTTTTAATATGTGATATTTCTTTTTCTATTTCTGACTTACTTCACTTTGTGTAACAGGCTCTAGGTTCATCCACCTCACTAGAACTGAATCAAGCTTGCTCCTTTTTATGTCTGAGTAATATTTCATTGTACATATGTACCACAACTTCTTTATCCATTCATCTAGGAATGTACATCTGTCAATGTACATCTAGGTTGATTCCATGTCCTGGCCATTGTAAATAGTGCTGCAATGAACACTGGGGTACATGTGTCTTTTTGAATTATGGCTCATGCAGCTCAATATCAGAAAAACAACAACCCAATCAAAAAGTGGGCAGAAGACTTAAACACATACTTCTCCAAAGAAGACACCCAGATAGCCAATAAACACATGGAAAAATGCTTAACACTGCTCATTATTAGAGAAATGCAAATCAAAACTACAGTGATGTATCATCTCACTCCAGTCAGAATGGCCATCATAAAAAAAAATCTATAAACAATAAATGCTGCAGAGGATGTGGAGGAAAGGGAACCCTCCTGTACTGTTAGTGGTAATGTAAACTGGCACAGCCACTATGGAGAACAGTATAGAGATTCTTCTCAAAACATTAGGAATAAACTACCATATGACCCAGTAATCCCACTACTGGGCACATACCCTGCCTGAGTGCTTCATTTTTATAAAATAATATATATGTGTTGTTGTTGTCATTTAGCTGCTAAGTCACGTCCAACTCTTTTGTGACCCCCCATAGACTGTAGCCCGCCAGGCTCCTCTATCCATGGGGTTTCCCAGGCAAGAATACTGGAGTGGGTTGCTATTTCTTTTTCCAGGGGATCTTCCCAACCCAGGGATCAAACCTGGGTCTCTGGCATTGCAGGCAGATTCTTTACCATCTGAGCTACCACGGAGGCCCACGTGTGTGTGTGTGTGTGTGTGTGTGTGTGTGTGTGTGTGTGTGTGTGTGTGTGTAGTTGCATAGAAAAAAAGACTCTTAAGTCTATATACCAATTAACCATGATTAACATAAATGTTGAGATTACCAATGACTTTTGTTTCTCTAATACTTTTATTTTCTTCTGAATGTTGAAAAATGACATCTATTTTTAAATAGAAAAAAAATCACTTTGATGTAAACTTTGCTTAGGGCATCTGATAATTGACAATGCAGTCTACTAGACATATTAAACAACCATATGTATAAAATTTCCATGTTCTAGCCTTCGATTAGCTTATATCATTCAAAGTTAAACTATCTGGACTACATTAACTTAGCACTTATAAAAAAACTTATATTGAGATATAATTTAATGTTTGCCCTATTCCTTTACAGAGGGTTAATAGAGAAATGCCAAATATGATTCTTTCTTCTATGAAACCAAGATTACAATTGGTGTCTTTGTACCACCCAAAATGTACTTTATGCAAACATCCCATCATTAATACCATTTCACTAAGTAGGAGGTAGATGAAATTGTCCATTTCTCTTGCCAACCAATGGAAAGCTTCTCTTTTTTCTTTTCAGGAAGCATACATCAACTTAGAAATGTGAATACTGTAATGTACCAACCTTTGTGCATGCTCAGTCACTCAATTGTATCTGACTCTCTGAGACAAGATGAACTGTAGCCCACCAGGACCCTCTGTCCATGGAATTTTCCGGGCAAGAACACTGGAGTGGGTTGCCATTTCCTTCTCTAAGGGATCTTGCTGACCCAGGGATGGAACCCGCATCTCTTGCACAGCCTGCATTGACAGGTGGATTCTTTACCACTGAGCCACCTGGGAAGCCCCATGATACCAAATCAGGCATTAAAAATATCTGCCCATTCTACTTTGGTCAGATGGCTTCCATTTTTTGTTTCAGCTTTTAAAAAGTTATCTTGCAACTATTCTTTCCTATATGCTGTGATGTGCTGGGCTTAGTCACTCAGCGGTGTCTGACTCTTTGCGACCCCATGGACTGTTGCCTGCCAGGTGCCTTTGTCCATGGGGATTCTCCAGGCAAGAATATTGGAGTAGGTTCCCATGCCCTCCTCCAGGGGATCTTCCCAACCCAGGGATTGAACCCAGGTCTCTCACACTGCAGGTGGATTCTTTCCCATCTGAGTCAACAGGGAAGCCCAAGAATACTGGAGTTTGTAGCCTATCATTTCCCTAGGGGATCTTCCTGACCCAGGAATCAAACCAGGGTCTCCTGCATTGCAGGTGGGTTCCTTACCAGCTGATCTACCAGGGAATCCCATTCTTTCATATAGAACCTATATCTAATCTTTTTAGAAGTAGCAGGCTATAAATCTTAAATGAGTAAAACACTTTTTGCAAAGACCTTGTGACAACGATAAAAGCCCAGGTGTGCTCCAAATATCTAAAGACAGAGCCTTGGTTTCCCTGATGGCTCAGACACTAACGAATGTGCCTGCGATTCAGGAGACAGGTTCAATCCCTGGGTCAGAAGATCCTCTGGAGGAGGAAATGGGAACCCACTCCAGTATTCTTGCCTGGAGAATCCCATGGACAGAAGAGCCTGGTAGACTACAGTCTATGGGGTAGCAAAGAGTTGGACATGACTGAGCGACTAACACTTTCACCTTCATTTTTCTGGTTTCCCTTGCCCTCCCCCCTGCACAACCCCTTATTCTCCCATCCTTTAGTTTGCTGTCCAGAAGGGAAGAATTCCTCTCAGAGAGTAGAGAATCTTTAGTTCAGAGAGAGCATGAATAACTCAACCAACACCACACAGTGAGCAACAGAACTGACCAGAAGCCAGGTCTCCTGACTTAGAGAACTGTTCACTCTCCATTAGACTATGAAGGCATTCCAATCCTCCTGATAAGTCAGGGAAATCTAAGAATCATAGACATAAAGGCACATATTTTTAACCTCCCTCACAAATTTCCTCTGGCTTAGCTTATTTAGGTTCCAGAATAACTTTAGTCCTAGACTCTATCTTTTAACTCCCAAACAGTATACTGCCTGTCTTTGGAATTCTGAGTACAAAGTTCTTTATTCATTTACTCAGATCATCTCACATGTTGAGTGGCTGCCATGTGCAAAGCTGCGCATGCCATGCTAAGTCACTTCAGTTGTGTCCAACGCTTTGGGACCCCATGGACTGTATTCCATCAGGATCCTCTGTCCATGGGATTCACCAGGGAAGAATACAGGAGTAGGTTGCTATTTCCTTCTCCACATGTGCAAAGCACTGGGCTTCTATTCAAGAGAAGGCACTGGCTTCCTCAAAGAACTGCTAGACACAAACTGGTGTTGTGAACAGAACAGCGGATCTGGAGACCTGGGTTTTCATTCTGGTGCTGCCCTGGATTTGCTGTCCAGCTTTGTACAAAGTCACTGGACCCCACTCAGTTTCAAGTTTCGCATCTGAAAATTAAGGTGATAATATCATTTGGCCTGTAAGAGACTTACTCTAATTGCTCTGTGTGCATATGTTAGTCACTCAGTCGTGTCTGACTCTGCAACCCCATGGACTGTAGCCTGCCAGGTTCCCCTGTCCATGGAATTCTCCAAGCAAGAATACTGCAGTGGGTTGACATTCCCTTCTCCGCGGGATCTTCCTTACCCGAAGATCAAACCCGGGTCTCCTGCCCTAGAGGCAGATTCTTTACTCTCTGAGCCACCAGGGAAGCTACCACACATTAAAAACCTTGTGCCGGCCACTGTCACAAAGCCCTCTGTGTGCACGATATCATCGAGTCTTTAGATGACCATTTTAACGATCAATACACTATTACTTCCCCTACTGTACTGATAAGAGCACTAAAGCTGGAGAGATTAAGCAATATTTCCAGAGTAAGTAAGAAAGCCGTGGATCTGGGGTTTGGATCAAAGCGGACTCCAGAGTTTCCATAGCCAATACCACTGGTCCCTCCCAACATAAAAAACAATCAAGAATATACCTTGAAAGGCATTAAGCTAATTTTAAAGCATTCTCATTTACTCTAATTCTACCTATCTGAACTTCTAAGATGTGAATAGGTCTATTCTTCTGCTCATTCCTTTGCCTTGTCAAATAATCACCTCGAATGTCCAAGTGATAACCTGGAGGTGGAGGACTCAAGCCCTTCTGGTTGACTTTCACAATAAAGAGGCTCTGGGTAGGCTCCATAAGACCATGCTTCCTGTGTCTCAAAATTTCACTGTCTTCTTCCTTGTCTTCAATCTTTTGGGGACTCATCCTTCCTGGGAAGTTCAGAGGCCCATTTTCAGCCAGATACAAATGTTAGAAGCTTTTCTCCAAAGCAGAGAAATGGGTGAGAATCTAGTCCCTTGGAAGAGCCAGCTAACCCACCTTATAAAGCAGGCACAGAAGCCATGAAATGCACCAACCATTTCTCTCCCAAGGACTTTTGCCAGCCTTGGCACGGGCTGGTTCATTTGAAATATATAATTAAATATTCTTAACAACTCAATTCTTCCACCTCACTTTGATCAATAGTTCATTACCTAAGTCAGATGTGCCAAAAGAGGCAAACTCTTCAGCTCATTTTGTCCTATATTTGCATGAATATTATGCACTGAATGTTACGCTTCTTTGAACTTCAAAAGAACTTCCTGGCCTCTTTTGACTACAACTTTAACAATTGAGCATAATGGAGTTACAGAAAGATATTTTCCCAGCTAAAGATCTCCAACCTTGCTGCTTTTGGACAGTAACAAACTTTTATATAAGCCATAAATGGCTCATTCATCCACTGTGATGGCACTGTCCATAGTTCCTGGGTTCCTGAGCTGGTTTTCCCTCCTGTGAGAGCAAGGTAACTCTGGCTAATTAGCTACTAGCAAGTGGCAGCACCCACTTCTACTTTTCCTTGTGCAAATAGCTTTCTGCTATGAAAGCATTTCCTCCAGACCTCCTCAGATTCTACACCAGTTGAGTGAGTGTCTTTGACCATAATAGCATTGCCCTTCATTCCATGCTGATGCCTAAAATGGGAGAGCAAACAGGCTACAGATCATCTGCCTTGAGCAACATGCTTATACTCAAACCAGCCCATGAATGAGAAAAAACCTTGGCTTCCTTGGGTAAAACAGTACCAGGCAGCAAGCAGCGGACATGAAACTCTATGATCCTTACACATTTCTTGAAGTTTTTTTTGTTATTTTTTCCCCTCATTTTGCTTCTTCCAGTCCCATACCTACTCTTCTCTAGAACTCAACAGCACAATATGGGAATCCTGATTTCCTTTTACTTCAAAGGACTTTTTCCTGTTGTCAAAGTAATATTTGCCAATTGTGAAATCTTTGGAATAAATAGAAGTATAAAAATGAACAAAAATAACAGTCATGAAACTACTACCCAGAGATAAAAAATCAGTTCCCTCTTGCACACCATGTGTGTGCCTNAGCAAACTGGCCCATGAATACAGTGATTAATAATACTTTTAGTGAAGGAATTAGAAATGGACATGCATACATATATGGTGGAAATACAAACTGATACTTTTTTTGGAAGGACAATTTGACAGTTTTTGCCAAGATTAAAACTGAACATACACTTTGACCTGACAATTACTCACAAATACTTGCTTAAGTGCTTTCAGGGATTCATTAATGGCTTACTTATAGTAATAACAAAAACTGGAAACAATCTAACTATCTTCAAATAGGGACTATCTAAACAAACCATGGCACACTCATATAGCTGGGTACTATGTAGGCATTAGAATGAATATGGTACTGTTACACCAAAATGTTCTGACATGGAAGGATGTCCTGGACACACTGCTGAATAAAGCAAGTTATAAGGAAAAAAATATATATATATAATATCCAATTTTCATAAAAGAAAAATCCCTATAGATATGTATGTTTTGATAACACAGATAGAAAACAGCATGGAAGAAACAGAAAACTATTATTAAGAGAATAATAGAAAACTATTATTAATAGTATAATAGAAAACTATTATTAATAGTAACAGTCATCCCTGAGGTGTCGGAATGGGAGTTGAGAGAAATGGGTTCTTTATGAAGTTCAGATACTTTTACATCATTTTGTATAGTGAGTAGTATTCATTTCATAATTTAAAAATTTCAAAATAAGCTAATATAAGCATTTTCCAGGGCCATCACTTTCAATAAGGAGTGTTTGGTAGCATGAGAGTACATTACAAGGATCATTTATGCAACCATTTCCTACTGCTTCTAATGTCTTATAGAGCTGCAATATAAATCTCTGTGCATGCAGTGTGTGTATGTGTGTGTGTGAGTGTGTATGTGTGTGTGTGTGAGTGTGTATGTGTGTGTGTGAGTGTGTATGTGTGCCAAGGCAACATACCTAAGGCACAGACTTGTAGAGTTTCCTTTTAGTAGAGATAACTTTGCACATATCTTTGAGACAGTTAGCTTGGGTCAGGCCCCAAAGAATGATGCTGAGGGCTCATTTAGGGAATGACGATGACCTAAGCCTCATTATCTGACTATAAGCTGGAAACACTAGCCCAGAACTGGTCCCTTAGGCCATCTGATACTTAATCATTTTTACACCAGTTGAATATTCAAAGGGCTTGGGACAGACTCACAGGCAGTAGGAAATGTTAAGAGAGTGATAGTCTGGGGTCTGTCAATCATTTTTCAATCACATTTTTTTTGGTTTGTCAATTAAGCTCTAATTGTCTATTTCTATGGACAATACTACTCAATTCTTCATTAATATGGAAGGCTTCCCAGAGAAGATTGTCTCCTAAGAGTTGCAAGCTTCCCCATGCTGCCACAAGGCCATAAGGGAAGTTTCTCCCTAAGAAACAAAGGAGTTTCAAGTCCAGCTGCTTGTGAGCTTAGCTGAGAATGGACTAGACTTTTCTCTCACATCCACTGAAACCAAGGCAAACTTCTGGAAGCTGAGGGTTCTGAGGTGGATTACATATTCAAGCAGAAGAAGAAGGTCGGTTGAAGACTACAAGAGAAGAGGCTGATTTAAGCTCTCTTGCTCCTACTGTGTCTTGCTCAAACTTCCGTTTTAGTGTCTCGATCATATGAGAGATCACCATGGATCACTCATGTTTAAAAGCCTAATCAAAAGCCCCATTTCTCTCAGGAAGGAGACTCATTTTACTATGAAAACCACAGTGAAGCAGAAAGACAGGTAACAGATTCGGTACTGTTCTCCCTAACAGAGAGCCTCATGCCCAATATATTTAACTTAAGCTGATAAAGGAGATGTGTTGAAGTGATGGGCTTCAGATGCTGTTTCAGCTCCTACCAGGCATATTTACACAGTTCCTTCTCATGAATAAGTTCAGTGGAGCAGAGAATGCCCCGTCTTGGACCAGTTCCACTTTGTGCTTCTTTTGATGCAGCCAAAAAGGGGAACTAGAGAGAGGGCTTTTCCTTCAAATGCAGAGCCAGGGTCCACCTTGGAGGTGGCTGCAAATGGCCCAAAGAAGGTGAGGCTCACAGTGGGCGAAGGCAGGCAGACAGCTCCTAACAAGAGCAGAGATGTCAATGGTTACTCATAAATCTCCCAAATGTGGCTGCAAGGAGGGTTAATTACCCCCCTTTTCCTGCCACTCAGCTTTCTCCAATGTGTCAGCCCATGACACGGTTCGCTGACTTTCTAGAAATACTCCCTGGATTTGCAGGAATGTTCCGTTCAACAAATGGCATCCAATTTGCTCACGGTCCCTGGAATCTCAATTTCCTCAAAGGATTTTTCATCTCAATCCAGTTCGTGTGAAGGTTTTTTCCTTCTTCGTTTTTTGGCAGAAGGGAATAGACAGAGCTTGCTTAACTTTTTTTTTTCCTTTTTCTTTTCTGTGCTATTCTTTTTTTTTTTTTTTTTTTTGCNTTTTCTGTGCTATTCTTTTTTTTTTTTTTTCTGTGCTATTCTTTATCATAAAGTGAAAACCTTTCCAGAGGAGTCTGAAATATGGGGAAAAATCCAGCTCATCTGTCAGATATTTCTAGAATTACATAAAATGGAATGAGATTTGTACAGTTTAGAACAGGAAATGGAAAATAACTAATGTGTCATGTGTTCTATGAGATGAAAACTATATGATAATCAGAAAAACAGCCCCAAATTCATCGGCCTGATTCAAAGCTCTCCTTTTATCAACGCACACATAAAGCAGTAACATTCACTTTCTTAGATTCATGGCAGGGCCACATTTGGGCTAACTCGCAATCTCTTCAGATTATAAGCATATTCTCAAAGAAATGACAAGAAAGTATCTTGTTTTTTTAAAACTCAAGACACTTACGTTTTACTTGCTCTGTTCTGCTTCCTTCTAGGAAAAGAAAGAACAGCAACAAGGAGAAGATGTATCTCATGCCTCCCATGCCGCCCATCTTCCACTTTTTTCTCATTCCGGCCAGTGCAAAAGGCAGCTTGAAACTTTCAGGGCCCAGTGTACTCAAGCTGGTGGGAAGTAAGCAGACAAAAAGACTTAGAACAGATCTACTGGAACTGATGGACAGGGAGACCTGGCGTGCTGCGATTCGTGGGGTCGCAAGGAGTCCGACACGACTGAGCAACTGAACTGAACTGAACTGGAACTGATAGAGACCTCTTATCTCAGGCTTCTAACCTACTGGGGGGTGGGAAGGGCTGGGGGAATTTACATAAGTGTAATAAGCACTATTTTCCTGCAAAGAAAGAGAACTTGCCTCTCCTGCCTCACAAAGACTGCAGGGGGGAAATTTAAGTTGACGAACATACATTCCTATCCAACGCTAAGGCTAAACACTTACAGGCAAGTCATAGGAAAGAAAAAATAAATTTTGAAATCCTCATTTCTAAGGGAACTAAAGTTGATTTCTCAAGAGATTTTCTTTGGGAGAAAAGGGAAACTGGGGTTTGAAAACTGGCCATTTTGGCAAACAAGATAAAAATAATAGGCAGTGACCCAAACAATTTCTGAAACGAAAGTCAACTGATCTTAGCTTCAAGAATACCATTATTTTTAATCCTTCAAGGATGGGGCAAGCGTTGATCAGTGTTTTGCCTGTGTCTCTTATGAGATCTATAAGGATTTTCAGTGTGGCTACTTATGTTGGGAAAGAGATGTGACTAGCAAATGGATGTGATGTAAGCACCTGAATGGTTCAGACATATTCCTCTCACATGAAGTCCCCTGTGAAATGGAAATTTTAAATGGACCATTTAAGGAATATTGGGCAAACTTAAGTAGGGAATATGTTCACATTGCATCACCATGCAGAAGACCACCCCCAAAGCACCTACCATTCTTAAAAATAGGAGAACTGCATTTCCAGTCTCAGGAGTGGAAAGCTTTCTGAGGCTTAGAACACAGAAGGTTTGCTATAGATTATATCCAGCCACAGGTCATTTCCATAGACTTTAGAGCTGGCAAAACTCTTCCAATGGGGGATTTGAAAATATTTAAATAACTCAAGAAACACCATATTTCAGTCTGGAATTAACATTGGATGGGAAGTGAGTTCAACAATCTTTTCAGCAGGTCCAACCTAAATATTGAGTATAGAGAGCTGGATGGAATACAAGATGATCATTCGGGAGAACTGAATTGTCTTTGGGCCATGATGTGAATGCCACCACTCTTACTTTAAATATTATGAAGTTGGCCAGATAATTTAAAATCATGGTTTCAAATTAAGAGTATGTAACCAAAGCAGAACTGGTCATAGAGAATAATTTATGCTATGAGCCAGGATTTGCAGCACTGGTTTGCCTCTCTACCTCCTTCCTGTTCCTTAAACGACAACTAAATTTTCCTGGGACATGTTCATGGCCTTCAAAAGACCTGGGTTCTGATGACCAGATCCCTTCTGGGAGCTTCTGGCCCTCCTTCAATCACTCAGAATGTCCAGCTCCGTCCTCTGAGAGTTACCAGGTTCCCTCAAAGCAAATCATTTCCATGAACAGCTTTAACACAGCAACTCACCCCAGTGAGGTTCTTCCCGAGCCTTCTTTAACAAGCTTATCCCCCAAGCCTCCAAAGGAGAAAGATATTTTTAAAACCACTGAAATCCAGTTTATCATAATCACATATGGTTCTCAGGGGGGATTTCTGAAGCCGTGGTTTTCGGTTCTCCCCATGCAAGAACCAACTGGATTGTTTTTCTTGTACAATGGTTGGGTGATTTGGTGAACAGTAGCATTGCCTCATAACTCAAGCTGGCAAGAAAACGGCTCTTAGGTTTGGGTTTTGGTTGTTTTTGTTTGTTTCTTTGTTTTGCTTTTCTTGGGTCTCAACTAATGGTATGAGCAAAGAGAAAAGTTGGTGACTAGAGAGCAATTAATTTCTTTTGGTGTTCCTGTCATCTGTGTGGCCTCCCTGGCTGGGATGAAGAACATCAGAAAATGAATCTCTTTATAAATAATCACTTTTGATTTACAAGATCCTGAAGTCCTGCCTTTATGTTCTGTATGGAGCTATAAACCTAGAAGAGTTCCCTCCCCAGGTCTCTGTTCAATTTCTCTTTATCCCTTTAACTTTTTCTTTTGGGGGAGGAGAACGGTTCAAGATATTTGTTGGGGCTGCAGCAATAAACACGAGTGAGCATTGCTCAGCAAACATGCCGACTCTTACACTTGCAAAGAGCCAAACTGTCCTTAATTTTTCAAATTATACTTTGACCCAGTTAACTGGAGTTATTTCGGCATTAACTCTCTGTCTGCTTCACACAGGCCGTTGTGCCATTGAACTTGCACTGACTCTTTTACAGGTTACTTAGAAATGTAGCCATTGACATATTTGGGGATAAGCCAGGCCCCAACAAGAAAACAACAAAGAAAACAAAAATTCTGAGACCAACGCTGCCGAGCTGGGGAGGCTGAGTGGGCTTTACAGGAGTCTAAGAAACATGTAAGACCCTAAAGAAATGTACCCATTAAGGTGCCTTCATGAAACAAGCATTCCCCAAGTTCATTTGCAACGAGCAAGGGGACCAAGGGCTCCTTGCCTGGCTGTGACTGCAAGGGATCTGGGCAGCCAAGTGTCAAGGCTCTGTCCGTTCTCAGAAGAGGTCTCCTGGGTAGAATAGAATCAGAGACATTCCCAAAGGAGGGCTAAAGGATGGGCAGCTCAGCCAGCTCTTCATGCCCCACAGTGTTCCTTTAATCCTTCCTAGAGGCTTCACTACCCTTGTANATTTTTCAAATTATACTTTGACCCAGTTAACTGGAGTTATTTCGGCATTAACTCTCTGTCTGCTTCACACAGGCCGTTGTGCCATTGAACTTGCCTGACTCTTTTACAGGTTACTTAGAAATGTAGCCATTGACATATTTGGGGGAAAGCCAGGCCCCAACAAGAAAACAACAAAGAAAACAAAAATTCTGAGACCAACGCTGCCGAGCTGGGGAGGCTGAGTGGGCTTTACAGGAGTCTAAGAAACATGTAAGACCCTAAAGAAATGTACCCATTAAGGTGCCTTCATGAAACAAGCATTCCCCAAGTTCATTTGCAACGAGCAAGGGGACCATGGGCTCCTTGCCTGGCTGTGACTGCACTGGATCTGGGCAGCCAAGTGTCAAGGCTCTGTCCGTTCTCAGAAGAGGTCTCCTGGGTAGAATAGAATCAGAGACACTCCCAAAGGAGGGCTAAAGGATGGGCAGCTCAGCCAGCTCTTCATGCCCCACAGTGTTCCTTTAATCCTTCCTAGAGGCTTCACTACCCTTGTAATCTTACATTCACTATTGTCTGTGGGACAGCCCCCAGGGTAACAATTCTCTTTTGGACAAACAGTAAGAAGACACTGGAGTTGCAGGCCAGAGTTCATCAGCTAAAATCCTCTCCCCAGTCTACCACCCAACAAGAAAAGCTCCATTCACTGGCAGTGGGCTGGCCCTGAAAAATGGCAGCTTCAGGCCAGGGTGTCTCTGGTCTGAGTTGAGATGCCTCCATCTCTGCTCTGAGGGGCAAACAATGCCTGGAGTTTGGTTTGCAAAACACCGTGCTATCTAGCATTTCCTTTTGATTTCCCACAACAACTCCACCTTCAAAATGGGCATCCTGGAGCCCAGAGAACTCAACTGCCCATTCTCATAAAGTTAGTGGCAGGGCCGGCAGGAACTAGAAGGCAGGCTTTCCAGGCCCTGAGTTCTGGCAATACCGCCTTGCACCCGAGCTTAGTGGCTCCAACTCTGACCCCAGTGGTCCAGGCCAGAAAATGAGGCAGATGTCCACAAGGAGGGCAGAGGAGCCTCCAGCCCCTTCTGCTCTGTTTCGTTAACTTGAGTATGTGGGAAGCACCTACTGGTCCAGGGCACTTGGGCAAGCAAGCAAAAAAGACTCAGGCGATCACTAAGGGGACCGCAGAACCTGTTAGATGGCTACCCAAGGGGCCTCCCCGCAGCTCCAGAGCCTGGAACTACTCAGGCCAAGCGGGAGTAGAAGTTCGAATCCAGAGGAATACGACCCCCCTCAACCCACCCACCCACCTACCTTGGTGCAGCGCCCTGGGCCTCACCTCCAGCCGGGCGGGCCGCGGGCAGCTGGAGCAGGGAGTCGGCCGGGGTGGCAGGTTCCGGGAAGTTTGGGGTGCCCTGGGGGAAGACGGCCCACCTGTGCAAAGGCTGGAAAGGAAGAGAGGGAAAGCAGGCGCCTGGCACCGCTCACTGACCTGGCCACCGGCCTCCTCCGTGGTCCACGCGTGCAGCCGCTCCGAGCTCCCCGGGGCGCTCCTCCGAGGTCTGGGATTCGCAGGTTGGGGCGAGAGCTAGAGTGTGTGCAAGGGGGGAGGGGGGACTCGAAAGTGGGTGGGAGGAAAAACATCACCGCCCTCACACCACGAGGGAGCAGCGGTTCGCTTGGCTCCTGGGGGCAGAGCCAAGGCGCGGGTGCGGCGGCCCGGGGCCACCTGCCCGCCCGCCGCCCGCTCCCCACTTGGCCCGCGAGACCGGCGGCTCGGCGCGGGCGGGAAGTCCGCGACCACGCAGCCGCTGCAAGCCCGCACCCCCTCGCCTCCCCAACACCGCCGCTTTCTCCCCTATCCCCCGACCCGAAAGTTAAGAAATCGGGAGAAAGTGTGAGGCTCAGCCGGCGACTTTCCCATCACGCAGCGCCCCCGCCCCGCCCCGCTCCTCTGGCTAAGCCAGCGTTGGGGTCTTAAAGGGACCGCACATCTCCTCCGGCCCCTCCTCCCGCTCCGCGCTAGAGACGCCTAGGAGCTCCCCGCCGCTTGCTCACGGCCTGATGACACTGGCTACCCTCCGACTTCCCTGCTGGAAGCCCTCAGCCCCTCTCTTCTGGCACCACGGCCGCTCTGCGTGCACCTGGTCTGGTCCCGAGCCGGAGCACGGGACGCGGGATGAATTGGCCTCGAAGATGATGCCCTATAGCAGGCTGCTGATCATTTCGGGGTGTATCCCAAATCCACATCGCGGCTCCTAAAGTGACAAAACGTTGGTGCCCTTCAAGGCAGGGTGGCGATGAGTGTGTGTCTGTGGAGGGACAGGATACGACTTAGAAATCTGCTTTCGTCCACCAAGAGAGTTCCTAAGACCCAGGGAAAGGGTCTCCAGTAATTGTTAGGTGTCTTGAAGAAAACCTGGGAGTGGCTCACCAAGAACCCATCCGTGAAATCGCAATATCACTGCTGACCTTTTGGTGAACCCAAGATGGACTAGTCCAAATTTGAGTTTATTCCATGAGCAAGAGTTACAAATTATCAGAATTCTCTAAGGGCCCGAAATCGGTGCCTTGACAGACAGTACCCATTTATATTTTGAGCTCCTAAATTTAAAGGAGAGCTGCAGGATTTTTTCAAGGTGGAACTGCCTTACATTGATACTCTTAACATCAACATGCCACTTTATGGCTAACAGAGTCCTTTCCTATGCATCATCGTTACTTTTTAAACTCACAACAAACGGAATGATCTGTCCGTGGCCTCAAGTGTTGGAGTTGGAGAGGAACTTCTGGACCATTCATCTCAATCTCTTCCTGTCACAGAAGAAACTGATGGAGGAGGGAGCAGGAGGCATGATGTATGGAAGGCAGCTCTAGATAGATTTGACCTTCCAGTTAAGATTTCCTGACTTTCAACCCACTGCTCTCTGGCTGTTATCGCCAGTCTATAGATGAGGAAACTGATGCTCAGAGCAATTGTGCTTGCCAAAACCATATCATATATTACAAAGAGAGAACAAAGGAGAATGAAAATCAAAAATAATTGTCCCTGGAAGTTAACTCTTTTTTTTTCTTTCTTCACAAGTGTTAATATCATCCAACTAGCCCTGAATTGCTGGGGATGTTTATTTCAGTGCTAACAAAGAAAACTTGGCCCTTTCTGAAATGTTGCCTTCAGGGCCCAAAATGTCTAGCTCCATCCTGCCACCTAGGTAGCCATACATTACCACATGCATTCAATTTGTGCTGTACTATATTAGTTTGAACTTGCTCATTTGTTGCCTCATAACCATTCTCATGCCATTTAAGGCACTGATGTTTTGTCTCACTGCGCTGAGTTCCTCAAGGCCAAGGACTGGTTGCTTAATTTGCTTTGTATCTGCATCCCCCAACCCCATCATCACTCCCAATGTGCTTAGAGAGTATTCAGGAAAATGGGTGTCAGGGAACAGACAGGGACAAGCATAGATCCCAGTATTAAAAATCAGTAGACTCACTGAGATTTAAAAACTCATCTATTTGGCTACAACCACTGGCTCCCCTTGCTTGATGTAGTATTCTGATTACTCTATAATAAACCATCCCCAAACCTAGTGGCTTAAAAGCTTCCAATGATTTATTATGATCAAATGGTTCTTTTCAACTGGGCAGTTTTTGCTCAGGATATCTTGTACACTTGGCAACAGTATAAGGGGGTGCTGGAATGCTCTGAAAGGTTCTTCATTAGTGTAAATGCTGGTGGTCCTTATATTCATTCCAGTCTTGATTTCTGAATTGGGAACTCCAATGTGGGTCTTAACCTAGACTTCATACCAGGTCTTTTTCAAGATAAACTGATGATTATCTCTATGCTTTATTTTTCTCTACTTATTAAATGGGGAATCAAGCATAGATCATCTCATAGTCATTCTTAAGAAGTTTTACTTTGAGATAATCATAGATTTATATGCAATTGTAAGAAATAATTCACAGGGATCTCAAATTCCTTTCACTCCCAATGATAAGATCATGTATATCTATAGTTGTTGTTTAGTCACTGTCGTGTCCTACTCTTTTGTTACCCCATGGACTGTATGTAGCTCACCAGGTTCCTCTGTCAATGAGATTTCCCAGGCAAGAATACTGGAGTGGGTTGCCATTTCCTCCTCCAGGGGACCTTCCCCACCCAGGAATAGAATCCATGTCTCCTGCTTTGGCAGGTGGATTCTTTACCACAGGGCCACCTGGAAGAGCATATCTATAGTACAATATTACAAATGGGAAATTGACATCAATACCATCTATCCACCTTATTCTAATTTCAACAGTTCTATATGCACCCATCTGCCTATGTATCTAGCTCTATGAAATGTTATCACATGTAGGTTGATGTGATCACCACCATAGTCAAGATACTAAACAGTGCCAACCCCACAAGGGTCTCCACTGTTACTCATCTTGTCTCCCTCTCTTCCTGACAACCACTAAACTGTTCTCCATCTCTGTAATTTTGTCATTTAAGAATATTACGTGGAATCATACAAAGGTTACCTTTGGAAGTTGGCTTTTTCCACTCAACATAATTCTCCGGAGATCTATTAAAGTTGTTCCAATATCAAGCTTTTGTTCTTTTTACTGCTGAGTAGTATTCCATGGTATGGAGGTATCACAGCGTGTTTGACCATTCATATATTGCAGGATATCTGGATTGATTCCAAATTTTGGCAATTACAAATAAAGGGGCTATGAACATTTGCCTACAGATTTTGCATAACCTAAATTTTCATTTCCCCTGAATAAATGCCCAATAGTGCAGTTCCTGGATTGTATGGCAAATGCATGTTTAGTTTTGTAAGGACTGCCATATGCTTTTATAGAGTGCCTACACTATTCACATTCCCACCAGAAGTGAATGGGAGATCCAGTTTCTCTACATCCTTGTCGGCATTTGTTGTTGTCATTATTTTTCATTTTAGCCATTCTGATGGGAGTACAGTGATATATCATTGTGGTTTTAAATTGCATTTCCCCAATGATAGCCTAATGATAGCTACTATCTTTTCATGTGTGTATTTAAATATGTATATCCTTTTCACTGAAATGTTTCTTTATATATGTTGGCATCTTCAGATTGAATAGTTTCTTACAGTCAAATTTTAAGAGTTCTTTATTTAGATACTGATCCTTTGTTGCATACATGGTTTGCAAATATTTTCCCCCAGATTGCATCTTCTTCCCCTAAGCATTTATAGAACAAACATTTTTAATTTTGATGAGGTCCAATTAGTCAGTTTTTCCTCTTATGGATTGTGTTTTGACAATAAGTCTAAGAACGCTTTGTTTCAGTTCAGTTCAATTCGGTTGCTCAGCCCTGTACGACTCTTTGTGACCCCATGGACTTCAGCACACTAGGCCTCCCTGTCCATCACCAACTCCCGGAGTTTACTCAAACTCATGTCCACTGAGTCGGTGATATCCAACCATCTCACCCTATGTCATCCCCTTCTCCTCGAGCCTTCAATCTTTCCCAGTATCAGGGTCTTTTCCAATGAGTCAGCTCTTTGCATCAGGTGGCCAAAGTATTGGAGTTTCAGCTTTAGCATCAGTCCCTCCAATGAATATTCAGGACTGATTTCCTTTAGGATGGACTGGTTGGATATCCTTGCAGTCCACGGGACTCTCAAGAGTCTTCTCCAACACCACAGTTCAAAAGCTTCAGTTCTTTGGCTCTCAGCTTTGTTTATAGCCCAACTCTCACATCCATACAAGACTACTGGAAAAACCATAGCCTTGACTAGACAGACCTATGTTGGAAAAGTAATGTCTCTGCTTTTTAATATGCTATCTAGGTTCGTCATAACTTTCGTTCCAAGGAGCAAGTGTCTTTTAATTTCATGTCTGTAGTCACCATCTGCAGTGATTTTGGAGCCAAAAAAATAAAGTCTGTCACTGTTTCCACTATTTCCCCATCAATTTACCATGAAGTGATGGGACCAGATGCCATGATCTTAGTTTTCTGAATGTTGAATTTTAAGCCAACTTTTTTACTCTCCTCTTTCACTTTCATCAAGAGGCTCTTTAGTTCTTCTTCGCTTTCTGCCATAAGGGTGGTGTAATCTGCATATCTGAGGTTATTGATATTTCTCCCGGCAATCTTGATTCCAGCTTGTGCTTCATCCAGCCCAGCATTTCTCATGATGTACTCTGCATATAAGTTATGGTTTGTTTAGCCCTGGGTCAATTTTTCCCCTATATTTTATAGTATTATAGTTTTAAGTTTTACATTTAAATCTGTGATTCATTGAGTTAATTTTTATATAAGGCATGAGATTTAGATTGAGGTTCACTTTTTGCCAGTGGATGTCCAGTTGCTCCAGCATCATTTTTAAAATAACTATCTTTCCTCCATTGAACTGCCTTTACACCTTGGTCAAACATCAGTTGGGTATTGTATGGGTCCATTTCTAGTTTGTCTCTTTCCTTATATCAATTTCTATGTCTATCCCTCTATCATCAGCATCCAGTTTTTATTGTTATAGACATAGAGTAGGATTAATATCAAGTAGAGTGGTTCCCCTACTTTATTCTTCTTTTTCAAGATTGTTTTAATTATTCTGGGTCCCATACCTTTCTGTATAAATTTTAGAATAAGCTCATCTACGTCTACAAAAAACCTTTCTCAGATTTGGCTAGGAATTGCATTAAACCTATAGATCAGTTTAGGAAGAACTGACAGCTTTCATGTGTCTTGTCTTCCAATCCATGAATACAATATGTTTCTCCATTTCTGTAGGTCTTTCTCGATTTCATAGATCAATGCTTTTTATATTTCAGCATATAGATCTTGTACACATTTTGTTAGATTCATACCTACATATTTTATTTTCTTTGGAGCAATTGCAAATGTTATTATGGCTTTAATTTTGATTTCCACTGTTCACTGCTAGTATATATAAATGCAATTGATTGTTGTGTGCTAATCTTATATAAAGTGTGCTGTAGAACATATAGCCATTTTATTTTCTCCCAGCTTTATTGCAATTTAATTGACCTAGAACATTGTGTAAGTCTAAGATGTACAACATGATGATCGGACATATGTATATATTGTGAAATGATCGCCACAATAATGTTGGTTAACATGTTCATCACCTCACGTTGCCTCACATAATTACATTTTTTGGGTCTATGGTGAGAACATTTTTAAGATCTACACTCTTAGCAACTTTTAAGTATATAACAGGGTTATATTATATATTTAATTATATGCTAACTGTAGTCACCATGCTGTGCCTTAGAGTCTCAGAACTTATTTATTTTATAACTAGAAGCTTGTACCCTGTGACCAACATCTCCCCATTTCCCTCATCCTGCAGCTCTTGGCAGTCACCATTTTATTGTTTCAAAGTTTGGCTTTAAAAAAATTTATTTGGCTGCACTGTATCTCAGTTGTGGCACTGGAGATCTTCATTGCCTCATGTACGATCTTTGTTGTAGCATGTGGGATCTAGTTCCCTGACCAGGGATTGAACCTGGGCCCCCTGCATTGGAAGCCAAGAGTCTTAGCCACTGGACCACCAGGGAAGTTCCAAAGTTTGGCTTTTTTTTCTTTAAAGATACCACAGATAAATGAGATCATACGGTATATGTCTTTTTCTGTCTGACTTATTTCACTTAGCATAATGCTTTCAAGGTCAATGTTGTCAAAAGTAGAAGTGAATGTAAAAATGGAAGCATTATGGAATGATTAATATTGATCAGTGTCCTGAGAATATAGATTTTAACATTTTAAATCCTTCTTATCCTATCTGAACCTGGAAAATCTGGTTATTTGATTAACTTTCAAAAACTAGCAGGACATATAGAGATTAAGGAGAAGTGTATTATGGCATGGGGCTTCCCAGGTGGCACAGTGAAGAATCAGCCTGCTGATGTAGGAGACGCAAGAGACACAGGTTTGATCCCTGGGTTGGGAAGATGCCCTGAAGAAGGAAATGGCAATCCATTCCAGTATTCTTGCCTGGAAAATTTCATAGACAGAGGAGCCTGACAGGCTATAATCCAAGGGATCACAAAGGGTTGGACATGGCTGAGTGACTGAGCACAGCATACAGCAAATTATGGCATATGTTTACTTCTTTATACAGAAAATCAGACCAACCTAAAGTTTGTACTAATCAAATACTTGATTCAGTATCTAGAAGTTGACCTTTGAGAACCCTTAAGCTGCATTTAATGTGACCCCATTTATCACTTGTATGTATTCATGTTTGTTACTGAATTTTTGTCTTTGTTATATTTTCTTCTTGCTAGTCATTTCTAAAAAGTGCTAGAACACAGAATTGGCTGTCAATAGTGTGGTTCACCTAATATTTCCATCTTTCTTTCTTTAAGGTTCATGTAGAACTTTACCCTCACCTCCTACTATGAGCACCACCATCTGATTTGTTTTGTTGTTCAGTCACTAAGTTGTGTCCAGCTCTTTGCGACTGTAGCATGCCAAGCTTCCCTGTCCTTCACTACCTCCTGGAATTTGCTCAAACTCATGCCCATTGAGTTGATAATGCTATCTAACCATCTCATCCTCTGCTGCCCCCTTCTCCTTTTGCCTTCAATCTTTCCCAGCATCAGGGTCTCTTCCAATAAGTTGGCTCTTTGCATCAGGTAGCCAAAGGACTGGAGCTTCAGCATCAGTTTTTCCAATGAATATTCAGGGTTGATTTCCTTTAGGATTGACTGGTTTGGTCTCCTTGCAGTCCAAGGGCCTCTCAAGAGTCTTCTTGAGCACAATTCAAAAGCATCAGTTATTCAGACCTTTTTTATGGTCCAACTCTTACATCTGTACATGACTACTGGGTATAGGTTTGCTTTGGTCATTGAAATCTTAGGAGAAGTGATGTGTGGGAATAAAGAGTTAGTGCATGATTTGTCCCATTCCCTTCCCACTACCACAGGAATCATGAATGCATATTTGGAAATGAAGCCTGAGTTTCAGAGTGACTAAGATGAGCAAAGATCCCAGCAGAATTATTTTGGAAATCAAAAGTGTGTGATACGTGGAACTTTGTGCAGCACAGCTTCTGAGATTTGAAGGGTGTTTCTTTTTGCAGCGTAATCTGCCCAATTCTGACTGATACCACCAGTAAAAACAATTCTGTTTCCTTGCATTTTGTGTAAACCAGAGAACTAAACAGAGCAGCTTATAGAATCCTGGAAACAGAGTTAATAGAAGTCATTATTTTTTGGTTTTGTGTGTTCTTTTTAGCTAAGTTGTCATTTTCCATTTATGCCTTTCACTTACTGTATCAAACGAAAATTACCCAAGGAATTTTTTGATTTGTGCTTTGAGTTATACCTGAATAGTATTTTATAGAAATGATTTTCCTTTTAACTGACTTTAAGAGGATTGTGGGAGAAATTTACATCATTCTCTTCCCAAAGAAGCACATCTCCAGATTTATCATAAAGCTACTGAAAAAGCAAGATTTGGTTTATAGGAAATTTCAGGAATATATGTATTTTAAATTCATCACTCTGTGCAGGATTATAGTAAATATGTAAAAGATGAAAGGGTGTGTATTCCTTGATTCAAAATTATAGCATGCCCACAATCACCATGAGTGAGTCAAATGGGTAGAACATAAAATACATTCCCTTCTGGTTGAGGATTCTTCACGTAGTTTAATTACATTTTCAAGCAGTCTCACAAAGGTATGTAAACTTTGTTCACTAGGGACGTCATAAAAACAAACTGAAGATCTAGTGTGTCCAAGTGTTACACTGTGTATAGAAAACTGCAATCTGGTGGAATAAAAATTGCCTCCCTAGAAGCTTTATTGCTATAAAGCATTTAATCACTTTAAATTGTCTTTGCTTAAATAGCCCACGATAGGATCTCAAGGTATCTAGGGAGCAGAAAGTCAAGTCGCTCAGTCGTGTCCAACTCTTTGTGACCCCATGGACTGTAGCCTACGAGGTTCCTCCATCCATGGAGTTTTCCAGGAAAGAATAGAGTGATCCACTATTATTCTTCAGTAGAACCCACAGAAGTGACTGTTTCATTGTCTTTGGTACTCTGTGTGTTAAGTCACTTCAGTCATGTCCAGCTCTTTGTGACCCTATGGACTGTAGCCAACCAGGATCTTCTGTCCACAGAATTCTCCAGGCAAGAATACTGGAGTGGGTTGCCATCCCCTTCTCTAGGAGATCTTTGCATGGCTTTAGAATCAAGCATTTCTGAGTTTGAGTCCCAACAAGTCATATAACTTTTCTGAGTCTGTTTCCTTTTATGTAAAAAGAAGATGATAATATTGCTGCTATGGAGGTTCAGTGGCCTAATGTATGAGGAGGGCCTGGCACAATGCCTTACATAATGCCTGTTAGTTCTTTCCATCCCCACTTTTCCTCCCTGCCCCCATTCCTTAGGCCAAATATGAGAGCTATTCCACACTAAGTAAAGTCCTTTATTAGCTACTTAAGATTTAGTTCCCTGTGTGTAGAAGAGAGTGGGGATAAAAGCAGGAAGAATACACCAGTAATTAGTCCAATTTCCCACCTTCTTCTTATAGGCAGGGAGTGAGTTGGGGAGTAGAATGCCAACATGCCTTCAAGTGGAATAGTCAAGAGACATGCCAAAATGGAAATCACTCTGTGCTCACACACAGGTGCATCAGCACTGGGTATCGTCCTGGTGCTGGGAGAACATCATAAAATATTCGATGCAGATTGGGGCCTAACATCCTTTTCTCCAGCTTCATGGCACATGGACTAGAAAACAAGACACAAGCCAGAATAGAATCATGAGAAGCCACCTGGATATCCTCACATCCGAATTCCCTGTTCTTCCAGTTCTCAAGGAAAGAAAGTTTGTTTCTCATTAGGAAATGATGCTGACAACTCAGCATCAGTTATAACCCAGGGAATAAGAGCAGGAAACAGAGGATCTAGAGAGCAAAGATGGCAAAATGCTGACCCAAGGGCTGACGAGAGCCTGCACACATGTTTTGCTTGGACTGAACAGGGATTTTTTTTTTTTCAAAATATGAATTGGTTCCAAACAATCTTTAGTGTTTATTATAAGGATATTTCACATAAAACCTTGATCTCAACTTCCTCTTGAAAAATTAGAATTGCTGGCAACCATGGGCCGATATCTCTGCCTAGTTACATGCTCTGGAACAGGGGAGTGGCTGCTACTTTCACATAGCATATGTGCTCATCAACTGCCACAGTCTCTAACTATCTCTATTGTGTCCCTTTTGTTACCTTCAGGCCTGCTTTATCCATTCAGATTACTTTTCTAGTTTCTAGAGCTGTTTGGGTTTTTAAAATTTTATTTATTTATTTTTGGCTGCTTTGGGTCTTTATTGTTGCATGGGCTTTCTCTAGTTGCAGTGAGTGGGGGCTACTCTTCTTTGCAGTCTGCAGGCTTCTCATTGCAGTGGCTTCTGTCTTGTGGAGCACGGGCTCTAGGGCACGTGGGCTTCAGTATTTGTGGCACATGGACCTAGTTGCTCGGCAGCATGTGGCCTCTTCCCAGACCAGGGATCAAACCTGTGTCTCCTGCATTGGCAGGCGGATTCTTAACCAATGGGCCATGAGGGAAGGCCAACAGTCATTCGAACTTGAACAATGGTGTACAATGATAACTGTTTAACAAGTGACTCTCTAGGGAGAAAAACTGACAATTTCTGATTTCTGTTATATAAATATCCCCAATATGGCCAATTTCAAACTACCAATGTGTTGTCATTTAACACAGAGTGGTTAAGAGATGCACACAATTGCCCCTCCCAAGCTGATAGGAGCTGGCATCAGAACACCACTGGCTCGAACTCACTCAAAAAAGCTTCAGCAAAATAAATGGGATGACCAGGGTGTGAGCTAGGAATTCTTATTCACAGGCTAAGAGTCAGAAATCAACCATAAAAAGTCAGATTCAACACCTGACATGGAACGCATCATTAAGTCAGCACTACTTCCTTGTTCCCTACCTCTTTATAAATATCCCACAGGCAAATTATCCAGTTTGGGAGCATGGGTGATATGCAAGGGAGGTGTAGATTGTGAAGGGTTGGCACTAGCTTGATGAGGTCAGATGACAAAATACAGGCCCCCCTGACAGTGCCACTGAGTCGTTCTTTTCAGCTGAATACACTGCTTTTCTCCTTATGAGAAGGAGACTAAGGGAGGGGACCAGGGAGGGCAGTGAGCTACCCATTTAGAAGCCAAGTTGGCAGTGAAATGGAAATAGGCTGTGAATTACATCCAGAAACCTCTTCTCACACCAGAACTGAAGGGCTGCTGACCTCAAATGCAGAGGGCAAAGACCACAAGTAGGGACATCCTCTTCTCACACCCCATGCTGGAAAATGACTGAGTGTGCATAAAACAGTATTCTAGAAGGTGAAAACTCTACACACCTTCGAGACAACTTAATCCACATCTGATTAACCTACACGTGGAGAAACTGAGGCCCGGGGGAGGAGGCAGAGAGTAGGTAGGTGGCTCAGCTGGGTCTGGAAGCCTGGTTTTCTGACAACCAGGCTCAGACCTTTTTTTTCTACCAAACACTGTCTCTCAAGGAGTTAAAAAGTGAAAGATTCAGTCCACAAATGGGTGGTGTTGCCAAACCAGCAACATGAATAATATTTTTTGACTGAATCAACTGTCTGTTTAGGCATCATGTAGACACAGTCAAACACTCATCTCCAGTTTTCCCTGTGTTTGGATGGTTTTAAAACCTAGCAGAGAAGCTGCACGTCCAGGGAGTTTTGCCAAGAAAATCTGAAAATCTAAACAGCCACTCTCACATTGGCCTTATAACCAAGTGTCCAAGTCTTTTTTTTTTTTTTCTTTCCTTTTTCATATTAGAGAAAATATGTTCTTGCTACAAGAGAAGAAGCATCAGAACCTGGATGGATCCTTGAACTGAGACCAGGATTCTGGGCTCCAGTCATGATTTTGCTTTGGATGGGTCATATCCCGACCTTCCTGTGGACCTCAGTTTCCCCATCTGTTTCTTCAAGCTCTTTGATTGAAAAATCATATTCTGGGTGCCCAGTCACTCAGCCTGTTGGCCTCTTCCAACCTGTGTTTCTTGGCCACAGCGCATTCTAGAAGCCAAGTGCCAGAGATATGGCTGAGCCTCTGAAATTCTGCTTGTTGGGCTTATTCTCCACAGCTAATTTATACAGACAGGCCCCAAATGTCTGTACTCATGACAGACCTCTCCTCTCACTGCCTTTGAATTTTCCTGGTAACCTCTCAGTCATAAAAGCTGCCTGTAATCGAAAATAAAATTCTCCAAGAATCATATCTTTAAAAATAAAAAAGCCTAAACCCAAATGAACCTTTTACTAGATTGTGGGCTCCAGTGCTTATTCCTCAGGGGAGTCTTGTGAAATCAGAGACAAAAACTTGAGAACAATCAGACAAAAAGAAATGTCAAGCGAAGGTTTGGGTTTATTTAATTTTAGTGTTTTCAAATCCACCCTGAGTTGGGAGGGAGGGTGGAAAAAACACAGAGAAACCCCCCCTCCCAGCTGCAAAGCCCACGTGCTCAGCCATGCTTTTCTGTCATTTAGATTTCAGCTTTCCCCAATATTAATGGAACTTAAGCCAAACAAGAGTTCCTTTTATTCCTTCTTCCCCTCTGCTCCGTGCTTGCTAAGTCCTGTGCAAACTTGCCACAGTTCCTAAGCACATGGCTGTGAAATTATCAAGGCTGGACGAATGCCAGTACAAACCAATTTATTGGGGTCCTGAAATTAACTAAAACCTAGAAAGCCTGATTAATTGTGGCACAGCACAGCGAGGAGCATTCGGGGCGGGGGAAGGGGGCAGCAGGCCAGAGCACACACAGGGCCTCCGTCCTGCCCCTTGATTTACACGACACATAAAGAAGAGCTCCTTCTGTGCACAGGGTTGTGCTGCTCTTACTACTTATTCATCCCTAACCAAAATGTCACTGAGTCCAGCAGGGAAAATGGTAGTCAGTGTGTCTTAGCTACCTATGGAATCAGCCAATCCCATAATGGTAGTGCTTGGGATTAATTTAATTTAATTTGGGCTTCAGGCCCCCCATTTGGAGAGTCATCTTGGAGAGCCAGCACTACTGTGGTTTCTTGGGACACCTTACCACATAAGAGGAGGAATAGAGTGACTCTAGGGTAAATTGTTGGGGTCAAAAAAGATATTGGGGATTTCTTTGGTGGTCCAGTGGCTAAGACTCCCCACTCCCAATGTGGAGAGGGGCTGCTTTGATCCCTGGTCAAGGAACTAGACCCTTCATGCCACAACTAAGAGTTTCCATGGTGCAACTAGAGACCCCGCATGCCACAGCTAGGGTTCCTTCATGTCACAACTAAGACCCAGTGCAGCCAAATAAATATTAAAAATAAGAAGATATTGGTGTCCCCCACAGACCAGTACCTTCTCAGTTCCTATTCAAAACCATGCCAGATCAATGCACTGCAAAAAACACTCCTCATTTCCTGGGGCGGGGTCAGGGATGAGTTAAAAGTTAGGCATTAGCAGATACAAACTGCTGCTGCTGCTGCTGCTGCTGCTGCTGCTGCTAAGTCGCTTCAGTCGTGTCCAACTCTGTGCGACCCCATAGACGGCAGTCCGTCAGGCTCCCCCGTCCCTGGGATTCTCCAGGCAAGAACACTGGAGTGGGTTGCCATTTCCTTCTCCAATGCATGAAAGTGAAA
Organism: Capra ibex; assembly: GCA_006410555.1. Lineage (NCBI taxonomy): Eukaryota > Metazoa > Chordata > Mammalia > Artiodactyla > Bovidae > Capra > Capra ibex. The sequence goes on from SJYO01029184.1 coordinate 27,996,886, forward strand.
AGTGAAAGTGAAGTCACTCAGTCGTATCCGACTCTGTGCAACCCCATGGACTGCAGCCTACCAGGCTCCTCTGTCCATGGGATTTTCCAGGCAAGAGTACTGGAGTGGGGTGCCATTGCCTTACTACATATCAAATAGATAAACAACAATGTCCTACTGTATAGCATAGTGAACTATATTCACTATCTTGTAATAAAGTACAATGGGAAAGAATCTGAATATATATACATATGTAATAAATGTATATGTAACTGAATCACTTTGCTATACACCAGAAACTAACACAGTATTGTAAATCAACTATACTACATAAAAAATAAAAATAAAAGACTGCTTGTCTATGGTGGGAATGTAAATTGATACAGCCACTACCGAGAACAGTATGGAGATTACTTAAAAAACTAAGAATAAACTACCATATGACCCAGCAATCCCACTACTGGGCGTATACCCTCAAAAAGCCATAATTCAAAAAGCATATGTACTCCAATGTTCACTGCAGCACTATTTACAATAGCCAGAACACGAAAGCAACCTAGATGTCCATCAATAGATCAAAGAAGTTATGGTGCATATATACAATGGAATATTACTCAGCCACAAAAAGAAATGAGTTTGAGTCAGTTGTAGTGAGGTGGATGTACCTAGAGCCTGTTATACAGAGTGAATTCAGCAAGAGAAAAACAAATATCATATATTAACACACACATGTATATATGGAATCTAGAAAAATGGTACTGATGAACCTATCTGCAGGGAAAGAATAGAGACGCAGATGTAGAAAACAGACTTGTAGACACAGCGGGGAAAGGAGAGTGTGGGATGAATTGAGAAAGTAGTATTTCCACACATACATCACCAAATATCAAATAGATAGCTAGTGGGAAGCTGCTATATATTAATAGCACAGGGAGCCCAGCCTGGTGCTCTGTGACAACCTAGTGTGGGGGTGGGATAGGGGAGTGGGAGGGAGGTTCAAGAAGGAGGGGATGTATCTATCTATCTATCTATCTATCTATATAGTTATGACTGACTCGTGTGGTAGTATAGCAGAAACCAACACAACACTGTAAAGCAATTATCTTCCAGTTAAAAAAAAAAGACTCCTTGTTTAAAAGTATTAAGTACAATGTCTGAAGACTCCTGAAGTGTTTCCCAGTCAACACCCTTGAAGGCAGAGACAGTGGCAGCAAGGAGACTTCTCAAGCTTGGGAACGAGGCATGGCTATAAAACGCTCAGTTGTCAGCAGGTAGGGGGTTTCCACTTCTGCTCAGCTGTCTTAGAGCCCCGGCATGGGCATAGTTGTCTAATATGGAAGCTTCCAGAGTGCCAAACCCACTCTCACTGGTTTTCTGTCAGCTCCACATCCAGGCTGACTAAGCAGTATGTTCCTATGTAGTTGTACCATTGTTATACCACTTCCTAGATGCTGGGTAAAGTGCAGCTATCTCAGGCTTCCCCAAGTGTCCCCTGCAGACTCCACTGCTTCTGCCCCCTCTCTGGGACCCTTGAGCATTCTCTATGATCCATAGCTAAAGGGTAAATGGCTGGCACAGCAGAAGGCCTTTAAGTATCCTGTACCCATGGTCCTCCAGCATCTTTTCTGGTTGGTTGTTGCCCAAGCTGGACCAGAAGGTAAGTATTTTGGAAATCACTTGGTCCCATCACTTCATGGCAAATAGATGGGGAAACAATGGAAACAGTGACAGACTTTATTTTCTTGGGCTCCAAAATCACTGTGGATGGTGACTGCAACCATGAAATTAAAAGATGCTTGCTCCTTGGAAGAAAAGCCATGACAAACCTAGACAGTGTATTAAAAAGCAGAGACATTACTTTGCTGACAAAGGTCCATATAGTCAAAGCTATGGTTTTTCCAGCAGTCATATATGGATGTGAGAGTTGGACCATGAAGAAGGCTGAATGAGAAGAATTAATGCTTTTGAACTGTGGTGTTGGAGAAGACTCTTGAGAGTCCCTTGGACTGCAAGGAGATCCAACCAGTCCATCCGAAAGGAAATCAGTCCTGAACATTCATTAGAAGGACTGATGCTGAAGCTGAAGTTCCAATCCCTTTGCCACCCTGATGCAAAGAACTGACTCACTGGAAAAGACCCTGATGCCGGGAATGATTGAAGGCAGGAGGAGAAGGGGATGACGGAGGACAAGATGGTTGGATGGCATCACTGACTCAATGGGCATAAATTTGAACAAACTCCGGGAGATGGTAAACGACAGGGAAGCCTGGTGTGCTGCAGTCCATGGGGTTGCAAAGAGTCAGACACGACTTTAGCGAATGAACAACAACTAAGCATATCACAAAGTGATACCTTCATTGCTGGTGGTGATGAGGAGAAACATACTGAGGAAAGCCCCTCAGAATCTTCATGAGAAAAACACCAAGAATCTGTTTCATTCCTCAGGGCAGCCCTGAAGCCATGAGCACTGGCATTGCTGCCAGCTCCCTGGGTAGAGAGCATGGCATCTAGTACAAGTGAGTATGCAGGAAGTGTGCATGGTAGCAGGGAATTCCAGCTGCTGAGGAAGCTGCTCTTGCCACTCTCCTCAGCCATGATTTTCCTTAAGTGTAGGCCAGCTTTGAGGGGACTGAAATATATCCCAGACAGGAATCACCTGGGCTTTTGATTGAGACCAGAATGGGGAAAGGATGGGTGGAAGGACATAAAGGACCAAAGTGACCTAGTCATGATGCTGTCAAATTATGTATGTGCCTTGGGGTAAAATGTCTTACGGACCCACATCAGAAGACCAGAACTAGTCCTGGTGCTGTCATCAGCTGTCTGCTTCAGACATGTCCCTTCATCTCTCTGGGTCTTGGCTTCTTCATCTATATCATCAAAGGACTGAGTTAAGTGATCTCTGGGGTTCCTTCTGGCTTTGAAATTCTATGGATTAATCATCATAATTAATAATTAGGACACTCAGTCATGTCCAACTCTTTGTGACCCCATGGACTGTAGCTTGCCAA